>JAJJWX010003975.1:0-732977 GCA_023529315.1 Papaver bracteatum | reverse complement strand
GTGTTGTAGCGATATTCTGGTACTACACTTTTTACTCTATCGCGGCTTATTCAAGCAACCACTTTTAACTTGCAGATATTTATGATCTTACTGACGAGGCTATACTCTTTCAATCTTTCCCTGAACCTGTAGATTATAATACTCTCCCTGCTCGCCTTAATAATTCTTTAAGTAATTTCTCAGATGATAAGATTAACTCCCTCTCTATAGATGAACTTAGATCCAAATTTAATCTATTGAAAATTGAACATAGATTCAATTTAGGTTTGACCGATAAATATAAGCGTCTTTATCTTGAGTCAAAGAAAGAAATAAATAGATTAAGAAAGAGGAATAGTGATCTTATTGACGAGAAAGATCTTGCCATTAAAAAGGGATCCAAGACCTTAGAAGACTTTCATAAAACCCTTCTTATCGTTCAAATGGAAAGAGATAAACTTGTCCGCGAGAATGAAGATCTTCTTGCGAGGGAAACTCAAGTTCGATCTCGTCTCCTTATAAATAGCGATGATGAGTTTTCTTGGGCAGCAAAGATTCTTGACAATGCCAGGAATGACTTAGGTGTAAATGTTAGCCTTCAAGTTGAACAAGCGGCTTTAATTAGGGATATGATTTCTGAAAGAGAAGGTTGTTAGCTATTCCTCTTCTCGCTAATTTCTTTTTTTTATTATTCTTCTTTACGAAATTTCTTAACTTGTTGTCATATTCTCGTAGGAGCTGAAAAAAGATATCTTGAAAGAATTGGGGAGCTTGAAAATGAGAAGAATCATCTCGCGAACACTCTTGTTGCTCGCAATAACAAATATTCACGATTGAAAGAGCAGTTTGACATTACTACCGAGAACTTCAATAGATCTCTCATTGTTGTTCGTAACAATTCCGTTAAATTTATTTGTAATGACCATAGAATTTCTCCTTCTATATATCCTGATCTTGCAAAAGAAGTTCCCTCAATGGTTCCGAATCTTGACATCTCTGATAGTGAGGCTGAGGATTCTGGCGAGGATGAAGATAACAATGATAATGATGAAGGGGAAAAATCTAGCAAAGAAGAAGAATCAAATAAGAATGAAGATAATAGTGATAATGATGAAGTGGAGAAATCTGATAAAGAAGGTGGTGATGGATCTAGCTAGTTCTGCCTCTTCTTTTTATCTTCTTTGTGTATTTATTTTCTTCTTTCTGTTACATTGCTGCAAGTTCTTCCAATTTTGTAAATTTCTTTTGCTTCTACCTGTATGAATTATAAAACAATTCTTTTTCTGCAAATCAACCAATCAATATAGTTATTATCCTTTAATTATCTGCGCGCACTTATCATTTAATAATCTCTATGCAATTTTTTATATGATGGATGAATAATAATTTCATCGTTCTCATGCATTCCCATACTTGCCTCTATTATTCATCCGCAATATGAAAAAATTAAGTAGAGATTAGATATTAGTTGTTAATAAAACTTTCCCCAGCATTGGCGATCTTATCGCAAGTAATAATTGCGTAATATCCCAGTTCTCACAAAATCTGCGAGTATAATCTTGTGGTCTTATTATGCCTTCCTAATTAAAGGTCTTACTGTGCCACATTCTTTCATTCCGCGACAAAATCGCAGGACGTCTTTACATTTGCATGTATTGACACATTGATCTTGCCTTATCTTTATTTCTTAATTTTATTATGTCAATATGACAAGTCTTAGTTCCCTTGCGAGATCAAAGCCTTATGACATTGTCGTCTTGCGATGAAATCGCAGGACATCTTTATATTTTCAAGTAAAAACCCATTGATCTCATCTTAAATTTTCACTTTTGGCTTGTTGCCTCTGTATAATTTACGTCACGCGACAATATGACAGGACTAAATGTTCTTGCGATCATAAAGCCCCATGACATTGCCGTCTTAAGACACTTATCAGCTCCCTATTGGAGGGTGCCGCCCTTATCTTCCCCCTAGTTTCCCCTTCAAGGAGGGAACATCATCCATACAAGACTAGCTCCTCCCATCCGGATTTGCCAACAACCAGTTGTTTTCGCAGCCTCTTGTCTTTTATGCATATATGGCTTACAAGACTGCACCCTAAGTGGGGTTTTCTTCGGGCCGAGTGCATCATAGCCAAGACTTGCCAAGGATGGCCAGGGTAGTTTCGTACGCCCCGGGCACCCTTGACTCAACCGTGTACCTCGGCGCCTTGGACATACTCTGCACTCCTTAGAAGAGGTCCTTAGTCGTCCAACCAGGGTATAACCTTATATAGTTGGAAATCCAAGATCCCTCTCCTGGATAGGTTTTCTTTAACCCCAACATCTGCATAACTCAGGTTCCAACAGCGGTATAACCTTATCGCTGAGTCATGTCAAGAGATACCACCTTATATGTCGTGCTATTAGGTCTTACATTTGCCTCTTGCAAAATTTTATTCGCGAACTAGGGTGCACGCCATAAAGGTTCGTCCCATTCTATTAATCTCTGCGAAATTTTATTCGCGTTTTTCGCGAGTATTGTAACTCTGATAAAATTTCACAATTTTGATCTTCTTTCTTTTTGTAAAATCTTGCAATTCTTTCAAGAAGAATACTCTGTTCAATTACATATTCTTCAAACAAATCATTCATAGAATTCTCTAAAGTTCATCACTTTACCTCTCTACTTACTATTCTCTGGTTCTGCTTTTCTGCTTCGTTTTGTTGTTGTTTCTTTATCCGCGAGATGCTCGCCATCAATTTCTTATTTCAGCTCTATTATATCAATCATTAACCTTTCACACCTCTGTCGTTGTTTGATTTTTTCCCTCCAATTTCCATTCTTCTCAGCTCTTTCTTCGCAAGATTTCATATCGATTTCATAACATTTCTTGCTTTCTCCCCAATCTCCTTTAATAACTCCAACGCCTTTAGGATGAGGAAATTTAATACACTGATGATATGTTGACGCTACACCCAATATTCCATGTAACCAAGGTCGTCCAATTAAAGCATTGTAAGGTGATTCAATGTCCACAACACAGAATAATGTTTTTGAAGATATCCCTTTTAATGGAATTCGCATTTCAATTTCCTCTTTTGGTTTATTAGCAATACCATTAAATCCATAGATTTTATGCGTTGATGGTATTAGATCTTCGTATTTTCCACCCATGGTTTTATAGGTATGATAAAATAAGATATCCACTGAACTCCCTGTATCTATTAAGACTCTGTTGATGGCCCAAGAATATTCAGATTTACTATCATTTTCTTCATCCTCTTCTTGCAGATGCTTTTGCTTTCATATCGAGTATGATGACAAATCCATTGGCGATGTGCATAAAAATTCAAACACTCTCATTTCCATCGATAAACAAAGAAGAAGAAGAGATAGATGTAATGATGGTAGAAGCTGGCGAGGAAGAACCCACGAGCAATATCACATATTGGCGAGCAGATCTTCATGCATACTTGGCGAGAGGAGAAATTCCAAGAAATAGATTAGAAGCACACAAGTTGAAAAGTAGGGCAACCAATTATGAGCTAAGAGATGGAGTACTATATCGCAGATCTTTTAATGGACCATCGCTAAGATGTTTCACGAGAGAAGAAGGACAAAAAATATTGAAGATGTTACATAGTGGTGACGCTGGTAATCACAGTGGAGGAAGATCTTTAGCATACTAAACAAAAATGCAGGGTTATTACTGGCCGTATATGCATGAGGATGCAAAGCATCTCAAGACGTTGCGAGGATTTCCAGAGATATGGAAAAAGGATACATGCACCAGGAGCGCCATTATCATCTTCAACAAGTGTATGGACTTTTGGGAAATGGGGGTTAGACATTGTGGGACCATTTGTACCTGGTTCTGGACAGAGAAGATATCTGATTGTCGTAACGGATTATTTCACAAAATGGGGAGAAGTAAAGGAAGTACAACATATTCGCGATAAAGATATTTTTACATTCATCTTTGAAAATATAATCTGCAGATTTGGGATTCCAACACAATTAGTATCTGATAATGGAAAGCAATTTGAGGGATAGAATATAGAGTTGTTACTCAATGCATTTAAGATAAAATGTGGAAAGTCTACTCCTTTATACCCACAAGTAAATGGTCAAGCTGAGGAAACTAATAAGACAATCGCAGATATCTTGAAAAAGAAGTTAGAAGGATATCACAGAGCATGGTGTGAACAGGTGCATAATACAATATGGGCCTACAATACAACTAGACGAGAAGCTACTGGAATGTCACCTTTTTGTTTGACATATGGAGTTGAAGCTGTGTTACCAAAAGAAGTCGCTATTCCTACAACAAAAAGAGAGGCTTGGGAAAGAAATCTAAGTGCTGGAATGATTTTAAATAAATTGGATGAATTAGAAGAAAAATGAGAAAAAACTTTGCAACATATGGAAAATTACCATCGAAGATTAGCTCGTGAGTACAACAAACGTGTTAAGAAACGTGAATTTCAACCTGGCGATTTAGTTCTGCGAGAAACACCAAGTTATCAGTGAGATAGTGGTGGAAAGTTAGCGAGAACATGGGATGGGCCATATATCATCAAAGAGATAATTGGAAATGGGGCATACAAACTAATGGATCCTAAAGGAAGAGATGTTGGTCAAAGACTCGATCGACCACGGAATATATTATTTCAGAAAAGGTATTATCAATGACATCTTCTACAAGATAACAGATACTGGTATGTTATATGATGAAACAGGTAATAAATTCTTCTATCTCTATTTACAACTGAAAAATTCTTCTGATAACAAAGCACAACAAAAACAGCGAGCATTATCGCAAGAATAGCGAATACAAATTTCGCAGATATATAAGAATGGGACGAACCTTTATGGCGAGCACCCTAATTCGCGAATAAAATTTCGTAAGAGGCAAATGTAAGACCTAATAGCGCGTTAAAAATGGGGTATCTCTCGACATGACTCAGCGATAAGGTTATACCGTTGATGGAACCTGACTCTACGGGAAAAACATTGATCAACTACTCCCGAAAAGAGTTGTCATAGGTCTACGACAACGTTTATCGATAGGTTGCACAAGGGGGGGGTTGTAGAAAATCCTCAAATCTATACAACTCTTTAGTTAGAGTCGTAAACATAGTTTTCGATTAGTTTTGTACAATTCTTGCTTCAGTTGTGAATGTCTTTAAAAATTTCCTCTTAATGCCTAACACAACTCATATATGGGTTGTGAAAATAACTCATACACTACACTTGTTTGGGTTGTAGAACATTCGTCGACAACCATGCTTAGAGTTGTATGTTAATTCTTTGACAACTATGATTAGAGTTGTTTGTCATTACCTTGACAACTTTTGTTTGAGTTTTAAGTCACTTGTTTGACAACTTTATATAGCAGTTGTGGTTATTTTTCATTTGTGAAAAAAAAAAATTAATTGGTCACAACATTCAAAATATACCAGCATTCCAAATGTAAACCATCAAAATGTGACAGCATTCAAACACTTGAACCAGTCTTGGATCTCAATAGTTACTGAATCTTAAGATTTTATATAAACAAGAGTAAACTCTGATAGTAACACCATTCTTGGTTCTGCTACATCTATTATAATTGCTATTGAAAATTCAGTAAACTGCTATATAAAGACCTAAGTTTGTTTATTATCTAAAGTTATTTGAGTCTCAACATACATAATTTGCGGCATTCCTTCGTGCTTTTTCAGCCTCTTTCTCAGTCTCTTTCAGTTCTAATATGCTTGATTATCTGTAGGAAGTTCATGTCTGCAAACTGGGCATGAGTTTTGTTTTTCCTGTTGCCATTACATAAAAGTAGATTTCAGATTCTGGTAAACCACCCAAGTACAAAATTTACAAGAGGATCAATTAAAGTTTAAAATGTGATTAAAGGGGACTAATTACCAGCTATGGCATCAAACAGAGAGGGTGAAATAAGTGCTTGCAAGGCAATTCCTGCATTTTGGCATTTATAACCAAATTCTCGCTACAAACCTCGTTAAGGTTTCCTCTGTCACAGTGATTGTTGGAAGGTTTGCGACCACTTACTTACTTGCTGGAGGCTCTCTTAGAGGACGAGAACCAAGACTCTACATCATAAAACAAAAGAACAAGGTTACATAAGAAGCCTCCTAATAATTCAGCCCAACTTGGCCTCTCAAGAGACTTAGATCAATGAAAGTTTCTCTTTTGCACACTTCGTATCCTTACTTATGAAACACAAAAGGAAGAAACCATGCAACGAGAGATTAACAATACTTGCATTGAAGATTTTACACATTTCAACCTTTGGAGATTGGGTCCTCACTGATGCTTGAAAACATCCTCAACTTACTTCATCCTCGACTTCTAACATCCTTGAAAATAGCACAAGGGTCAAAGTTTAGGGGTGCATAAAACATTCATATTTGATTCAAATTAAACAACCAATATCTCAATAGAAAGATAACAATCTCCTCTACAATATTTGTTAATACATCATGAACTAAATCGGTCTCTAGCATACCTATAAAAGTCTATAAAGACACCTACTCACCGCAGTTACAAGCAATTTTCCAGATTTCATAATAACTCTATAATTATCAAAACTTAATCAATTCAACTCTAAAACAAGCAAAAAAAATCTCTAAAGTTTGATAGTTCAATATACTTTAATCCATACATAATAACTAAGGCTAATCCAAACACCTTACTCAACCAAGTTTGATTATAACTTACGTCATCCTCAACTTCTAACATCCTTGAAAACAGCACAAGGGTCAATGTTTCGGGGTGCATAAAAAATTTATATTTGATTCAAATTAAACAACCAATATCTCAATAGAAAGATAACAACCTCCTCTACAATTTTCTTTAAGACGTCATGAACTAATTCGGTCTCTAGCATACCTATAAAAGTCTATAAAGACACATACTCACCGCAGTTACAAGCAATTTTCCATATTTCATAATAACTCTAAAATTGTTTAAATGATTGTATCTTCTTTATACAATATTGGGCTAATAGTTACGTCATTACACTGAAATGGTATCGGCTAGTAGCGGAACCTGCGATATGGAAGCTGAGTCAAGATACCCACAAAAACAAAAATTTAAGCTACACGGACCTAGACAGATTTTGGGACCCTGGAAGACCTACACCCAAGTACCTACTGCTCACATGTTCATCCTCAACTTGCAGCCACCTGTCATTACAACCAATGAAAGATTATTTTCATTGTGTTTTGAGTTTGAGAGAACCACTACAACACCACTCTTATGACGTCATCGCGTTGAGTAACATTCATGGCTGATTTTTTTCCATTAAATTAGTGCAAAAACCTATACCTGATAGTTGCTCTAACTGCGTCATCATAGCTTGCCTTACGCAACTTAGTGCATTCATGGGGTTCTACCTTCCATTAGTAGAACTTCAATGGGGATAACTGCAATTCCACACTAGATACCACAGAGGCTGACCTGAATACCACCAATTAACTGGTAATCAGTTCAACAAATTGAGAAATGAGATGGAAAATGATAAATTAAAAAAAAACATTGTGTACCTTTGATACCCACTTGATTGCAATATCTTGAAGAACCATATCTAGAGAAAAAAGGATACACATAAACATTGGTGGTGACTTGATTTCTCAGCAATACAGTAAAATGGAAATAATTCAAGTTTACAGCCAAAAATAACAACACAGCTCAATCATACTAATTACGTTGATTTAGGGAAAAATATCACCCCCATTGATCAAAATTAGTTCATACCCTTGAAGTCTTCCAGCATGAATCCAATTTCGCTTCCCTTTTCCGGCATCTAATAACCAGAAATATCATCTAATTTCGCTTCCCTTGTCCGGCATCTGATAACCAAAAAATCAAGCACAAGCATCAGTATTGATCAAGATTATGAAAAATAACATAAACTGAAGAAAAAAAATACTTACAAATCCATATCATTTAGATCTTCCTATATTCTTATCAGTGATAAAAACAGCTTCCAAGATCTCACCAAATTTTATCCAAATCTCACCAAATTCTTATCAGTAATAACCCATCTTCACTGATTCTGTCCAAATCTTTTACAACTCAACTCAAATCCAAATTCATCCTTTACAAACCCTAAATTACCATTAATCTTCACCAATTCTTCCATATAGCCACAGAATCAACTCCATATCTCAATCTGAGAATAACCCAAGCTTCACCACCATCTAACACAGCAGATAAATCATCGTCTCAACCCATTTCTTTCATGTTCTTATTGATTTTAGAAATACAAATCTCGATTAAACCTCTAGCTTAATATTAGCAGCATCATCTTCATCCTCTAGATCTATGTCATCTTCGATTCAACCTCTAGATGATTATTGAATAGATTTTCTTCTCTTCATAAATCGAAACCTTAATCGGTACTTACTCTGATTTGCTTCGTCATGAAACTGATTCCTTTGTTAAATCTTGAGTGAGTGATTTTTTTTCCCTGAGGGAGGCGCGACTTGAGTTAGGTTTTTTTGGAGTTTTGAGGGAGGGGAAGATGAGAGACGAGAGAAAAGTGAATGAGAGGAAAAAAAATCGTTTTATCTATAAAAAATTGAACGGATAAGATGTGGTATGATTGGGTCATACGGATTATAAAAAAAATTTCGACGGTATAGATTTAAGTTCAGAGTGTCATACGGATTTGGGAGTTGTGCTTTCTCTTTGTGTTAATACGAACTCATGTTTTCGGTTTAATTATCAACCTTCTACATGAAAAAAAATCCAAGAAAAATATTAATAAATTCAGGACATTGTTATCGACATTCTGATATAAAAAAATCCAAAAAAAGTATAAGAATGAATCAGGAAAATGAAAAATGAATTCGATAATTGGTGTGTTTATTTGTGCTTTCTCTTTGTTCTTCCGGTTTGAATTTCGACTAGTCGCATAGGTCATGAAGTAATTTTGATAAGTCATACATGTCATGAAGTAGCATGATACATCATCGAAATCAATAAATATGAAGCTTAGTGTTGATTCGAACTTCAAATATGGTATAACAACATACAAAATGTGAACCAAGAAGCTCCGGGAGAGTTCTGACTTCAAACTTAGCATGATACATCATCGAAATCAATAAATATAAAGCTCAGTGTTGATACGAACTTCAAATATGGTATAAGGGCATAGAAACTGTGAACCAAGAAGCTCCGAGAGGGTTCTTACTTCAAACTTAGCATGATACATCATCAAAATCGATAAATATGAAGCTCAGTGTTGATTCCAACTTCAAATGTGGTATAACGACAAATAAACTATGAACCAAGAAGCTCCGAGAGGGTTGAACCTTTAAACTTAGCAGGATACATCATCGAAATCCATCCATTTACAGGTAAGATTCCCTTGGAATATTCCCCGCAACATTAAACCAACCTTATTCTGGCATATTGTATGCAAACCATGGTTCCAAGATCGAAACCTGGCCGTGAGTGGACTACTATAAGTCGGAAACTTCGTAAGAACAATGAATCCATCCATTTACAAGAAGATTCCTTTGGAATATTCTCCAAAACATTAAACAAACCATATTCTGGCATATTGTATGCGAACCCTGGCTCCGAGATCGAAACCTGGTCGTGAGTGGACTACTATAAGTCGGAAACTTCGTAAGAACGATGAATCCATCCATTTACAGGTATGATTCCTTCGGAATATTCACCGAAACATTAAACCAACCTTATTCTGGCATATTGTATGCAAACCCTGGCTCCGAGATCGAAACCTGGCCATGAGTGGACTACTATAAGTCGGAAACTTCGTAAGAATGATCAATCCATCCATTTACAAGTAAGATTCCTTTGGAATATTCCCCCAAACATTAAAAAACCATATTCTGGCATATTGTATGTGAACCCTGGCTCCGAGATCGAAACCTTGCCGTGAGTGGACTACTATAAGTCGGAAACTTCGTAAGAACAATGAATCCATCCATTTACTAATAAAGATTCCTTCCATTTACAGGATATTCCCAAAGCATTAAACAAACCATATTCTCGGCATATTGTATGCGAACCCTGGCTCCGAGATCGAAACCTGGCCGTGAGTGGACTACTATAAGTCGAAAACTTCGTAAGAACGATGAATCCATCCATTTACAAGTAAGATTCCTTCGGGATATTCCCCGAAGCATTAAACAAACCATATTCTGGCATATTGTATGCGAACCCTAGCTCCGAGATCGAAACATGGCCGTGAGTGGACTAATATAAGTAAGATTCCTTCAATATTCCCCAAAGAAACTTTTGGCATATTGTAAGAACGATGAATCCATAAATATTTATCCATTTATTAAGATTCCTTAAACAAATATTCCCATATTGAAGCATTAAACAAACCCTATTCTGAAACTTCGTAAGAACATATTGTATGCGAACCCTAGCTATTGTATGCGAACCCTAGCTCGGAGATCGAAACCTGGCCGTGAGTGGACTTCTATAAGTCGGAAATTTGGTAAGAACGATTAATCCATCCATTTACAGGTAAGATTCCTTCGAAATATTCCCCGAAACATTAAACAAACCATATACTGGCATATTGTATGTGAACCCTGGCTCCGAGATCGAAACCTTGTCGTGAGTGGACTACTATAAGTCGGAAACTTCGTAAGAACGATGAATCCATCCATTTACAGGTATGATTCCTTCGGAATATTCACTGAAGCATTAAACAAACCATATTCTGGAATATTATATGCGAACCCTGGCTCCGAGATCGAAACCTGGCCGTGAGTGGACTACTATAAGTCGGAAACTTCGTAAGAACGATGAATCCATCCATTTACAGGTAAGATTCCTTTGGAATATTCCCCGAAATATTAAACAAACCCTATTCTGGCATATTGTATGCGAACCCTGGCTCCGAGATCGAAACTTGGCCGTGAGTGGACTTCTATAAGTCGGAAACTTGGTAAGAACGATTAATCCATCCATTTACAGGGAAGATTCCTTCGGAATATTCCCCGAAACATTAAACAAACCATATTCTGGCATATTGTATGCGAACCCTGGCTCCGAGATCGAAACCTGGCCGTGAGTGGATTGCTATAAGTCGGAAACTTCGTAAGAACGATGAATCCATCCATTTACATGTAAGAAAACCTATCCGGGAGAGAGATCTTGGATTTCCAACTATATATGGTTATACCCTGGTTGGACGACTGAGAATATCTTCCAAGAAGTGCAAAGTATGACCAAGGCGCCGAGGTACACGGTTGAGCCAAGGGTGCCCGGAGCGTACGAAACTCTCTTGCAATTCTTGGTAAGTCTTGGCTACAATGCACTTGGCCTGAAGAAAACCCCACTTAGGGTGCAGTCTTGTAACTATAAGCCATATAGGCATAAAGTACAAGAGGCTGCGAAAACAGCTGGTTGTTGGTAAATATGGATGGGAGGAGCTAGTCTTGTATGGCCGATGTGCCCTCCTTGAAGGGGAAACCAAGGGGAAGATAAGGGCGGCACCCTCCATTAGGGAGCTGATAAGTGTCTTAAGACGGAAATGGCATGGGGCTTTATGATCGCAAGAACATTTAGGCCTGTCATATTGTCGTGTGACGTAAATGATGTAGAGGCAACAAGCCACGAGAGAAATGTTAAGATGAGATCAATGGGTTTTTACATGAAAGTTTAAAAACGTCCTGCGATTTCATCGCAAGATGGCAATGTCATAAGGTTAAATTCTTGCGAGAGAGTTTATGCTTATCATATTGTCGCAAAATTTTGAAAGATCATGGATAAGACAAGATCAAAGGATCTTTATATGTAAATGTTAAGAAATTAGGGCTGGAAACGGATAGATATCCGGCGGATATTGGAAATTCCGTTAAGGTTAAGGTTAAGGTTAAGGATTATCGGATATCCGGTATCCGATAATATCCGGCGGATAACAAAAATTCTTATTCGATAAGGTTAAGGTTAAGCTATCGGATATCGGATTTTTATCCGTTAATATCCGTTAGCAAACCAAATCACAAAAAATTATCATCGATAATACACTGATACACATAGAAAAAAAAAATTATCATCAAATATAAAACAAAAAAACATAATCGAGTAATCAAATTAGAACAATGAATGAATGTTAAGAAATAAATAAACTTACTGAGAATCAGGTGATTTAAAATTCTTTTTTTTTTTGAAGCTAAATTCAGATTTTATAAATAGATCTCAGCTCCTAAACCCACAAATTTGATAATACTAAAACTCATTGCTGTAAATCTAGTCGATTCAATTAGTGCATCCTTTGATGATCATGGTCCATCCAAAATCCAGCTCAAATTTCACTATCACTAAATGAGTCAAACAATCAGATCCAAATATAGAAAATTAATAATAATAACAAAATTCATTTTGGATTACATCTCCTTCATTTCTTATCATAACAAACTCATTTCGATTATGAGAACCAGCTACCAATCCCGCATTTGCTTCCATCACTGCTAAATTTACAGAGATCAATCTACTGACTACTCTACTCCAGTTCTAAATCAGATTGATGATGATAATGTTGATGATGGGTGTGAGATGAGATGATATTCACTCTCTCACTCAGATTTCCTCCCCATTTTCTCTCTGGGTCTGGTTCTGGTTCTTGATTTAAAATTCATGAGAGCAACCTTTAACCAAGACTTGACCGTACGTATTCCATGGTGTTGAGACAGATAAAAAGTAGTAGAGAGATATTAATAAACCAGACTGCTGATCTCGTGGATTTAATTTTTGGAGTTTTTAGATTGATTTCAGATGAGAGAAATTAATTGCAGGAGAGAGATATTAGGATCAGAAGGAGGAGAAGATGAGATCGAGTTTATCTTATCGATTTGGTCTTGAGATAAGGCCGACCCAATTGGTAGCAAATTACTAGTACGCCCTTACCTTATCGGATATCGGATATTAACCAATCAGATAGAGCCCAATCCAATTCTGATAGGTTAAGAGAAAATATCCGATAAGTTATCGGATCCGGATATCCGATATCCGATATAACGGATAAAATCCTATAGGATTTCGAATAATCGGAAACGAATCCCGGATATCGGTTATCCATTGCCAGCCCTATAAGAAATCCTGCGATTTTGTCGCAGACAGAAATTTTTTGGCAAAATAAGACCTTTAACTAGGAAGGCAAAATAAGACCAAAAGAATAATTTTACCAATTAACTATTCTATTTTAAGATTGCAGGAAATATTCATTCATCGCAGAACTATATATAAGGAGACAAATTTTTAACATCACTGATTCCTTCAGAATTTTTCAGAACATCGCAACAGTATTCCTAATATCGCAGATATGTTCATACTTTCGTGAATAGTGCAACAACACAGTTCCTTAAAGAAGATAAGCAAATGATTCACAATTTCAAGAAAGATAATGAAGGGCAAGTAGGGGAATAGAGAAGTAAGATCTCATTATCTTCCTTGAAAATATTCAAAGTAAGTTAAATTGAAAGATTAAAATTCCAAAAATCTCAAAAGTTACATCGCTCGCAAGAGAGAAGAAGAAAAGGAAAGCAAAGATTAAATTCAAGTTTCAGCGATGACTTCTCCAGATTCATTCTTCTTGCTCGTCAGATTTATTATTTCTGCCAGAGTTATCAGCTTCATCAGCATCTTTTTCATCATGAGTCTCTCCTTCTTTTAACTCTTCGTCAACATTTACTTCACCACCCGCAGCTGCTTCTTTGGGAGGACTTCTTTTTTCTTCTTATTCTCCACCATCTTCTTGAGTGGTTTTTCTTCATCGTTAGTAAACTCTAATTCTTCATCCATGGGAAGAGGAATTTCATCATCTTCAACCTTTAGAGGAGGGACGGAAACGGGAGAAATAGAACGGGAAATCAGAATCTCGTTCACAAGAACTTCAGCACTAAGATGGACTTGGCGAAGGAGACCTCTTTCACGATTCCTAATTTTTATATTCTTAAAGTACTCGAGATAATCAAGTCTTCTTTCTCCTTTGTCGCGAGCATTAAGGTAATTGGAAACAAGAGACTTGTTTTATTTGCGAACTTTATCCTATGTAGTGGTCAGATCAGTGATGGTAGAATGAAGATTTCTTTCGGATTATGCGAGCAACAAAATAAAAAATCAGTTAGACAATAATCTCACAAGGAATATAACACAAAATTTTATGAGAAGATCAACAAGAGAGGCAGTCAATTGACTACCTTATTTTTGCGAGGTTAAGTTTTGGATTAAAGCAAATAAACAGTTCTCCCACTGATTCATGGCGTCATCGAATTTATCGCCAACCATACCCTTCAGACGAGATTTCATGTTTTCTTCTTTGTTGCAAAGATATGAGTTTTCCTTTGCTAATAAAGAATGAGATTCCTTTAATTGAGAGTATTGATCCTGAAGTTCACCGGCCCTTAAACTAAGAGTTAATCTACCCTTGATAAGTTTATCCTTCTCGGCAGCAGATGATTCAGATAACTCCTTGAGCTCATTCTTGAGAGAACAAAGAGATTTCTCTTGATTATTACATGTGCTTTGAAGATTACTTAATTGCTGCGAGGAAATCGCCATAAAGATTGAAAATCTATGTTTTTATTGGGACAAGGTTTTATTCTCATCTGATAAAGATTTCATCACCAAATTATCCCTAAAAAACAAATATGAGAGGCGATCAACCTCGCCACTTAAAAAATTCTGCCTTTGCAATAATTGATTATTCTCATTAGTAAGATTATTTATACGATCAATTGAATATGTGTAAAGATTGTCTAGTCTAGTATGTTTATCCCTCCAAGAATCTCTTTCGACGCGAACTTCTTCAGCGATAGATTCAAATTTGAGTCTTTCTATGAAACGAGTCTGATTCGAAACTAATATATGAATCAAGAATTTAAGAAGGAAGTCTGAGTATAGAAAGTATGTAAACAAAACAGAAAAGCAAAAGAGCAGAGGCAAGAAAAATGTACCTTTCAGCTCGTCATTTTTTCTGCGAAGATTCTCGCAGTCTAGATAAGAATTGCGGAGCATGTGATTCAAAGTATCACATTCGGCAGTTTTAGCTTGAAGAATTTTCCTCAGAACTTCAATCTCATTCTCCAAAGACGCTCGCGAATCATTACAATCAGAGCCAAAATACTTAAAAAGTGTCTCGCAAGCTTCCTATTGGAGAGGGTCAGTGTAAGACTTTCTAGCATTGTCTAAAATGTTAGACAAGATTTTGAAAGCAACATCAACACCCTCAAAAGTTTCTTTTGATAAAGGAATGGGTTTAGAAGGGGAAGTAGTAGTGAGAGCAAGTTGACGATCATTTGTGACGGTTGAGTTATCAAGAGGAGTATGTGGAAAAACAACAGTTGAAGGTCGTAAAGGACTATAAGGAGTCTCAGTCACAGCAACTTTAGAAGCTTGGTTTGTCAAAGGGTCAGAAGAAGTAGAAGTATGGACATCAATATTCTCGCAAACAGGAGAAGAAAGATTTGGTTGCGATGATGTGGGAGTAATCTTCACAGATGTTAGCGAGGGCATAATAAGATTTTCCCCAAGTGTCTTAAAATGGCGAGATCTCTTGGGAGGTTTAATAGGGTTCTCGTCATTCTGCGAATAATAACTCAGATAAGAAACAGAGGCAACAATATTGTTATTAAAAAATAAAGGGTGTTTCTTACCGCCTTATCATTCGCAGAACTTCTCTTCTTCTTTTCTACTGGTCTTTTGCGAGAATTGGGGTTTTGAATCGTGGATTGTGTGTTAGAGATATTTCCGCTAAAAAGAAGACATAACATGGAAATTATGAAGAATCAAATAAGAAAGATTGGAGAATGAAAGTAAAAACTAGCTTAAATAAATGACATAAGTCAAGAAACAAACCTTGAGGACTCCATTAGAACAGTAGCATAAGAACATGAGGAAGAAGCAAAGTTGCAGACGGAAGACGAAGAAGATGAAGAAACAGAAAAACAAAATTAGTTTTGAGATTTAACTCTACCTTTTATAGGCAAAGGGTGGTGGACCTATGGAGCAGAAACGTGTCAGTAAACAAAGGAATTCACAACATGTGTAAGAAAGGCTAGATTAACGGAATCTTGTCGATGAGAAAGGGGAAGAAGTTGCGAGAATAATAAAGAATATTGGTTCTCATGATCTTCTCTTCTTCGCAGAAAAGACATGAGAAGAGGCAAGATGTAGGATCAGAATATCGTTACACCGCTATTCCCGCGATATTAATAACGTTTCTGCGAGCGTCACTGCCAATCCTTTGACAACGTTTCACGAGTGTCACAGAATATCCAAAGGAAACTGACGATGGAAGAAATAAAAGAAGAATATGTTGATCCTGCGATGGTCATCATTCTTGCGATAGAGAAATATTTTAACGATCGCGATAAGATCGCAGTATATATCCGAAATAGGAGGAAAACTTAGCTGTCATCCATTATGTAAATCCCTATATAAAGGGCTCGATAGATCCATAAAAGGATGATGTATTTTTGAGAGTTGAAAGAGTCTTGAGGAGAGAGAAACTAAAAAAGAATACTTGTAATCTTTAATTTCTTTCAATTCTGTAAACATTTCTGAGATGAATAATAAAGTGTCGTTTAAATCTTTGAAGTTTAATTGATTTCCAATAGATTTCTATAGAATATTAATAAGGGTGTAGTGTGGGAATTCCTGAAACTACAAATGTCCTCACCATGGTTTTGAAAAATGGAGACTTGTGCAAATTTTGTATGAATGTTTAGATGTTAGAACCCGAACCACAGTTGAGTCAATGCGCAATGGTGCATTTATTGACAAAAGTGATGATGAGTCTTGGACTTTCTTAATCGAAGTCGCTGAAAAGACTCAGCACTGGGAGTCCATATGTGAACCTAAAAGGACTACCCCTGTAGCTAATGTTCATATAATTGAGTCTGACTTTGAGGGAAATGCAAAGATTGCATCTTTGGCTAGGAGAATAAAAGTGCTAGAGCTGCATAAGAATGTAAAAACTAATGCCCCTACTCTCCGTAACCAAATTTAAATGGCCACTTGTGCCGCGTGCCATAGTTCATACCACCTAGTGGATAGTTGTCCAGACCTCCATGCATTTCAAGAGTCTAAAACCGAGCAAGCCAATGTATTATACCATAGGCAAGAGAACAACCCTTATTCTCAGACCTACAACCCAGGGTGGAGAAATCACCCTAAATTTTGATGGTCTAAAGGGCCTGTACAAGGGGGAACAATAAATAATAACCAAGGATACTCATATCCTATAAACCCCCAAGTGCAACCACACACTCACTACCCTGTAGAGAAAAAACCTAGCTTTGAAGACAGTTTCGGTCTGTTGACACAAAATCTTGTACAACTTCAAAAGATAACCGACCAATGTTTCACAAGTCTAGAACTTAAAATGGGTCAAATTTGTGATGTATTGAATGAGAGAGAAAAAGGTAAACTCCCTAGTCCAAAATCCAAAGAATGTATTTCAGGAAGGTACTTCAACTTGCAATGAAACTTCACATAGTCATGTGAATGTTGTCACCACTCTTCGTAGTGGTAAAGTTGTTGAGAACAATGTAGGTGTACCACAGTCTAGTGAGTCTAGATCAGACTCACTAGTGTATACAACTCCACAGAAAACATCTAGTGTAGAAAACGAATCTGAGCAAGATAAGAATTATACTGATGTTAATGTTCTTATACCATCTTCTGGGCCTGTTGCTCCATTTCCTCAAATATTGGTGCAACAAAAAGGGGGTAACCAGTACAACGAGATATTGGAGATGTTTAAACGAGTCAACATAAACATTCTGTTTCTCGAAGCAATCAGGAAGATACCCACCTATGCTAAGTTTTTGAAAGACCTTTGCACACAAAAGAGAAAGCTTCATGTGCATAAGGGTGCTTTTATCACTGAGCATGTAAGTTCCATAATTCAAAACAAGATTCCAACTAAGTTTAGGGACCCAGGTTGTCCAACAATCACATGAACCATAGGCGACCATGTGGTCGAGAAGGCTCTACTAGACTTAGGAGCAAGTGTGAATCTATTGCCATACTCTGTGTATGTGCAGTTAGGCCTTGGGGAGATGAAACCCACTACTTTTATGCTATAATTAGCGGACATATCTGTGAAAATCCCTCGTGGAATTATTAAAGATGTGTTAATCAAGGTTGATAAATTTTTCTTTCTTGTGGACTTCATCGTCTTAGATACTCAACCTGTGTAAAACCCAGATAATCACATTCCTGTTATTTTAGGACATCCTTTACTGGATACGTCCAATGCTATCATAAACTGTCGTAATGGAGTGTTGGAATTGTCTTTTGGTAACATGACGGTAGAACTGAACGTTTTTAACACTAGTCAACAACCCATTGATTGTGATGATACTGATATGCATGAGATTAACATGATTAAGAGTCTGATCCAAGACTCATTGCCTGGCATTTTATCAGTGGACCCTTTGCAAGCATGTTTAGATAACTTTGACTTAGATCTCTTTGAGTCTAAGTACATTTGTGAAATTCACTCTTTGCTTGAATTTTTTCCACCCATGGATATTTCTAAATGGCAGACTGCAATGGAACCACTTCCACTCTCAGATTCCAAATCTTCCACATCTCCTGTTGAACCACCTAAGCTTGATTTGAAACCATTGCCTGATACTTTGAAATATGCTTTCTTAGGTCCTTTTGATACTTTGCCTGTGATTATTGCATCATGTTTAGACACGGAACAGGAAAATAAACTTTTAGAAGTGTTTAAAGAGCATAAGGAGGCCTTAGGATGGCCATTTCAGACCTTAAAGGTATAAGTCCCACAATTTGCATGCATCATATAAATCTTGAAGAAAATACTATACCATCTAGGGAAATGCAAAGGAGACTTAACCCAAACATGAGAGATGTTGTTAAAGGTGAGATTCTGAAATTGCTTGATTATCATTTATCCAGTTCCAGATAGCCAGTGGGTCAGTCCCATTCAAGTGGTACCCAAAAAGTCGGGCATTACTGTAGTTCAAAATGAAAAGAATGAGCTTGTCTCCACCCGTGTGACCACAGGGTGGCGAGTTTGTATTGACTATAGTAAATTGAACACAGTAACAAAATAAGACCATTTTCCCCTGCCCTTCATTGACCAAATGCTAGAAAGGTTATCGAAACATAGGTATTATTGTTTCTTAAATGGCTATTCCGGCTACAACCAAATTCACATAGCACCCGAAGACCAACATAAGACTACATTTATTTGTCCTTATGGAACATTTGCTTATCGTTGTATGCCTTTTAGGTTGTGTAATGCACCTGCTACTTTTCAATGTTGCATGATGAGCATATTTCAGACATGATAGATGAGTTTCTTGAAATTTTCATGGATGATTTTTCTGTCTTTGGGTCTTCTTTTGATGAATGTTTGCATCATCTTACTCGTGTGTTGATTCGGTGTAAGGAAAAGAATTTGGTTTTTAATTGGGAAAAATGTCATTTCATGGTTGACTCGGGCATTGTTCTAGGGCATATCATCTTGGAAAAAGGCATAGAAGTAGATAAAGCTAAGGTTAATCTCATTCAACACTTGCCTCAACCTCGTTCTGTGAGGGACATAAGATCATTCTTAGGCCATGCCGGTTTTTTACTGCCTATTCATCAAAGAATTTAGTAAAATTTCAAGACCTTTGTGTAATATTCTTGCAAAAGATGTTGCATTTGTCTTTGATGATGCTTGTAAGGAAGCATGGGAGCAATTGAAGCTCTCCTTACGTCTTCCCTTATAGTCAGACCACCTGACTGGACCTTACCATTTGAAATTATGTATGATGCGTCTGACTATACTGTAGGAGCTATTTTAGGTCAGCGAGTAGACAAACTCCCTTATGTGATCTACTATGCTAGTAAAATACTTAATTATGCTCAAATGAATTATTCAATAACTGAGAAAGAGTTGCTAGCTATTGTGTTTGCATTGGATAAGTTTAGATCTTATTTGATAGGGTCTGTAGGTACTGAATATCGCAAGATAATAGTTAACGAGTATCGTAATAAATAAAGGAGAAAAGAGTTATAAAATGATACGATGATAGAAGTAGCGCAGAGAAATATGAAGTTTTGCGAGGATGGAATAATTTTGCGAGTATGCGTTGCGATACTTCGCAACTCATATACAGCTGTATAAGTTTTACTATAAATAGGAGTTCAAATGTAAAATTCGAGAGGTTCTTTTAGTGAGTGCAAGAAATTATCTTAGGAAAGAGAATAGAAAAAGTTGTAACTATTCCAGTTCCATTTTTGATAACTCTATGTAATCAACTAAGAGAATTAATAATAAAGTTATCATTCATCATCAAGAACTTCTTGAGTTTTTACCAATTCTATTGAGGGTGTAGTTGTAGGTTATTCTGCAACTACATAATTGGCGCTAGAAACAGGGACTTGAGAATTGTGGTAGCCTAAATTTGAAGGAATTGTGGAAAATTTGAAGATAAAATGAAGTCAGAAGATGGAGATTGCAAAAAATAAGAATGTAATATGATCACAAAGACAATGATTGACGAATTTCATAGTAATATGAAGGGAAAAATATACAAACGAGATTGTAGAGGAAGAAAGATCATGGAGGAAGAAAAGATAACAACTTTAGAAGAATGGGAAAAGCAGAAAATCACATTTTCAGTAGCAGAAATTCCAAATGAAGACTTGAACCACACTTCAACATTGGTGATCACAATGCCGATCATGCTAGAAGATAAGAAAGATGTAGAAAAATGGAAATTAAACCGAATTTTGGTTGATACAGGGAGTTCTGTTAATATCATATTCTATCATGCACTTAAGGGGATGGGAATTAAATATGAAGAAATCACAAATTCAAAATGTCTTATTCATGGATTAGGAAAATCTACAACAAAATCTAAAGGGGAATCGCTACCCGAATATTACTAGGAGAAATCGAAACACATGTAATCTTGTGTGTGATAGATATGGAATCTCCATATAACATGCTGATAGGAAGGCCGTGGATTCATGCGATCAAAGTCTGTTGCTTCAACATTACATCGAGAATCAAATTTCCTACACCAAATGGAATACAAGAAATAAAAGGAGATCTTGATAGTGCAAAATTTTGTTATCAAATTGAAGTAACGCAATGCGGAGGAAGAGCAAGAAAGAAACAGCTTCATAGGAAACTTGCGAAGGAAACAAGAAAAGAAGAAGAATTCCGAGTGTATACAATAATATCAAAGGAAGGGAGAGGTATACCAAATGAAATTCCAGAAAAAGAAGGGGAACCAGCAAAAATAATCAAAGAACCATCACCTATGGGGGAGAAAAGTCCAAGCTATGTTGCAAAATTGAACCAACTAAAGAAATAAATATTGGAAGTAAAGAGGAGCCTTTATTCTTGCGAATTGGAACTAAGATGGATGAAGAAGAAGAAAAAAGAACTATTGATCTTTTACGAGAATATAAAGATATCTTCGCAGGAAGTGTAGATGAGATACCAGGAATTGATCCATCAGTGGCGTGTCATAGATTGAACATAGATAAAAATGTAAGACCATTCAATCAAAGAATAAGGAAGATATCACAAAATTATCATGTACAGATAGAAGAATAATTACAAAAGATGTTGGATGCAGGGATCATAAGGGAAGCAAAATATCCAGAATGGATTGCGAATATGGTCATTGTTCCGAAAAAGAATAAAGGAATAAGAATTTGCATAGATTTCACTGATCTAAACAAGGCATGTCCCAAAGACAGTTTTCCATTACCAGATATACCAAAAATGGTGGAATCAGCTTCAGGTCATGATAGAGTCACTTCACTTGATGGATACAAAGGGTATAATCAAATATCACTCGCAGAAGAAGATCAAGAACATACTGCATTTTTTGCTCCAAGGGGTTTGTATTGTTATGTGAAGATGCCATTTGGTTTGCGGAATGCGGGTGCTACATATCAACGTATGGTTGAAAAGGTGTTCGCGAAATGGATACATAAAACTTTGGAGGTATATGTAGATGATATGTTAATAAAAAGAAAGGAAGCTAAAGATCATGTGCAAGATTTGAAGGAAATATTTGAGCAAATGAGAAAGTTCAACATCAAATTAAATCCTGAGAAATGTATAATTGGGGTTTCATCTGGAAAGTTCTTGGGATACATAGTATCAAAGGAGGGAATACAAGTTGATCCAGAAAAGGTCCAAGCAGTTCGTGACATGCCAACACCTGCAACGGTAAAAGAAGTACAAAAGCTAAATGGACTCTTGGCTTCACTTGGAAGATTTATTTCGCGAATGTCAGATAAGTCCAAGCATTTTTTCAACATACTTAAAAAGGGAGAAAAATTCAAGTGGACTCATGAATGTGAAAAAGCTTTTCAAGGAATCAAAGAATACCTCGCAAATACATCTATACTACAGAAACCAGAGAGAGATGAAGAATTATTGGTATACCTCGCAACAACTCCATATGCTCTAAGTGCAGTTATGTTGCGAGCAGATGCAGGAGTAGAAAGGCCCATTTACTGTAGGAGCGGAATATCACAACAAATGATAACTTACAAAATTATGGAAAGAAAAGACATCTTGCGAGCAAGGAATATTTTGCGAGCAAAGGAAGTCACAAGGAAACCAAAAGAAGTTCGCGAAGTGAAGTTACGAAGGTTCGCAAGATAATTTTCAAATCCGAAATGGCGGGACAACACAACTGTCATATTTTGTAAGATTTTATAAATAGCCATTTAGGCATGAGAAGTAGGGGAGGTCTTTCTGAGAGAGAGATAGATAATTTTAGGAGGAGAGAGAAAATTGTTAAGAGAGGGATTTATTTTCTTTATCATCTTCTTCCCCAAAATTCTAGAGCTCCAAATATTCATTAATGGAGTCTCAATTGTAAAATCATGTAATCACATACAATCACTAGTGAAGCACCGTGGATGTAGATCACATTGATCGAACCACGTAAAAATCTTTGTGTCTCTTTATAATTTTAGTACCTTAATTCTTAGTTTCATATCAAATTAGTTAGGTTTAGGAATCATTTTAATGGATTCTAATGAGGGTGTAGTTGTGAGATAATCCGCAACTACATAATTGGCGCTAGAAACAGGGGCCTAACCTTGTTGGTTCAAGAAAGTTCGAAAAATCGGTTATTGATGGTGATGAATTGTACCGGATCTATGAGTCTTGAAGACAGAAATGGAAGTTCTTTTATTGGCATCTTCAAACAACAAACACATTAGTAGTAGTTCAGGAAGAGAGATGTGGATATGGAGAAATCGTCAAGCAAAATGAAATTTACACATGCTACGTCAACAATCGCTTCCAAAAAGGACAAATTTCTTCTCACTTTTCTTATTCTTTGTTTCATTTTTCAAAATTTGGGAATTTCAAAACACAAATTGAAAAATAAATTTTTTGCGATCTAAACTTTGCTTTTTGTAGAAATCTGATTTATTATGGAAATTTTGAATTTAAAAATGTTTTTGCTATAAATTTGTAGTAACCAAATCTCGTTTTACAAATTTGTTTAAAGAATTTCTCTGAAACTCAAATTTCAAGATTTTTCACTGTTGGTTAGAGATTTAGAGATTTACATTTCGCAAGAACAAAAACAAGAAGAATATATGGAAAGTTTTCATTCTTCATACGAAAACATTACTCATCTTAATGATCTATAAACTGCTAACCAAATTTACTAATCGTTTTAAAGCAAAAAATTTTGCAAAGCTCACACATGATTTAGAAATGTCCTTCCTACGAAGAAATGGGATAAATGTCATCATGAGTTCGAATCTTACGAACATAAATGTCCAGGGAGAAGAAGAAGAAATTCAGTAGGACGAGGTGAAATTCAGTAGTTCATTTTGCACAAAACAATTTGAGTTACATAAACTGTTCAGGGAGATATAAGTAAGCAAAAGAACAAAAGAAGATTTACGTACAAATGTTCATTAATGTACTTACGAAAGAGATTATCCCCATTACGAACAAAAGAAGAAATATATGAAGAAGAAAGTTCGCAGCTACTAATTCTTACGAATGAAGTTACTAAAGGATGCTTTAGTCACGTGTGCTGGAAGTAAATACCATCATCAAGTAAATTTTAAGAGAAGAAACAAAAGTTTAAGCCGGGCAAAAATTTGCGAGCAAAAATCTGCGAAGCTTATACCATCAGCAACTCCAGAGAAGAACACATGGGGAGATCTTAAACAATTTGTATCATTAGATACAAGGGAATAGTTGCGAAGATAGATATAAACGATTCTTAAGAATAAAAGCAAAGAATGAAAAGAAAATGTCTAGCCAACTAATAAAATGGAGCCATCACTTCGAAAAGTGGCAAAAGGGAAGTTGAAATTCCTCTAGGGAAGACATAAAGCTGATAGGAGGAATATTTATCACTGTTAAGATGAATGGAGGAACATCACATGAAGAAATAAAAGTATCAGGAAAAGATCAAAGATCATTATACGAATTAGATTGAGAATGTTCGCAAGAAAAAACAAGGAAATACGCATCTCAAAGGGATCTCGACTCAACAGCGTGAAGAAGAGTATAGCATGAAAGAAGAACATATTGAAAACAATTCTACAGCTTCGCAAAAATTGATGAATGTTATTGCTAGTGTAATTATACTGACGAATGTTCGCAATCTTAGCTGGAAAGGAATGTTGATGAGATTATAACATTACCACTACAATCATTGTCAACAATCAGCGAACATGAGAGCGAAAAGACCATAATCCGGAAGCAGCAAGGATATAAACATGATTATAGATTGTGAAGAAACAGAGTTATTAATCAAAGAAGACAATTCCATCAAGATCATTGAAGAATTTTGAAGACAATATATATCAAAGAAGACAGTTCCATCAATATCATTGAAGAATTTTTACAAGAATATATATCATGAAGTCATAGCAAAAGAGGCGATTTCATTCGCGATCAAAGACGAATTTATATAAGAAAATACACAAATAAACTTACGAAGATAATTATATGAATAGAGGCAATTCAAAGATATATCAATTTTACCGCAGCAAAATGAGCTAAGTAACACAAACATTAGCTATGCATTATGATAGATAAGTATTCACATCATACAAGCATCATACTTGCATCATACAAGCATCATATTTGCATCATACAAGCATCATACTCGCATCATTCAAGCATCATATTTGCATCATAAATGCATTGCATAAACATTTCATAGCATAAGAATCGCATACGCATTTCATAACATAATCATTACATAAATATTATATTCGCACAAGTATTGTACAAAATTTTACAGGAAAATACCACGAAACTTCGCAGAAAAGTTCATAATTCGCAGGACTATTCAAAGTTCGTAACACTATATTCGCAACATTATATTCGCAACACTATGTTCGTAACACTATATTCGCAATAGTACATTCGCAACAATATGATTCGCAACAGTATGTTCGCAATAGTACATTCGCAACAGTATGTTCACAGCACTATTCACAGCACTATTCACAGCAAATGAGAAAGTTCAACATCAAATTAAATCCTGAGAAATGTATATTTGGGGTTTCATCTGGAAAGTTCTTGGGATACATAGTATCAAAGGAGGGAATACAAGTTGATCCAGAAAAGGTCCAAGCAGTTCGTGACATGCCAACACCTGCAACGGTAAAAGAAGTACAAAAGCTAAATGGACTCTTGGCTTCACTTGGAAGATTTATTTCGCGAATGTCAGATAAGTGCAAGCATTTTTTCAACATACTTAAAAAGGGAGAAAAATTCAAGTGGACTGATGAATGTGAAAAAGCTTTTCAAGGAATCAAAGAATACCTCGCAAATACATCTATACTACAGAAACCAGAGAGAGATGAAGAATTATTGGTATACCTCGCAACAACTCCATATGCTCTAAGTGCAGTTATGTTGTGAGAAGATGCAGGAGTAGAAAGGCCCATTTAATGTAGGAGCGGAATATCACAACAAATGATAACTTACGAAATTATGGAAAGAAAAGACATCTTGCGAGCAAGGAATATTTTGCGAGCAAAGGAAGTCACAAGGAAACCAAAAGAAGTTCGCGAAGTGAAGTTACGAAGGTTCGCAAGATAATTTTCAAATCCGAAATGGCGGGACAACACAACTGTCATATTTTGTAAGATTGTATAAATATCCATTTAGGCATGAGAAGTAGGGGAGGTCTTTCTGAGAGAGAGATAGATAATTTTAGGAGGAGAGAGAAAATTGTTAAGAGAGGGATTCATTTTCTTTATCATCTTCTTCCCCAAAATTCTAGAGCTCCAAATATTCATTAATGGAGTCTCAATTGTAAAATCATGTAATCACATACAATCACTAGTGAAGCACCGTGGATGTAGATCACATTGATCGAACCACGTAAAAATCTTTGTGTCTCTTTATAATTTTAGTACCTTAATTCTTAGTTTCATATCAAATTAGTTAGGTTTAGGAATCATTTTAATGGATTCTAATGAGGGTGTAGTTGTGAGATAATCCGCAACTACATTTACTACATTAGTAAAACCTTTAATGCAGAAGAGAAGAATTATTCTAAAATGGAGAAGTTAATCTTAGCCCTGGTTTATGCATCATTCAAGTTACGAATATACTTTCAAGCACATGTGATAAAAGTGGTAACCAAAGTCCCAATTGAATCAATCATGAAGAACACAAAAAGGTCAGGATGAATAGAAAGGTGGAATGCACAAGTAAACCATTACAAGATAAAATACGAAGTATTGTCATCGCAAAAATCACAAGTCGTCAGATTTTTTTGCAGAATTTCCTTTGGAAGAAGATGAAGCAGTAGAGGAAATGATGGATGTTGAAGAAGAATTTGGAAATCCAAAAGACTTGTTAACAGAACCGGATAGATGGGAAATTCTAGTGGACGGATCATCCAATAGTGAGGGAAATGGAATTGGAGTCGTGTTGATTTCACCAGAAGGAGAAAGAACAGCATTCTCATTCAGACTAGAATTTGCATCCACGAACAATGAAACAGAGTACGAAGATGTAGTGCATGCATTAAAGATCGCAATAGAAAAGAAGCTTGAAAGTATAAGGATAACAAGTGATTCACAGTTAGTGATTTGTCAAATTAAAGGGGAATATACCACAAATGAATCTTCTTTGAAGAAATACAAGATTCTCGTTGTGGAATTATCTGCGAAGATACCAAAATTAAAATGGAGACATATATCTAGAAAATATAACCGTCTCGCAGATGCTTTCGCATTTATTCCAAGCATGATGACAAATCCAAATACAAGAAATATCCAAATACAGACAATTCAACACCCATCAATGGACAAAGAGAAAGAAATTGAGGAAGTTGTTGCGATGGAAGTAGAAAGAGAGTTATCAAACAACATCGCAGATTGGAGAAAAGAAATTCATGCATATCTCGCAACAGGAGAAATATCCAGGAATAGACTAGAAGCACATAAATTAAAGAGTCGTGCAACAAACTATGAGTTGCGAGAAGTAATTTTATATAGAAAATCTTTCAATGGACCACCTCTCAGGTGCTTAACTCGCGAAGAAGGAGAAAAGATATTGAAGATGTTACATGGAGGAGAAGCTGGCAATCATAGTGGGGGAAGATCTCTAGCATATAGAGCAAAGATACAAGGATATTACTGGCCTTATATGCATACAGACGCAAAATTGTTCGTATTTAAGATGCAAGGAATGTCAACGACATGGTAAAAGAATTCATGCACCAGGGGCCACATTAAATTCTTCAACAAGCTGCTGGCCTTTTGGTAAATGGGGGTTGGATATTGTTGGACCATTTATACCTGTATCTGGACAAAGGCGATACTTGATAGTTGCAACAGATTATTTCACGAAGCTCGCATAAGTAAAACCAGTACAGCATATTCGTGATAAAGATGTTTTTACATTCATATTTGAGAACCTCATTTGCAGGTACGGGGTTCTAGCACAACTAGTATCTGATAATGGAAAACAATTTGAGGGACAAAACATAGAGATGTTACTCAGTGCTTTTAGGATAAAATGTGGAAAGTCAACCCCGTTATATCCACAAGCAAATGGACAGGCAGAAGTAACAAATAAAACAATCGCAGATACAATCAAAAAGAAATTAGAAGGACATCTCAAAGGGTGGTGCGAGCAAGTACCTAGCGCAATTTGGGCATACAATACAACTAGAAGAGAAGCAAATCGAATGTCTCCTTATTGTCTAACATATGGAGTAGAAGCAGATACCTACGAGGTTGTAATTCCGACAACAAAGAAAGAAGCTTGGGAAAGAAATTTAAGTGCGGGAGTAATATTAAGTGAATTGGATGATTTGGAAGAAAAAAGAGAAAAGGTGGTGCACCATATGAAGATTTATCAGGAACGATTAGCTCGAGAATACAACAAGAGAGTCATTGAACGTGAATATAAACCAGGTGATTTGGTCATGCGAGAAACACCTCCATATCAAAAAGAAAATGGAGGAAAATTAGCACCAAAATGGGATGGACCATATGTTATTAAAGAAGTTGTAGGAAGCGGAGCCTATCGGATGATGGATCCAGAAGGGAGAGACATGGGTTTGAGGATTGGTAAACCTTGGAACAGACTATATTTGAAAAGGTATTATCCATAAAACTCATGAAAATTTTTACGAATATTGTTTGCTCGCAAGAAATTGGGAAAAGTTACGAGTTTCAAAATTTATATTGTGATTAAACTTTCATTAATTTTCGAATAAAAGACCGCAATCTGTGATCAGCCTCCAAAAAAGAAAGAGAGCCACAGAAAATTTTATACAGGCAAACCTTTGTGGCGTACACCCTAGTTCGCGAAGCTATATTTCGTAAGAGGCAAAGTCCTAAAGTACGTCATTTAAGGGGGTACCTATAAACGTGGCTAAGGGTAACCGGAACACCACCAAGGGCCCTTAGTACATGGTAAAATTTATGGGTACAACCCAATAATGGGGTACCTATCCGGGTTAGACACCTTGGATTCTCACCTAATCTAGCGACATTACGCAATATAAAATGCGGTGTAAGAGGATTTAGGTTGGGCGACTAAGGCATACTGTCTTTCCCAAGAAGTGCAGAAAACGATCAAGGCGCCGAGGTACACGGTTGAGTCAAGAGTGCCGGGTGAGGTTGAACCACATCTGCCATTTTTGACAAGTCTTGGCAAATGATGCACTTGGCCCAAAGATACCCCATAGGGTGCAACCTCGTAACTATAAGCCCTATAGGCAAAAAGGATAAGAGGTTGCGATCAAAAGCTGGTTGTTGGCAAATCCGGATGGGAAGAGCTAACCTTGTATGGTCGATGTACGCTTCCTTGAAGGGGCAACTAGGGGAAGATAAAGGGAAGCACCCTCCATTAGGGAGATGATACGTGCTATAAGACGCAAATGTCACGAGGCTTCTTGTTTGCGAAAACATAAAGGCTTGTCATATTTGTGCAACAAATGAAGTTCTGCGAGCATTCTAAAAAAAAAAAAAAAAGGAAAACATACAAAAAGAACTCGCAGAATGAAACAAAGAAGTTAAGATGAGATCAATGGGTTATTACATGAAAGTGTAAAAACGTCCTGTGATTTCATCGCAAGACGATAATGTCACGAGGTTGTATGTTCGCAAGAATGTTCAGACTTGTCATATTATCGCAAATACAAAAATTTACTACAAAAGAGGTGGCAAAATAAGACCTTTACTTAGGAAGGCATGATAAGACCACAGAAATTAATGAAATTCATTGCATCAACATCATTGAAGAAATTATACAAGGATATACATTATGAAGATCTGAAAAGAAGACAACTTCGTCAATATCATTGAAGAAATTTTACAAGAATATACATCAAGAAGTTTTGAAGAGAAGACAGCTCTGTCAATATCATTGAAGAATTTTTACAAGAAGTCCTATCAAAGAAGACAGCATCATTGAAGAATTTTAACGAAGACTTAACAAAAGATGCGATTTTGATAGCAATCAAATACAGATAAGTTCATATTCGTAAAAATTTACGAGAATTACATACTTCTTATACTTCTCCATATATTGAATATTTCTCCAAAAGTTGAATACTTCTTATAATTCTTCAAGAAAATCTCATATTTATTATACTTCTTCAACGGATATTTCATTTGGTGAAGGTTAAATAATCATTATACTTCGTCATATGTTACGTAACTATTCACATATTGAATACTTTTTATATTTCTTCATTTGGTGAATTGAGTACTTCTAATACTTCTTATATCTCTTCATTTGGTGGATAGAGTATTTCTAATACTTCTTATATCTCTTCATTTGACGGATCTAGTACTTCTAATACTTCTTCAAAGGTATTGTATATGTAGTATACTTATTAAGGATATTTCATATATTTTATTTTTTATACTTAAAAGGGAGGATTTCTTATTTACAATCGTAACAAGTTGAAACTTCGTAAGATAAATTGAGGCAGATATTCTAATACTTCAAACAATGTTTAATCATTTAAAGAGAAATAATAGGGGGAAAAGGATATACTAAGCTTTATCTGTGAGTTATATATTATTTCTCTTCATATGATCAAATGGGGGAAATTTAATTAAAGAAAGGTTAAATTATCTTCGCAAAATATCAGATATACTTCTTAAGAAAAGATAAATCATCTTCGCAAAATATCAGATGTACTTCTTAAAAAACAGAATTGTTCGCAAAAAAAAAACCAACAATAACTAAGGAAAGGAATTCAAAAGAAAGGAGGACAGGAGAGTCAATGATAAATTGAAAAAAGAATGTTATCATGCTTCATCAACACTCTGTGCTGGATCTTTAAGATGAGTAGGGTCATTAGCAGCCTTCGACTTTTGCGAGATATCATCCTTTGAAGAATATGCAACAGGAACATCTCCTTGAGGAATAGATTCTTTCTCGTCATCAAGATCTTCATCATCACTCTCATAATCGAAATCACTATCAGGCTCACGAGCAACTTCATCGTCAGATATTTTCATAGGAGTAATTTTCACAGGAGGCAAGGCTCTTGATAAGAGAATGTTATTCGTAAATACTTGAGCTTTCAGATGACTTTCACGAAGTATAGCTTTTTGATGGTTGGTATCTTTGATATCTTTGGAATAAGCAAGATAGTTGAATCTCCGAGTAGCACGGTCACGAGAGTTGATTAAGCGGGTAGAAAGCAAAGCATTTTTCTTACGAAGCTCGGAACAAGAGGCTTCTAATCCAGCTTTTGCATTACGAAGGTTGTTCTCAGATTCTGCAAATAAAACAAAATTCAAAGGATAAAATTTGCGAGTATAACAAAATTTAAAAGATATACCAGAGGCAGTCAAATTTTAATGACTACCTTCTCTTTGCGAAGTAAAATATTGAGCTAAAGATAGACAACATTTCTTCATCTGATTCATCGCATTATCAAAACCATCACCAACTAATCCTTTAAGTCGAGATTGAAGCTTTTGATCTTTAGAAAGAAGAAAATTTTTATCCTTCGCAAGTTTGGCATTAAGACTTTTTAATGACGAATAATCTTCTTCAATTTGATTCTTCTTAGTACTCAAGACTATATTCTTATTAATAAGGGAATTCTTCTCAATAACAAAAGAATTTCTTTCAGCATCTGAAGACTTCTTTAATTCCTCAAGTTCACCTTTCAACAGAGAAAGAATATTTTCTTGATCGCAACATTTATTCTGAAGAGTTTTTAATTCTTGCGAAGAAACAATCATTGTATTCAAAAATGAACATTTCTCTTCTGATAAGGTTTTGTTCTCTTCTAATAAGGTTTCTATTCTCAAATTAGATTTAGTTAAGGAAGAAAAAAGTTGAGATATATCATCATTCAAAAATTTCCGATCATATATTAGTTGAGTATTCTCTTGAAAAAGAGCGTCAGAGTTGTCAAGAGCACACGAGTAAAGATTAGATAAATGGGAGAATTGGTTTGAGAGGCTTTCATGCTTGGTTTGATATTCTGTTGCATCTGATTCATGGTGAAGTACCAATCTTCTACATTTCTGGATGGATTCTATAAAGGGGAATGGGTTTTAATGGATGTTTCAAGCATATGAAGAATATAAGTAAATAAAAGGGAAAACATGAAGATAGTAATCATACCTTTCAATTCATCATTTCTTTTGCGAAGAATCGCACAGTCGAGAGAATTATTTTGAAGATGATAATTTTCTTTACGGAGATCCTCGCATTCTGCTTGAGAAGATTTCAAAGATTGGCGAAGCAATTCAATTTCTTTTTCCAAGGATTGACGTGAAGAAGAAATGTCTGGATTGACGAAATTATTTAGAACTTCGCAAAACTCATATTGCGAATCGAACATTTATAGACTTCAAGATTGGTCAAAACCTCAGATAACATTCGGAAAGTTGAATAAATTCCATCTCGAATTTCCTGAGGAAGAGGAGAAGAATTTGAAGAAATAAGAGCAAGCTGCAAATTGTCTGGAGAAATAGCACTCAAAGGATTTGGGGACAAGATAGGTTTTTCAAGAGAAGAAGTTGAAGAAATATTTTGCGAGGGTTGTTTTTCAAGATAAGAAGTTGAAGAAATATTTTGTGAGGGTTGATCTTGAAGAAGTGTTGATAAATTGACACTTATGGGAGATTGAAAGGTAGGTAATGGAGTAGAGGCAGGAGTGTGTGAAGAAGCATTTTCACGAGGAGGAGAGGAAAATTCCTTATCAACTTCAGGAAGGAAATCATCAATCGGAATTAATGGTGTGGGTTTAGTTATTCGAGATCTCTTACCAGGGTTTGGTTTTTTGCCAACCTGCGAATCAAAATGTAGATTAAAAACTGAGGCAACAATATATTGTTCAGGAAAGAAGACAAAGTATTTTAACTACCTTTTGATTCTCAGATTTTCTTCTTCGTGGATTAGGGCTTGAATTTTTTAGTTGAGGTTTCATCTGAGGAGTTATTTTGCTGAAATAAATCAAAATCAGATAACAAATTATACAGAAATTAAAGAGGATAACAAATGAAATGCACGGAGATAGAAGGAAATTACCTTGGAGAACTCATGAAGATATAATAGAAGAGAAAATTGCAGAGAAAACAGTAATAGAGAGTATGAGCAGAAGATAAAATTGCAGAAGTAAGAAGAAGAAAAGGAAGAGAATATAAAAGAGTTATATAAGGGAATAACTAGAAAAGAACGGTTACAAAAGACGTGTCCAAATTCTAAAAGACTAAGTAACGGTTATGTTCTCACGATCATTTCTTCTTCGTAGAATTGACATGAGAAGAGGCAAGATGTAGGTACTGAATATCGCAAGATAATAGTTCACGAGTATTGTAATAAATAAAGGATAAAAGAGTTATAAAATGATACGATGATAGAAGTAGCGCAGAGAAATATGAAGTTTTGCGAGGATGGAATAATTTTGCGAGTATGCGTTGCGATACTTCGCAACTCATATACAGCTGTATAAGTTTTACTATAAATAGGAGTTCAAATGTAAAATTCGAGAGGTTCTTTTAGTGAGTGCAAGAAATTATCTTAGGAAAGAGAATAGAAAAAGTTGTAACTATTCCAGTTCCATTTTTGATAACTCTATGTAATCAACTAAGAGAATTAATAATAAAGTTATCATTCATCATCAAGAACTTCTTGAGTTTTTACCAATTCTATTGAGGGTGTAGTTGTAGGTTATTCTGCAACTACAGGGTCTAAAATCATCATATATTCTTACCATGCTGCATTGAAATATCTTTTGTCTAAAAAATATGCTAAGGCTCGTCTAATTCGATGGATACTCTTGTTATAAGAGTTCAACCTCGAAATTCGAGATAAGAAAGGGTCGGAAAATGTTGTTGCTGATCAATTGTCTAGGTTGAATGTTGAATCTGTTGATGAATCCGTGCTTATTAGAGAATCATTCCCTGATGAACAATTGATGCTTGTGTCTGAAATGCCTTGGTCCGCTGATGTCATAAACTACCTTGCTACAGGTAGAATGCCTTTGCATTGGTCTAAACAAGATCGTTCTAAATTCTTGGCTGAAGTTAAACATTTCCTTTGGGATGACCCATATCTGTTTAAGTACTTCCAAGACCAAATCATTAGGAGATGTGTCCCAAATTCTGAACAAAGGGATGTCATCTCTTTCTGTCATGACCATGCATGTGGAGGCCACTTTAGCTCCAAGAAAACTTCTGCAAAGATCTTGCAGAGTGGTTTTTATTGGCCAACGTTGTTTAAAGATAGCCATGATTTTTGTGTTGCTTGTGACCGATGCCAGAGATTAGGAAGTATCTCAAGAAGGAACATGATGCTCTTACAACCTATTCTGATTGTTGAGCTATTTGATATGTGGGGTATTGATTTCATGGGTCCATTTCCTAACTCTGAAGGTAAGTTGTACATTCTTGTTGTTGTTGAGTATGTCTCTAAGTGGGTAGAAGCCATTGCATCTAAAACAAATGATCATAAAGTTGTTCTTTCTTTCCTTAAAGAAAACATTTTCTCTCGCTTTGGAACACCTAGAGCAATAATCAGTGATGGAGGTAGTCAATTTTGCAACAAACCTTTTGAATCACTTGTGCACAAGTATGGAATCACTCATAAAGTAGCAACACCTTACCATCCTCATACCAGTGTCCAAGTAGAAGTTTCTAATAGGGAAATTAAGCATATTCTTGAAAAAACCGTTAATCCTTCTAGGAAAGATTGGTCTTTACGTTTAAATGATGCTTTCTGGGCCTAAAGAACTGCATACAAAACTCCCATTTGTATGTCCCTTTACAGAATTGTGTATGGAAAAGCTTGCCATTTACCTGTTGAACTTGAACATCGTGCATATTGGGCTATTAAAAAGCTTAACTTTTCTCTTGATAAGGAAGGTACACAACGGAAACTCCAACTCAATGAGTTGGAAGAACTGATAAATGATGCTTATGACAGTTCAAAGACGTACAAAGATAGAATGAAGGTGTTCCATGACAAGCGCATTTTGCGCAAGTCATTCACTCTAGGCCAGAAAGTTTTATTGTACAAATCACGTTTGTACCTTTTTCCTGGTAAATTGCATTCTAGATGGACATGCCCATTCTTGGTACGCACAATTTTCCCCCATGGAGCTGTAGAACTCGAAGATGTAGCAACCAAGAACGTCTTCAAGGTCAATGGGCAGAGACTGAAGCCGTTCCTTGAACCAATTCCACCTGAAATTGAAACAACTGATCTTACTAATTCGATCTATGTGGAATGAAAAGTTCACCCCTTGTACATACCAGGTTTAGAATTCCATTTTCTTTCTTCTGCTTTCTTTTGGTTTCAGTTTGCTAGATTAGATTTTGTTGTATATAACCTCTGTTGCTTTGATATCTACCCTGTTGTTTACCTTGGACATTCTCTAATAGTTCTCTTGGTATGTGATTGTTTACATTCTTATCATCTATTGAAACATTGAGGACAATGTTATATTTAGGTTTGGGGGAGTAATTTACATATAAAGTTTTTAGTTTTTAGTCTTCGTAATTGTGTTTTAAAAAAAAAATCAAAAATCATTGTAAATATTTGCATAAAACCTCCAACTTTTAGAGATCCTAGAGTCACTAGCATGCTTCTAGCTATGTTTACATAGATAATCTGACTGAAATAACTGAACTTGGAAGTACTGGAGAACACAATCGGGTTTCTTAGTTGATTAGAGCGTTAAAGTTGGATTTAACCATGCCGGATGGCGAATTAGGTGCTGCAAAGATATTCGGTAGTAGAATTCCGATCACCCATAGTGGAGACTACCCATTTTTACATCAAGCGAGGCACCAACCTTCAATTTTTGTGACTTTATAAAATATTTTAGATTGTATGTCACCGTACATCAATTTCGGGTAGGAATGGTGAGCTACCCAACTTCGCACCACTTTCAGCACTATTTTTGATCTCTTGAATGCTAATTTTGTCAATCATGAGGGTGACGTTTAAAGATGAAAACTCCTTCTTGTAGTTCAATTGGAAATTAGCATCACTCTTTCTCTCAACAACATCAACAGATCCATAGAAACCCATCATCATCAACGAGCAGAGCAACATCAGAATTAGTCCAAGGTTTCCATGCAACAATTCAAAGAAAAGAAATAAGATGAGAATTAGTGAAGTTTATGAAATCAAGACAATACAAGTTGTGAATAATTGAGTGATAAAGTCCTTCATCCATGGAGTTCGTAGTTTCATTATTTTTGTTGTTATTTTCATTTCATGTTAATTTAATCAAATTTTTTTAAAAAAAAAAAAAAGATTAGTTCATTTTCTTAGTTTAGTTTTGATACCACCATGGTAAAGAAGAAGAATTCAAGAAGAAAATTCCAAGCAACAAGGAAATTGAAGAGAAAAGTTACAAATTGTTAAGTTTTTACGAAGTTCAGAAGTTCATCATCAACAGTCGAAGACCAAAGACCGAAGATTGAAGACATTTCTATGGATGCTGTGAGAGTGGTGTTGATTTCTGATCAGATGTGTAGGTAAGTGAGTACTCCCATCCTTTCTAATAGTTGATTTCCTTCCTTAGAGATCAGCATAAAAAGATTCTTTTTGTTCACAATTCTGTGGAGTCTCTAGAAATTATTTAGGAAGGTTATCCTTCCCACCATTCAAAGTGTGTAGGATTTCACTCTTTATTCCTGTCTGCACACATGAGAGACTAAAAAAGCAATCTTTTTGAGTGCAATTATCATAAAACCCTATTGGTGAGGCAGAAGTCGAGGCTTGTGATCACTCTCGAACCCTAATTCTTTCATATGGTATGGTTATTTCTCGCTCAACTTTTAAGGATGAGAATGCGTTATTTGTTAGTTCTAACTTCGTGTTACTAGCATGTAGAAACTCTATGTCCTCATAGCTCCTTGGATGATTGAGACTCTTTTACGCTCTGAAGTTGGAGAAGGTTTTGTGGGTACACCTCTGGTAAACCCTCACGAGACTACAACTCATCCACTAGGGAAACCTAAGGGTTTAAAGGCTTAGTGCATAAGCTAAATGCATTCGAGAGACCAGCGACAGTGGTATAGTTAGGATTTCTTAATTTATGTTTCACTTGAGGATAAGTAAAATTCAGGTTTGGGGGTATTTGATGAGTGCCAAATAGTGCATATTTATACACCTTTCTATTGGCATTTAACTCATCTTTTGCACTTTAAAATCATATATTATCCCAGATTATGTATTTTATGTGTTTTCAAGAATAAATATTTGTACTAATTAATTTTGCATTTTTAGGTACTAAATAAAGCTTAGATGAATTGAGGAGCCAAAAGAGCAGAAAATTGGAGACTAGCGACGGTGGAAGAGAAGTTGCATCATGCGTGCGCATCAGTAGCAACATGTTTACAACTACATGGGCTTGAGATACCCATATGCAAATCCAAACCCGCATCCGTCCTGAACCGTTGGATCGAATCAAGCAGCTGAATCCTACGGCGTCTTCACTTGATGCATCAACATTAGAAGCATCCGCCTCAGATTCTAGCCGTCTACCCATTTTTCCTACACGCCCGACAACACCACCATCATCTTTGCAGAACCCATACTTTCACTACTATGATTGGCAACCCCCACAACCTTCATACATATCCCCTGTCACCCCACTTAAGAATTTTCTATACTTTCCTTCATACCCAATTTGTTTAAACCCTAAGCTTTGATTCCTACAAACTGCAGGCATGAAGCTAGGTTGATTTCGCGATCTCTTAACGAATTCGACATCAGTTAGTGGATGAAGAGAAATCAGAGGCATGGGAGAAGAATGAGAAGCAGCAGGGGACAAATGAAGAACACAAAGTGGTGAATTCTCAAAAGCAACAAAAATACGAATTTTCTATTTGAAATTCATTGAAAATAGGATTGAAGAAATGGGGAGAGTTTTGTATAAATGGGAGAGGAAGTTGTAAATGGAGGGGTGTGCTAGAGTAGCCGGTGCAATTTGTGCTAGGCTTTAGGTTTTAAATTCAGTATATTTCTTCTTTCAATATTACTCATGTTCTAAACAATTTTTCTATGGCTGAGATGAAGCTCTTAATTTACTGCTAGTTTATTTTTATTTTCAATATTGTTCTTGTTATATTTCATTAAGTAAGGATGGGTTTAATCTAGAGCACCCTTTCACATAACTTTCACTTAGTATGTTCAGCATCCTAGGTTGTTAGAATTTGTGCAATTGAATGCTCCAACTTATGCTTAATTGAATCAATTAGTCTGTGATTAGTTGTACCTTAATCAGACAACTAATGCTAGGGATTAATACCTTAGTTGATATTAACCTCTCAAAACTAAGATTACCCTGGATTAAATAGCAGGCCTGAACCTTCACTGGTTTCCATTATAAAGGGACACGAACATAATTTGAAACTAAAACAGTTTGGCATAGATTAGGTAGTGAATTCAACTGCCTTAGCATCCTTTACTTGACTGTTTTCTACTCTCATTGCATCTTCATTTCTGTTTTGGTTATAGTCTCATAGCTTTGTTTAGCAACCAACTTCTTAGTCGTATCGACACAAATGCCCTTTTTTGTTACTCTCAACAAATCAGTTTAGTCTTCCTAAAGAAACAACTCAACACTGCCCAAGTCTCTGTGTTTCGACTTGTGCTTGCATTATGTTGCTTGTCAACACTATGCACTTGCAGTTAGTATTGTAGGTAATATTTTTAGGCCTACCAGGGAAGAGATTATATTGATAGATGGAATCGGAGATAGTGCTTAGACAAGCTAGAGAAAAGAGGATCCGTGTGTTGAAATAATGGGATATGGATGAAATTGGTTGATGATTGAGAAACCTGGTGGAGTTCTTGAGATGAGGAGATATGGACTGGTGTTGTTGGTTTGTTGCAGTTGAAACTACAGGTGGTATTGAGCCATTTTTGGTGGTTGTAGCTCTTGGTGGTTCTGGATGTGGCAAGAACAGAATGAGGGAAAATGATATTGCAACTACAGAATATGTTGGTAGTAAGAGAATGTGTGTTGCTGTCAATTACAAGGGAATATAGAACCAGGGGTACATTAGAGGATGCCGTTATTAGATATAATTAACCATAATTGTGGTGTCTATACATCTCTCTATTCATAGTGGAACTCTGTCTCATTTCATGATAGGAAACTTGTACAAGGTATGTGAAGGAAATAAATCACATGCTAATATGTTAAATGTATATACATGCTAATTAGTTTGCTAAATGTTTTTCAGAAAACAAATCTGGTTATGTCGGAGAACTACTTATGATTTTTTATGATCTAAGTTAAAAAAAATTATTTGTGAACCCAAATTTATGAGAAGTTATAGATCGACGGTCAAAGTTGGTGGTTAGTGACTATGACCAGCAACCAGAATCAAACTCACCAGGTATCCGCTAATATTGCCCCTTTTATTGTGACTCACCACTAAGAGTATGATTTGTGCTCGACAACTTTACCTCTCTTGCCAAACTTTTATCCCTTGGTATTATTGATGTATAGTATGAGTAAAAGTCAATCTTATACTTTATTTTGCTGCATATGTGATGTCTCTTTAGGGAACTTTTTAGCATCCAATGGGGAAGAGTTGAAGTCCAAGAAAACTAAACGGAAGGAGAATGTCTTATTCTAGCATATCCCTGACTTTTTGATAGGAAGATTAGCCAAGAAATGACATGAATACTTTTTTGATGTCACCAATTTGTGTGTGCAACTGAATATGCAGGCTCAGTCAAGGCTCCGGGATAATGAACCTCCTAAATCAAGTTTCCATTGAGCCGGGTCAAGGCATCACATATCCATCCCCAGATAATGCTAAACCTGATACGTTGGAAGTTACTGTATCTTCTGAAAATAATGGTGTTGAATCCAGCAATTCCACGGCCAAAACTAGCAAAGAGATATATCCATATTCAAATAAAGAGGTATATTGAGTGTTTCTTTACCTGAGGCAACCCTGAGTGATGTAGATAATCCTGATAGTCTTACTGCAATGGAAATTTATTCTACCGTTAATGATTTAGTAGCTTCTAGTTCATCAGTGAATGGTGAAAGTTTCAATATACCATTGAAAATACATCAGAGGGACATGAAAAATTTCCTACAGTTTCTGTGGGCGAAGGAGATGATATCTTTGATAAAGAACATTCTGCTGATGCCGAACAAATCACTAAACCAGGAATTGAGGATACTCCTTCAAAAGTTAGTTTCGAGAGACCTGAACAAGAATATGTGGCAACACATACTAACATCGATGCTCCATCAGAAGATATAGATCGAAAAGACCAACCTTATTTAGAAATAAATATGTAATAGGAACATAAATGTGATGTTTCTCCATCTAGAGTGCAAGACCGACTTGATGAGGTAACCTATGTCAATATACTAAAAGTATAAAACAATTACATATATCATTTGTGCTTAGCAATGTTCAAAGATTCTAGGTTAATGGTTTTAATGTCTCACAACTGTGTAGACAGAGTTATATTTCATATGCTATTTATACTTGTTTACATAAGAAGAAATCAATAACTAGTACGAGTTTACAGATGCAGAAAAACGATTCGTATTTGACAAAAACTTAAGGTTCTCACTTCATAATTTGTGTATTGATTGTGTATCTGATTCTTTACAAGGTGACCTATTTATATACATTACAAAAGACATATTGTCAAAAAGGAAAGGAAGAAAAATAAGGGATGTTGTCAAAAAGGGGAGGAAGAAGAAATAAGGGAGGAAGAAAATAATGGCCATTCTAGAAGCTAACATGTGTTTCATATTCACAATTAATACCCTCCCTCAAACTCAAGATTGTATGAGCAAGAGCTCGATATTCAGCCTCAACACTAGAACGAGAAACTACACTTTGTTTCTTACTACGCCAAGAGATCAAAGATTTGCCTAGAAACACACAATATCCTGTGGTTGAGCGTCTATCTGTGATGTCACCAGCCCAATCAATCAATATGCATGAAGACAAAGATCAGAAGTAGATGAGAACTTTATACCTTGATACAAGGTGCCTTTGATATAACGTAATATCCGAAGTACTGCATGCATAATGTGGACCTTGGAGCAGACATAAACCGACTAACTACATGAACTGCATGGCTAAAAAAGAACCTAAGTCTTTCATTTCAAAACATGAACTAAGATGAAGTTTAAGAGCAGTAATTCCTTCTAGATCATCACCTGTGATAACCATATCATCAACATACAAGAGGAGAATAACCATACCCTTCTTAGTTGATCGAGTAAACATTGCTGAATCATAAGCACTTTGATTGAATCGATTTCTTCCCCCATAGATGTTTGCCGACTGGACTTAAAGATGCTTCCCGTATGATTTTGGTTCATGCATAGATAAAATGGATGACAAAGAACAATGATAATCTGCAAACCTGGATGGTGGTCGACGAGTTCGTGGAGGCAAAACATCATTTTCAGGTACAAGATCCCCTTCTGAGAAGCAATGTCAGGATTTTCCATAGAGTGGTCATGGAGTTTCAAATTTTCAAGAGGAGTGACTTCATGGTGGTTGATGGAATAATTGTAGGCGGAGAGTTGGATAGAGATATATCCTCAAAAGGATCGTATTCCCAAAATGTAACATGACGAGAAACACGTAAGCGTCGACTTTTGTGCACGAAGCTCGAGTCGATGCTAGGAAGGGGAGTTCAACCGAATGTGTAACACTATTATTAAAAGGAAGCGCGGGTTGTTTACCCAACTTACACGAAATGCAATAAGGTTCTTTATCAACTTGAATTGTTCCTAACAAATCCTTTATTGATCATATATGTAAGACGGCCTAGCTATGCCAAGACATAAATGGGGACTTTTGCTCATTGAGAGTTTCAAGGAGATATAATCTACCAACTTCTTCCTCCTGGGATCCTGTACTTGCCCAATTGATATAAGATTCATCTTGATCTTTGGAACAAGTAACACATCGTGTATACGTATTTTATCTGAGACTTTAACATGTCCAATATGACTAGCAGCTGTTGAATAATATCACAAGATTATTTGATGTAGATGATGATGATTCATGGATTCTTTCTAACATGTTTCTTGAAAATGGAGATGTACAGTTTTCTCTCGTATGAGGTGAGTTTGATCCTTGGTGAGTTGGAATTTGAGATGCTGATGTTTGTGACATACTACTGTGTTGTTGGTAAAGTGCGCTTCTTGGCCAAGTGACCAGGCTTCTTGCAGTTGGGAAAGGTTCCATCATTAGGATTTGACTTCTTAGGTTGGAGAAGCGATCGTGTAATCATCTCTAACGTCATTAGAGTTGAACCGATGCGACTCTTCTCGAGAAACTCCATGGCTCTTTCACGACATCTCGAACCTCTCAAGAAGGATTTGATTTTTGAAAGAAACTCCCATGCGTCTTTGGCAGTCTCAAAACCACAAGTTGCATACAAACTTCTTATCCATGGTATCTTGTGATTGTTGATCTCCCAGTCTTGGTAGCGCTTTCAAGAGAGTCTTCTTGTTTTCCTTTGATTGATCCCATAGTTTGTTCCAAATAATCTTCACGACACATATTGAACGATAACAGAAAGGATTTTAATCTTTGTGTAATACAAAGATATAATTTGTGTATTGATTGTGTATCTGATTGATTCTTGCCAAAAAGGAAAGGAAGAAAAATAAGGGATGTTGTCAAAAATGGGAGGAAGAAGAAATAAGGGAGGAAGAAAATAATGGCTATTATAGGCATACTTAATACGGAACAAAATAGGTGCATTAGAGATGTAAAATCTTACCTGGAGGTCCTTCCATATGGCATGAGAGGAAGGAGCATAGAGACAACTTTCCCTAATGTCCGGCTGACAGGAATTCAGCAACCATCTTCCGACGAGATCTTCACATCTTTTCCAACATTGATATTGCAGTGGATCCTTTGAAGGCGGCAAAGAACCATCCACGAAACCAAGCTTTCCTTTAGCATTCAGGGCTTTGGTGATTCCCCTAACCCAAGAACCATAGTTATCTCCCTGTAAAAGAGGAGAAGAGAGAACTGTGGAAGGATTGTCACTTGGGTGAATGATGTAGGGGTCTAGGGTTCTAATATTCCCTGAGTTAACTTGGGTTTCATGATTTGAATTGTTTTCTTGATTGGAACGAGTATCATGAGTTGAATGAGTTGGAGATGAAGGAGGTGTTTGAACTGGAGTATCCACCATTGTGAGAGAAATTAGGTTTTGATAATTGAGCGGAAGGGATAAAATAGGTCCTAGGATGGATCAAGATGATACCATCAAAGAATCTAGGTTAATGGTTTTAATGTCTCACAACTGTGTAGATAGAGTTATATTTCATCTGCTATTTATACTTGTTTACATAAGAAGAAATCAATAACTAGTACGAGTTTACAGGAAGAATAAAGCTTAAGACTAGGAAGAGTGAAGGACTAGGTTACAGCATAAGACTAGGACTTTACAACAAGACTAAGATTGTACAACCGTATACAACAGATATACAGGAAACTAACTTGGACTTGGCCTGGTTTGCTGGTGTTGTGTGCTGTGGCCGCACACCCCAAGTGTGTAAGATATGTACGTCCAATAAATGTGATATTTTGTTATATGCTCAGTGTATACTCTATTTGTTGACTAGTCCCTTTAGCTAGTTTGCAGGCTCAGGGATTGCTCAAAATTGCAAAACCTACTGGTATTTAAACCTTTCATAAAAGCCATTTACACACATATATAGTCAAAGGTATTTAACTTCAACTGACCATCATATTCAATTCTTTGGTTTAAAGGGATGTACAACACCATAATCCTCCTCTACCTTAGATTAGTTTCATATATAGAAATAAAGTTAATCAACAATCATTACATAATTGGTTGTGGTGTTAGAAGTACTCGTGATGGAAATGAGAATAGTGTCGGATAAACTAATTATTTAGATTATTTACTACTATTTAATCTGATACGTTTTTGTGACGTACCTTCTTTGTCGATTGATGGGATTTTAGCCAGTATTTTTGTTCATCTTACATTTAGTCACACACTGTAATCTGAAGGATTTTCTATTTGTCCTGAATAGGATATTCGCTTCTTATATACACATGCAGTTACTGAGTTACAGTTGACATGAGCCCGTTTACTCTTGATGAGTTTGTCCAGGAATTTCATGATAAGGTCTTCTCATACTCTCTATATAACCAAAAATCTTTGTCAGTACTTTCGGATTCGGACATGCAAACTCTAAGCGTTCTTTAATCTTTAGGATTCCTTGTTACTTGGAGAAATGCACGTGGCTCTTCTTATCAAATGTTGAGGTACAGCTTAATAGTGGGTTATATTACTATGGAAATACAGCAGGTTTCAAGCATTTCTTCACTATGTGAGTTTACTCTTTCTGTAGTCACAGACTATCAAAATTACTTTAGTCGACTAATTATCATATGATACCATTTAGATGGCTCTGCAAATTAATTTGTTGACTATGTTTATTAGCTTATATAGTTTTTTGTTAGATATACTATATGGATTGTGATGCACTAAGATTGGATAGAGATTTGTCGTACAAAAAAGGTTTGTGAGCATAAGAGGAAAAACAATTACCATTAATGATGCGTGCAGTAAAGGCATCCACTAAGCTTGGATAATATTGGTACTATACGTTACTATATGTGCTAGAAATATATTTTAAATGAGCTAGATAGCATGTTGTACAACATATACGAATATCGGCTGAAGGACTAATGTAGAATGATGTGGCTGAAAACAACTTATTTTTTTCTTTTTGGGCTGAAGAACTGATTATAAAGTATTATAGTCTGTCTTCTTTTTCCGTGTTCATTCTGTTTTGAGTTGTTTTGTTCATATAATATTCTTAATTAGTGTAGCATGCTAGAGTAGTTTCGTTCGATTGCTGTATAATTCAGATTCTTTATAGTGTGTGGAATTGAAGATGAGAACATTTAGGAGACCAAGTATGTGAGAACGTCTTCTATCAGAACAGTAGGTTTATGGGTTAGTAGTCAACCTTGTAATCTATTGTCACTGTCAACTCATTTGATTTTTTCATTATTCAAATTCTCAAAGTTAAGTAGTGTAATATTTTTCTTTTTCGGGTTTGCACTGTAGTGATTTTTGGAGTTGGTTTAGGTTTTAAAGGAGATGGGAAGGCATCCAAGTTTTTTGCAGGTTATGTAAATGACTTGGATCTGTATAATCTAATGTTTACTTATATGATATTATTATTTAATTCTTTTGAGCTTAAGACTTATTTCAAAAGTTTTTGTTTATATTAAATGATGTGTTATCATACAAGACAAACAAAACAAGGAAGTTGAAGTGAACGACTTTCTTCCAACTGAAGTTGCCTGTAACGCAGTCCAACACTCGATGTAAGGATTCTCATCTGAACCATCTCTTATTACTTGTATTTATAACTAGATTGAGCATGCTAAATAATATCCAGTGCAGGAAACACAGATGGACCCAAGTAATGAAACTTGATAGCAGCCACAACATGCATTCTTCTGAAAGCTTGTGGCGTCCTAACATAGTTTTCTTTTCCAATTGAAAGCAGCCACAACATGCATTCGTAGTTTAGTTATAAGCTGGAGAAGGACTTACATAAAATTTGAATTTTATACTCATAGCCAACAACTTGCAGCAATGGAGTCCACTTTTGAGATTGCAAATGATGTTGCTCCATCTAAGGCTCAAACTATGGCTGCAACTAAGGATGCGAACTATCAATATCAAGCACGCTCATTACTTATGAAAGAGTCTTTTAATCTTATCTCGGAGGGCAGTTGCTGCACACCCTTGGCATGATCTTGAGATAGGCATCTAGCTCCAGCAAACGACGGACCTAATGGCTCTTCTTAACTTTCTTGTTTGTCAGAGCTGTGCTTAGAAACTTGTCACTGAAGGTTAACTTAAACACCATTCCTTCTGTGCACATAATCCTTAAAGTTGTAAACAGAGTGATGTTTAGAACATTGACTCTTAAATGCTGGGTCTCCTATTAACGAAAGAGACTCAGTATTTTTAGAGCTGCTTATTTATAATAAATCGAGTTCAGGGTAAATGAACTTGTACTGACAACCTTCCTAAATATTTCAGGTGGTAGAAATTCCGAGAGGAAGCAAGGTGAAATATGAATTAGACAAAAAATATGGGCTCATCAAGGTGGTAGCTACTTAATTTGTTGATATATGAATCGTTCTTGATGGATTGTGATGATCAATAATTGTTCTTGGTCGATTGCAATTCAGGAGCAGAAATATGCCGAAAAATGTGCCGGCGGTAACTTTTTTTAATCTGAAAATTAATTTGCAACGGATATAACCGTTGTACAATTATACGTTGCACAAATTACCGGAAATCAACAATGGATGTAAATGTAACCAAATAAATTACCGGTAATTTGTATCCAAGCAGACAAAATCAAAATGGGACCCACAAAAATGTTATTCTATAAATAATATCCGTTGCACAAATAAGAGAAGGGTGCAACGTTTGTGCAATGTTTATAAGCGTTGTACAAATTAATTTGTGCAATGGATGCTATGTGTTGCACAACAATGCGCAATGCCGTTTTGCCAACGTTCATTTCCGTTGAAAAAATTATGCGCAACGTTTATAAACGTCCCTAAATGGCCATTTTGGTGTAGTATTTATGGGAATATGTCTGCTTCCTAAGGGTGTTACTCGGGAAATAGATAAACTCCAGAGATGTTTTTTGTGGGACCACACTACAGAAGATATAAGACTTCATTTTATCAATTGGTTCAAGGTGTTTTTGAGTAAAGAAAATGGGGGTCTGGGATTTCGAAATATTGAACTTATGAATACGGCTCTTATTTGTAAACTTGCATGGAGATTTCTAGAAAATGAATATGCGCCGTGGGTGAGACTTTTGGCAGAAAAATACATTCATGATAAATCTTTCTGGTTATCCGAAAAGCCCTCAAATTGCACTGCAATATGGAGAATCCTTCTAGAAGTGATACAAATTTTGGAAAATAGGATTTTCTGGAAAATATCTACTGGGGAGAAGGTATACATATGGGATAGTTCATGTTTACAACAAAGTATGGATCACATCATCACCAAACCAGATGCTCTATCTACAGATATTGAAAGAGTTTCAGATCTGATAATACTGGAGTCGTGGACTTAGAATATGCATATATTAAATGAATTATTTCCTCCTGACATAGTGTCTTATATCTCTGCAATTTATCTTAGTTTTGAAGATGGGTTAATATGGTCTTGTACACCTTCAGGAAAGTTCTCAACAAAATCCTGCTGTAAACTTCTCATGAATAACTTACCTTCTTCCTCCAATCTTAGTGCTTTTCCTTGGAGGAAGTTCTGGTCTTTTTCGCATCTCCTTCCGAAGATCCAAATTTTCATCTAGAAGGCTATTCATAATGGAATTGCTATGAAAATGAATATTTCCATATTTGTTGATGGTATTCAAACATATTGTCCTCTATGATGTCAAGGGAATGTGATGGTTTTTCACTTAATGTTTGAATGTGTTAAGACAAAGATGGTTTTCGATACGGCTGGTTTGGGTGCATACAATATCTCTCAAGGAACTGACATTATGCAAACTATGCAAACTTGGATGGAGGATAATATGGATCAAAAATTCATTCACAAGATGTGCATCCTTTGGAATATATGGAAATCCAGAAATGATATTGTCTTTTCTCAATGAAGATTTTTGGTTAATATCATCATAAGGAATGCTTATCGTGACTTCAAGTTGTGCTTCGAAAATACTCCTGAAACTAGATGCAACAATCTCAACCGATTTCAACCTTGGAAACCTCCTGAATTTCTTTATGTCAAGGTCAATGTTGATGCAACTTTCATCCCCAAAAATGAAGCAGTAGGAGTGGTGGCTATGGACCATAATTCAATATTCCTGGGATGTACTTCGATCACTTTGATGCTACATCGTCATTGCTGGCAAAAACAATTGCGCACAGACTAAAAATATAATTTAGTTTGGAACAAGGTTTCAATAAAATCATAATATAAGGAAACGCGTCTAATGTAACAGTGGCAGTTCAAGGTGATATAAGAGAGATCCCGTGGAGCATTCGATCAGAAGTTCTTAAAATTTGGGATCTAATTTCTTTCTTTGATGATGTTAAATTTTAGCATGTTTTCAAAAGTGCAAACTCTATGGCATACTCATTAAGTCAACATGTTATGAATGTTGTTAGAGCATTGCTCGGTCAAACTCGCATGAATTTCTATCTCAAGCATGTTTGTCAATATTAGTGATCAAAACTATAAAGTCTTGATTTCTAGTCTACTATAGCTAAGGTCTCGGACTAGGATAGAAAGTTTAGTTAAGCTCAAGAATTCCATGGCGATCATCATACAAGACGAAGGACTACTCAAGGAACTAGTGGATCTTCATCGACTAAAAAGTATGTGGAGACTTGAACTTATCAATCACTCGAAAGTCTATCTACTCTATCTCTTATCTTTGAGACAAAAGTCGTTTTACTATATAGACTAAGAATATGCACATGTGATATTTCGAGCTGAATATATCTCACTTATGTATTTCTCGAAATATGTGTTGGTAAAGCTTTTGCTTTAGCCAAGTTCATCTTTGCCTAGTGACGAAAGTCATGTTAAGATTCAATCATCTTGGAAATTGCTCTGACGAAAAATAGTTTGTGAATAACAACTATATAATGCCCTCTGAGAATGTTTCAATGATTAAAATGAGAGTTTAGACTATAAAACCATTAGGGGATAAAAAAATTGTTGTGGTAACACATATATGTATAAGTCCTTAGCACTTGAACCGAAGTTTGCGAACTTTGTTGATCAAATGAGAAACGAAACTTGAGCAGGCAACTGAGTCCGCGAACCCAGTCTGAAAACTAACGTAGTTCTCGAACCCGAGAATTTCTGCTGGAGTTGCAGCTCAGGTGCAGTCCGCGAACTGGCGTAGTTCTCGAAACCGAGAATTACTGCTGGAGTTTGTGAACTTCAACCGGCTAGCTTGAGTCCGCGTACTCAAGTGGTTATGTCTGAAAACGATGGTTTGTGAACTTATCTAAATTACTAAGGAGTTCTTTTGCAAACCATGGCTTTATAGTTCATGAATTGATTCAAGTGAATCACATCATTTTTGATTCAATTGTGTCTTGTGTAGTACATGGGATCTCATAGAAATTGAACAACTCTCAAACTAGTTCATTTGAGTCATTTGTACTAGTTATGGTGAAGAAGAACATGGTTGATATGAAAGTTATCATTTGCCTAACCATTTGGTTAACTAGTTGTGAACCAACTATTGTACACGTTTGGGTACGGTTCCACAAATCCAAAATCGTCAAGTACATGTGTGTATGTCAAGCCAAGTTTTCGATCTAACGGTTGAGAAATATTAGCTTGTATCAAATCAGGTTTTCATCTAACAGTGAATATTGAATGCTTTGTTAGCAAGCTAACATTGATTGCAAACCATGATTTGAAGACTATATAAGGGATAACTCTAGCAACTGGGAAAACTAATCCCCACACCTTCTGTGTGATACTAGTTTGCTAAGCTAGAGTCGATTCTCCTTTAACCTTTGGTTTTCTTCTTCTAAAACCTGGTTAACGACTTAAAGACTTTATTGGGATTTTGAAGCCAGACCGATACTACTTTCGTCATAGTTGTGTGATCTGATCTTGCTGTTTCTATTGTATGAGTAAAATTGTAATAATTGGCTTGAGATTTCTATCTCCGATAGGAAAGATAAAAGTAGTCATAAATATCTTCATCTCATTGTTTGTGATTCCACGATAATCTTCTTCGATACGTCGATTAAGTTTATTGTGAGGTGATTGATGAAACTGAGCTGTTCTTCGGGAATATAAGTCTGGTTTTATCAATTAGTTCATGTTCACCTTGATTTATCAAAAGACGGAACAAAACTTGTAGGTTTATTCGTGGGAGACGAATTTATCTATCCTATAGACTTTTTTGTGTGAGACAAATTTGTTTATTAAAGTCTTCGACTTTGGGTCGTAGAAACTCTTGGTTATGGGTGAGATCATCTAAGGGAATCAAGTGGGAAGTATCCTGCTGGTATCAGAGGCGTAGGAGCATAATTGTACATTGGATCAGTGTGAGATTGGTTGGGGTTCAACTACAGTCCAGACCGAAGTTAATTGAGTATATGATAGTATCTATAGCGGCTTAATACAGTGTATTTTTAATCTGGACTAGGTCCCGGGGTTTTTATGCATTTGCGGTTTCCTTGTTAACAAAATTCCGGTGTCTGTGTTATTTATTGTCCGTATTATATTTTGTTGTATAATTGAAATAATACAGGTTGTGCGTTGGTTCAATCAATTAGAATATCCGACCTTATTAGGTTGTTGATTTAAATTGATTGACACTTGGATATTGGTCTTTGGTACCATCCAAGTTATCTCTCTTTGATTAAGACTCACGAATTGTATTTGGTTGAGTAAATCAAATTGAGAGATTGAGATAAAACTCCTTGAGATATTTTCTATTGATTGAGTCTAACGGTCTAGTTGTTTCTCTAGAAAATTACTCGGAGTTGTCCATACATATTGCTAATCGAAATATTGGGTGAGGTATTTAAACCCCCTCTTTTTTACATGTCTCTGTAAATAGAAGGTGGAATGCGAATTCTCCACCTCTTTGTATTTCTTCAAACCTCAATCACTGAGGTAGTTTAATAAATGGGCTCCTTTTGAGCCCTTCCCCCTTCAAAAAAAAAAGATCTATAAGAATCTTAAAGATTCTTTAAGAAACATTATAAATCCACTAGATTAGGATAAAAATAATATAGCTAATTTTATCTAGATAAATCCTGGTCCAATACATCCCCTTTATATTCTAGGTTGGATCGGCGTTGAATTGTCAATCGTCTAGGTCTTAGTTCTATACTCGGGATACACATTTCATATGTTTGACCGGCGTTGACCTGTCAATTTTACATTCTGTGACTGAGCCTGGAATTTACGATTATGTTTTTAACTTTTACAAGTATGAGGATCCATGGACACTCTTAGATGGACATTATCATATATGATTTGCGTCATTTTCGCTGCAAAACTCAAACGACAATGAATTTAAATCTAACATTTTGATAATACGTTCCTTTTATAAGTGTAATACCCCGTTACTCAATAATTTTGAATGATTATCTAAACTCTATTTTCGATGTAGGAGCGTATTAAAATAAATAGGATTCCCTTAGAAAAATAGTTGTGTACTTGTGTGTAGTCATAAATAGGTTACAAATAGTGTAACACAAAGAAAATACGGAGAAAATAGAGAGAAGAAGAATTCTTATTAATGTGTGTAACGAAAAAGGGAGAATACAACTTATATTTATATAGGATAGACACAACGGCATCCCGGTATAAATGGGATTTACCCTAGATATTATTAACATAAATAAACATTTATAACACTCCCCCTGATGACCACTGTATCTAAGTCACACAAATATATATCAGGAAAATCAAGAGAGAAAAAACCTGAAATGTGTGAGACTCAGAATAGTATTGGACATGCATATGCTGCCTTATTAAAACCTTGACAAGTAAACCCAGTGGGACAAACCTTGACGAAGGAAAGAGTACAGCGTGTTTAAGTTCTACTGATGCTCCCCCTGATGGTTACTTCAACGAAATCTTGGCCTACAAATTTTTAAGTCGACGCATTCCAATATTGTGAACTAATTTCTTGAATGTAGAAGTTGGGAATGCTTTAGTGAAGAGGTCTGCTAGATTAGTATTCATAGTGAAACATTTTAATGCTCTTTATTTAATCAACAAACGTAGACCAATATAGGGGTCAGAGAAAAATAAACATGAAAAATCATATGTTCTTTTCATTTAAGCATAATACCTTTTTGACTTTGGATGGATATGAAAATATTAATACATTATTTGTATATACTTTCACGGATCCCAACGATTGTAACTAAAGAGAATGAATAAAAAACAATCTGTAGTTATAGTTCCCTGTATAGTTTTCAGAAAGTTTCTCAAAAGCTTGCACCTTCACATGCCTAATGATCAGGCTCAAGTGTATGAACAAAGAAGAACGCAAAGAAAGAAAAAAAATAAAGTTATCGTGTATAGTAGTAGCAGTTTGCTATCAAAGTTAGGTACAGTCGTACAGATGTGTACAAGAAAAATACTATTCACGAAAGAAACTTTGCCCTGTAGTTTGATATCTCGTGGGTACTTATTGATATCAAACGCCATAAATAAAAAAAACCTAAAAAGGTAAACAATTGTACTTATTTTATTTCTTTTATTTTCTTCATCACGTAGTACGCAACGTATATGGATGCCTTTGACTGATAAAAAAAAAAGTTTGACAGAAGAGATTAAATGATTACCACTCAGTTGGTGAGCTCGTAGCTGATGACATAGTGTAACACAAAGAAAAGGCGAAGAAAATAGAAGGAGAAGAAGAATTCTTATTAATGTGTGTAACGAAAAAGGGAGAATACAACCTATATTTATATAGGCTAGATACAAGGGCATCCCGGATTTACCCTAGATAATATTAACATAAATAACATTTACAACAAGAAAAATAAAATAATAAAAACCTAAGTTTTGCAGCCTAAGTTAGGTAACAAAAAAAAATAGTTTTTCTTGTCGAAGGAAGAGAAACGGCGTGAAGGGAAGTTTCATCATAAACTAAAGGATTATCTAGGCTTGCTCAAGTCAAAGGAAAGTTCATTATTACTCTATCATGTACTATCAGTTGTATGTAAGCTACAATCGTTGATTCCCTTAAAGTTCTAGGTTAAGAATATAATTTCTAGGTTAAACTCGTTTTATTTTTGACACCTGTAATTATGGGTACTTTTTCAACCATTGAGTAACATCCAACCATCATATCAGCTTGATTTTTTAATATGTTATACATTAGTATGTAGTAATCACTCGGATTTTTTTTTCCAAAACGATCAGGATATGAGAGGTTACATAAACATCAGTATTTCAGAGACTGGTTCTGCAGATTTTGTGTGATTAGGTGGTTCTGAAAATCTACAGTTATATAGTTTTACTTTATATCATGCTCTGAAATTTTAATGAGAGTAACCCATTTAGACAAGGAGTTTTATTTAAAAATTTCACTTGAATCCAATTTTGGGAAGTACCTCAACCAACTGACTTTTACAGAGGAATCGACACCACTTTAGTTTTCGATAAACATATAGAATCAGTTAAATTGTAGTTTATAACCGTTACCTTTCGCTGAAATTTTGATATGATATATGTTATGTATATTTGAATGTATGTTGAAAGTTTCATTTGGATCATATTAGTATTCATAGTGAATGTGACAGGTCCAGTTAGGGTGGTGGGTGTAAAACTGATGGAATAGTTATGAATTATTGTGTGCTATGATAAGTAATTTGCGTTCTTGTTGTTTTTATGAGAATGAGTGCTGCATTGAAGTGCAAGTGCTTGATTCTAGACTTCCTAAAATGTCTTGTAAAGGTGTTGAAGTATTGTTAGGATTTAAATCCTTATTGAATCATATGTTGTATGTGAATCTACTTACTAAGAGAGCATGGCATCGTCTATTCAAATAGGATGAGTGTCACGGTAGGTAGTAGATGAGTTGGATAAGACAAAAGATCATGGCCACAATAGCATATAGCGTGTGAGCACCGGTGAGCGCTGGATAAAATGTAAATCTTTAGTCCTGAACGTATGTGTGATCTTTTATGAACTGTCGAAGGTAAGCAATTGGTTGAATTGTTGATTTTTTGATCTAATTTCGTTGTAGTTAAAACATATGTAATACCTTTATACTTTTGTATCTTATATGTTATCGGTATATATGATGGATTGAGAGTGAACTTGAATTTCCAAGGCTCTGACCTTGTGTTGATTTTTCCCCTTTAAGTTAGCATAATAATAAAGTGGGATAATTGTGGGGTTTTCTTGAGTTTCCGCTGTAGTATCTGGGAAGAAGTGGAACCTCTTCCTTGATGTGATTTTCTGTTGAATTTGTTTTCCTTTATTTAATACAAAGTTATCACATTGTTATTTTTTATTCTTTTCCAATATTTTTCTTATCAATACTTTGTTAAAACTGAAGTATTTTATTAGTAGAACTTTTTAAGTCCAACTCAGCACTCATTTATATGAAAAATAAGTTTTATTTTCAATAATGTTTCCAATTAGGCGTTTCTGCCTAGTGTGAGATATGCTGACTTATGTTTCGTGTGGAAATATCATGAATTACTATTGGTAAGGCCGGACAGACTATTAATATATAATTCAGGGTATTTACAATAAGACTCTACATTCTTACCAAAAATGGGAAAAATTCGAAATACCAAACCTCGCCATCTACGGATCTTAAATTCAACCGTTAATTTTTAACGAAAAATATTCAAAGGGGTAGATGGTGGTATTATACGTCTCGAATTGTGCTCATTTTTCGGTGGGAATGTAGAGTCTTGTATGAAGAACGCATCATCAAAATGTTAGATTTAAATTTATTTTCGTTTAGGTTTTGCAGCGAAAATGACACAAATCATGTATGATAGTGTCCATCTAAGAGTGTCCATGGATCTTCCCGTGTACCATATCTTCCCAAACCGTTGTTAACTCTTCTAACCGAGTCGAATCGTCATGCAAGAGTTTGGTAAATTGGTACCTCTTCTCTTTTACATATGGAGATAAAATCATTTACTCACTCCAATCAAGGAATTACTGGTTAATCCGGTTCTCAACACCTGGTTAATTGCTAGTCCAGTCCCAAAAAAGTTTTAATCACTCGTCCGAAAACATATTTATGGACTAAGTTTTTTACTCGCTCATCCTACACACGTGCCAGGTGTTTTATGTTTCTTTTTATCTAATAGCAACACCCGGTTACTAAGTGTCGCAATTGCCCCTCCGTCCAATCAATATCTAATAGGAAAACACGTCTAGCATATTATTTTTATCGAGCTTAGGTTTTCAGATCTGAATATATTCTCTCTGCTTCTACTAGTTTTCTAAGATCATGATGATTTTAAGTATTCGATTTTATGGTGAAGAAGAAGAAGATCCGAGAATCCATATGCATATATATTCACCAATTTTAGATTTTTATTAAAAAAAATAAACTAATCCAAAATCGATTAAGAAGAAGAAAACCGAGAACAGATTCATGAAGAAAAAGAAAGAAGAAGAAATAATTCAATTAATAAATCAACGAAGAAAAGGAATAAAGAGATATAGATTTAATCAATTTTGGGATTCTTAAATTTTTAATCTTTTTCCTCATCTGGTTTTGTTATTCAATGTTGAAGACGAAGGTAGTTCATTCAAAACGATAAGATTTAATTGATTAAAGTAAAGATTAATCCTCATTCCTTCTCCGGTTAGTTTTGATTTCAAATTTTGTTTATCTTTTGATCAAATTGTTTTGGTTTTTATTTTTTTAATGTTATTTTATGTTCGTATAAAAAAATTGGAGATTTTATTTGATCCTACAATAACCCAATTTTTTCTTTTTTTGTACATATTTTCATTCAGTACATATAATATGTACCGTTGAATCTAAAACTTTTTCCTTCAAAATACATATTTTCCTTCAATACATATCAACATGTATTTTCGGATCATCTACTCCTTTTTCTTTTCTACTATTTTTTTCTTCTATACATATTTTCCTTCAATACATATCAATATGTACCATTGTGTCAATAGTACTATTGAATCATACACTTTTCCTTTGATACACATTTTTTGTTCAGTATATATCAATATGTACTATTAGATAAATATTGTATTGTTGGATCATTTACTCCCTCTCTCTCTCTTTTTTCTTTTTTTTTGTGTGCCCTTTTTTGCTTAGTAATATGTACTCATGGAAAATATGTACTATTGAATCATACTTTTTCCATATACATATTTTCCTTTAGTACATATCAACATGTATTGTTGATCAATATGTACTGTTGGATCTTCTACTCTTTTTTTTTTCTTTGTACTCTCTTCTTCTACTGTAGTATTTGTGTATTCTTTCTTTTAAATAGCAAGTAAACCCATTTAATATATATCAATCTGTGTTGCATATGTTCATTCAAAAATGTATTTTTTTATATTTGTTTTGATCAGAGATTTTGGTTTTAAAGATGATTAAGCATGATTTTTAGGTTGATTTTTCTATCGGTGTTGTTGATTGAGAAGAAGGAGTTTTAGTCTATATATTGAAAGCAATGAAAAGAAAAAAATAAAGAAGAAGGAGACAGTTAAGTCCACACGTGAGTGGTGGGGGTAGGCTAGTAATTTTAGTTATTTTAAAACTATTTTGGACCTCCGGTTAACTTCTTTTTGGCGTCGGACTAGAGGATAAAGTTAAACGGGTTTTCTGGATAAATCAGCAAAGAACGATTCTTTGGGGACCATGACTTTTTTTAGGGGACCATGATTTGATTAGGCCACCTTCCCCATGGTTATAAGGGGTGACCTAAAAGGTAGAGATGACTAAGTTACCTTTTATTAATTAAATAAATACTTAATTAATTTTTAAATTTTAAATTTTTCAAAATTTTTAAATATCTTTTTTATTTATTTTATTTATTTTTTTTTGTATGTGGCTAGGGGAGAAAGAATAAATCTAGTCGAACTTAAAGTTCGTCTAAGAGAAAATATATAAAAGCTTTTTTAGATATGAGTTCGGTTAAGTAAAAAACTTCTAAAACTCTGCGAACACACCGAACTGAAAGTTCGGTTTGCAAATATTTTTGTGAATATAACGGAACCATGTTCAATGTATTTTCATATAGGAGTTCGGTTAAGTGAAAAAATTCTAAAAAAATTGCGAACGGACCGAACTCAAAGTTAGGCTAGGTACAAAATTTCTAAAACTTTGCAAACGCACCGAACTGAAAGTTCTGTTTGCAAAGACTTTTATGAATATAACTAAATCATGTTCAATGTATTTTCATATAGGAGTTTCTGTTAAGTAAAATAATTCTAAAAAAATTGCGAATGGACTGAACTCATAGATCGGTTAGGTACAAAATTCCTAAAACTTTTGCGAACGCATTGAACTATGAGTTCGGTTTGCAAGGAAATTTTTCGTTCTAACCGATGTGTTCTATATTTCAGGGAGTTCGGTTAGAAAACTAGTGTTTTTTTAAAATACTCCCAACCGAACAATACTCTGTAACTAACATTTCAATCCTAATTTGATGATTTCTAATCGATTTTTTCAATTAAAAACAAATTAAAAGCAATGGATTTGTGGGAAAATACCTCCGAATTTGGATATCGTTAAAGGGTTTGCGAGAAAAATAGTTGCGAATTTGTACTTGTCGAACCAAAGCTAATTAAAAAAAATTTAAAAAATTTTGAAAAAAAAATTGAAAAATATTTATTTTAAGGGTTAAATGATCATGACAAAGATGTGTAATACACCCTTTATTTTAAGAAAAATAATAATATTAGGGTATTTTGATCATTAACTAAAATATGTGGATAAGGGTTGGTTTCACTTTACTTCAAAAAAATTTTTTAACGTATTTAAAAACAATTCTATTTTTTAGTTCCAAGTATATAAAGAAAAAAAGTACATGGTAGGCAAGCGAGCAACAAGTTGTGTTGCTAGCCCTTTTTGAATAGCAAAACATATCATATTAAAAATAAAATCTCGAGAACCAGGAGTCATGCCATTGGTGTGCATGACTTTCTGGGACCCTCTTGAGTAGTCCAACTGCTTCTGCAGGCAAATAAAAAAAAAACCCATGGTCCACTCAAAAAGAAAAAAAAAAACGTGATCCCAAAAAATGGTTCTCAACAAATTTCACTGCCCCAGTAAACCCACTTAAATCTCTTCCGTAAAGCAACTGCAGTCATCAGACCATAACCAAAGACTAAAAACCAAAAAAAAATTGAAGAAAATGGGTGTACTCTGTGTGCAACGCTACGGTGGGAGGAGTAAATTTGATGGGGCGCAACTTTAAAGTTGCGCCTGAATCAGGCGAACTTATTAGTTGCGCCCCACCTTTTTTTTTTTTTTTTCTTTCGAAGTTGCGCCCCATTTTTCTTTTTTCTTTTTTTAATTGGGGCATAACTTTGAATTACGCCCCATCATCAGGCGGTTCTTTCTCATTACGCCTCACCATCAAGCGTAAATCATACCTACGCCCCACCTCAAACGTAACTAATACCTGCTCCCGGTGTCGGGCGTAACTTTAAATTACGCCCGACTAAAGATTAGAATAAAGACCAAATATGGCACGGGGTTTGATCTTTGGTCCGGATTTTAATCGATAGTCTGTCCGCTGTGTCTGGGTTTTCGACTAAATATTTGGTTATATTCCATGACTATGGTTGCTCTAAGACCCGAAGACCACAAAACCGAAGTCATAGGTAAAAAAATAAAATAAAAAAAATAAAATCGTCCACTGATCTACGGGTGGTCCGATTAAAATGTCTACCTTTCGTTTTTAAGTTCAAAGTTTTCTCTAGTCATCTGAGAAACAATAAAAATGGCGAACTTGATGTCGACGATCACCGCTGAACTCGATAATCCAATTGATCTTCAACCTCAAGTTGGTTGTGATTATGCTAACTTTCCCTTTTATGCCAAGGTCTGATTTCCTTTCTCATTACAACAGTTAGGGTTTACTGTTTCTTTCTTTTTGAGGGTTCTTGTTTTTCAATATGCATTCGTAAATCTTTGATTTTCAATGTAGGCTGAATGTGGGATACCGTATCTATTACTCGGTAAAGGATGAGCTACTGATATTGTCCAAAAGGTAATTTCTCTGGATATTATTGAAATGAATGTCTTGTTAATAAATTGCTAAATTATCAGGGCTTGATAAGTTTAAGCTTTGCTTAGATGGTGTATTGGTGTTTGATAAATCGTTTCAAAGAAAAATACCATATATATGATCAGGAAAAGCTTTTGTTTTACTTAAATTTTACACTATTGTAGTTGAGAGGTTCTGATTTTAACAAGTCAATTAGATTGCATAGGGATGACTATAGGAATATAGCTCATATGCAAAATTTTAGTGTAAGTTCTGGACAAAACATAGGTACCAAACGACAAGAACCCCAAAAATCTTGTCAGTAGGACCAAGTCATATAAAAGGTCAGTCACCTCTAAAATTAAAGGCTCTGCTTCACTCTTGAGTACCATCTCATCAATTCTTTTCTTATGAACCTACTTGTCAACTTATGAAGCGAAGTCGATGCTATTTATTAACTTGGCAAGTTGGTTCTTCCGGCTTGGTTCTTTCTTCTCATTTTGTTCCGGTAACAGGGATTCAGCTCATCCCTGATCACTGATTAGTTCTGTCAATTTTGTGTCTACAGCTGAAATTGAAAGAAGTAAAAAATGGTCAATATTATCGGAGCTGATCGATTTAATGGTAGTAGGGATACATGTGTATATCATTAATTCAAGCTTGCTATTATCACAGTTTTATAATTTTTTATTATAATATTTATAGCATTTAGCTATCTCAACTCATAAAAGCGTTTATTTATTGTTTTGCTATTTTTTATTATCCGTCATAGAACATCGGCAATATGAAAGTGGATATTTCACTTTGAAGCTCATAATAGCTGCTACCGAGAATTTCAGTCCAGCAAATAGAATCTGTAAACTTAAACGGCTTTACAAGGTCGAGTGCTCTCTCCCTTCTCTCTAATTTTGTAGCGTTAGATTAGCTTTTGTCTTGACTAGTTATAATCCAACAGGGAGTCCTTCCAGATGGGATGAAAATTACAGTGAAACAAATAGATGAGCATGATAAATATGCGTTCGAAAACGAAGTAAAGTTTCTATCAATACTCAGACACACAAATCTTGTAAGATTGCTTGGACACTGTACGGAGAACAACAAATGCTTACTAGTATATGAGTACATGGAAAACGGCTCCTTGAGAAATGCATTATTCGGTAAGGCAAATAACATTTATTACTGAGCTTGTGCACAAATCAAGTTGTAGTTACAAACTTGCAATTGATAGTATGTTTGCAGGTGATAATGAAAATTTGAGAAAGAGGCTCAATTGGCACACCAAAATGAGGATATGCCTCGGAATAGCAAATGGTCTTGCTTTCCTACATCATAAGGACGAATCAAAAGCCATAATTGTTCACAGAAATATTAAACTTCGTAATATTTATCTCGATAAGTTTCTTGATCCCAAGATATCATACTTCGGTTTAGGAAATCACTTCGGAGCAGACGATACATACTGCACCCCTGCATTGAGGAGAACAATGTAAGATAAATCTATGATGTCTCTAATTTATGATTGTTCTACATCTACATTTTTATCAGTGCATCTGCAATAAGCATCTAAACAAAGCATGGATGACTTCATAATCCAAATTTTTAAAAGCTTCGATTGCTCTACGTATGAGAAGGTTCCATTGATATTGTTAAAATGATACTATGTTATTGTATTTTCTTCACGGGGCGAAGGGTAAATTAATTTAGATGTTGACTTTTTCATATAACACCTCTCTTTAAATATACTTTCTCCCATTAATTTATAACTGAGTACCTGAACTCGACTTCCCCAGAGAAAATGTATAATTTATCGAGTTGCATATTATAGGTCAAAACCGTAATTAGCTAATTTCATGCATCTAACCAAGAATAATGAAATCTAAACTGCAATTTTGAATTTTCTTCGCCGGCAGAGGATATATTGCCCCTGAGTATTTAATTAGAGGTTCAGTTACAGAAAAGGTTGACGTATTCAGCTTTGGAATATCCATACTTGTACTTTCAACGGAGAAGAACTTTTGTGATTTCGAAAGACTCGCCAACTATGAGGATGCAATCCTTTCAGAGCTGGTAATTTACAATTAAATGGAATCCTTACGTAATAAATGTTCTGATATCTGTCTTGTCATGTCGTATCGTATTAACTACCACATATTTAACTAATGTATTTCTTCCTGTCATGCATTTTGCTTACTCGCACTTTAACTCAAAAGATTTGGGTTGGGATTGTAGGCCAAAGGTTTACATCAGAAGGGAGATCTTCTGTCACTGGTAGATGAAGACCTGACATCGAGCAATTCAGTTAAAGAAGCAACCATGTTATTTGATTTGGCAATCTTATGTACTAACAGTGATCCGAAGATAAGGCCTACTATGTCCGAAGTAGTGAACATTCTTGAAGGAAAGACTACAATTAAGACCCCTCCTCCAGTTGATGCACTGTATGTAACAATGAAGACCGCTCCAGTTGATCCACTGTACGTGACAACAGACTTTTGTGAGGAGTACATGTCTGAGATTGGAAGTGCAAGCAGCTGTTCATCATATACGAAGCTGACACATGACGGGTTTGTTTATAATCCTATCGATGACTGGGATGGTGATGTTGATGATGCAACTTTATCCTATCGAGATGCATCGAAGGTAAAGGAAGACAACACTCGTCCTGGATTTTATAATGGTTTTGTTTCTGATTTGAAGGCATTAAGTGAAGGAGGAGAAGAGAATGATGAAATTGAGTATGCTAAACCGTCTGCAGAAGAAACACATGAGCCATATGAAACCACATCTTTTAGTTTAAGATATATTGAGGTTGCAACCAGAAATTTCGGCCCGGCAAATAAGATCGGTCAAGGTTCTTCTGGTTCAGTTTACAAGGTCTGCCACCCTTCTTCTTTTTTCTGTTTTCCACTGGATATCATATTAGCTTTGCACTGAATCTCAAGAACATTCAACTGAACAGGGTATGGTTCCTAATGGAAAGATGATCGCAGTGAAGCAACTGTCCCTTAAATCTGAAACAGGAAAAATGTTTCTAAATGAAGTAAACACTATATCTACCTTGAGAAACCCAAATATTATTAGATTGTTGGGACACTGTGCAGAAAACAACCAACGCCTGTTAGTATACGAATACATGGAAAATGGATGCCTAAATAGAGCTTTGTTTGGTAAATCATTACTGCACTGTTATAGTTAACTTCAATACTCTTATCTATTAACTCATGGAAATTCTCGTTGATAAATTAAAGTTGATGGTTCTCTGCAGGTCCAGTGAATTTGAAGCACAAACTTAGTTGGGCAGCAAGACTTAGAATTTGCACAGGAATAGCAAAGGGTCTTACGTATCTGCATTCTGACAACTCCAAAATGAAGATTGTTCACAGAAATATTAAGCCCTCAAATATCTTGCTTGATAAAGATCTTAATCCAAAGATATCAGATTTTGGGTTAACCATGCAATACGACAGAAAAATCACACATATTAAGCCTGGTCTTGCAGGAACAGTGTAAGTAGAACAAACATGTATGTATTGGAACATATCTAGGATTTTAATGGAGCCAATACTCAATTGTCTCATTATCTTTCTGCTTTGTCTTTTCTTTTCCTTAGTAGTTAAAGTCTAAAAGTGATCATTCAAAGTCTATAGCGGAAGCAACAATACGCCTTGTTGCCTACTAAATTCATTTTTGCTTTTTTGTTTATCAACAGAGGATATATGGCCCCTGAATATGTGATACGAGGAACAGTAAGTGAGAAAATTGATGTATACAGCTTTGGAGTAGCAACACTCGAACTCATGACTGGAAAAAATAGAATGCAATGGAAGACGAAGCATGAAAGCATTTCCCTTCTAGATTCAGTAAGTTATTTCCTTCTTGTAAAAGAAAAGATGGTCTCAAAATTGCAATTAATAATAACATTACAAGATGTCCTTTTGCAATTTAATGGTAAAGAGTTGGAATGGGATTACAGGCTTGTGATTTACAACAAAGGGGAGACCTATTAGGGCTATTTGATCAAGACGTGAGGATGAACATTCCAGTGAAACAAGCGGAAATGGTGTTAAATTTGGCAATCTTATGTACTAATTATGATCCGAAGTTACGGCCTACTATGTCAGAAGTAGTGGACATTTTGGCAATCTTATGTTCTTACTCAAACTGCACAACAAGAATCGACTCTACAATGAACATTGCTGACATATCAAGCCACAACTTAAGCAGTACTACAATGCACTATGGCAATGCTGTTTCCTTGAATGATGTGTTTGGCTACATTGATGGAGCTGCTACAAGTTCTTCCTTTAATGGTGTTTCAGAAGTGGATGAAATCAAGAAAGGTGTTGATTTCCATCAAGATTTCATTTCCAATGCAAAAGTTTCTGTTGGTAAAATCGGGAAGAGTGATATGCCATTAAACCAAGTGATTACTACATCACTAGAGCCGCTGGGGTTGAATATTAAGCGGCAAACTTCTTCATTTTCTAAGAATACATACACCCAAAAGGGAGTAAAAAGTAAGCTTGAATTTTTCGAACCCTACTTTGAAGAAGGAAAACTCCATATTGAATTTTCTGATGAGGAGTTCGGAGCCGTATGTGATGAATGGGAGAATTCCTTGGTGGGCTTTTTCGTGGCTGAAGATGTCCTTCTCAATATGGACCTAAAATTTGTTGAAGAATTCTGGGAAGTGAAAGGAGATTTTTCTGTGTTCAGAATAGAAAATGGATGCTTTATATTTCAGTTCAGTCGTGTTGAAGAAAAGATGAGAGTTCTAGAATCAGCAGACCTCTGGAAAATAAGTCAAATGCAATTGATTCTGAAAGAGTGGGATTGGAAATTAATGCTTGAAAGAATTGGTATGGAATCTCTTCCGATTTGGGTAAAGATTTACAACTTACCTCTCTTCTTTTGGACTCCTTCTGTTCTCAGTAAAGTTGGCAGTGGGCTGGGAACTCCTTTGTATGCTGATCAGAAAACACAGAACAAACAGCAATTAGCATACGCCATGCTTTGTATAGAATTTGATGCTAATAAGCCATTGCCAGATTCGTTGTCAATTCTAGTGAAAGGAATGGAGTATCATCTGAACTTGGAATATGACTGGAGACCCTTGAGGTGTGAAAATTGTTGCACTTTTGGTCACATAGCCTTGAATTGTAAGCCGAAGATGAAGGTTAAGAAACAAAACTAGGTTCAGATTAGTTGCTTGTACTCATCATTGTTGGCGCAGCAGAAAACTAAGACGAGCACAGGAAGGTTTTGAGCAGCTTTCTAATTTCGATTCTAATTTCAATCTCAGTTGTTGCTTGATACACCTCTTCAAATTAGTCAATTTACTGCAATTACATTAGCAGATCTGTAAAGACTTGACATTAGCACCCCACGACATTAGTCTATTATGAAGAAGACTCGATGAGTTTTGTAACTCCTATAGGAGAAAATTCTACATTATAATTTATCGAAAGCTGATTCTTGATCAAGACATTTGAATTAAAGCTAAGCTGCAGCCTGTTTGATATGGATGCATTAGCCACAAAGGCTAATATCAGCACACTTAGACATACCAAGCTGGTGCAAAAAATTCAAGTCAAGCTGCAGCCTGTTTGCTTTTAGCCAAGGGGGTGTGTTCTAAGGGTGTGTATATGGGCAGGTTGGTGTTCCATGAGCTATAATTGAAGCTCTGAGCTCAAAGAGTGGCATTACTTTTACGTTGCTTCTAGGAAGTTGGCATGTAGATGTTTTAGCTAGAACAAGATTGTGTACTAGTTTGGATGATGTCTTTTGTAATTTTCCACCTCTTTGGAAAAAAAACAAAGGAATCCATCTCAACATGATCTATCCATTTAAACCTTTTTTGTCCCCATTATGCATGTGATATCTCATTTCAGCCGTTGATGATCTATTATAAAAGTTGAAAAGCTATCTCAACCCTGGATGCATAGTTCCATTTGGTTTAGTTTTCCTGACACTCTACTGCAAGCTTTAAAAGGCTTTGTTGCAGGTTGGTGGTAGTGGTGGTGGTGGATGAGACTTGATCACCAGAAAAGTGAGGTTAGAATCTCTTTTTCTCTCTATCTATTAAGCTGCATGAAATTTCTCAACTGTAAGTGATTTACGTTTCAAATTTTATGATACGTTTTTGCTTACTAGAATTTTGATTTGAATTTTGTAACTTTTTTTTTTTGAGCAGAATGGGTGTTTTTCTTGCTCTACTACTTGTGTTCGCCTTGTTGTCTGTAGCCCAATCTAAGAGTAGCTCGCCAGCACACAATGTTTTCTCTGTCACCGACTACGGTGCAGTTGGTGATGGCAAAAATTACGAGACACAACAGATTCAGGCAGCAATAGATGCATGTCATGATGCTGGTGGTGGTACTGTAAGATTTCCGAGAAGCAGATATTTGGTTGGGACACTTTTTCTGAAATCAGGAGTGTTATTAAACTTGGGCAACGCTAGGATTCATGGCGGGACGAAGATGGAGGATTATCCCGCAGACCCGCAGAGATGGTATGTCATATTGGCCGAGAACGCCACAAATGTTGGCATCACAGGGGGCACGATTAATGGTCAGGGAAGAAAGTTCATTGAGAAATTTGATAAGAAGGCGAGCGTCATGAAGAGTTGGAACACAACAGGTGTGTGTCACGGTGATAAATGCAGGCCGAGGCTCGCTGGATTTTTTGATTGCAAGAATGTCAATATTTCTTCTGTTACACTCAGAATTCCAGCTATTTCAAAGTATGTATCTGCCTCTCTTGCCCCTCTCTGTCACTTCAATTGTCGCAAGCCATTTTCCATATTTCTCACCGCAAGATCGTTTTCTGGTTTTTCTCGCTTTGCAGCTTACACATAGTAAGGTGTGACAACACATTCCTAGATGGTGTAGCCTTAGAAAGTCATTTTTATATCCCGCACAACCATGGAATACATGTAGTGGATTCAAATAACACTCTGATCAATGATATCTTTATCGACAACGGAGGCAATGCCATCACTGTGCAGACAGTCAAGGGTCCTGTTTATAACTTAACAGTGACAAAGTCTTATCTGAGGACTAAATTATCAGCTATCAAATTTGGAAGCGGTAGCAGGTTCGATTTCAAAGGTATCAAGTTTCACAACATAGACATTGACGACTGTCATCGAGGAATCACAATGCAATTACATGAAGGAGGTAGTGTTTCTGTTGTTCATAATAATCTAGTTTTTGCTTGTTTCCGGTGCCCAAAGATATCCAGTGTTAAATACCTTTGTTTATACATACTATGCAGGAACGGCAAGCGATATAACTTTCTCGAAGATAACTTTCTCGAAAATAATCACGAATCCAAGTGAAGATCTGTGGAGAAGAGCTGAACCAATTTACATCACCACTTGTTCACAGGACTCGACATCGAGAATCTCTAACCTGAGGTTCATCAACATTTCGGCTCACTCTGAGAAGGGAGTCGTCTTATCTGGTGGTTCGGGATGCGAACGAGTCCTGCGAAACATCAAGTTCGTGAATGTAAATCTTACTTACTACAGTACAAACTTGACAGATAATGTACTTGAAGTCGACAACGGATCAGGTGGGTGCGGCCGAGGTCATTCTTCATCTGGGATTAGATTGGAGCACATTGATGGTTTACTGATTGAGAATATGATTATGAGATGGGTAAATAATGTCACGCATTCGGAAAGCCCGTGGAAAAACGTCAACACTTTCGACTTCCCACCCTCCACTGTGAACAATGTTTCTATCCATGGCTTTAGTTCTTCCTACTCAGAGTAGTAGTTTTGTCTAGCAGTAATTTGTAATAGCTGTAATAAGCATAAATCTTGGGACGGAGTTGGCCATTGTGCTCTCCTACTACACCCAAGTGCCAAAAACAGTGTATTGGCAGCTACTCTTTTTGTTCCCAGCTTGTGCCATTAGGCACCAGACTTTAGTATATGTTGTGAAAGGCTAGCTAGGCGCTCCTCTAGGTGCCTAGTTAATAAAGCGCTCAAGGCGCCAAAACCATGAGCCCATTACTTTCTATTCTATTTTCTGGTCGCCTTGGGCGCGCCTAGGCGAGGAGAGGCGCCACACCTAGCGCCTCACACAACAGAGCCTGGGCGCACTATAACGTTTTGATGGGTTACGCACATGTACTTTTATCTGGGTAACCCGATCCATTTAGGTTCCCTGTCTTCTGTATAAAAATGATAGAATTTCACCAGAAATGATCTCAATTTCTCTAGCCATGGCAGAAGAAGGTAATGAAGGAGATGAAACCAGAAACCCAAACTGGGCAGAGTTAACTTCTGAGTGCCTCACAAACATATTATCAAGACTGAGTTTAGAAGAGAGATGGACAGGTCCCATGTTTGTCTGCAAATCATGGATTCATGCCTGCAAGGATCCTTGTCTCTTCTCCGTTGTTGATCTGGAATCTGCTTTCAGTTCCAGAACTGAATCTTCTCTCTGGTGGTCTCCTGAATTTGAGAGGAAAATCGATTCTCTGTTAATTTCTGTGGTGAATTGGAGTGGTGGAATCAACATCAAGGAGATCCGGATTAGGCACTGCTCTGATCAATCTCTCTCTTTTGTTGCTCAAAGGTAACATTTAGGGTTTTTTTTTCTTCCATTTTTGATGATAATTTTATCTCCGTTTCAGAAAAAGTGATACTTTTTTAACGGTGTTGCTTGCAGGTGCCCAAACCTGCAAGTTCTTTCAATCAATTGCTGCCCAAATGTCACAGATGCATCTATTGCGAAGATAGCATCACATTGTCCTTTGCTGACAGAACTAGACATTAGCTACTGTTATGAGATATCCCATGAATCCTTAGAGTTGATAGGAAGCCATTGTCCAAATCTCAGGATCTTGAAAAGAAACCTGCTGAATCCTTCTCAGCATGTCGGAATTGCGCCGAATGAGTACTTAGATGCTTGCCCGCAGGACGGGAATGCCGAGGCTGCTGCAATAGGGAAGTTCATGCCGAGTTTGGAACACCTCGAGCTCCGGTTTTCTAAGTTGACAGTCCATGGCCTTGCTGCAATATCTGAAGGGTGTGCGAAATTGGAGTACTGGGATCTATGTGGTTGTGCAAACTTGACAAGCCGGGAGATTGAGAATGCATCGACAAAGTTGAAAAATATGAAGAGGGTAGAGATACCACCTTGCTATGTTCCTAGGGATGTTTTCCCTACAGAGAGGTATGGCCACTGGAGGTTGTACGATGAACGGTTCCAACCAAGCAGCTTCCAGATATAGTCATGGCCAAGTAAAGACGGACCGTGTTAGTTCTATGGAATGGCAGTCTGTTAAAATTCCGTAATATGGTGGTACTGCTTGTATATTGCTTCCTGGATTCTCATGTGTATGGCTTGTTGTTCTTATTCTGTTTGAATAAATAAAATGTCTGATGTTCTGAATCAGAAAGATTGTTAGAAGATTTTCGCAGTTGCGTCAGGATCCTGCAAAGAAGTAGTGCATCACTTATGGATGGTTGCATCAGGATGCTGCGAAAATGTTACAGATGGCAGGAAATTCGGCTTATGATTCAAAAGTGAGTACAATCGCAGTTTGTTCAGATGCATTTGTTATCTATCTCCAGCTAGAAACTTTATTATTTTACCCTTTACCAGAATCATACTATAACCAGCAGTTTTAATGATTCCGGCATTGTTCATCTCTCTTCTCCATCTATCCGCTTCCTCGAATTTACTGCAGGAAGCGTATAGATTCGCTAGCATCATGTACTCCCCATCGTTTAAACGGTCCGTTCTTTTCGTCATGTGTTCAGCAACCATGTTTCCCACCTCGAGATCCCTATGAACCAAACAAGCGCCTAACAGTGCGCCATATACAGTCGGTCCAGGCTCGAAAGGCATCGATTTTATTAGCTGATACGCACTGTGAAGGCAACCCGCTCGTCCCAGAAGATCCACCATGCAACCATAATGCTCAGACTTGGGTGAAATCCCGAAATCCTTCTCCATGGATTCAAACAGACGGTGTCCTTCATTCACTAAACCTGAGTGGCTACATGCTGTCAGAAGACCAATGAATGTTATATCATCAGCCTTCATATTTCTATTCTGAAAATCACTAAAGAGTTTAAGGGCAGCATGTGATTTTCCATGCAGTGCAAGCCCACTGATCATTGCGTTCCAAGAAGTAACATCCTTAGCTTGGGACTTGTAAAATACTTCCAGAGCTCCATCTATGCTACCGCACTTCGCATACATGTCAATCAGCGCTGTAACTACGTGCACGTTCGAAGCAAGTCCATTGAAAAGAGCAAAGATGTGCACCTCCTGCCCTTTCTCTACTGATCCTACCCGCGCGCACGCTGATAAAACAGCTGACAACGTTATCTGATTAGGTTCAAACCCTTCTTCCTTCATTTCCATGAACAAATCAATGGCATCAACATAAAGCTCATTGTCCAGATAACCAGTGATCATTGTGTTCCATGATACCAAAGTTCTTTCCACCATTCTATCGAACACTTTACGTGCCTCATCCATATCCCCTGCCTTGCAATAACCTAACATCATTGAATTCCATGAAACAACATCTCTTACCGGAATCTCATCGAAAATTTCCTTGGCAGACTCTATAGTCCCAAACTTTGCGAACCCGGAAATCATAATGTTATATGTCACAGCATCCTTCACAGGCATCAAATGAAAATGTTTGATTGCACAATCCACCATCCCTTTTGAAACATAAGCATCTAACATAGAATTCCAAGCAATAACATCTCTGCTAGACATTTTATCAAACACTTTTTGTGCATTTTCAATATCCCCAACTGAAGCATAGGAATTCAGTAAAGAAGTTTCCACAAATACATGACCTGAAAATCCAGTTTTAATTGCTTGCCCATGAACAGTGAGTATAGATATTGGAGAGGAGAGATGAGTTGATGCTTTCAGAAGAATTGGGTATGTAAAATTATCACCATTACAACCAGATTCTAACATTTGTTTGTAAACAGAAATGGCTTGGTTTGGATTTCCATCAACAACATTATGCTTTATCATCTTATTCCACTGTTTTCTGTGTGATGGCAGAGATGGCGACGAATGACAAAAACAGTAATTTGACATGGCCATCCTAAGATTCTGAACTCCAAAACAAGATAGAATCCCTTGACTTTATACTCATGAATACAGCAGATAAGAACCACAGATATTTTCAGAATTATCTGTTTTTGACATGGAATAAAAGAAACAACGTATCGCTGCAATACAGTGAAAAGGAATTGAAATTTGGATGCCTACTCATCGACGGGGGAGTATCTACGACTGCTAATTTTGGTTGAAAACAACCATCGCATGATGAAAAAAGAATCAAGCTGTTTGAACTTCTGCTGCTGCTGCTTTTACTATGTTCTCTTCTTTCACTTTCGAGTTTTCTTCTTTAACTATTGAGTTAGGAATGTATTTCCATCCGCGCTTGTGAACACCACTTATTTTCTTGGGAGCGTCTGCAGCAGGCCGACCTGTAAACATAACAGGCAAAGCTTAGATATGTTGCTTCATCATTCATGGGTACTGGAAGCCAAAGCAAAGAACAACCTCATAACCTAGGGTTGTGTATAAGCATAAAGTACATGAGATGGCAAGAAACTAGAATCATCAGCATGTCTCCAGAATCGCTTAATGCCCTTTACTTGGTAAAACTTAGGGTAAAATACCTCGTCTCATTGTCATTTCCTATTTTATTTGTTAACAGAGACAACAGATACAAATGACCAGCACATACTGGCAAGACAACAGATACAAATGACCATACATTAGATGTTTGAATGCGTATTTCAACCTCAAAAGTAGTTTTTAATACGTATCACCATAATCTGGAGGTGTAGTCGCAATAGCCAAGAAAAATGATTTCTCACGTCATGCTACAACTCTTCTATTCCATCTCACAAATGTATAGGCCCACTGAGTCTGCCTATACGTCTAAAATGCTCATCGATAAACCATGTGTAATAAGGTAGACCTTAAACCCATGGATTTCCTTCTTTAACACCCTATAAATTTACAGGTCTCTAAAGTTCGAAGAGCGCACTTACAAAATTTTTAACTTATGAAGCATGAAGTATTTCAACTATCCTACTAAATTGAATTTAACCAGCACAACTTTACACCAGAGAACCTTACAATTCATAGCCCTAAAACTAGTTTGCCTTTGAAATCTCTCCTGGAATTGCAAGGCCTGAAGGGGGTTATAAGACTAATTCTCCAAAACCCGAACTGTATGTCTTGCACACTATCATGTTATGTATGCTACACAAAAACTAGAACAAAATAAATAAATAGTAATAAGCAAAACAAAAAAAGGCACCTTCTTTGTGAACAATTCCCCAAGCTTTGCCATGTTTACCATCCTGCAATGATAGGAGAAACCCAAAAATGTCAAACAATGAGTTAGAGATGATTAAGTTTTTTCTTAATACATCAACAAAAACATTAAAAAGAAAAAGGAGGAGGTTTGGGACCTTGTAGAGATTGATCTTGGTGATTTGATAGGAAACACCAGACCAATGTGTTTTAGCCATTTGATATCCAATTCCCCAGTTAGGAAGAAACTGAGCTATTTCAAATAAGTTCTTCTTCTTTTTCCTCTTTGGTTTCTGCAAAGCTGATACTGTTGCTTCTCCTCCTCCTCCAGTCGAAGAAGGAATAACAGAAGCGCTGAAATTTCTTCTGGTGAGAAGACTAACGGAATGTCTGAAGATACCTAGGGTTTTGTCCATCGCTGCTTTGTTCCCCAGCATAGTTAAATGTTTTCTGCAGATTCTGAAAATGTAAAATAAATCAAAAACAGATTCTGAAAATGTCTGGATATTGCATAAATCAAAACTTTCCAAGTGCTCGGTTTTGCAGGGATAAAATAATAAAACACCACCAAAATAAGTTTCCTATGATAAAAGGAAGCATTTTATATAGATTCCTCTGAATAGTATATGACCATGTTGTATCAAATCAGTTACAAGCAAACTTCCCATGTTTTATTTAGGATTATTAAAATGAGTACACTATGTGTCTTTAACATTGGGCATGACGGGGCTAGTTGTCCATACTGAAATTATAATCAGCATTTTTACATGTTTGTTGGTTCCATAGGACTTGCCCTCTTAGGCTTCAAAACTAAGAATAAAGGTAATGGTGTCAATCACGAGATTTAATACAAGCATCCAGTCTCTATTTTAAGTCGAGGAAATGATAGAAAATAGAATAATAGAGATAATGGTGTTTAAAGTTGAATAAACGAAAAGAGACATTCGATGTTACAAGAGACGAGATAACAGTTCTCGGAACTCCGAATTTTACAGAAATGGAGGGGGTTGCAGCAGTTTAAACAGAAAACTCAAAACATGGGAAGGTATCCCGCGGACTGCTAAGGCAACATATATTTTGAAATCCTCCAAATTGATTCTTGCTAGGCCTGTTTGACAATCAAAAATCATGGATCCAATTGTGGATATTCCTTATGAAGGGCGTAAATACTGTTGTCACAGTAGTAAAATCAGATATGGATCTCCAATTCATAATGCTTCAAAGAAGCATGTTACTGTTACGCAACTCCTGCCTATGGGAGCTCCTTCTGTTACCAAGGAATTATAATTTCCTCGTCCTGCCTATAATGTTCACCAAGGAGAAGAAACTGATCCTCCCAGCCATTGTTTTCAAGTTAAATATCAACAATAGGATGCTAAAAAGATTTTCGTCTACATTTTCATTTTGCGCTACAGAAAGCGTTTCCAAATATTCACTACATACAGGGAAAAAAAAAAGGTTTAAATCAATCCTAACACGACATTTTTTCTTCCAATGATGTATAAGTATATGGGATGTGACGGCAAACGACAATTTCCAGGAAAAGTTCTTTCAGGCTGTTAATCGTCAAACGAAAAAATACAGGATGAATTAACAGTAACTAGTGCACATAAGATAACCAAGGGCTCCAACTATTCACATCTTCTATGTATCTAGCCGGTTTCGCCGCTACCTTTTTCGCATCTTACACAACAAGGACACCCTGGTCAAAGACTTACCATTGTCATTGCCTGTGTATTTTTTATCTATAGTGGGGGTTATACTAAATACAGGTGCTCAAAATGCTGCTATGCTCATTGTTGGAAGGATCTTACTTGGTTGTGATGTTGGGTTTGCTAACAAATTATACATTTCAGTCCTGCAATTACTGATAAAATTAATAAGAACATAAACTGCAAATTAAAATTGCTCAGCAGAAAATGAAAAACCTTAATTAGTGAATCTAAGCATAATCTGATGTTTTTCTCCTCATTTATTAAGGCAATAGAGAAATTACATTAAATAGAAACCCTCTGCTGAGTTAGCACTCAAGAGATTCAACAATCAGCAACCCAAGCAACGAGAAATTACATTAAACTTGGACATATCCTACTGACAAAATTAGGATAATTACCTTATTCTCTTTGCAATCTCTATTTCATATACTTCTGCTTCAGTTGATGGTTTTGCAGCTTGTAGCTTAGCTAGGGTTTTTGTCACAGACCCTTTCTTTTCTTCTTGCTGTGAAGGAGGAGATTATGAAGTCAAAATTGAAATAAAAAAGGAAACCCTTGCAAAGCAAAATCGGAAACATGGTATCAATTCAAGACCCTAATTAAAATCAAAAACAAAACCCTAATTATAATGAATGAATGAATTTGACCTTACCTAATTGGCCTATTGCTGGTGATGGTGATGGCGATTTGACGGAGATGGTACCGGTGGTGATTTGAAGAGTGAATAAGAGAATCTGATTTCTGAATTGAAGAGTGAAGAAGAAAAGTGAAACTAACTAAAATGTGAGACTCTGAGAGTGAACAGAAAAGTGAAAATTGAGAAAGGTTGAGCCGTCTAGGAATTTAGGTCAAGGTACTTCTACTTCTACACACTTCTACGGTTGTGATTCAATCTAGTAAATAATCTAAGGGTCACGAAACATTTAGGCTGGTAGGTCGGGTTGGGAATGCCAAAGTCATAGTCGACCCGCTGAAAGGCGGGTATCAGAGCGTCCACAATCATAGACTATCATAAAACCAAAAACTATTATTTATTTTTTTGAGTGGTGTTTCAAAACAATGGTAGAGACTAAAACTAAACATGGGGAGGATCTTCGTGCGTATGCTTGAAAAAAAAAAAAAAAAAAAATGAAAACTGCATGGGGCGGACTCTAAGCATACGCTTGGAAAAAAAAAATGCATGGGGCGAACGTTTAAGCATGAGCCCCATTGGGGCGTATTTTCAAAGTGCGCCCCTATGGGGTGAACGTTTAATATAAATTTGTGTTACGCCTGGTTGCGGCGCGGACATTTGGTTTACGCCTGTCATCAGGTGCACTTTGAAATTCCGCCTGACTATAATCAGTTTTAGTCGAGAGTCGAGACCAAATTTGGTCGAGATTTCACTCTCTCTCCAACTAAAACCAAATATATGGTTTTAGTCCAGCCCCACTGCGATTGATTTTCTCGACTATATGTCCTTTAGTCGAGTTTTTAGTCCATGACTGTGGACGCTCTCAAGAGGTGTTCAAACCGGCGGGTAGGATTGGGTACGGGTTAAAACCGGCGGGTGTAGATCGGACCGACGTGTAGGGTCGGATTTGTGCGGCCCTAAGTTTAAACTAACTAAAAAGTGTATCATGTATCTTTAATATTGGCGGAGCTAGTCGTCCATGGTGACATCATAACTTATAGAAAATCTACCACCACACTCGAAAAGATCTAATGATCTTAAACGATGATTTATCACCGCAAAAATCATGTGTAATTTTCATTTGCACCGACTATAACTTTCAATTTAAGTGTACATCCAAAATTCTAGCAAAATTGATTAATGTTGACTTTACTATAAACATATGAGTTAGGGTCACACGTTCGGTATTTTATCGCTCATTCTTATACTACCCTATGTCTTATGTGAAGAAATTTATACTAAGATGGAAGCAATTGTCCAATACGCAATGTTATTTAGAATCGAAATGATCATCTAATTAACCATCAGGGTTAGCCCAGTTGGCCAGAAGCCTGATTCTTAAGTAGGACGTCAGTGGATCGAGTTTCCGCTCAAGAGTTTGGAGATCTCATGAAATACTCCTCTTATATGTAAATATTTATATGGGTTATAGCGGGTTGGATATGGCAGTTGGGCCAATCTAACTGGCTGGTTTCAGGTAGGGGCCAAGGCCCGACTTTCGTGTATCAAAAAAATAAATGATCATCTAGTTAAAATCATATTTTGCTTTAGAAATTCCCTAAGCAGATATTTATAAATTAAATTATTTTTTTTCCACGTTTACAATTGTGAATAACCCCACCTTATCAATAATTTTCAAGTGATTTTTTTTATAAGCATTTACAAGTGATTGGATTTACCAATGGCAGTGATCTAGTAGTAGTGGAAAATATGGTCTCACCAAATAATACCAACGCAATCGTAGTTACCTAAAATCGGGGATAGGTTAAAGAGGGATTCCATGGTTTTGAAAGTGTGTTACGGGAGGTTGAGCACGAATAATCTTCACCTAAACCACACACAGTGGCCATTCAAAGCCTGCTTCAATCACAGAGAATGAGGCTTAGGGTCGGTCTTGGGGAGGGAAGCATGTGAAGAGAAAGAGATAATTCTAGGGTTTGAAGAAAGTTTCTCTGAGAATTTATGAGAAAGTTGTGTGTCAGGTAGGTGAAGAAAGGGATTGCTTGTCGTGCGAGGCACTTTTTTCGTCACTTCAGGACTAGATAGAGATAAATTAGGTTGAGTTTATCTCTTTATTCCACCACCTTTACTCTCTTCTGCGGTGATAAATAGGTTGGGTATTTCTCACATGTGTCGTACACCGCCTGACCAAAACCCTAGTTGATATCCCCCCATTTGTGTGTGGTTGAGTCAGTCCTTGTGATGACGTATTAAGGGAAAAAGTATTCTCTATAGCTGGCATTGGCTAGGATAGAGAGATATTATTTTATTTGTAAGAATGACTAGGAAAAATCACGTGAAAAGACAAGGAATACCTCATAAATCGTGTGTAGAGTGTGAGAGGAGCTAAGATTGGGCTTTATCTCTTTGTGTTCGGTCACACATGTCATGTGGAAGTCGAATTATTACATGTGGGTCCCTTTGTTGAGCATGAGTATCTCAAGAGAGTTTATCTACATAATTGGATAAACACGTGTAGTTCAGGCTCAATTTTAATAGTCGTGAAAATATTTGAGACACTGAGAAAGAGGCATGTGCCATAGGTGAGGCTTGTACCTGAGTCTTATGCTTATACAAGACTTTTCATACAAGTTGGTTCATCTCGGATTAACATGAGGCGGTTGAGGCTTGGCTCCTGCGATTGAGTCTCTTCGAAGTGATCTAGGACACTTTTGAGAGAAAAGGGGAGGCTCTCATGCCAAATACGTCTTTGCGAGACCTTGGCTCACTTGTATTTAATCAGTGTATCTTACAAAGATGTGTTATGATTCAATTGTGTCCCTATTGTTAGAGCACTGCTCATTTGAACTCGCAAGTGTTGTTATCTCAAGCTTGTTTGTCAATGTTAGTGATCAAAACTATAAGTCTTGATTTCTAGTCTACTTATAGTGATTTCTCGGACTAGGATACATTGTGTAGTTGAGCATTATACTTCACGACGTTCATCAATGGAAGACAAAGAACTACTAAGGAGAGCTTGTGGAACTTCATGAACAAAAGGTATGTGGAGACTAAAACTCATCTATCACTTGAAAAGTCTATTTCTACTTTATCTCCTATATTGAAACAAAAGTCGTATTACTATATAGTATTCAATTATGCACATTTGAGATTTCGTGCTGAGTTTAACTCGCTTACATATTTCTCGAAATATGTGTTGGTAAGCTTTTGCTTCAACCAAGTTCATCTTATATTCTTGACAAAATTCAAAAGATTATCATGTGGAATCGTCGAGTAACATCTTACATGGTTTGTGTGATACAATCATTTGGTGTAGACTTGGAATGTTTCGTTATGATTATTTTAATAACTTGAAAATTGCTTTGATGCTAATAGTGAGTGAAAATGGCTATTGTCATCCTCTAAGAAAGTTTCAATGATTGAAATAGAGTTTATATCACTTAACCATCATTGGATTATAAACATAGTATGCATTCTTGCATGTATGTGATCCATGACCGGAACTATAGTATGCATACCCGTATGCGTACCTATTAGTTGTGAAATTCCGATTACCTAAGTACACATACCCGTACGCGTACTGGCGAAGGGTTTGGGTACCGAAATTTCTGCTGTGTTTGGAAGTATGCGTTCATGTTTGCATACTTGGGTGGTTAAAGTTCTAAAATTGGTTTGTTCATGAACTAATACATGAATCTAATAAGGAATGCATTCTTTGCAAACCGTGGCTATAATGTTCACGAATTTATTCGAGTGAATCAAACCGATTTTGCTTCAATTGTGTTCGTGTATACTTCTATGAGAATATAGCAATTGAAAAACTCTTTAACTAGTTTCATTTGAGTCATTTGAACTAGTTGTGGTTAAGATGAATGAGGTTGATATGAGAGTGTTCATATAGCTAACCTCGGTTAACTACTATTGAGCCAACCTAGTGTACACGTTTAGGTACAGTTACTCAAACATAAATGAAGGTACATTTCATAATTTGTATATAACAAGCTAAGTTCGATCTAATGGTTAAAAGATATTAGCTTGAATCTAATCATGTTTTCATATAACGGTGAGTATTGAATGCTTTGTTACCAAGGTAACTTAGATTGCAAACCCTGATTTGAAAACTATATAAAGGAGAACTCTAGCAACTGGGAAACCAAATCCCCACACCTCATGTGTGATACTAGTTGCGACTAGAGTTAATTCTCCTTTAACCTTAGGTTTTTCACGAAACCCTGTAGGCTAACAACTTAAAGACTTCACTGGGATTGTGAATCCAGACCCAACTATTTTATCTGTAGTTACTTGTTCTTATCTTTCCCTTTTATCTCGTATTGAGTACTATCTTCTCTAAGATTTGCTCTAGATTGATTCTCCGATAGGCAAGATAAAAAAATAGTCACAAACATCTTCGTCTCATCGTTTGTGATTCCACAATATCTTTTTTCGCTGCGTCGATTAAGACTATTGTGAGGTGATTGATAATACTAGGTTGTTCTTCGAGAATATAAGTCTGGTTTATCAATTAGTTCTTGTGCACCTTGATTTACCCAAAGACGGAACAAAAATCGTAGGTATTTCTATAGGAAACAGATTTATCTATTCCAATAGACTTTTCTGTGTGAGATAGATTTGTTTATCAATTCTTTGACCTTGGGTTTGTAGAAAATCTTGGTTGTGGGTGAGATCATCTAAGGGAATCAAGTGCGTAGAATCCTGCTAAGGTTGAGAGACGTAAGGAGCGCAACTGTACCTTGATCAGTGTGAGATTGTTTAGTGCTCAACTACATTCCAGTCCGAAGTGCATTGGTAGTAGGCTAATGTTTGTAGCGGCTTAATACAGTATGGTGTTCAAAGATGGACTAGGTCCCTGGGTTTTTCTGCATTTGCGGTTTTCCTCGTTAACAAAATTCTGGTGTTTGTGTTATTTCTTTTCGATATTATATTTTGTTATATAATAGAAATATCATAGGTTGTACGTGCGTTAAGATCAGTCAATTGTGAATCCAACCTTTGGTTGTTGATTATATTGATTGACACTTGAATATTGGTCATTGGTACCGTTCAAGTTGTTTCACATAATAATCAGGCTCGCAAATTTCTATCTGTTTGATTTGCTGATTACATTATGAAACAAAGATATAAACTCTTTGATATACTCCCTCCGTTCCGTTTTACTTGATGTTGTAGAGTTTTTCACGCAGATTAAGAAACAACAGAGAGACTAATTTTTTTTCCAAATCTACCCATATTAATAGTTTCCTAAAAATTTAAAACTCCTAATTTTTAGTTCCTAGATTTAATATAAATTACCAATCCCAATGTAATTTATCTGGGATAAATCAAATATTCCAGCCAAGAGTGTATATCCTCCCTAGAATAGATTTAAATATTAGATTAATTATGTATCTTCTAATTACGATGAGAATTAATAGTATGGTGTGATTCCAAAGCAAGGGAAAATCAGTGAGAATTAGGGGAAAATACTTAAACTCTTATCTAATTTGGAACACACAAAAAAAACCCTAAAACATCAAGTAAAACGGAACGGAGGGAGTACTTTTATATAGATTGAGTATGACTGACTAGTTGATTATCTTGAAAGTATATTGGAGTTTGTCTATTCAGATTGTCGAATGAAATATTGGGTGTGGTTGTTAAACCCCCTATTATTCAATTGGTATCAGAGCAGGCAAACACGTTTAAGACCTCACAAGTCTGTGTTTGTAGCGATCTGAATATGGACAGAAATGTTATCTCTGATAAACGCATCACCAAAAACAAAATTTTTGTTTCATGAAATCTATTAAAGAGAAAGATTTGTCAATCTAGAATATAGACGAACCTAGTGTTCCAATGAAACAGACTTTCATTGACAAGTGTTACCCGGATTACCTTACTGACGAGTCTGACTCTGAAGTTGAAAGGGAAGCAGCCAAATAGAGTGAAATGATTCTAAAACTTGTTAGAATCCAGGCTTATGATGTCAACCGGTTGAAACACAAAGTCAATTTCCTTGTTGGTTTGGTAAATAAGCGTGACTCTCTTCTAAAGGACCTTCAAGAGGAAAATGCCTCAGTATGTTCTTCACGAACTCTGCTTGAGGAAAAACTCAAACATGATGCTTTGGAAATTGAACTTCTTTTGTGTAAACTTTTTGTTCAAGAATGTTCCAAAGAGTCCACTATACCAATCGCTTCTGATTTAACTGTAAAATATTCAGTTCTAGAAGTTAAATCAAAATCCCTTCATGTTGAAAAGGATGTGCTTGTATCTTCCTCTAATCAAGTAATATCCACATCACATGGAAGGAAGACATCTCCCAACGATGGTGTTAAGACTGTTCTGTCTAATCACTTAGAGCAACCACAACGTTCGACTAAAACTAAAAATATAGTCGAAAAACCAATCACTACGGGGCGGACTAAAGAGTAAATGCCAGACTAAAACTAAAAAACGGACTATATTTAGTCTTTGGTTTAATTATAGTCGAGCGTAATTCACGCCTACGCCTGTTTGGGACGGACTAGCAGGTTATGCCTCAATATTAGGCGGAGATAATATTTGCGCCTGGTTGGGGTGGGAGCATAAGTTACGCCCAACGGGACGCAACTCAAAGGTACGCCTGATAGCAGGCGGAATAAATCAATTACGCCCCATTGGAGCGTAACTAAAGGATACGCCTGATTGGGCGTAATCAAACGAACTGCCCGGGTCCAGGCGTAACTATAAATTACGCCTGATTCATAGTGGGGCGTAAATTTAGCTGGGTGAGAAATGGACACTCTTTTTTAAATGGACACTCTTTTTTTAACTGGGTGAGAAATGGGGCGTAATACTTAACTATCAACGTTTGGGAAGAACTGGGTGAGAAACATATAGCTCAGAACCAGGCGTAAAACAACGTCTACGCCTGATACTTAACTATCAACGTTGAGAAACAACGTCTACGCCTATGCCTGGGTGAGAAACAACATCTACGCAGGGGTGAGCTATATGGTTCTAGTGGGCGTAGACGTTGTTCTGAGCTATACTTAACTATCAACGTTGAGAACTGGGTGAGAAACAACGTCTACGCCTGATACTTAACTATCAACGTTTACGCCCCATTTTTTTAACTTAACTATCAACGTTTGAAACATATAGCTCAGAACCAGGCGTAATTACTAGTGATAGTTAAGTATTACGCCCCATCGGGCGTAATTGGTTTTGCTTGTACTGGGTTACGCCCCATCAAGCGGTGTACACTGGATACGCCCCATCGGGCGGAATATTCCAATTGCGCCTCATCAGGCGTAATTATAAACAGCGCCCCATCAGGCGTAATTTCAAACTACGCCTCTTCATCGGGCGGTTTTATATATTACATCCCACGACAAACGTAATCGCAGGTTACGCCCGATATCAGGCGTAATTTTAAGTTACGTCCCATTCGAGTGCAACCTATAACACCGCCCCGTATCAGGTGAACTCTTATACATCCGCTCCACCATATTTAATCTTGCACGGTAGCGTCGTTCGACGGACTAAACCAAATTATTTTAGTTTTTTAGTCTTTAGTCTTTGGTTTATAGTCGTATGACTGCAGTTGCTCTTAGGTGATCATAAAGTGTGTTTCTTTTGTGATTCAAAAGGGCATGGTGAACAAAAGAGGAAATCTAGGTTGAATGACAATTCTATTGTTCGTCTTTAACATACCTTAGATTTAATTCTCAAAGGTGTAACTGACATTCATATGTCTAGACCAATTGGTTTTAGTACTCACCCCGTGTACCCTACCAGGAAAGTTAGTTCGATGTGTTCCTCAAATGTTCAAATGCGAAACAGTCTTCCTAAACCATCTTGTCCAAGAAGAGATCAAGGATCTTCTTCTATTAAAAAGGGATATAATGTTATTCTTGATGTGAAAAAGGTACCAGAAGAAGGAAGCAAAACTGGAGGTATGGAAGACAACCTAAATCTTATAACTGAAGGATATGAAGAAATAATTAACAGGATGTCAATTTTCCCTCTAGTCAAAATTCTTCAGGTAAGAATAAATATTATGCGTCGTATTTTGATGTTAGTAAGTTTTATAATAACTTTTCGCATCAAAAAGGTTTTCCTCCAAAGATCAGGAAAAAGAGGTTTAACCGAAAACAACATTCATTTGATATGGTCATGTATACTTGACGGAAAAATGTTTTCTGATTCTTTAGCTATTTTCTTATCGTTCTTAGCTGGATTATCATTCACAAACATTTTTGCATGAGTATTTGTGTTTGGTCTTGTCAAGTTTTTTTTTATTTTTAATTTCTTTTTGAATTTTTTGAGATGTCAAAATGCTACTCTTATGCTCTAAATTTTTCTATTATGACAATGTAAAATTTATCGAGCTAAGACTTGTGAAAGTTTTCACTCGTCAAAATAATGCCTTGCAAACAGTCTCCTTGAATTGCATCCTTTGTTGCTTTGGTTCTTTTCTCCTATATATGAGCCAAGTTTTTGTTCGAACGGGTACCCATGGTACATATCACGAATCAACTTTGGAAACCCTAAAATATGTTTTCCTGAGAAACCATTTAAATAACAACTTTGAAGAGTACGCGTACTCCCGGTTATTATTCTTGTCAAGAATGGCATCTCCTTCGGGATTTTGTAACTTTGTAAAAGGATTTCTTGATAAGGGTTTTGGTTTCGAAGAAGAGGAGAAAATATCTCTTGTGGAAGTCAATGACTCCTTGTTGATGGTGGATTTTAGTTTAGGGCTAAAATTGTAAAACCAAATTTAATATGTTGCCACCCTGCAAAGGATGAAGCTAATTTAATAGGCTGACATCCTGCAAAGAATAAAACCATTCAAGTGACGAATACTTCTCACTTTATTAATTCACCAAAGCATGTGCAACCATCCTGTGAATTTAATATACCCGAAACGGAGCATGTAGCAACCATCCCGACGGAGCATGTAGCAACCATCCCGGTTGCTACAGGTATACAACATTACTATTAATGCTTTAATTAAAGCCTTGTGTTCGACATGCAAACACCCGTAGGCTACCTGACGGTGGGTTATATTAGCCCCGTTGAACGCATGCAAGACTACCCATGTTAGTCTCACCTGCTGAAAACAAACTCAAAAATAGATCTCATCTGTCCAACTTCGCAGGCATAGTCGGACGGCCTATATGGCACGAGGGATCGAGTAGCATGCATGCACATGCTCACCACCAGCCTACCTTCCTCCTGGGTTGATTGGTTTCCCCAAGGGGGCCATAGAAACCACAAAACTGTTAGAGAGAAGTGGCGGACCCACAAACCCTAAAATTAGGGTTTTGCTAAACAAGTTGTGACCAAGCAACTTGCAACCAGCGTACACAAACGGATTGGTGTCCCAACCACTGGACGGAAGCACTTGCATGCTCACCATGGGCCCGTACACACGGCCAACCAATCGGCCATGGTTGGTTGTAGCCGGCCGTCTCGAAAATCGTTCCCAAAGGTAGCATGCAAGGCCACTTCTAATCTCGGCCATCCGTCATCGCAGGCGTGTTTGGATGGCTAAGATCGCGCCTATGGTCACAAACCAAGCATGCACATGCTCTCCATAAACCCACCTCCCTACTGGTATGATCGGCTTGCCTATGGGAGTCACGGACGTTGGGAAACGAAGGTTGGGCCCGCAAACCCTAAAATTAGGGTTTTCCGACAAGTTGCGACCACGCAACTTTGGGCGGGTGTGTACGAACGACCAGGATGCGGAATTGCTGGTCGACGGTGTCTACATGCTCACCATGGGCCCACCTTCACGGTGAACCAATCGGCCAGCTCCCCTGACTTCCATGCGTCTCGATTTGCGTGCCCAAAGGTGGCATGTAAGGACACTTCTAATCTCGACCATCTGTCATCGCAGGCCAGAACGGGCGACCCAGATTGCTCCAATGAGATTCAACTCTACATGGGCATGTAGATTGGCGTCCTGCCTGCCTGCAGGACCAATCGATCCTCCCTTGCACGCCTCCCAAGGCATAAAACCGTTAGGGTGAAGAAGGAAGCTCGCAAGCCTTCCATACCCTAATCCAACGGTTATCTCTCCATCAATCTCGTCCGTCCAAGTTTGCATGCTTGGATGAATAGCCTAGGGAGGGAGTTAGGTGGCAAACAAGGTATCACCGTGATCACCATCCTCCACTCTACCACACCATGTGGTCGGTCAAGGAAGGGTTTGCATGCGCAACTTCCAAACCATGCTGGATATACTCAATGCAGTACCTGCATAGTATACACACGATACTTCACAAGTATCAATTTCCTTCCTGGGTTTTGCTTTCGGGCTGTTTTCTTATCCCGAACGAGCTTAAAACCTAAATATTCCCGCGTAGGGAGATAGGAAATTCTTTTCCGTATGAGATGGAGGGGCGGACCATCAAAATCCGAGTCCGTTCTAGAATTCTACAACGATTATAGTAAGGGGCGTTAATTAGGGTTTCTAGTGCCACAATCAACGGTTGCCCCTCCTCTCAAGATGAAAAATCTCGATCGTCGAAGTTCACCAAGCTAGCAGGTTTCCAAAGCCTGACTTGCCAAGCCACAACAACATGCAACATGTTTTCCAAAAACATTCGAGACATCAATCATGTCACATACTGGGGTATTGGTCTAGCGGTTTACAGCGTGCGGCGCACAACACGCCATCACAAGAACGTGTCAGGAAGTCATGGACGGTTAGTGATGATGGGAGAAGTGTGCAAGCCTGGTCGTGTGACACCAACACACTACTCCACTACTCCATCACTCCACTTTCTCCAATTCCCACGAGATACGAAGGTTAGGCTAAAAGACTTGTATAAATAGGTTCTCCGCCCTATTTTCAACAACAACACAGAAAACCAAGTGTTAATACCATCGTATTTAACACCCAGAGCCTGCCTGCAACATTTTCTAGCATGCTCAACCTTATGTTAACAAGTCCTTCACCTTCATACTCTCAACACCTTCTTCGCTTCCCTCCCTAAGATCAACCTCACATCCTTCACCTGTGACCGAAACGAATCTGGAACGGCCGTGTCTTCGGTTTAGGCCAGAATTGTACAGATTATCTCTCGAATCAAAAGTGCTCATCGTGCAGCACATTTGTTGAAGGTTTAAATTCACTTCTCATCCACACACACCCAAAATTACCTAAACCCGCAGAAGTAGTTTTCTCCCACAAACACTCCTCTACTCGATCTCCTTATAATCTTTCAGACTTTGAGAATGATGAAGAGATTTCTGCTGAAGTTGTTCAAGATTTTATCGGTCAGTTTAACGATGCAAAACTTCTTCTTGTTGATACCTTAAAAAAACTTGATATGTTAAAAACTGAGTTGAAAAAGGTTAACTTTGACCTTGCTCTCATGAAGACACGTGTTAAGGATCATCTCACGAAGTGTATCGTTTGCGAAGATGCAGTCGATACCATCTGTCACAAGCTTGAAGGTCTTGAAACCCATAGAGCTTCCGTTCATGAACGCTGATTGTAGCTTGTGACCTTTTTCTTTTAGAGATGATTTATCTATTTTGTCTAGGAAACTTCTTATGAGAATTTATTCTTGTGTTTTTAAGAAGGATAACTAGGGTTTGGAATATCCATTATTGTGAGTGCACATTATTTGAGCATAGCTCGGTTGAACCCACCAAGCGTTGGTATGTCAAGTTTGGTTGTCATATTTTAGTGAACCAAAACTCATTTAAGATTCGCTTGATTTAAATGTACTAGAGTCAACTTCGTATAGGTTAGCTTGAAAGTATTAGGGTGAGATGTTACAAGTATTGTGAAGACTTGAAGAAGTGAATAAATACGCAGCTACAACCACAACATCATCCTTCCACTTGAGGTTAGTGATATTTGACTTGAACTGTTTCATTCCCTAACGTATCTTTCAAGTCATGCATATTGAAAACATAAAACTGCGAAGCATGAATACTCTAGATAGACATAGTAATAAGGAATGCAATATGAAGTTTTTGCTTAACCATTAAACTTTGTATATGAGACATCGACATAATCATATGAATGCTACTAGGATTATGTATGGGTATGAGGTGAGGATTTCATCCTAGGAAATAATGTTTTTACATGTGTTTTAAGGAAGTCAGTTCATGATATGTGTTGTGAACCGAAAAGGAAATCTTCAGGCGTTATTGGGGATGTTCTTCTTTGCATATCTTATGAACGACCAATATGTGTGATTAGTATAACCGATCATGACTTGTTTGTGTTCTTGGTAAAATTATTCACATGAGGCCTGACTTATGTATTGGTATGACTTTTATTCGTGAAACCGATCTTAAGTAATCACCTGGGGTATATTCGGGTTTGTGTGTGTCTGGCCAAATTTGGGAGAGGGGAGCCGATCCTATGAAGAGATGCAGTACATCACAAGGGGGGACCAATCCTTGAATGAGGTGCAGCAAGGTTTATAGAATAAAGGGGAACCGATCCTATGAACATGTGCAACACGTTTTTAGGAAAGGGGGAACCGATCCTATGGACATGTGCAGTGCATACAAGTTAGATACCAAATATATGTGGGGAACCGATCCTAGTACCTAGTCAGCCGAATTTTGGTAACCTAGTGTGACTATGCACAGTACTCACATGGAGGTAGAACCGAAACTTGTTTTAGTAGAACCGTTACACCCATGGTTTGTGATTGAGTGTTGCTTAATCAATCACATATTTCTTGAAAGTCAGATGAACTAATTCTAAACTTGTTTGGAAGTGTGGTAAATCGGTTTCAAGTGAGTAAGTATGAAAAAGGACTTGCAAGAGTAAAATGTCAACACACTTTGAACATGCGCATTAATGTGTATTCTTTTATTGTTCAAAGATATTCCTTAACATCTAAGAAGGAAGTAAATCCCAAGATCGAATTTAAATAAGTTAAGAATCTTTTAATTAAGGTTTTTAATTATATATGGAAAATAAGAATTAGTAATGTGCATTTGCTAGTTAAAGATTTTCTAAGGAGATTTCAATCATTATTTTTGGACAGTGCATTCATAGGAATTATGAAAACCGAATTTGGTTTAATATGGAAAAATATCTTGAGAATATTTTCGGTTTTGGAAATTCCTTGGTGTCCATTCTTCCTTGTCTATAAATACTTTGAGTTTGCATTTCTAGCAAACTAATACTTCGTGACAGTAAACTTCCTCTGTTGTATTGTTACTGGTGAAGCCGCCTATCGGAGAGGAGAGTAATCTAATTAGATGAAATCTCATACGGCCGCTCAATTTAAAGTCTTCTTTGGGATTAAGAAGCTCTAGCGCGACTCGTTAGTGGGAAACTAGATATTGTGGTTTATCTTTAGTTTTCGTATTGATTTGCACTACACCATTTTCTTGGATTAGTAACTCAAATTTGTAACAGCCTATTGGCAGTTACGAATTCGTAACAGAAAAAAACTGTTACAAACTGGTGTAACAGCTGTAAGCTGTTACAAATCTTGTCAGATTTCTTAACTGTCTCGTAGCCGTTACGAATTCGTAACTGGATATTGTTCACGCATGTCGTCCGTGTGTGTGGGTGGTCACACCTTCATCATTTTTCCACCCAAGCCAGTTCTACCTGAGGATATTTCCTCTCTTGGTCACACATAACTCGGTCATTCATCCCCTCCATTTTTCTCTCGACTTATCCCGTCTCTTTCCTCTTTCTTCATCTCTTGCAGAAGATAGTTCTCTGTTAGCTAGGGTTTCAGTTTAAGGGTTTGGATTTGAAGCTGCTTGTAGAAGTTCATCTATTAGGTTTTCAGTTTGAGGGTTTCGATTTGAAGCTCCTTGTAGAAGATAGTTCATCTGTTAGGGTTTCAATTTGAGGGTTTCGATCTGAAGTTTCGATTTGAAGCTGAAGATGTAAGCAATTTAGATCTGGGTTTCGATCTGTTGGTTTAAAGCATTTGATATGTTCTTTCGGATATTCTTTCCGACTAGGGTTTCGTTAAGGTGTTGATCTGTTAATGAGATTTTCGATTTTATATGAGATTTTCGTTTAGGGTTTTGATTTTATCTGAGATTTCATCTTCTTTTAGAATTGATTTTAGGGTTTAATGGATTGATGATTTCTTAATTTGTATGTCATACATGGGTTATTTTCATTTCTCATATTGGAATTTGAAATTGGGATGCCAACACAATCCTATTGATTAATTTATATAAAAATGAAGTCGATCAGAGATATTATCCTTAGAAGAATTAAATAAGTGAGCTGATATTAGACTCTGGTGGAATGAGCATAGCAAGCCTATGTAGAACATATTGGAGATTTTAGATATTGTAGATATAACTGCTTTTATTTTGTTATTGTAATTTCATGGCATCTATCATCAAGCTGTATTGAATTTTGTAGATGTTGTCGTCAAGACTGTAAGATGTTCACATTGTTGTCCAGGGATTTGTTAGTTACCTAATCACTGTATTAGTCTTTTCTCATTTCTGATGCATTTGTACCCATTGCTGTTTCATATAGAACTTAGATAGACGATATCAATTCTATATGATTAAGATCTGTCAATGTTGAAAATGATGCATAGGGAGGTTCTAAAAGCTCTGTTTCCTCTATTGGATGCCAAAGATGGATTCTATATGGGATCCAGAGGAGAATGTAAGTGACAATAAATTCAAAAATCGGGAGCTATTCATCTTCTGGAAGTAAAAATGCTGGTGATTTCCCGAGCAAAGTTAATGATGTAGAAGTTTTAACTTATTTAAGCACTTTGTCCGACCTTGGCCATTAATGTAGAGCAAGGATTGTAACTTTACTTTTAATAGTATATTAATTAAATTCCCACAAACTCATAAACCTTCAAGCTTTCCTATGCATTTGTTATTTTGTGATAAACCTTTCCGTAACTGGTAGCTTAATGCCCTTGTTTTTTTCTTCTTCTTTTGATTCCTCAATGTATTTGAACTGCAGAAAATTGGGAAGGCTACAAGCCAGTCTGAATTCAGAGGAAGAGTATTGCTGACATAAAGCTTACGTATGATGCATTGTTCCTACTTGCCAGTAGTATGGGAGTCAAAAGAGAAGTGGAGATCGCCAGGCGTTCTAAATCCGATGGTTAAGTATGTTCCACCATCGATCAATTAAGTCAATACACTTTCTATGTCTTTGTTGTTGCCACCTTTTGGTGAAAGGGTCTCTATTTTTCTGCAGAAGCTAATTTGGTGTTCTGTCACACAGTAACCCATCCTTCCGCGTAGCATATATCGAAGAAGTTGAAGTAAGTGAAGGTGGCACTATAGGGAAGGCCTAATAATAACACTCTTCCTCTGAATTACTGTCTCTTTTTTATGTCCAGCTTATGATTATGTTCAGCTTTGTGAATGCACTACTATTGTATTTTGACAAAACTTTTGTTTGTTTGCAGGGGTATGAGCTGGTATGGTGGGAAGCAAATTTGACAGAGAATCACAAGCAATGGATGGTATATCTGGAAGCATCAAACATTTATAGACTTCGCAAGGGTTTCCGAAAGATTCACATGAAGCTTTAGAGGAAATCCAGTGGCAAGGTATATATATATATATATATATTTGTATGTTGTGTAGAATTTATTGTCATTATAGCTATCTTTCTTGATTTTTGATATTTACTTCATCTCATTTCCGATGATAACAACATACACATTTTCAAAGGAAATGTTGTTCACTTACTCAAAATGCCTAATCTAATTGATGTAAATGGATTTTAGTACCTTCATGAATGAATTTCTGCAACCCAAAGACCTTAGTTTCCCCGTTGACACATACTACCTGGCAGACCTGACTACTTGTGCTTTTGTTGCAGTGAGATGATGTTGGCATGGGTGGTTGATTGTCTGACTTTGTGGATTATCTCATTGATTAACTCAAATATGATAATGTTAAGCTTGTTGTTGGAGGTTGTGTGGCGTCTTCTAATCTGAAGCTGATTATGGTGAGTGAGCTGCATTTTGATTTTCCATTTTTCAATTATATTTGAATGGTGCCTAGCGGTGTCAAGTATAAGATTGACTAGTAATATTGATAGTGGATGCCCATCTGGCATTGACACAGCCTGAGATCTGATTGAAATGGGTCTATAAAGTGGGCATTTAGGGTATGAAGAAATGAACACTTGACCCTCTTAATGTTGCATATTGTCTGCTTTTTTCAAGGTAGTATCTTAATAGAGTGTTGTATGTTTTTATCTTTTGAAGCACTAGTATTGTATGTGGTCAGAAATAAATGTAAAATAGGGTGGTAGATTTTGTAAAGAAGGTAAATTATGTTTAATGGACCATTCAAATGATTCTAATTAGAAGTCCCTCTCCACCAACTAAATCCATTCATTTCTAAGGGTTGCTACATTCTCTAACAACTCAAATTTATGAAGGGAGGAGAAACCATAATTCCTTGACACGTTAGATGTTGAAAAGAGCATTGCTGGGACATGTGGATGATTGTGGTGACTTTTTTTGCTCAGTAATCTAGATTTTATTTATAAGCAAAAGATACAAAAAGAACAGAAAAAACAGAAGAAAATACCCTATATAGATAGGGTAATTTAGCTAAGACTAATTACACAAATCTGTAGTAAGGCTGATCTGGAACTTCAATGTGTCAAAAAAACAGGCCTGTACATGTTACTTCTGGTAGGTTAGCACCCAACTTTGCCAGGCTGTCTGCAGAAAAGTTTATTTCCCTGTGGTGACTGCCAAGTCTTCTTCATCCTTTTATTAATTAACTGCGTTGTTGAGTTTTGGATAAAGCTACAAACTTATAATGGTGAATGTTGGTGAGATCTCCTTCATCTTTTTATCAATTAACTGCATGCTGTCTTTTAGATGTCCAAGCCATTTTATACTGGCCAACTGCTTTCTGGTAATTTAGTTGTCGCTTTTTCTTTTATTTTAAATTTCAAGTTGCAATAACTAAATAATATTGAATAATGCTCTGGTCACAATAATATCGATCTACATAATGAGTCATATTTATGAATATTTTCTTTATGCAGTCACACTTGAACCACGCTTTCTATACTAGTGTTGTTACCAGTGTTGTATGCTTATGTTTCATGTATTTTGTGATCGAAGTATTTTTTACAAGCGGTAATAGAAGATTAAGGTAGAGTTATGCTATATATCCAACCTTATCTCGATGCACTAGTACCAAGCAATGAGCATCATATAACATGTAAAATGGTACAAGTTTCCCTTGGTCACTATGTTATACATAAGTCGGCCCATTTTATTTAGGTATAGCTGTGAGGGAAAGGCTTTGCTGGTTGGCAGTGGGTAGTGCCTGGTGGTCAATGCTCCTTTAAATAAAATTGTATAAAGAGAAATTTCTTATTTGTTTAATAAATTTCCATTCACACAAGTACTCGTACCATTATTACATATGGTACTACTCTTATCCACCATTGTTGTTGTCTTATTTTATGTACCCACGGTATTTTAATTAAAACTACAAAATAAGGATTCTTTATTTGGTGTTCAGGTTCTCAGCCTAACGTCCCTGATATAGCGGTTGTTCCTCCTGAATATGACCACCTTCGCCACATCATAGATACTATGGCGTTGTATGTTCTTTTGTGGAGGATGCTCATTTGAACAAGCTCTACAATGGAGAGTAGTCTTGGTAGTCCTCTGTTGAGTGCTTTTTTGGGACTCGGGTCAAAGGAGCACACGTACTATGTTGGAAGTTGTATAGTTTTGCTCAGGTACGTCTTTATATCTACCTTAATCAAGTGACAAAACAATGGGTCGAACATGTTTTCTGATCTTGTGCCATTTTCTAATATTGTCGATGTTGTTTCTGCAGCAACTTGAGCTAGTTGAAGGATAAGCATATATTGTTTCAGGGCTTACACCCCTGAAATTAGATTCAAATACCATGTAATGACTGATTAGTCTCGTTGCCCCTGTCATGTGTTTTATTTCATTAATTTTAGGAGTTATGAATTTGTATCTTATGTTTACTCAATCATGTATTTCAGCAACATAAAAGATTATTGATGGTCCATCGAGCACTGTTGGTGGATCTGATGAAGGTTTGATGCTGCTTCTTTCTTGGAAGAGATGGCTCCTACAGGAGGAATGGGCATGAGGCAGAGACCTTTTGGTTCGAAGTTATTGTGTAGCTGCTATCGCATTGGATTTCATCAGCTTCAACAATTCTGCTTTAAATGCAGTAGTCTGCGGTATTAGAAGGCAAAGACTGTTATGTAAGTTTTGATTCTGTTAGTCATATGCCTTAGGAATAAAACTTCAGTTCTATTAAGTCAGGAATTGTGTAGAAAGAATAAAAGTTAGGGATTCTCTTTAAGTTACAAACATCATGAACGTATGTAGATTTGAATGTATGTCGAAACAATAGAAAATTTTATTGTTGAATATGTGATAGATTCTGGTGGGATGAGTAGAATGAAAAGTTTGCAGGTTGATTATACTGATTTCCACTTGAAAATGTACTGACCATGGTCAATATGGACCAGGTCAAAAGGTCAATATTTGACTAGCTGTAATTTTTTTTTGATGTTACTAAAATATTCGTAACCGCTCCAGGCTGTTTCAGCCTGTCATGTACTAACAGCTCTAAGCTATTTCAAAATGACACGTAGTAACGGCTGAGACCTGTTACAACGTCATTGTTACAAAATATTCGTAACAGGGCCAAGCTGTTACGAAATTCCACGTAGTAACAGCCACTGTCTGTTACAAGCGTTGTTACAACCCAAAATTCGTAACAGCTACAGGTCCGTTACAAATATTTGTCACGCCATGTTTTGAAACAGAATCTACCTGTTACAACCCTATTTTGTAACATGTAAAATCTGTTTCTAATCGGCCAAAATGGTGTAGTGTTGACTAACGGTGGTTGAACTTTGATTGCACCTAGTTTGTTTATGCTTGAGAATCTTTTCTTCTGATATAAAATTCACTCAAACTAGTTCAAGGTTTCGACGGGGATCTTTAGACTGTTGTTAGATCTAAAGCCGATCTTGTGATAATCCATTGTTAACAGACTCTGTTCTGCGTGTGATTGATCACAAGAGATTCAAGTAGTTGTGTGCAGCTGTTTATTGAAGATCTAAGAATATTTAAAGACAAGGAAGAGATAGAAGATTTCAGACCTGGTTTTATAATCTTTGGTGTGCATAATACTTGTTTTGGTAAAAGAGGATCCAACTAATAACCGGTTTATCCTTGTGGTAGATTGGATTGATTAATTGAGAAGATCGGCATCAACACAATTCTTTGGATTAAGAGTGTTGTTGGCTTAATCTTAACAATTACCTTTTTGGTGATTGAACATAAGATAGATCTTGTAACCTGACAAAGGAGTTTATGTTAAGATAAACAGAAGAGCCTTTGTTCATCTCATATCTCTTGGTTGAAGAGAGTTGATACCGAACAAATTTGTTTTTCCTTTACTGTTTGGAATACGAACCAAAGGAATTGGTCCAAGTACGTGACTTGTTTATAGGTTGGAGGCGTGGGAATACAGACAAAACTAGGTGAATTATAGGTTTAGTTGATTGGTCTCAACTATACGAAGTTGGTTTATTTTGTATAACGGCTTAATCCTGAGAGTATTCAATTCTGGACTAGGTCCCGAGGTTTTTCTGTATTTGCGGTTTCCTCGTTAACAAAATCTTGTTGTGTCATTTACTTTATATTTTCGCATTATAATTATTTTATTATAATTAAAGTAAATTGCACAAACGTTAATTCCTTTTTACTTGATACGCGAATCCTATTGTGTTTGGTTAAGTCCGAACCTTTGTATCAAGTAAACATGCTTCTTTGTTGTATTGTCTCGATCTCGTATCCATAGACGATCACACGAAGTGTGAACCAATTAGTTGAATTGTCTCGACTCAGTCCATAGACAATCACTTTTGGAGAAAGGACTTATAGGAAGGAAAAGTTTTAGCTTGAGGTATATTGGGGTACCCTCGCCTTTTCACACATAGCTATTGCTAACGTTTTCATTTTGCAATGTTTTTAGATTTTGTTATTTAAATTCTAAGTTTTTTGGAAGATGATTTTTGCAGTATTAATCTTTATGGTTTTATATATTGCAAATTGTCCATATTTTCTCAAAAGTTAACTCTATTATATGTCGGTATGAAAGTATTGATTAAAGATAGAATGAATTTTTGACTACAAAAGTTAAGCCTATTATGTCATTATGCAAATATTGATGGAAGATAAGATAAAATTTTGTTTACAAAGATTAATCCTATTATATGTAATTGTGCAAATAGTGATGAAAAATAGAATGAATCTTTGATTATTTTGCAGTATTGGTCTTTCCCTGATCCACATCTTTGTGTATGTACTGTGCGGCTCCGTGAGTTCTCTTATGTGAGCATTTCCGATTAAATTAATCATGGGTTCTCTTGTGATTAATTTAATTGAGTTTTTTTGGATACAAATTCATGTTTCATGTGATTTTTTAATGTCCAAATAAACCCTTCTTTTCTTGTAAAAGTAAGGTCGCTCTTGTTGTTCTTTCTGGAATGACATTTTATGGGGGAGAGTTCTTAATTGAACTTGTGCTTAATTGCCAAATCTTTGCGGGGAGTGCGGTTGTGGAATATTATAGGAGTTTTCTTGTATCTTTATAAACTCCTTGTTATGTTGTTCTCTTTTGGTCATGAAGTGTCTCCATGAAAATTTCATGAGGATCCCACTAGTTTTCATACCCTTGCCAATTTATATTGACAAAAATGGAGAGAATTAATGTGTAGTTTACACTACAAATACATATGGTTTACGGATCATTATATAAGGGGGAGTGGTTTTCATTGTGAGATGAAGTATTGACTAACATATCACCATAATATTGTTGTCAAAGTTGTGATACAATTGGACTTTGATGTTGTATAATAATACTATGACATTGTATAACAATAATTGAGAGCAACTGTTTTCTCATTGTTATAGCTACGGATCTTCAACAACTATGATGCTAAGTTGAACACATTTAGAATCATTGGAGTACTTGGAAGTGACGAAGATTTTGAGTGATGTTGAAGAACCAAAGAGATCAAGCATTTGGATGAGAAGCTGCAAAGTTAATTTATTTTGTAATCCATATGTATTGATAGTTTTTTCACTAAAATTGACAAAGGGGGAGATTGTTAGAGCACTGCTTGGTCGAACTCGCAAGTGTTGCTATCTCAAGCTTGTTTGTCAATGTTAGTGATCAAAACTATAAGTCTTGATTTCTAGTCTACTTATAGTGATGTCTAGAACTAGGATAGATTGTGTAGTTGAGCATTAGACTTCACAACGTTCATCAATGGAAGACGAATAACTACTAAGGAGAGCTTGTGGAACTTCATCAACAAAAGGTATGTGAAGACTAAAACTCATCTATCACTTAGAAAGTCTATTTCTATTGTATCTCCTACATTGATACAAAAGTCGTATTACTATATAGTATTCAATTATGCACATTTGAGATTTCGAGTTGAGTTTAACTCGCTTACAAATTTCTCGAAATATGTGTTGGTAAACTTTCTCTCAACCAAGTTTATCTTATATTCTTGACGAAAGTCAAAAGATGATCATGTGAAAATCTCCGAGTAACATCTTACACGGTTTGTGTGATACAATCATTTGGTGTAGACTTGGAATGTTTCGTTATGATTATTTCAATAACTTGAAAATTGCTTTGATGTTAATAGTGTGTGACCTCTAAGAAAGTTTTAATGATTGAAATAGAGTTTAGAACACTTAACCATCATTGTATTATAAACATAGTATGCATTCTTGCATGTATGTGATCCATGACCAGAACTATAGTATGCATACCCGTATGCGTACCTGTTAGTTGTGAAATTCCGAGAACCTAAGTACACATACCCGTACACGTACTGGCAAAGGGTTTGGTCCGAAAATTTCTGTTGTGTTTGGAAGTATGCGTACCCGTTTGCATACTGGCGAACCCAAACTCAGACCGGCTACTTTAAGTATGCGTACCTGTTTGCATACTTGAGTTGTTAAAGTTCTAAAATCGGTTTGTTCATGAACTAATACATTTATCTAATAACGAATGTATTCTTTGAAAAAAGTGGCTATAGTGTTCATGAATTGATTCGAGTGAATCGAACCAATTTTGCTTCAATTGTGTTCTTGTATACTTCTATGAGAATATAGCAATTGAACAACTCTTTAACTAGTTTCATTTGAGTCATTTGAACTAGTTTTGGTTGAGATGAATAAGGTTGATATGATAGTGTTCATATGGCTAACCTCGGTTAACTACTGTTGAGCCAACCTAGTGTTCACGTATAGGTATAGTTACTCAAACCTAAATGAAGGTACATTTCATTTGTGTATAACAAGCTAAGTTCGATATAACGGTTAAAAGATATTAGCTTGAATCTAATCAGGTTTTCATCGAACGATGAATATTGAATGCGTTATTACCAATGTAACTTAGATTGCAAACCCTAATTTGAAAATTATATAAAAGAGAACTCTAGAAAATGGGAAACCTAATCCCCACAACTCATGTGTGATACTAGTTGCGACTAGAGTCGATTCTCCTTTAATTAACCTTAGGTTTTTCATGAAACCCTGTAGGGTAATGACTTAAAGACTTCATTGGGATTGTGAATCCAGACCCAACTATTTTCTCTGTAGTTCCGTGTTCTGATGTTTCCCTTTCCTATCGTATTGAGTACTATCTTCTCTAAGATTTGCTCGAGATAGATTCTCCGATAGGCAAGATAAAAAGTAGTCACAAACATCTTCGTCTCATCGTTTGTGATTCCATAATATCTTGTTTCACTACCATACGATTAAGATTATTGTGAGGTGATTGATAATACTAGGTTGTTCTTCGGGAATATAAGTCTGATTTATCAATTGGTTCCTGTGCACCTTGATTTATCAAAAGACGGAACAAAACTCGTAGGTATTTCTGTAAGAGACAGATTTCCAATAGACTTTTCTGTGTGAGACAGATTTGTTTATCAAGTCTTTGACTTTGGGTCGTAACAACTCTTGGTTGTGGGTGAGATCATCTAAGGGAATCAAGTGCGTAGAATCCTTCTGGGGTTCAGAGACGTAAGGAGCGTAACTGTACCTTGATCGGTGTGAGATTGATTAGGGCTCAACTACATTCCATTATGAAGTTCATTGGTAGTTGGATAGTGTCTGTGGCGGATTTATACAATGTGGTGTTCAAAGCTGGACTAGGGCTAGAGTTTTTCTACATTTGCGGTTTTCCTCGTTAACAAAATTCTGGTGTCTGTGTTATTTCTTTTCCACATTATATTTTGTTATATAATAGAAATATCACAGGTTGTACATGCGTTAAGATCAGTCAATTGTGAATCCAACCTTTGGCTGTTGATTATATGGATTGACACTTGAATATCGGTCATTGGTACCGTTCAAGTTGTTTCACATAATAATCAGGCTCACATATTTCTATATGTTTGACTTGATGATTACATTGTGAAACAGAGATATAAACTCTTTGATATACTTTTCTATAGATTGATTATGACTGTCTAGTTGATTCTCTTGAAAGTATACAGAGTTTATCTATTCAGATTTTCGAACGAAATATTGGGTGTGGTTGTTAGACCCCCTCTTTTTCACCTATATTGGGGCCGACATGATCAGTGTATCTCGAAAAGAAATTTTAGGAATCTGTCAAAAGGACACGGGGGAGAGAATAACCAGTCTGTCTCGCGGGGATATTCTACGAATTATCATAAAGCCTCAGTAGGTCAAGTCGGGTCTTAGATTAGACGCGACCAGTATATCTCACGATGATGTACTAAGAATCAGTCCTTAATCTCAAATAAGGGTGAGTCATGTTTATGTGAGATATGAATGTGTCCGCTCTGTGTCATAAGTCATCCAGAGATATTTTTACGCATCTACAGAGCCTACATATGAATGGAAGTATCTCGTCGAGGATGTATACTAGAAATCACGACATCACGACGAGTTGCGCCTCGCGAAGACACGTTGAAATCATGGTTGTTATGGGCCATAAGTGCGTCGAGAACGTTTTACGCTACATAACCTACATGACCAGTAATATCTCATCGAGGATGTGTGTTATGATTCACGACATCACGACCATCACTGTCTCATGGGGACTATTCCAGAAACCGTGGCTATTAATGCCTTGAGCACTAAAGTCCTATCTTATGAGATTTGAGTTTTTGACCTATGAGGCTGAGATTGTCTTTTGGCGATGAGGATTAAATTAACTATTCTTCAGAACTCCATTTTCACGCTCAATTCCCTCTCATTTTAATCTTTTTTGAACTTTGAAGACAATTGTTAGCTCAGAATGATGATTCAACCCCTAGTCATGGAATTACCACTTTGCCTCGGTCTTAAAATGATGTTTTGGCCCCTTATCCAAATTTCCTTATCTACATTAAGTCCCTACTCATATTATAACCTTGATTGTTCTGATAAGTATATATATAGTGATGAATCATTTGTATGCGAAATTACAATCCTCTTCCTCTTGTAGAGTCCCCAAATTATGCGAAGTAATGTTCAGTATTTTCTTATTATCTCTGAACTTGGAATTCTTCTGGATGTTCACATTGGGAAACCCATTGGCATATAAATAGATTCTTGATGAGATCAAATTTCCCTCTTGGTCAAATGGGATTGCTAATTAGGTTCACTTGACCAAAACCCTAATTTTCTCTCTTATGCAACCTTGAACTTTCAACTTTATGTAATCTAGTATATGGGGAAGAGGGGGCTTTGAACGGATTCCTAGATATTTGTGACGTTGGTAAAGATCCATGAGAGAATTTAGGAATTCCTTTTTGTAGTAACAGAGTCATGTATAAATTCTGAGTTCAGTGCATCTAAACCATACCTTCTCCTTTGTTTGTGTCTAAATACTTCAGATACTCTGGAGAGGCCGGCCTGACGAGCGCACGTCTATCTTGTGGGGTAGGAACCTTGTGTGATGAGAACTTGTTTTGTAGGGGAAAAATATCACACAACGTATTTGTTAGTGTGCGATATGCATTAATTTCCTTAGTTTGCGAGAATGTATCAAGAACCTGCGAGAAGGTAGCAAGAGCCTATGAGAAGGTAGCAAGAGCTTGCGAGAATATAGAATATCTTGCGAGAATATGAGATGTACTCCACTACATGTGAGCTGTCACCCACTATGTAAACACCTATATAAAGAGGGAGACACAATTTTGTAAGAGAGAGAGAGATTTATTTTCTTTATCATCTTCTTCCCCAAAAACTAAATCTAGAACTCCAAATACTCATTAACGGAGATTATAAATGTAACACTTTTGTAATTACAACAATCATAGTGAAGAACCATGGATGTAGATCACATTGATCGAACCATGTAAAAAATATTTGTGTCCATTTTATATTTTTAGTACTTTAATCTTCATTTTCACATCAAATAAGTTTATATCTAGAAATTATTATCATGATATCATATGGGGTGTGTTGTGGGATTTACTGCAACTATATTTTTGGCACTAGAAACATGGACACGCTCTAACCAGATGAGCTAATAAAACTGGATGGATTGAATAAAATAAAGAGAAATTGGCTAATGTTGGTGTTGGATTCCACTGGATTTAAAAACCTTAAGGAAAAAATCGGAAGTTTCAGCGAAATGTTATCATTTTCAGACAACTAGTATCACTGATGGATGGAAGAAATCTAAAGAGATAGAGATATTAAAGAGCAGAGAGAAGAAAGATATAGGATGCTCGTTCAAAACAACACCACAGTGCAAGATTGAAAGGATTTACGTCGACAATATATCAAGAAAAAAAATCTTTCTCCCCAACTCATTTATTTTCTTTTTGAAATTTTTTAGATCTGATTTTAAGAAATTTTGAAAAGTCTTTATGTCATTCAACAAAAGCCTAATTTCCTTTTCAAAACCGTGATTTGAAACAAGATTTGATTACAAATTTGCAATCTATAAAACTCGTTTTACAAACCAATTGAATTGATTTCGGAAACGTTAATTCTCTGAACCTAAGACTGATTTGGGATTTTCCATATCAATCAGCGAGAACTCTAACCATCTCTTTGATTGTTTGATGTTACAGCGAAGATCAAAATAAATTCCATTCTCATAAATGATAAACGGGAAGGCATTAGGTATGTTGCAGCTTCTTGAGCAATATGTGATTTGTTAATGATAAAGAAAGAGGTGAATTACATCCAGCGAGAAAGCTAGCAGTCAAAAATCGATAGCCACCACCAATCTCTATCAACTTGAACTAGCGAAGAAAAACAGCGAAACTCAGTTCGTGAGTCATAAAGATAACTTGAGAAATTCAAAGTCAAAGTTAAAATGTGAAGACTAATATGGCTTTGACGAAGTTAAAATAACAAAATCAGCAAAGCACGCTTTGTTAACTATATAATGTAAAGATAAGCCAAAAAGTAAAGCAGCGAATCAACTCTAGCCATCAACAAGAAAAAGGAAGACACACTAAACCATCAGTTGCGAAGAAATGGATGATTGCAGTTCGTCATCAGCAGAGCAAAGGAAGGAAAAGTACTGCGAGATTCAAATATATCACCAACATCTATCGAAGCAGAAAAAGAAACTAATTAGTTCAGGCGAAGAAATTTACAAAAGAAATAATTCATGATAGAAGAAAGCTCACAGCAGCGAAGAAGAAAGACACTCGACTCAGGTTTACATCATCGGCAGTTCTGGCAAAAAAATGGAGATGAGAGACTTCGAGAGATATTCCCAGCGAAGAAATGTCATTCCAGTAAATAAAAGTACCAGCACTAATCCAACCAAAGCCAATACCAAGCTTAACAATTAATTCACAGTACACAAATATTCGCAAAAATTAGCGAAAAGATGAAGGAGAGATACTTCAAAGGAGAAGGAATACATTTCAGAGGCGAATACAACTAGTTAAAGTTCAAGATAAAACAAAGAGAGAGCGAACATGACATAGGCAGGAGCATCTTAATAAAACAAAGCTTTATAATATCTACACAAATAAAGAAGGAGAAGAAGAAGAAAAGAAGTAAAAGAACGAAGAAGAATAAAGATGAGAGCATGAGTTCAAGGTTCAGGCGAAAGCAACATGAGAAGAAGAGGAAAAGACGAAGACAAAAGCTATACAAAGAGTGAGAAAAAAATGATAACTCGCGAGAATTATGTCTCTCAATCACAAACAGGAAGATGGAACAGTTGGTAAGGGGAGTACTGAATAAACTTGAGATCATGTTGTCGAATCCAAAAACAAGCATATTTTTTCGCATATTTTCCATAAAGCCAGATAGAAGATGGTAATAAGAGGATGGAAATATGGATTGTTTTAGCAAATAGAAGCCAATACAGATGGTTAGATGCGAAGGCTATTAGTTCGGAGACACAAGTTCGAGTCCCACCCCACACAAATTTTTGCGAAATTTATACAGAGTTGCTTCTCGCACATTTGGATTTTGATTACTTCGCATGATCTTTGATTATTTCACAAGAGAGGGTTAACACAATTGGTATGGTTCGAGAATATGCAAGAGGCAGGTCAAGGGTTCGAGTCTCACTTCTCACACTTCTGTTTACTGCGCGAAATTCATACATTTCAAGGCATTTATTCACTTCTTTGACAACAACAACGACTCACATGAAAGCTAATTAAGTACCACTTCTTTAAACATTTTACTTTATACTAAGAACAAATAAAAAGATTTTTGATTTGATTTACAAAAAGCGATTTAATCGCACGATTACAAAGATTTCAAGATTTCAAAATTATAAAAAAACCGAGAAAAATCAATTTATATATTTCTTTAGAATATTTCTTTTACAGAAAATAAAATATTTTTGATTTGATTTACAAAACGCGATATAATCGCAGAATTACAAAGATTTCACAACTACAAAGATTTCAGAATTACAATATATTAGATTTTCTCTTGAATATTTACTTTGTTTCAAATGATATGATATTATGAGAATGAAAGAAATGACAAAAATGAAAGAATGAATGAAAGAATAAAGAAACGCGAAAATTTCGCAAGAGATAATCTAAGATCAATAAAAATCTAAGATTAGAAAGGGGCGATCCTACTATGGCGCACACCCTAGTTCGTGAAATCAAAATTTCGCAAGAGGCAAATATAAGATCTAAAGTGCGTCATAGAAGGGGGTACCTGTCGCATGGCTCAGGGAAAAGGTTACACCGCCCCTGGAACCTGAGTCATGGAGATTTGGGGTCAATAAAGCCCATCCAGGAGAGGCGCCTTGGATTCTCAACTTAAGCATATGACTTAGGTTGGACGACTAAGGTGAGAAGGTCTCTCCTAAGGAGTGAAAAAATTAATCAAGGCACCGAGGTACATGGTTGAGTCAAGAGTACGGGGGGTTTTGGAGCCTCTTTACCACTCTTGACAATTCTTGGCAAATGATGCACTCGGTCCGAAGAAAACCCCACTTAGGGTGTGGTCTTGTAACCATGAGCCATATCGGCGAAGGGATAAGAGGCCGCGAAAACAACTGGTTATTGTTAAGACCGGATGTGAGGAGCTAACCTTGTATGGTAGAGGTACGCCTCCTTGAAGAGGAAACCAGGGGGATGATAAGGACGACACCCTCCATTAGGGAGATCATAAGTGTCATAAGACGCAAATGTCATGAGGATTTTTACTCACGGGAGTATCAAGGCTTGTCATATTTGTGCAACGATCCTGAAGAGGCAATAATACAAAAGAGAAAGATAAGACGAGATCAATGGGTCGGTGCACGAAAGTGTAAAGACGTCCTGCGATTTCGTCGCAAGACGGAAATGTCATGGGGCTTTACGTTCGCAAGAATATTTAGGCCTATCATATTGTCGCATGAAAAATATCTTGCAGAGGCAATAATACTAGAGAAATGATAAGACAAGATCAATGGGTCAATGCATGAAAGTGTAAATACGTCCTGCGATTTTGTCGCAAAGAAAAAAAAACGTGGCGAAATAAGACCTTTAACTAGGAAGGAAAAATAAGACCACATAAGAGAGTACACAAATAAACTTGCGAAGATGATTATATGTAAGCAAACAAGCTTGCGAACATGTATGGAGAAATGAAATTGAGATCGTGAAAATGATGCACCTTTGATATTTTGATTATATTATATTATGCGATACTAATAGTGTAGGAATAAACAATGGAGACAGTAAAACAATGAGATACAATGAGCTAAAGATGGACAAAGAATACAATGAAGCACAAGCAAATGAACTTGCGAGAACAATAAATACGCGAAGAGGAATGCATATACTAAAGACAATGTCATAGAAATGTAGAATGGAGGCGATTTAATGCTACATCAGTTTTAGAGTGGAAAAATGAGCTAAGTAACACAAACATAAGCATACATTGTAATAGATAAGCATTATCATCATACAAGCATCACACTCGCATCATGAAAGCATCGCATAAGCATTTCATGGCATAAACATCGCATATACATTTCATAACATAATCATTAGATTCGCACAAGTATTTTACAAAACTTTACGGAATAATATCGCAGAATTATTCAGAATTTCACAGAATTATTCAGAATTTGGCAGGATTCTTCTGAATTTGGTAGAATTATTCAGAATTTTGCAGGATTATTCAAAATTTCGCAGAATGGTTCAGAATTTCGCATCAGCATCAACCTTCTTACCCATCTGAAATACAAATAATTCCTCTCCCAAGAGGATACTTCTCTCCTTAATTCACCCTGTATGATGGCACCGTAAATGTACGCGAACACGTCTCTCGCTTCCTTGAATCCCTAGGCGAACACGAATACAATCACGTTCTCTGTCTGAGGGAGTTTTCGAAATCTCTTACCGAAAGAGCGTACACGTGGTATAACAACATCGCGCCAAACAACATCCCCAACTGGGGTAGCATGGTTACTGCATTTTACAAGAAGTACTTCTTTGTGTCTGAGCAAGTTACCTTCTCGTACCTAGGAAGAATGTACCAGCGGGACAACGAACATCCAAATGATTTCGTTAAGAGATTCAGGTTTCAATCACTAGACCGTCACGACCCAAACGTGACCGAGCAATATCTAGTGAACACATGCATCAACGGTATGGATCCTATTTACCGCACCTTAATAGAGAACATGCGTTTCCAGACATTCTTTGAGCTCCACGAAGCTGCCAGGCGATCAACAACGACAGCACCAGCATTATTAGAAAGAGCTGGACCAACCAGAGCCGAAGACGTGCGCGAAACTTGCGGGAATAGACGTCATATCATCAAGCAGTACAACGCTGGCCCCTCCTCTGTGAGCGTAGTAAACGAGGGAGGAAAAAGGAAGGCCCCAGCTGCAGACTAGCAACCTAAGCGCGAAGCACCATCACAATGAGCAACTCCGCCATGGAAGGCCGTCGCTAAAGCTTCCATGCGTCATCACGAAGCTGAAGGAAATGCCTTGGATTTCTCGTTTCCCATTGAGGAGGTGATCGATATCTTAGAATCATGGATTCAAGACGATATTATCAGACTACCATCTCCCATATGCCCACCGACTGAGGCCGAGATGGCAAACCCCAAATACTGCCACTACCACAGATTTGTTCACCACCCAACCAGTGATTGCAACATACTAAAGCATATATTCAAAGAAAAGATAGAATCAGAGGAACTCCAACTAGGAAACGAGGGAGTACATCGGGACCCACTTCCATTGAGAAATTGTGGGGTCTCTGGGGACTCCGATCATGAGACTGTGCAATCCATGATGCAACACGTATGCGAAATTCTCTACCTTTCCAAGGTGCAGCGCCAAGATATTTTCGCAGCTCTCAATCGCGTCGTGTCAGGCAAACGACTTTTTCCCTCCATGAAAACCACACCAAAAGCCCATGCTCTCCCACCGAGCGGAATCGAAAAGGACGACTGGGACTGCTGACCACGTCATATTTAAAAGGTATTGAGTTCGACAACACGCTCATCGACGCGGCCTCTGAATCCAATATTATTACTTTCAAGACTCTGAAAGCAGCGGGGTTTACGAAACAAGAGGCTACCAGATTCCTATCCGTGATTAAGAACCCGGAAGGGGAAGCCTTGAACGCGCACGGCTACATCAACCTCGAGGTCAAGATGGGATACACCATAACGAGTGGCAAATTCCACATTGTCAAAGAACTGGGTTACGACATGATATTGGGGCACGTATGGGTACTCGAAAACAATGCGAAATTGGGTACCTCCCCTCTACTAATGTCAACGCCCGAAAGAATCTCCAACAAACCGTTCCACTTGCTGCCGCATCAACGAGTTACCGATGGAACCCGGAAGCCTGGAGAAGACCTATGGAGGCTAACTCGTGAATTTCAAATGCAAGTAAGTCTGGACGAACGAACTTTTATACAACTAGTCATTTCTTCCCCTATTCCGTCATGGGGACTCAGCGCGATCACTGCAACAAACGTTGTTAAGACATGTGAATGGGGCGCTGGGCCATTCAAATGCTTTGCAAGGAATTTGGAAGCTGCCATCAAAACCAACGAGACCAAGATTCATACGGTTGCACAACACCTGGACCCGTTTTCAATCGGAGATATATTGGTAAAAAAAAACTCGTTTCAAGTTGGGAAGATGACGGTAAAGATAGCTGTTCGGATTGGTTTGCCTAAGGAAAAAGAAGACGAGCCTTATCTGGTGGAAGACGTTCTTTTAGGAGGATACTGCAAGCTTATCAACATAGATAAGCCGGGAGGTGTGATAGTTCACTCGTTATGGCTCAAGCTTTCCAATCCCCAAAATGATGTACTTTTCCAGCCGCTCTCCCTTTAGTATTTCCTCCAGCAGTTTCTCTTGATATTTGTATTTCCCCGAGATGAATACACCGTTTGTATTCTTCTCCGAAGTTTCATTTTTATTCAAAAAAAAAAACATACATTTCTTTCCGAATAGGTTTTCCAAATCTCAAAAAATACACCAAACTAATCCAAAATCATTGAGAATCCATTAACCATCATATCATAACCAAAAAGCCAAAACCATGTCAGAAATACCTTATTCAATTATCCAAAAATGAGAAATTGCAAACGGGATACTAATTGGCGAAACCCTAACTTCGCCACGAATACCAAGAAGGTAAATATGAGTCTACAAAACATAGGGACGACTACACTACAAATAAAAATTATAAAAAGGAGAAGCTAGTCATCGAAAGATGGAACGCGAGTCGCCTCGGTCAGAGCTCTTTTCAAGCACTTTCCCCAACAATCTCTCGGGCAGCAAAGGTTCCACCCGATGGACACATCAGAAGTAATAACCTCAACATCCCACCTAGAATCCACCTCAGCAGCAACAACACCCATCTCCTTCCCGACGCCCGCATCAACAACCGGTCCAGCGTATGCCACCATGACCCGCCCAATGTCGCCAACAACAGTCTCGACACCTACTTCGAAGGTTGTTTCAGTTTCATCAAACGCGGCGTATTCCTCGAGGGTTTTCTCAGCAACCTTTCGAGGAGAATTTCCCGATCCATCCGCATTCGATAACGCCGTCCTGAGCAATGAAGTTACGTTGGCTTTCCCCTAAAATTTTCACAGACTCAGTTTTCCGTCGTTCCAACCTAGAAGCGGGCAGTACCGCCCTAGCACTAGGCCGTGATGAATTTTTACTGTACTGAGGTCTCTCAGCACGCCGGGGAGCTTCATCACTGTAAGGACCCTCAAGCACGTCAACGGTATTAGACCGGTCAAGAGGCGATTAAGCCGATAATGACTCGATTAGTTTAACACGAATGTTAATTAATGGAAACTAATCTAACAACGATATAGATACAAAATTAGTATTATTAGATAGGTCTCGAAAAGTTATGCGAAATAGACTACAAGAACGCGTCATTCGGACATCGGACGAAGGCGATACGACACTTGAAAGACTGAGTCAAAATTAGTCAACCGTAGTGGACCGTGACCTTTGATCGGCGATACACTGTTGACCATGAAGTCAAAGTCACTTTACCGGACTTTCCCTTAGAACTTCCCTTATAGAATTGTGTACCCTTAGTAATTAGGTCAAAGTGGTAATAATAAGGTGTAAAAGGGGTGTAAGTAGAATTATGTTTATTTAAAATTTGAAAATGATTCTCCTGATGTTTATCTTCTTAAGGTGGTGCTGTTGTGATTGTGGAGAATAGGGGTGAGTCATGAAGTGGCATTTGAAATAAAGAGTAGGATAGATATTTAGAAGAGATTGAAATTGAGAGAAAGTTATTTTGGAGAAGGAAATATCAAAAGAGGGAGAGATTTATATTAAAAATGGAGGAAGAGATATCAAACCATGTATTATTTATATATTGGTGGGAGAGTTAGAATTAGGCTATCAAAGGATAGAGTAGAGTAGTTTTTATTATAGAAAAATCAGTAAAGAATATGATGAGAATTAGAAACGGTGTGTTAGATAAGGAGGTTATGTTTGATGGTGATAATCAGGGGCGGAGCCAGCCCATTGCAATGGGATGCACTTGCACCCCCTGCCCAGCTGGCTCCAAAGCCTAATTTAGGCCCAACAGATTTTTTTTTTTAATACCCAAGCCTAATTTTGCATTTTTGCACCCCCTAAAAATTTATTTTGCACCCCCCTTAACAAAATTTTGGCTCCGCCACTGATAATGAGAATCATGATGATGTTAATAATAAATCGATGAGCCAATCAAGGTAAATTTTATATTGGATTTTCTTATGTAAAATATGATATAGATAGATGTATTAGAACATTATTAGGATTGGGTAATGATTAGTTATGAAAAATAGCTTAAAATCAATCAACTAAGTGTTTGCATGAAAATCATGATTTTATGTGTTTGTTGTATGTTCTTTATTCATGATTTTTAGACATCCTATAGGTTGATTTAATCATGGTTTATACTTGTTAATTGTAGTATATTGAATTACCAATCCATAGGAACTTAGTTTGTTCATTTTGAAGTTGAATTGTGTGAGTTATGTTGATTTTAGTGATTTTTATGAAATATGGAAAATACTTGTTATTGCGGTGAGTAACCATGTTCATGGAAGATTTTAGGTATGATAGAAACAAATTTAGCTCTGTCTTAAAACTATAAAGTTGTAGTAGAAGATGTTATATTTTGTTAGAGCCAACAACTACTTAATTTGGATAAGAAATGAATAACTTAGAGACCTCCAAAATTAGACCCTCGTGATGTTTACAAGTGCTAGAGGTTGAAGATGAAGTGGATTTAGTGAGTTGACTCACCGAGTTTATCCGAGTTGACACAACGTGCTATGAGTCATATTAGCCTATTTATGAGTCAGACTGAGTCAGACCACTCGGGTCTGGAAACGGGTTATGGGTTCGGATCTTGGGTTGATCCGATGGATCAATGATTGGGTAGTGGGTCAAATTAGTGGGCCGTGCTATTTTAGACACATGGGCTTGGACTTAGGGATAAAAACCTTAATTTGAGTTTTTGGATCACTTCTGGTCCGAGTTAGCTTTCAGTTACATCCGCAAAGTTGTAGGGTTTTTCGAGGGTTTTTCGATGATACCCAATTTGACCCTATTTGGATAAGTAAATATTGTTTTATCCCAAAATTGCATCTTACCAGGTTATAGAAATAGTAATAGAAGTAGAGCCATTAGTTATTTCACTTAGCCTATAACTGGAGACTTGTATGAAATTATGTTATGAGCCTTGTGTGATCCTTTTGGATAATTCTTAGAGTGATTGTGTGATTAACAATTAATATTTATTAACAACGATCAATTCAAAGGACGAACCCAGCGGATTACGGATCTCAAGGTATGCGAGGCTTGTCATCAAAAGAGGTGGGAATCGATAACAAACACTCTTGTATTCATTATTGTTTTACAAATCTATCTTTTGTGTATGCATGTATTATGTGTGTGTATTACAAATTAAATTTCTTTTACATTTTGGGATGGGATTGGATCTTTAGAAACAACTAATATCTGTGTTTTCGAAGTACTTATTTATTTTTAAAAAGTGATTATTTTCATTGACTGGAAAGTGGTTACAATCTTTACTTATTGTTAGCATGAAAGGGAGAAGGTTTCATTTTGATTGGTGTGTGATGTGGTTTCCCAAAAGTTATATCTATATTTATGCGCTAAAGCAGTGAAAATTGCTGCCAACTAATAAAGTAATAGGTGTGTACTCGTGTCACTGAATATTATTTCCCCTATTTCTGTACGGGAAACGCATGTCTCATACGTGGATGTTTATTGTTCTTTTAAATTACTTTCAAAAACTATTATATTATGTTTCTTTAGATCTCTTTAAACACTTGATATGTAGAGTTCGCGTAGAATGAGGTACTGGTAAGGTACATATCGTTCATGACTTGAGGACGGAAACCTCATGGGCGCTTTAATGATCATTGAAGAATCCGCAACAGTCATGCCTTGCTACTCCAAAGGAAGACGTCGCTCAACTACTATTTATGTTGTGAATGTGTGCCGGTTTATTGGTTGGTAGAACTTTATATTTTCTGTATTACTATTATTTTAATATGCTTTATATGTTTTCCGTGTTTTATCGGTTTTCAGTAAAACCTTCTTTGTCTTTAAATCATTTTAATGATTACTTGAAAGTTAGTTGTTATTTCTACTGGGCACTCTTCGGGATGATGTGCACATCCATTCCCACTTTCAGTTTCATAGACAAATCAAGATGTGTGTGGCGGTGAAAGCTTCGAGGAGTTGGTTTCGTCAGTCGGTTAGCTTCCGCTATGTTTATTTTGTGTTTATATCTATTTGTAAATCAACTCATTATTAAATATGTATCATTTGAGAGGAGTTCTTGTATTTATTTCAGAGAGGGTTTAGTTTCGGGTTAATCTTTGTTTAGAACTTCTTTCTTAGTGTTTAAAATAGATGTTTTAGATCGTTGGTGTCTCATTTTATAGTTAATCTCTTGGTTTAGTCAGCTTCTATCTTAGGGGGAGCTACAGTCACTCTCCCATTCCTCCTCCATGTTCACCGAATCCAAGAAGGTCTGAACACGCACCCGCACTTCACCTAGATGGGTGGAAGGTAGGCCCTGAATAATTCTGCAAGCTTCATGAACAGAGATTCAATTATATCTAACGCCTCCTCATAAGAAAAAAACTGGTTTTCACCGATTCCAAAGCTTTTCTCCGAAGGGTTAGAGGTACGGCTGCCACTGGAAGATCCCATTATGCACTATAAAATCGGAGAAAGTAGGCAAGTTTTTAACCTATCTACACTGGAAACATACATAAGGAAGAAGATAAAATGGAAACCAGAAGAAAACACGAGACGATACCTTCAAGGAGGGTGAGCATGATTTCAGGACGAACTATGCGAATGAAGGATCCAAGATCATCTCTTATGATCGGCAGAATGACGCAATACCGAGAAGGAAATCTTTCAACTAATTTTGAATTAAGGCGTGATGTCTGGTCTTAATTAAAACTTATTTTACCAGTAAAAAAAGGGAAAGTCTCATGCCTGGCTATGCAATATAATTAGGGTTTGGTGAGAAAACGTGGAAGTACGTGTTTGAGACATGCTTGCTCGCGTTTTTCTTTTCTAACCGCCAGCACTCAGGTTCGGGAACAAAACCGACAACGTAACCTGAGAAGAAGGAGTATCGCCCCTTTTATAGGCATAGCACTCTCGAAAAAAAAATCCCAATTCAAGCTACACAAGAACAGAAGCAATCGGGCCCATAAAGACAAATCACCACCACACCAAGCTGTCCATACATTCCTCGCCTCACCAAACTGCGCCTTGCCATGGACGCATCATGCCAAGATGTCCGCTCTATTGACGTGGCTCCATCATTTCAAGCCGTCCATGCCATGACTTGCCACGCCGACACCAAAAACTCTCCAATCCAGAGTTATGATGTTTCCTAACCCAGTCAAGATGATGCATAGCCGGACCAAACCGACGATCCTCATATCACTACTTCACCTTCTACACCACAAATAGAATTTATGTAAGGATGCCAAACGCGGGATCATGAACTTTCCTTACCTCTCGAAAAAGGTTAGTCGGGCTTTCCTTACCATCTTACATGAATTACGTTTCGATCTCGTCCTTGCATGTCACCATCATATGCTTACCTCGCAACAATGCCCATGTTCCGAGCTAAGCAGGGGACTTAATGTTGATGGTGGTTTTTAGATTAGGGTTAAAATCGTAAAACCCTAATCAGACAGTGACGTCACATGACTTAAACACATTTATTGAACCTTTTAATATGATTGCGAGAAAATTACCAGGGTACTTTTTTTTGTAATGCTAATTAGGGTTTCGATAGCCCAAAACCCTAATTCCCACGCCACTTGTGCCAATGGAAAACTGTGCCAGCCACACCTACCATACCAAGGCATGCCAACCATGATAGCCACACCCATGTGCCAATAGAAAACCGTGCCAGCCACACCTACCGCGCTAAGGAATGCCAACCATGCTAGCGCACCTTGACATGGCCCCATGCCAACCTAGCTGCGCCACCATGCTGGCCTTCCCTATGTGGCTACCAAAAAGAAGGCGTGCGACAATCAACGGTCGCCCTTTAATCACATGAGAAAATCCCAGACAACGCATGGTAAACTTTGGCCCAAAACCCTAGTTTGGCCATGCCAAACGCACCTTTCCATGGCCCCATGCCAACCTAACCGCGCCACCATGCTGGCCTTCCCTATGCAGTTACCAAAACGAAGGCGTGAGACAATCAACGTATGCCCTTCAATCCCAAGAGAAAATCTTAGCCGTCCAAGGTTACTAGACAACGCATGGTAACCTTTGACCCGAAACCCTAGTTTGGCCATGCCAAGGCATGGCATGCCAACCTAGCTGCGCCACCATACTGGGCTCTCCTATGTGTCTACCAAAACGAAGGCGTGCGATAATCAATGGTCGCCCTTCAATCCCAGGATCAATTCCTAGCCGTCCTAGGTTACTAGACAATGCATGGTAACCTTTGGCCCAAAACCCTAGTTTGGCCACACCAAGGCATGTCATGCCAATGGCATGCCAACTTTGCCGCGACACCATGCTGGCCTTCCCTATGCGGCCACCAAAAAACGAAAGCGTGCGACGATCAACGACTACCTTTCCTCTTAAGATGAAAAATCTTGATCGTCGAAGGTCACCAAGCCAGCAAGTCTCCAAATCTCGACTTCCAGGCAATAACAATACGGTACATGTTTTCCACAAAATATTCGAGACATCAACACATATCACAAACTGGGGGATCCTCTTTGGGTATTGGTTTGGTGATTTACAGCGTGCGGCGTACACTACGCCCGTCATAAGTGTCATAAGGATGAGGTGGTTAGTAAATATGGGGAGTTAATGGTGAAACACTTTTTCTATGGAACATCAATTCCATGCATTAACAGTTACCACCTCCTCCCATTTACTCACCCATTTTTCCATTCCTTAATGAGACCAGAGTACGTTTCACTTCGACTTGTATAAATAGGTCTTACATATTTCCACCGAATAATAAGTCAGTCAGGAGCATACAACACTCAGAAAAAATTTTCTAGCTTTCCATTGGTTATCTTCCCACTTTCTTATACAAGTCGTAGAAAACAACTACTCTTCCAGAAATCAACTATTCTGGTATCATCATTTTCCTTGCTTCCCTCCCCAAAACCAACCCATTCTCCTTCATTTTGTGACCGAGGCAAGTCTGGAACGACCATTTCTTGGTTTAGGCCGGACTTATACAAATTGATCTCTCGAATCTAAAGAACTCCATTGCAATACATTGTTTAGGGTTTAAATTCGTTTCTCACCCACACACCCGAAATTACCGAAATCAGCAGAAACTGTTTTCACCCATAAACAGGAAGGTAACTTTTAGGGTTTCCAAAATTGATTCGTGATAGTAACACGGGTACCCGTATGAACACAACTTAACCTAAAAAAATCCACAAAAGGTCGTAAATTTACGGCACGACAGAATTTTTACTACGCGAATACTTTCACAAATTTTTTGGCTTAATAAAATTTATATCTCCATAGAGAAACAATTTAGAACACAAGAGTAGTAGGCAACTTAGTTGCAACAAAAGTTTCTTCGAAATCAAGACAAAAGGGAAAAAAATGAAGAGCAAAATCAGACACAACCAATACTAAAGCAAAGTTGTCTGCGGACAATAGTTTAGCTAAGGACGATAAGAAACTAGCTCAACTAATCAGAAAACAATTTTTCCAAAAGTATACCTGATTATTAACACATCTTACTCAACAGGATTTTTATGAGTAAGTTCTCAACCCTTATGATTAATTAACACAAGTATGATCTCTAAGCTCATTAGATGAAGTGTGTTTATGGTTGAGTCTCTTTTTCCTTTCAATTCTAGGAAAGAATCCCTTTTGATGTGAAAAATTATCATAAAACTTACTGTCATCAAAATACGAGACATAGTTTGAGTTCTTACCAGAAGAATTTTGACGAGAGGAAGTTGACATCCTATTGAAAATCTCTTTATATCCTTCAATTATCATGTTTAGGTTGTTTTTCATATCATCATTTTTGATCCTTTCTTTTGATACTTTTCCACATCAAAAACAATATTATCTCATTTTTGATAGAAGAGAATTCTTGAGATCTTCTTGGAAGATTTTTGTTAAGAAGTCTGTCATGATTTTGAGCCTTCGAGGAACACATCGAACTGACTTTCCTGGAAGAATACACAGGGTGAGTACTAAACCCAGTTGGTTATACATACGAATGTCAGTTACACCTTTGAGGATTAAATCTAAGGTGTGTTGAAGTCGAACAATAGAATTATTATTTAACCTAGAGTTTTCTTTTGCTTAACATGCCCTTTTGAATCACAAAAGAGACACACTTTCTTATCACGGCTTAACATCATCGTTTGGAGATTTCTTCCTTCCATGTGATGTGGAACTTCCTTGATTAGAGGAGGATGTAAGAAAACCTTTTCCAATAGGAAGGGATTCTGATTTTACTTCTGGAATTGGAACTCTTCCAATTATGAGAGAAGTAGATGGTATAGTAGACTTTCTGGAACATCCTTGAACAGAGAGTTTACACAAGAGATGTTCGATTTCTAAAGCATCTTTTTTTTAGATTCGCTTCGAGTAAGATACATGATGACCAAACTTCATTATTTTCCTTGCAAGAAGATTTTTCTTTAGAGTTACAATCTCTTACTATACCGAGAAGAACATTGACATTGTTTTTCAACCGATTGATTCTATCAACCTGAATTCTGACAAGATTTAGAATCAGTTTACTCTCTTCAGCTGCTTTCCTTTCATCAATGGAGTCAGACTCGTTTGAAGGGTAATCTAGGTAACACATGTCATTGTTAGTCTTTTTCATTAGGATACTAGGTTCGTCTATATTTGAGATTGACAAATCCTTAATAGACATTATAGAAACAATAATTTTGTTTCTGGTGACGCGTTTATCAGAGATAGTACTTCCGTCTATAGAGTCAAATCTCTACAAACACATACTTATGAGGTCTTTAAATGTGAATCAATTGAAAAGGCTCTAACAAACACATACTTATGAGGTATTGCTTTCATACCTTTTCATTGGCAAATGTGTTTTCCCAAAATGCATTTTTACCATCGAATAAATATTTGTATATCAATTGAAGAATTGAGAAGACAAAAGAGAAGTCTAACCTCAAAACCCAATATTTTTCCACCTCAACCATTGGATTCTCCACCTCACCCCGTTGCAATCCTCACCCCATTGGATTCCAAAACATCCACCTCAACCCATTGTATTCCAAAACACTAACTCCAATATCCAAGTGAGAGAGAGAATTTTTGTGTATAAATAGAGAGGGTTTTTGTGTTGAAAACTCATCCAGAGAATCAAATTTAAGTTTTGTTGTAATGTTCTTCAGACATTTACTAGGGTTTAACTCATAATTCATATCTTGTATCTTGTTCTTGAAAGTTTAAAAAAGATATTTATCAAAGAGTTATATCCATCAATTAGAATATCTCTATAAGTTGATTATGTTATGACTCTGCTTAAATCAAATATTGATCTTTAGATTATTTGTGCTTAATTAGACAATTAATGCTTTGGAGAAATACAAACAAATTAGTTATACGGTAGACTTGAATCTACTATAAGGACAAGAATAATATTACAAGTTGAATTTGAAATACCCTAGTATCCATATTATCATTGTTTAAATCTTGTTATTTGCATCTTTTACTTTTATTATTTGTTAAATAGATAACAAACCCCTTTGGTTAAACGGTCTCTCGTGGTTACTAAAGACCTACCAGAAGTTTTTTGGCCGTTCATGGCCTGTCGGTAGTGGTGTAGTTTCATTTTCATCTCCCAATCCTTGTTCATCAATCAATTTCCAATCAACAACCAAAGTTTGATTCATCAATTGATTGATTTAACACTTGTTACTACTCAATTTTACAAATTATTTTTTTTTTTTTTGACAAAATATAATTTTTATTTAAAAAAAAAGTTTTTATTTTTTTTTAAACCCTACGGAAGGGTATTATTAAATATCAACCATTTTGCACACAATATCACCTCGGCCCTCGGGTTCGTTCATGTTTTGTTAACAAGGAAACCATAGGAAAATGTTGAGGAATTGAATACCCTTTATTTTCCTAGTAAAGGGCACCTACAAGATCCAGATTTGAACCTACCAAGACCTATAAGGTAACTTAGTAGGAAAGTCATTTGAAAAATATTGGTTACTCTTTAAGTATTAAGTTCCGCTTTAATAAATTGAATGCGTGATCAAATTCCTTGGGTATCAAAGCTCTAGCAGCTTCCTCGCCTCTATTCAATTTAAAACAATTCGAGAGGGGTAATAATTCCTTTCGAAGGATTAGAAGCTGGTCTAGAAAACAATCTAAGTGGAGCCATCATGAGAAATCGCAGGTTTTCTTTGGTGGAGTCATCCTTGTTTGTGATTACGCATAGAACTGACTTCTAGGTGAATGGTTAACATGCTTGATGTGCTAGCTAGGCTATGATTGTGTCTTTTAGAGACCGATGTTAGAATCAAATGAAGAGTTAATTGAAATACATAGTTTAGAGCGACAGTCCAAACCCATCCAAAACAATGCAACCAAAGTTTAGTCTAAAGGACTACATCAGGACAACCCAGTCTCGTGCATTGTCTTACCAGCTATTGATGGACAATTTGAGCTAAAGGCAAGTATCCTCAATATGTTGCCTAAATTTAAAAGGTTAATGAAAATCTACCACCATGTGAGAGAGTTAGGAAATTGTGGGATGGATCAAAAATACGGATGAGCACCTGAAACTTTTCCTTTTCTTTGATAGACAAAGCGAAGACTTGGGCTGTGTGCTCAATGACACGTCATTTCATACATGGGATGCTCTTACAAGAGTTCTTCAAAAAGTTCTTCCCAAACCATAAGACTACGACAATTCGTCAAAGTTGAATAGTTTTCAATAAGAGGCAAACTTTGGCAAAATATTTAGAGATTAATGAATTATTGCTCCATGTCCTCACCATGGTTTTGAAAAATGGAGACTTGTGCAAATTTTGTATGAAGGTTTAGATGTCAAGAACCGAACTACAGTTGAGACCAATGGTCAGTGCCTTGGGATTTCTTAATCGAAGTCGGCTGATAACAAATAGGATTACCCTTTCATCCAATGTTCATAGAATTGACTCGACTTCGAAGGAAGTGCAAAAGATGGCATCCTTGGCCAGGAGAATAGAAAAGCTAGAGCTGAAAAGAATGGAAAAACTAATATCCCTACTCTCCGTAGTCAAATTGAAATGGCCACTTGTGCCGCATGCCATAGTTCGGACCATCTAGTGGACACTTGTCCAGACCTCCATGCATTTCAAGAATCTAAAACTGAGGAAGCCAATGATTGTATATTCTCGGACCTACAACCCAGGGTGGAGAAATCACCCTAACTTTTCATGGTCTATTGTGCAAGGGGAACATCAAATAATAACCAAGGATACCCTTATCTAAAACCCCAAGTGCAACCATTCTCGGTACCTATGAGAGAAAAAGCCTTAAGAAAGTTTCGGTTTGTTGACCCAAAATTTGGTACAACTTCAAAAGACCACAGACCAACGTTTTCAAGTCTAGAACTTAAAATGGGTCAAATTTGTGAAGCATTGAATGAAAGAGACAAGGCAAACTTCTAAAACAAAATCCAAAAACTGTATATCAGGTAGAAAATTCAACTCGAAAATGAGGCCTCCAATAATCAAGTAAATCTTTGTCACCACTCTCTTCGTAGTGGTAAAGTTGTTAAAAACAAAGGTGTACCACGGTCGAGTGAGTCTACATCGGACTCACCAAGGCATAAAATACCCACGAGAAAACACCTATTGTTGAAAAACAAATATGAGCAACATAAGAATTCCCAAATTCTAATGTCTCTATCTCATGTACCCGTTGCTCATTCCCACAAAGATTGGTGCAACAAAAAGAGAAGTCAACTAGAGATTTTAGAAATGTTGAAACGAGTTAACATCAACATCCCATTTCTGATGCAATCAAGCAAGTCCTGCTTATGCTAAATTCATTAAGGATCTATGCACACAAAAGCGAAAGCTTCATGTGCATAAGCGTGCTTTCTCCACCAAGTGAGTGCAATCATTCAAAGAGTCCAACTATCACATGCAAAATAGGTGACCATACGGTTAAGAAGGCGTTGCTAGACTTAGGGGCAAGTGTGAATTTATGCCATATTCACCAGTATATGTGCAGTTAGGTCTTGGAGAGTTGAAGGCAACACCTATAACTCGAATCAAATTCACATACGTGGTGTGGTAGAAGATGTTTTGATTAAGGTTGATAAATTTTACTTTCCTGTGGACTTCATCGTTTTAGATACTCAACCTGAAAACCACGACAGTCACATTCCTCATTTTGGGACGTCCTTTCTTAGCGACGTCCAATGCAATCATTAACCGCCGAATTGCTTGTTGTCATTTGGTAATATGACAGTTGAATGTTTTCAATGCTAGCCAACAACATTTAGATCTTGATGATGATAATGATGTGCATGAATCAACATGATTGAAAGTTTGATTCGAGAGTAGCATGTCTCACCCTTTGGATGCTTGTTTGAATAATTTCAACTGGATCCTTTGCTTGAATCATACCACTCATGGACACGTCTAAGTGGAAAGCTAGAGTGGAACCACTTCCACTTGGAATCCAGAAATCTGATCTCTTGTTGAGCCACCAAGCTCAACTATAGAGTCAAATCTCTACAAACACAGACTTATGAGGTCTTTAAATGTGTTTTCCTGCTCTGATATCAATTGAAAAAGCGGGGGTCTAATAACCTCACCCAATATTTCGACTAGCAATCTGTATGGACTAACTCCAATATACTTACAAGAGAATCAACTAGACAGTTAAACTTAATCTTATAAAAAGTATATCAAAGAGTTATATCTCAATCTCTCAATTCAATCTGCAACCAAACAAATAATAATTTGCGAGCTCGATTGAATAAAATAGAGATAACTTAAACGGTACTAAAGACCAATGTTCAAGGATCAATCAATTTCAATCAACAACCAAAGTTTGATTCATCAATTGATTGATTTAACACACTACTTTCAATTATATGACAAAATATAATGCGGAAAAGAAATAACACAGACACCAGAAGTTTTGTTAACAAGGAAACCGCAGGAAAACCCCGGGACCTAGTCCAGATTTGAATACCACACTGTATTAAGCCGCTACAGACACTAGCCTACTACAAAGCTAACTTCAGTCTGGAATGTAGTTAAACCATAATCAATCACACACTTATTCAAGGTACAGTCGTGCTCCTTATGTCCCTAATCCCAGCAGGATACTACATACTTGATTCCCTTAGCTGATCTCACCCGCAACTAAGAGTTGATACAACCCAAAGTCGAATACTTGATAAACAAATCTGTATCATACATAAAAGTCTATATGAATAGATAAATCTGTCTCCCATAGATATACCTACAAGTTTTTGTTCCGTCTTTTGATAAATCAAGGTGAACAGGAAAAAATCAATCATCCGGACTTATATTCCCGAAGAACATCCTAGAATTATCAATCACCCCACAATAATCTTAATCAATTAACGAAACAACATATTGTAGAATCACAAACGATGAAACGAAGGTGTTTGTGACTACTTTTCTATCTTTTATATCGGAGATATAAATCTCAAGCCAGTATTACGATTGCACTCACACACGATAGAAACAAGAAGATCAGATCACGCAACTACATAGAAAATAGTTGGGTCTGGCTTTACAATCCCAATGAAGTATTTAAGTCGTCTACCTATAGGGTTTCATGAAAAACCTAAGGTTAAAGGAGAATAGACTCTAGCTTATACAACTAGTATCACACAGGAGCTATGGGGATTAGGTTTCCCAGTTGCTAGAGTTCTCCTTTATATAGTCTTCAAATCAGGGTTTACAATCTTAGTTACCTTGGTAACAAAGCATTCAATATTCACCGTTAGATGAAAACCTGATTAGATCAAGTTAATATCTTTCAACCGTTAGATCGAACTTAGCTTGTTATACATAAATGAAATGTAACTTGATTTAGGTTTGAATAACTGTACCTAAACGTGTACACTTAGTTGGTTTAACAAAGGTTTACCAATGGTTAGCCATATGAGCACTTTCATATCAACCATATTCATCTTCACCATAACTAGTTCAAATAACTCAAATGAACTAGTTAGAGAGTTGTTCAATTGCTTAGATATTATAGAAATATACAAGACACGATCGAACTAGTTAGAGAGTTGTTCAATTGCAAAGATTGCATTCCTTATTATATAAATGTTTTAGTTCATGAACAAACCTATTTTAGAAAGTAACCTACTTAAGTATGCAAATGGGTACTATATTTAAGTAACCGGATTGAGTTTGGTTTTCACTTTCAAACTCCAACATAAATTCACGGACGTGAATTTTCCACCAGTATGCGTACGGGTATGCATACTCACTCGGATTTCCAACAACCGCCAGTACGCGTACGGGTACGCATACTTTGGGTACCCGGTTTTGGACTTTTACAAAAATGTGAGAACACACTATGTTTATATCCAAAGATGGTTACATGTTCTAAACTCTCATTTCAATCATTGAAACTTTCTTAGAGGATGTTATAGTTGTTATTCACAAACTATTTTTCATCAAAGCGATTTTCAAATTATTGAAATCAACATGACTTTCGTCACTAGTAAAGATGTACTTGGCCAAAGCGAAAGGTTACCAACACATATTTCGAGAAATAGATAAGCGAGATAAACTCGGCTCGAAATTGTAAATGTGTATAATCATAGTCCATATAGCAATACGACTTTTGTCTCAAAATAAGAGATAAAATAGATAGATTTTTGAGTGATAGATAAGTTCAAGTATCCACATACATTTTGTTGAGGAAGTTCCACAAGTTCCTTGAGTAGTATATCGTCTTCAATCGATGAACGTCGTGGAGTCTAAGACTGAACTACACTTACTATCCTAATCCGAGATTTAGCTATAAGTATACTAGAAATCAAGACTTATAGTTTTCGCAACTAAACTTGACAAATAAGCTTGAGATAGCAACGCTTGCGAGTTTGACCGATCAGTGCTCTAACAGTTACCAAATCTAACCTCCTCATCTTGATTATGCAAATAAATATCCTCATTTTTAAGGATAATATTGGAAACACTATGTTGGAAATTAAGATTATTTTGAGCAATTCTAACACAAACCTATTTGCATTCTCAGTCAACTGCCTCTTGACATCTTCTAATGGAGGAATACTCATTGTTGCAGTTCTTTCATTAATAACTAAGTCATACTTATGTGGCATCTTAGGAATCCATGAACCTAATTATTAAGAATAGTATTTTGACGATCTTAAAAGTCAGTGTCCAAGATCAGTATAGTCATATCCAAATAATCAAACAGGAATTCTGCCAAGTAATAAAATTGTTTTCTATCTTTTAAGATACGAATTCTACAAGAAATAATTTTCATAATTGATCTCAATTATATGGACGTATCTACTAAGATTGAATACATACTACTTGTGTAAATCTTATTATAAATATAAATAATATGTTATGAGAAAAGGGAAAAACACAAGACACCAGAAGTTTTGTTAACAAGGAAACGACAACAACAGAAAAACCTTGGGACCTTATCTGTATTCGAACAATAAACAGTATTAAGTTGCTACATACACTAGCTAGCATACTATCAGATTTCAGGCTCGAATGAAGTTGAGACTAATGTAGTCAATTTTGGATCTCGGTTCGTCTTGGTTGGGACCGAGACATTGTTGCAAATTTGTCTCATGGAGATTTCTGTTCAAAATCTCGGCGAAATTTAAGTTCTAAATTTTGTACAATTACCCTCATTTATTGTTAGAGCATAGCTCGGTTGAACATACCAAGCGTTGGTATGTCAAGTTTGGTTGTCATATTTTAGTTTCAAGCCTCATTTAGATTCGCTGGATTAAATACTAGAGTCAACTTCGTTTAGGTTATACTAGAAAGTCTAGGAATGTTGAGACATGCAAGTATTACTCCGAAGACTTGAAGAATGTGAAGAAATAACAAACTAAAATGAAGACATCGTCTTTCCACTTGAAGCTAATAATATTGACTTGAATTGTTTCATTCCTAACGTATCTTTCAAGTCGTGCTATATTAAAAACATAACTGCGAAGCTGTATATACTATACATATTGTATATTACTCTAGTGATGTGACATTATCATAATAGTATGATCATAATATTACACTAGTACAAACCTTCACATAGGCCACGTTTTTTGGTTTATGGCCTAGCCACGTTTTGGTTTTTTTTTTCGTGGCTACTAGTCATCAACACAACTATAGCCACATTTTGTGTTACCCTGTAGCCATCGTGCACCATTTGGTCAAGGGTTTAATCATAAAAAAATCAATTGTAGGCATAAGACATCATTTGGCCATAGTTTTTAATCTAATCCCATCACATGTAGCCGTAGATGCAAATATGGCCACATCAAAAAATTATGTATGTGTCAAATGTGTAGGATGGCAATAGACACTTTTTAGCCACTTTTTGTTCCCGTGACGAAAAGAGATTTATTTAGCCACTTTTTATTTATGTGTCTATAGTATATGGTTTTTTAGACATGTACATGTTAAGAAACGAACACATTTTAGAAAACATGACAAAAGATTAACATATAGCTACACCACTTTTTTTTCCTGGGAGGATTATTATATGGCCACAAAGATTTTGTTTATGTGACCATAGCCTTCAGTTCATTAGGCACATCTTGCAATCCAGATGAAAGACTCATGGTCATCCATGTATGGGTTATGATTGGCGTTCTAATTAACAGAACTGGAAAAGGACTTTAGAATCACAAATTAGCCTCAGAGCTTCATTAAGCCCATGGAAATTTGTTGAAAATTTGTTGTTATGATTAGTGTTTCAAGTAAACAAGAGGACTTATGGCATCCAAACTTCATCAAAGTACTACCACACAGTGGGTAAACTCTCAATTTCTTGGCAATACTAGAACCACACGCTCATATTGTACTAACGAATATAACAGTGTTAGATATATGTCCAGTGACGAGTTGACAGTTTTCTTCTTGTTGCTTTAGTGTACTTGCATTCGGATTCTAATTTGATTGTCTAGCTCAAAGAAAAAAATGTACAAGAATAACAGATAACACGTAGTGTTTTGCAACTTGACAGCCACAACAAAAACACCTGGATGGGGAGAACCTCAATTACTATAACCTATTGCTGATGCATGTTGATGTGTACATGACCTATGCATTCTCTAAAATTCGTAATTAACAAACTTAAATTTTATGAAAAATTGAAGAAGAAGAAGACAAGCTTCTTACAAGACAATGAACCACTCCAACACACATAAAATTAAGTTTATAAAAAATCTCATAATATAACATTTCATTATTCCAGAAGCAGATAACTTTACATAACTGCTGTAATTTCCAAATACATTTGGGGTCCTAATTTAGTGATTTAATATCTTAAAAGTGTTATGGTAGTTTTACCATTTTTGCATTTAGAAAATACAATAAAACAAACCAGAATTACACTTCCACGACTGCTGAATTCAGCGCACAATACATTCATGGATCTATGATTCACATCACAACTATATCAACTTGAGCAACGACGGTAGATTAGTGACCATGATAGTGTAACGTGTGAATAGCCCAAACCTACAACATGAAAACAGGGTTCAGTTCAAAAAAAAAGAAATGCATTTGTCTCTCTAAAGTCTAAACAGTATAAATACATTTACTCAAAAAGTGGCAAAAAGAGGAAAATTACGTACATATATCATGGTAGTCGAAACGAAAGATATACTTACTCCTACCAAGAGGTTTTTCTTCTATGATTCAAATCAAACTCTAAACGATCAAAGGAAAAAAATAAATATGAAAGGCTCTCTGCTGCTTAAGTATGCTAATCAACAAAATTAGTACGAGCCCTGGAAATTTGTGTTCGTACATGGGTCATTAACTACAAGCCAGCCGCACAATTTATACCTATCAATAATCCAAGAACATCCAAGTCCACTTTATTGGATACAATATACAACAGCTGACTAATGAGACCATCACTAAGTTCTCTCTGCATTCTAAATAAATGTTGGTAGAGACATATCTGACATGTAGATTGTGAAACAGAACGATTTTGACCTTGTGCAGCTATAAATCCTTGAAATTACTAACAAATATAATCATGCTTATGACACAAATGGAAACAAGTTTTTACCATCGGTTCCCAGTATGCATTAGAGCTTTTCTACACTTTCCAAATTTAGTAAATCACAATCCGAGCTTCCTTAATACCCCAAAGCTCTAGCACCAACTACAACTATAAATGTAACAAAATTCACTCATAATTTGAAATTTATAGAAAAAGATATTAGAAGAAATGGGTGCTCAAAAGTCAACAATAGTATTTGATAGGCTTGGACTTATATCACTATGACGTGAACTGATTCCGTCAATCTAAACAACAAATATAACCAAACCCACAAATTTTAATGCATGAAAAAAACAAATAACAAAATTTCAAGCAACAACAGAAAAAAATACCCACTGCTAATGTCTTGGATTGCATTGTCATCATTTTTAACTGACCCATAAGATATTGATTTTAATACTAGAGCCGTAGAGATGGCAGCACCTACTCACTAACCTGTATCTCTATTTAAAAGTTCCTAGCCTAGTTGACAACTCTAGCCAATACCCCGTAGAGATGGCAGAATCTTTTCACTACCTTATAGCTTTATTGAGATTGCAGAACTGTAAGAATCTAATTCCTACAACAATTTATAGCATAAGTAGATATAAGATTGGTTGAGGTTGGCAACATTCAGAAACTCAATCCTTCATCATCATAGAGTCGCAAAACATCCAACTCTAGTGATATTACTAAAGAAAGTTCCAGAGCATGCATCTACCAACGAATAGATGATATAATTCATTATCCAAAACATACAAGTATAAGGAGAAAAATAAATTGATTCATACTTGATCACAGAATGGCTGAGGAACACGGTAATTGTCGATATGCATTTGCTTTCCAGGCCATTAATCAATACCTAGACAGAACATATGGTGGACATAAGTAACATTCATGACTACTACATTTGTTGCTAAAATTACTTAAGCTTAAGGACCAAAACTTGAAGTAGAATCATGTCACTAACTGAATAACCACAGATTAAAGGAAATAAAGTGACGAACCAGCGGGAGTGTGTCATTTTGGCTTGCGTATAAGTAAACCCCGACAGTCAGTTCGGAAGTAATCATTTCGGGATTCTTTACCCAAATCTTGTGGATCTACATACGGCAAGATATTATCGTTCCTAGAAAAGATTACTGTACTGAATTCCTCATCGTTACCATCATCACACGCATCTCTATAATTTTTGGGAGGTGTCACAAAAATAATAGACTTTTTCTTATCTAACTGGTCTTTGACATAAAATACCTGCCTAGCTTGTGAGGCTAAAATAAAAGGATCATTTTTGTATCCCAACATAGTAAGGTCAACAATCTTGTAGCCAAGAGCATCTCTTTTGACCCCACATTTATTATCAACCCAATTGCACTTGAACATATGAACTTTTCTTTCACATTAATCCAACTCCCATATCTCTTGCAAGTCACCATAATAAGATGCTTTACCATATTGTCTGATATGTTATACTAGCGTGTTTGTTTTGGACTTAAGTAGAATGAGTATACTCTTACACCATGTTTACTCTTATTTTTGGTTTTTAAACTATAAAAGACACAGGGGCTCCAAACAAGACAACAGAGTCTAAGAAGAATACTGTTAGAGGCTTAACAAAACTAAAGAAGCTGAAGAAAAAATATAAAGGCACGAAACACGTGATAGAATTTGATAAACTTGGTCGATTTAAGGGGGAGTATAAATATGAAATTGCTAGTTACATGGGTGTATTGGTACGTCGATACGTTGGTCTCAGGCACTTGAAGTGGAAGGAAGTGAAGTCAGTGCTGAGGGATAAATTATGGCACGAACTATTGGTATGTATATGCTGATGTATATTCAATTTTAATTATATTTTAATTATTAATTTTTGTTGGGTTACCTTCCATTAATATCCGATTCATATTTTGCAGCGGTTTTATGAAATTAAGGAGACTATGAGGAGACAAATTATGAAATATTTTGGTGAACATTTGCGCAACTTCAGAAGAAAGTTGTATGTAAAGTTTATAGTGCCCAGTTTGGGTAAACCTGGTAAACTAAATAAAATTCCTGAACCATATCGTTGTATTGTGAACCAAGAACAATGGGACGAGTTCGTAAAGTGGAGGCTGTCCGATAAATGCAAGGTTGTATATCACACGTTTTAGTATTGTTATTGATATTATAATTTCATTAATTAGTCTAAATTTTTTAAGAATGAAATTCTTTAAATCTGTATGCTCAAGAATTGTCCATTAAGGGAGTGAAGGCGCGTGAGATCCACAAATATAACCACAGGATGAGAAGAGCAGGGTATGCAGGCCTTTCGGAAAAATTAGTAAGTCCAGTTTCTTATCAAAAATTAGTATTATTTCCATACGATGATGTCCCGTTAGCTTGTATGTTTAATAAAAGAGTACATCTAATGATATGAAGAAAATTTTCTGTTATAGTATAACTTAGCTGTAGATGTAACTTTACTTTTTAAACTTCAACATTTTTGCATTCTGTTCATACCTGGATCTTCATATATCTTGTATCTTGGTCTCGTTGAACGTCTGTCATTGTATGCTGTAGTTTTCAGTGTTGTAACTCTGTAACTTCTGTGACATAACTAGTATAATCTTATTATAGTAATCCTTTCATACCATGTAACACACTGTTTTGGTTTCTGTGTAGCAATAGGTTTTGTGTAACTGTTGTTCTTTGTTATGTTTTAGCGTAAAGTTTGATTTCGGATAGTCTGCACTTTAGTGTTAATATTAGATGTAACTTTTGATTTTCAGTTACTTCATTCTCAGTCGCATAGTTTCTTTGCGGTTAGGTTGAGTCTGTCTAAATACCTGCATCATTGTCTTGTATTGTAGTCAAGTCACATAATTTGCACATCTGTAGAAGTAACTATAGTATAGATGTTGTTAGTCAACTACTAGTTCAAAAGTTCTCATCTCCCTATAACTATTCCCATCATATATTTTGTTTGTTAAATTTGCATCATTAGCCTGTAATATAGCAGTTAAGCGTTCCTGCATTACATTTCCAGCTTGTCTGCATTGCATTTACAATATACAGCTATCTGTAGTTATCTATCAGCAAGAACCAATCTTATAGATTCTTGTGGTGTATGCTTGAATTGTTTTAGCAATCTACTACACCCTGTTAATAACTGCTGCTTTATTCAGTGAATACAATTGTTAGAAATCAGTCACCTGAGCTTAAACATTGAATCTGCCAAGCTTGATTTGTCCTCATTTCAGCTATATTATGGCATCCATCCTGAGATTGCTGAACATATGATTGTGCTAGCATTCCTGAGTAGAATTAGGCATTGCAAAGCTGTCACTTTATCTGAAATCTCTTACTGCTATTGTTAACATAACTCAGATTGTAGTTTTCATAAGACAGAACATCAGATTTTGTATGTATCTAATATTTTCTGTGTGTATTTGATAATTACTAGATTAAAGAGAAAAATATTCGTGAAGATGAAAATCCTTCACGGTCTTTACTGTGGAGGAAGGAACATCAAAACAAAAATGGAGAATACGATGACGATGATGTCAAGGAAAAGGCAGCACAGCTTGTAACACGACTAAAACTACCTAGCTATTTGTTTTGTGCTTAAGTAAATGTGCAAATAAGTTTGTTTTAATTGATTAACACTTTTAATCCCCTAAATTTTTTGTGCAGGAGGATTTTGATAAGCAGCTGGAAGATGGAACTTTGGAGAAAAAACCAGGCATCGATTATATCACAATTGTGTTTGGGGAAAAACATGGTGGGCGTGTAAGATATGCAGGTAAGGGAGTGACTCCAACAACATACTAGCACCTGCCACGGAAAGGAGCGTCCAAGGAGCACATTGAACTGAAGAAACAGCTGGATGATGAAATACGCACAAACCAAATGGAGACAGAGAGGAAGGATGAAGAAATGAAGGAAATGAAGGAAGCAATGAATGCGCAGGCAAAAGCGATGAGCATCTTAGTGTCTCAGCTAAAATCTCAAGAAATATTGAAAAAGAAAAAAAAATATTTCCTAATAAAATTGAAGTATCTAATATGTCAACTGCACTTTACAGAAGTCTCCTATTAGAGAGAAGTCTCTTATACCTGAGGCCCCTGTTAGAAGAAATTCTTCGACTGAAAGGCAGGAATCTAATCAGTCTACGGCATTGAAAGACAGTTCTGCACTCCAAATGGTATGTTATTTTTTCAAGTATTTAAAAATATATATATATATTGTTTTGAGAGTTCCATTTGTTGTTATTAATGTAACATATCTGTTTGCAGTCTGGAAAACACAAACAAAATTCTCCTGCATCTGAGCATTTGCCCCTTAATTCTCCGGAAGAGTCTCGATCGAAAGACAAAACATAATTTTCAACGGTATGTCTGTTTCACATGTATTTAAATATATATTATATTGTTTTGAGAGTTAAATCTGTTGATGTCAATATAGCATAGATGTTTTGAAGATTGGTGGTAAATGCAAACGGTCTCATGCTTCACTAAGAAATATCATTGCATTGGGTAGCATTCTTCCATCAGTGTCAGGTCAGTTAGTACATGGAGTTAAACTCAAGGATGATTGTGTCAGAGTGACGGTTGAAGAATCGATATTGAAGAATCATTGTTTGCCAATCCCATCTACTCATCTCAAAATAGTAGAGGATGCTAAAAAATCTATTGTAGCTTGGCCTAAAGAGTTTGTGATCTGTTGCTCTACTGTAAGTTGCTTTATTATACATGGTTTATTACCTTCTGCATCCTGAGCATATAACTATTAACATGGTTTATTTCCATAATTATACATCCACTTGCTTGATGCAGGGCCAGCCACTTTTAGACCCAGATGAACATGATGCCGACATTGATGAACTTTCAGACCCTGATGAACATGATGCCCACCCAAACACTAAGAAGAGAAAGAAGAAGAAACCTTCAAATACAAAGAGTGGGGAACTGAAGTCTCGGAGATCCAACAAGAGACTCTGTGACGCCCCAGTTTTCGTGGGCCCGAATCCCACGCCCGAAAACCCGAAGCACTACTTGGATACCATAGCCGAGGCCCGGCTAATAAGCCTAATCTCGTTAATTAATTCATTTGGGCTAATTTAATTATGTCTGTTTTAACATTTTTATAGCAGCAGAATACTCAGAAATTCATTTCGGAAAATCTAACCGTTGATTTAACCTAATTTGAAAGCCACCGGAATAAAAACACATTTTGGTTCTCAAATAAAAAATACTAACACCGTTCAAGTCTTAAGATTAATTAATAAAAAACGATTTCAACACCAAATTGTAAAATTGAAAACAGACCAAGGTGGATTACTAGAATTTTACAGGCTTCATGCGGGTTCCAAAATTTATGGTCATTATACGGATAAAATATATACTATTAATATTATTAGGCCTAAATTATTCGGGATTTTTAAATGAGTCGAGTATCCTATGACCACAGTCAAACTGTAGTTGACTAGAACTGCAGAAATGTAAAACAGTGATAGTTCATTTTACAAAAATCATATCAAATCACTCACAACTCTAAATCAGGCTTAGTTAACCATTTTAAAAAGTAAAAAGAAATATCTTCAAGTTTACAGAGACACCAAGGTCTAAAAACCAATGTATCGTAGATTTAAAATAGAATATTTATGAGATATTTAAACTAGTAGGATATTTTCTGGATTTAACAGTAGTACCAAGAATTATATTAAAAATACGTATAATCCATATAAAAATCTATAATTTTCACAAAATGTCCCTTACGATGTTTTACATTTGTTACAAAAAGAATCATATAAAAACCTATTGGGAATTTAAAATGATAAATAGTCAACTCAACACCAAACAATATTTTACATCTTTAAATATAAAACTAATTACATCTTTGAACTAGAATTTTTACGCTAAAACAACAATATTAAGGATCTAAAATTATTCTCTAGGCTCCACGTTGATCAACTCCTTGTTATGCATCAAATATGGAATTTTTGTCATGAAACGACGTGAGTTGTGACACTCAGTAGAAAAAGAAGCAACAAAACATTTTATGCATCATTTTTCAATTTTTTTTATAAAACAATTAGCATGATTAATAACACCGTAAATACATGGAAACACCACATCCATAACAACAATAAATTCAATCAATCCGCTCGCCCCAGGGAGCCCCACGTGGGTTTAGGGAACCAAACCATTCCCAAGGATATCTCGTATCCCGTCATAAATAATTTTTAAGAATCACAATCTATGGACCACAGCCCAACATTCATAATCATGCTCACAACATCGATTATCATCCATATATTAATGAAAACTTGCAAACATAAATTTAATTCAAAGAAACTTAAATTGAAAGAATATTTTTGATTGTGTTGCGCCTACCTCAATCGCAAGCAAGTAATCATAAGGAAGAGCAATACCAAACGAACTAGCAATTTCCTTTTTGCTGGAAACAAAATCCAAAGATGAATAATATTGAAGTATTTTGCTCCCTAGAACGTTTCTTTCTCTTTCTCGACTATGGGAAACTAACAGGTCTTTATACCTCAATCCTAATTGATGACCTAGTCTAGTCAACACAATTATCGCCAAAAACAGAAGCTCATAATAAACAAAAAGGAATCAAAGCAACAACGGGTGGAAGACATATTAATTAATTAATTAATTAAAAGTAACCAAAGCAACAACTTTGGTCGACAAACGTTGTTAAGACTAATATTAAAAGTAATCAATTATTAATACATTAATTAATTAAAAGTAATCAAAAAGCAATCAAGGCCACAACCGTTGGAAGGCATATTAATGAAGAAATATTAATATTTAATTATTTTTTTAAAGACTAATCTTTGGTCGACACACGCCTTAGCTGTAAACGGACGGTTCCCCATACAATTTTCTTTATCTCATGGTCGGGTATCCTAGGGAAATAAATTCCTCTTTTCTAGTCAAACTTGATCATTCCAAACAGCCAGCATGCGACGGATGGAGTTAAACAAATCCCTGCCCGAGATATTATGGAAAAATTATGCTTTTATCTCAATCGAAATCTGTTCTATATACAGTAAAAATTCAATAATCCAATAGCTACTCGACACGCAATGAAGCAAAAGAACAGTAACCAATCAGAAAATGACAAGATGACCAGATGACACAACAAAAAACTACTAAAGAAATTCTCAAAACCCATTTCTCCTTAATAGTTATCCTATCAGTGGAACCTCCCACAAATGTTTCTTTAAAAAAATTATCATAATGAGTACTTGGTGGACAATGATAATGTTTTATTATTGGGTCCAATTCACATTCCTCCGTAATGATAATGCTTTATTATCAATGGTAGAAAAACCATTTAGTTCTCGAGAGAATGGGTGTGAGATTGAGATTAGTGTGTGTAGATTTTACTAGTCTTAAATTTAATTACAATTTTCTAATCTTGCTTTATTGGTTCCTTAACCACTAATGCAATATATCCTCCTCCCTAGTCCCTTCCTCCATTCTTTCTCTGTCTTTCACTCTTTCACTCTTTTTGTACACTAAATCGAATAGTCCTTTGAATAAACAAACCAAAATCACATCACTTTAAAAAGCAAAAGCTATTGCAAAGCAAATCACACTCACTCGTTCTGTTATTTTTTATTTTATTTTTTTTAACTTAAGATGAACATAAGTTCATTCCCACCAATATATATATATATATAAAATACTTAAGTTACTAAAATACTTTTTCAACATAAAATAACTAATTTACCCCTACTAGTAAAATGACATAAATGCCATTGAAATTGGGACTGGTATTACAATCTCTCCCACTTCGGAAATTTAGTCCCTAAATTTAAAGTAGCATAGTGACAAAAATTTCAAGCTAAAATGAAAAACAAACAATTAATTTTATCGAAACACAGATTACATTTTTTTAAACTGTTTGTGCAACAACTAGTTCCCGAAGGATCTAATCGTTGCTCTGATATCAAATTGTGACGCCCCAGTTTTCGTGGGCCCGGATCCCACGCCCGAAAACCGGAAGCGCTACTTGGATACCATAGCCGAGGCCCAGCTACTAAGCCCAATCTCGTTAATTAATTCATTTGGGCTTATTTAATTATGTCCGTTTTAACATTTTTATAGCAGCGGAATACTCAGAAATTCATTTCGGAAAATCTAACCGTTGATTTAACCTAATTTGAAAGCCACCGGAATAAAAACACATTTTGGTTCTCAAATAAAAAATACTAACACCGTTCAAGTCTTAAGATTAATTAATAAGAAACGATTTCAACACCAAATTGTAAAACCGAAAACAGACCAAGGTGGATTACTAGAATTTTATAGGATTCATGAGGGTTCCAAAATTTATGGTCATTATACAGATAAAATATATATACTGTAAATATTATTAGGCCTAAATTATTCGGGATTTTTAAATGAGTCGAGTATCTTATGACCACAGTCAAACGTGTAGTTGACTAGAACTGCAGAAATGTAAAACGGTGATAGTTCATTTTACAAAAATCATATCAAATCACTCACAACTCTAAATCAGGCTTAGTTTACCATTTTAAAAAGTAAAAAGAAATATCTATGGTCATTATACAGATAAAAATCGGAGGGATTTATCATTTTAGGCACAATTTTGAAAATAAATGTATATCCTTTATGCACAAAGGATACATAATACTTTATGTAACCATATTTTGGTTTATTCATCAACTAATTTTCCTTTGCAACTAATAAAATGATGTACTCTTCCCGTTTCAAGAAAGTGATACTTTCACTTTAGGCACAAATTTTCTTTTACAGTCCAATTGCAGCAGTGTTTCTTTTTTTCTTCGGTCGGCCCTCCCCACCGTGGCAACGGTCATCTAGTCATAATGAGTACTTGGTGGACAATGATAATGTTTTATTATTGGGTCCAATTCACATTCCTCCGTAATGATAATGCTTTATTATCAATGGCAGACAAACCATTTAGTTCTCGAGAGAATGGGTGTGAGATTGAGATTAGTGTGTGTAGATTTTACTAGTCTTAAATTTAATTACAATTTTCTAATCTTGCTTTATTGGTTCCTTAACCACTAATGCAATATATCCTCCTCCATAGTCCCTTCCTCCATTCTTTCTCTGTCTTTCACTCTTTTTGTACACTAAACCGAACAGTCCTTTGAATAAACAAACCAAAATCACATCACTTTAAAAAGCAAAAGCTGCTGCAAAGCAAATCACACTCACTCGTTCTATTATTATTATTATTTTTGAACTTAACATGAACAAAAGTTCATTCCCACCAATATATATAAAATACTTAAGTTACTAAAATACTCTTTCAACATAAAATGACTAATTTACCCCTATTAGTAAAATGACATAAATGCCATTGAAATTGGGACTGGTATTACAGACTCAAGATTGCATCCTAATTATTAAGAGAAATAGTCGAGGACCATAGAATTTGGATGCTTAAACTTGTAAATCTCCCTTTGAAATTTTGTTATCTTAAGGTTATTGCAGAATTGATCAGATACTGAGACGTTTATCATATGATTAATAAAATTATTTTGGTTCAATTCTAATTGAAGTGTGATTAATTTTTGTGGATGGTTATTAAGGTGAGGTTTGATCCACATGATAGAAAGAAGTGGCCAATAGGTCCCTGAAATCTCGATATAGTGGCTGTGGTTAAATATATAACACGCCACCATTTAGATTTTAAACAATGGCCAAAGAATAAATTGGACACAGAAAATTGTAATATCTGAGTGGCTAAAAGCTAATATTTGCCACATTGAATACATTTTTTGTCATTTTATTAAGTTTATTTCCATGGTTTTTTGTATCTTCTGTGTATGAAAGATGAATAACAGCCACGTTGAGAACATTTGATGTGTCTTTGGCAAGTTTTTAGCCACGGTGTTACAACTTCTTAGTGGCAATAACTAATTAATTGGCCATGTAAAATGTTTATCACGTGTATGAAAATAGCGATGTCCATGGTACTATAGATTAAACGTGACTACAAATCATGTATTGACCATGTTAAATTATTTTCCGTGTGTCCAAATGATAGAGATGGCCATGGTTGAGAAAAATTAGTGTGGCTGCAACTCATGAATTGGCCATGACAAAATGAATTTTGCGTGTCCAATTGATGACAAAGTCCACGACTATAATAAAATTCCCGTGACTTTAAGGTAAACTTTAGCCACATATAATCAAATTGTGTGTCTATAAGGATCCTATGGCCATGGTGATAGTGAAAATGCTTAAATACAAAAAAAATAATGAGTACCATATAGACACGGTTATAGAAGTATGGCCACGGTAAATCATATTTTATAGCCACTCAAAGTTTATGTAGCCATACAAGTACATTTTTGTCACGGGACCTGATGCCATATTGTTGGAGTAAAAAAAAATCCATGACCAAAAGCCTATGGACACGGTGATTAAGTGTGGCCAATGTGAAGATTTGTAGTAGTGTTAAGGAATTAGACTATGAAGTCGCTTATGTTTTGAACTTCGTAGATATGACATCGACATAATTAATCTTATATATATATATGATTACGTGAATGAGTTATGGTGAAGATTTCATCATATGAAACAATGTTTTACATTTATTTAAAGGAAGTACATTCATGAACTTGTTTCGTGAATCGAAATGGAAATCAATAGGATTATTGGTCTGGCAATTCATTGCAAATCTTTGGATGGCCAATATGTGTGAGTTAGTAGAACCGATCTTAACTCAGGTTATGTATCTTGGTATAACTAATCACAATGCCTACACTAATGATTTGGTATGACCGATTTGAATAATTGGTGTAACCGATCCTAAATAATCACCATGTGATGGTATGATCGATCCTTGTAATTTGTGTAACCGATCCTAGTAAATGGTGTGGCTGATCATGAGTGTTGTATAACTGATCATTATAATTGGTGTAACCAATCCTGGTAACTGGTGTGACTGATCACAAGTAATACCATGTGTAGATGGAACCGATCATTATAACTGATATAACTGATCCTAGTGATTGGTAGAACCGATTGAACCCATGTATGTGATTTAGTGAAATAGTAGTCTTATAATACATGCAAACCAATTCTAAACTTGTTTGGAAGTGTGGTATAACCGATTCCAAGAATGCATATCCATGTAAATATGAATAAGGATTTACAGTGAAAAGATGTCAACATAATTTGAACACGTACAGTGACTCTTATCATTTATTGTTCAAAGATATTCCTTAGTACTCAAGGAGATCCTATGCCGAAATAAATTGAGAATCTTTTAACTAAGGTTTTTGGTTTCGTATGCTTTAATTACCATCAATTAAATGCATATCTCTAGAGAATAAAAATTAGTAATGTTCATTTACTAATTGGAGATTTTCTATTGAGAGATTTCAAAATTTTTGGACAAGTATTTATATTAGAATTAGGAACACCGAATTTTGCTAATCATTGCATATCTTGAGAATATTTTCAGTTTTGGAAATTCCTTGGTGTTCAAACATCCTTGGTCTATAAATACCTAAATTTGTATTTCTAGCAAACTATCTTAAGAGCCAGACAAACTTCATTATTGTTGTTTTTGGTGGAGCCGTCTAATTGGAGAGGAAAGTATCATAATTAGGTGAAATCTCTTACGACCTCTCGTTTAAAGTCTTTTGTGGGATCAAGAAGATCTATGAGTACTGTTGGCGGGAAACTAGATAATTGCAGTGTTATTAGTTTTTGATTGATTTGATTGACTAACGGTTGTTGAATCTTTGATTGCACCTGGTTGGTTATACTTGAGAATCTTCTCTTCTGATATAAGATTCACTCAAACTAGATCAGAGTATCGACGAGATCTTTAGAACCGTTTGTATATCTAAAGACATCTTGTGATAATCCATTATTAACAGACTTCGTGTTGTGTGTGATTGATCACAAGATATTCAAGTGGTGTTGTGCAGGTGTTTATTGAAGATTAAAGAAGATTTGAAGACAAAGAAGATTTCTTGTTTGGTTATCTTATCTTTGGGTGTGCACAAACCTTGATCGGCTGGGATCTAACTAGAATCAAATTTATTCGATTGATTAGTTGCGTGAGATCGGCATCACTTTATAGTTTCTTGTTAGAATCTATAACGATTTATTGTGAACCTAAACTTGACTACTTTGGTAGTTATTGGATGGATTGATCTAACCAAGCAAAGGAGTTTATTAGATTAAACGGAAGATCCTTCTCATATGACTTGAGATATCTTTATCTTGAAAGAATCGAAAGAGTTGTTACCAAACAAATTTGTTGTTCCTTTACTATTTGGAATACGATCCAAAGGAGTTGTTCCAGTGCGTGCACTCATAGAAGTTGATAATAAGACTTATATGTGAATAAATAAAAAATTGTGGTATATATGGGTACCCTCGTCTTTTCAGGTTACAATATACAACCTAGATGACATAATGTAACAGTTCTTACAGAAATTGTTACCATTATTTAACAACCTAAGAAAAAAACATGCATTTTACAAACTGTTACCTTAAAAAGTTTAAACTGTTACTAAATGCCACTTTTCTACCAGTGTTGGTTCTTCATACAATATGATTGTTTGACGTGATTTGATAACCAATTTCGGGATGACTTGATTCGAATAGGATAATCAAACTTGTTATTCAAGTGATTTCAGTCCAAGGTGTTGCTTCTCGAGACCTCTTATCTGCAAGTTTTGGCAATGTTAGTTAGTGATGAGTTTTCTTCCTGCAATTATTGACTTTATGATACTGATTTCGACTGATCCCTCTTGCATAATGCTGAGGTTTCTTTTCTATCTCTCCTTTTGTGTAATTGATTGGTGGATGGAGCTAGTTTGCATAAAAATATGGCAAACTTTTAAAATATTGATACTTTCCCTTGTTTTTCTAAGAAGTTATAAGACATTTCTTCGTGTTGGTGATCATTGTGTTTGCCCGTGCATTATTCATCAATAAGAATGATTTTCTTATTCTCCTTATTTGTTGGTACCTTTTGTTATAGCATTGCTTGGTGGAACCTACAAGTGTTGGTATGTCAAGGTTTCCGTGAATGTTACTTGACTAAAACTATATTTATCGTCTACTAAAGACAGTCTCGGACTGGGATTAGATTTAGGTGGTTTAGTGTAAGAAACCACTGAATACCCTTGAAGATTTAAATGAAGATCAGGAAGACATCAATGAGAACTTTATAAACAAAGGTATGCGAAGATTGTTATCTTTTGTGTTAGAGCATTGCTCGGTTGAACCCACCAAGCGTTGGTATGTCAAGTTTGGTTATCATATTTTAGTGAATCAAAACTCATTTAAAGAGTTGCTTGATTATGTATTAGAGTCAACTTTGTATAGGTTAAACTATAAAGACTAGGATACGAGACATACAAGTATTACTCGAAGACTTGAAGAAAGTGAAGAAGTAAAGAGCTACATCAACGACATCATCCTTCCTCTTGAGGTTAGTAATATTTTGACTTGAATTGTTTCATTCCTAACGTATCTTTCAGGTCGTGCTATATTGAAAACATAACTGCGAAGTTGTGAATGATTATACTCTAGTTAGACATAGTATTAAGGAATTATAATACGAAGTATAACGCTTATCTTTTGAACTTCATATATAAGACATCGACATAATCGAATGAATGTGATTGTGATTATGTGTATGAGTAAAGGTGAAGATTTCATCCTAGGAAACAAATTTTTGCATTTGTTTAAAGGAAGTACATTCAAAAACTTATTTTGTGAATCGAAAGGGAAATCGCTAGGCTTATTGGTATTGTTATTCATTGCATATCTTTGGATTACCAATATATGTGAATTAGTAGAACAAATCATAATCTGTTATGTATCTTGGTAAAACTATTCACAGTGCCTGACTTATGTATTGGTATGACTTTTATTAGTGAAACCGATCCTAAGTAATCACCCAAGATGGTATGATCGATATTTGTAATTGGTCTGACCGATCCTAGTAATTGGTGTAATCGATCCTAGTAATGGTATGACCAATCACAAAAGAATTGTGTAATCCATCCTTGTAATTAGTGTAACCGGTCCTAGTAATTGGTGTAACCGATCCTAGTAACTAGTGTGACCGATCACAAGTAATACCATGAGTATATGGTAACCGGTCCTGGTAATTGTTGTAACCGATCCTGGTAAATTATGTAACTGGTCCCAGTAACCATATAGAGGTAGAACCGATCCTTGTGTTTGGTAGAACCGTAAACCCATGATTGTTGATTTGATATTTGATCAATCACATAGTTCTTGGAAATCAGAGGAACCAATTCTAAACTCGTTTGGAAGTGTGATAAATCGGTTCCAAGATTGTAAATATGAAAAAGGATTTACAAAGAAAAAGATGTCGACATACTTTGAACATGTTCAGTAATTCTTATATTTTATTGTTCAAAGATATTCCTTAATAACTCAAGGAGATCCCGGACCGAAATAAATTAATAATCTTTTAATTAAGGTTATTGATTTTATATGTTTTTAATTACCAGCAATTAAATGCATATCTCTGGAAAATAAAAATTGGTAATGTGCGTTTACTAATTGGAGATTTTCTAGTAAGATTTCGGAAGATATTGGACATAGCATTTACAGGAATTATGAAAACCGATTTGGGCATTTATTGCATATCTTGAGAATATTAGGTTTTGGAAATTCCTTGGTGTCCAAACATCCTTTGTCTATAAATACCTAAGTTTGCATTTCGAGCAAACTAATCCTAAGAGCTAGAAAAACTACCTTGTTGTGTTATTACTTGTGGAGCCGTCTATTCGGAGAGGAAAGTAACCTAATTAGGTGAAATCTCTTACGACTGCTCGTTTAAAGACTTCTTTGGGATCAAGAATCTCTACGAGTACTGTTGGTGGAAAACTAGATAATTGCATTGTTATTAGTTTTCGATTGATTTGATTGACTAATGGTTGTTGAACTTTGATTGCACCTAGTTTGTTTATTTTTGAGAATATTCTCTTCTAATATAAGATTCACTCAAACTAGATCGAAGTGTCGACATGATCTTTAGAACTGTTTGTAGATCTAAAAACATCTTGTGATAATTCATTGTTAACAGACTCTGTTTTATGATTGATCACAAGAGATTTAAGTTGTGGTGTGTAGGTGTTTATTGAAGATCTAAGAAGATTTGAAGACAAAAAAGATTTCTTATTGATTTCATAATCTTTGGAGTACACAAAACTTGATCGGCTGGGATCCAACTATAATCGGTTTATCTTTTATAAATTTGATTGATTAGTTGCATAGATCGTCATCACTATATAGTACCTTGGTAGACTCTATATTAGTTGATTGCTTAGTCTAATCACGACTACTTTGGTAGTTGTTGAATAGATAGATCTAGAACCCGACAAAGGAGTTTATTGGAGTAAACATAAGAGACTTTGTCAAACTCATATCACTTAGATTGAATAGAGTTGTTACCGAACAGATTTGTTTTTCCTTTACTGTTTGGAATACGAACCAAAGGAATTGTTTCAGTGCGTGCACTTATCGAATGTCGGAAGCGCATGGATACTGAAGAAACTAGGTGAACTATAGGTTTAGTTGCTTGGTCTCAACTATACGAAGTTGGTTTAGATTTTGTATAGCTGCTTAATTCTGAAAGTATTCAATTCTGGACTAGGTCAAGGGGTTTTTCTGCATTTGCGGTTTTCTCGTTAACAAAATCTTGTTGTATCTTTTACTTTTCTATTTCCGCAATTATAATTTTTTTATATTATAATTAGAAGTAAAATACACAAACATTAATTCTGTATTACTTGATAGTGATCCTATAGAGTTTGGTTAAGTCCGAACCTATTATCAAGTAATCTCACTTTGATTGTTGTATTATCTCGATCTCGTATTCATAGACGATCACACAAAGTGTGAATACCGATTCGTTGTATTGTATCGACTCTATCCATAGAAAATCACTTTAGGTAAGAGGACTTATAGGTGGAAAAGTTTTAGATTGTGGTATATTTGGGTGCCCTCGTCTTTTCATTTTGGATTCTTATTTATTTCACATTTTTATCTACCGAAACAAAATAATCACTCTTTAAAACAATACCTATGACATACGGTAAGTGCACGTTTGTGTATACACTCGAGGATAATTGAGCTTAAAACTTTTGTGAGAATGTCTATTTAGCTTGTAAAAGTCTCGATCTTGCAGATACTATTTTTTTTTTTCAACGGTCCAAAAATCAATCAATTTTTATATGTATAACGAAGAAATTATGGGTGAAATACTAAAGGTGAAAAGTGTGGCTAAAAGTTGATTTTGGGTTTAGGAGAAAGAAAGCTTCCTAAACTTTTATGTTTTCCATAGTTCGCGAACTCAAAAACCACGATTAGTGAACTTAAACCTCAGAAATGTGGCCGAAGTCTAATTTAGTGGTTGAAGTCTATTTTAGTGACAAAAGATAACTGTTTCACCACAATTTCCACTTTTCAACTCTTCCAATCATCTTCAATTGTCACCACGTACGAGATCAATATGTTTCACTACTTCTAACAGATGGACCCTTGGCAAGAATAAGATCATTGCATGCTTTAATCTTAATGTCGAAGAAAAGTATGCTTGCAATGGCCTATGTGCAAGTCCAAGGCATGCATTATGACCGAATAAGACTTGGGAGTCGGTGATGCATGCATGTAAATGCATGAACATTAGCCTTCAAGGCTATATACCCTTCGCAGAAGGGTAAGTTGGAACAGTGTGGAAACTAAGTTTAAGGCATCATGATTTCATAACATACTTGCAACGACAAATTGACATGTACTCACGTAAGAGTGGTGCATCGGGGAGTTTCTGCTGGACGTCACAAACATAATTTTACGGTCCGCCACATTGTCGATACTTTTTAAGACTAGGTCCCTACTTAAAACTCAGTCGATATAGTGTTTAAGACTAGAATAATGATGGCCTCCTAGCCGTATCTGGGTAAAATTGGGGGTAACCCAATCTTAAACCATTTAAGGTCAGTTGTAGTGGAAAGAAACCGAAATATAAAAATTTTCCTATGTTGGTATTTGAATCAACAACTAGGAATAATAATCTTTTACGGCTAGGGAATATTTGCAATAAATTTTCATCAACATGGATTATGGCTAGGAGTTCTTCATTTCCTAGTCGTAAAAGACACTTGGATAAAAAGTTGAGTTTTCAACCAGTTACGACTAGGAGTTATTTGGTTCCTATCTTAAATCGCAAAAAATAAAAATAAAAACATTTACACTTGGGAGATTTTGTCCTAGCCGTAATTGCATTGAAATCATATCTTTTCTGAGCTTATTTGAGTGAGTCTAACTTAATTCATGTACAAAAATAAATAAATAAACTAACCGATTTTGCTGAATTAAAATGTAAGAATTATGTTGAAATTGTGCAAAAACTTGTTATTCATTTCCATGGCTGAGTTGATGATGATTGATTTTAGGTTATTGTCGATTAAAGTTAGAGAATTAGTTTTTTTTTCTTCTTATAATTCTTTTTAATTATTTAGATTTTAATTGACGGAAGGATAACTTAGACATTTAATATACTCTAGGACATTCCATAACAAATCCTCTAATCAGTGGGTATTCTGAAAAAGCCAATCTTTTTTTTTTTTTTTTTGAGAAACTGCTTTCTATTTACGACCGACAATTTTCCTATTTATCACCTACCTTACAATTTTGAAGAAATTTATGTTTTTAATTCTATTTTCCACCTATAAAAGTCAAAAGAAACTTGACTACTCTTTTTTTTAATTAAAAACCATTAAAACCAAAAACTATCGACCATAACTTTGGATTATGCTTAAATATAATATATAAAAAACTCATTACTTGTTCATGTTTCATCATTTAATTCGTCAATAAATAAACGAATTAAAAAGTGATTTCCATAAGACATTATTATGGAGGATTCCATTATTAATTGACAATCTAAGCCAAAATATCTAAAGTTTAGATGAACCTAATATTGAATAAGATTATATTACTTCTACTGAAACCATATTGAGTGGACAAGATTTGGAGGTAAAATAAGTGATCAACATTGGACGTCTGATTTTTTTTTTATTTCTTTAGAATTTCGTTGAACTAGTCCCTGGTTTCGACTAAAAGGTGTTATGGTAGTCCAGATAAGAACGAAAATGTAAAGGACGTGCGGGTTGTGTATGAACGACTACGTGCTTTCAAAAATAGTAGTTTTTAGAAGACAACAATATTTTTTGACCCCTCTAAAATAAAACTTGAGCTGTCTAATATTTTTTTAATACACCAAGGATTAACAGGACAACCAGTCGTCCGAAAAAGTAGATTAGTGGCAATCAACTAGAACACCCACTAGTTGTTTTCAAATCACGATTAATTTATCTGAAAAATATTAAAAAAATGTGGTGGTAGTCATTTAAAATCGAGTCAATCAATCGAAAATAAGTCGACTCAAACCGAATGACTAGTTCTTCATGACAATAATACAAATAAAATCGAATTTAAACATGAATTTATATATAGAATAATACTATATACAATTAGGGTTTAACTTTACCTTTTCTTGGGCAATGATTTTGCTGGAACATTTCTTCCTTTCTCTGGGGCATATTTTTGAAACAAAATCAAAAATTGGTACCAAAAATTAAACAACATTGAGTGAAGCTAGTGATTAGCGGATGCAAATGATGTAGAAGAAGATGGTTGGTGGTATAGATGGTTGCCACTTTTGTTTGTGTCTTCTCTTTTATGAAGATTCTCTATGCGCTCTTACGACGTCTCTTTGTGGTTTTAATGAAGATTTTGGATGAAAGTTTTTCGAGTGTGATGTTCAAGATTTAAGACTTTGGGAATATTACTCTTTTTTCATGAGAGGATCTCTTTTCCTAGAAGGAAAAAATTCTATCAAGGATCTATTTTCCTAGAAGGAAAAAATTCTATCAAAATGGTTGGTTATAATTCAAAAACCGTTCTTTCAGTCTTCAGGTTATTTGGTATTCTTGTTGGTATTTCGTTACATCTCTTCGTGAAATACTCATTGCTAGTACCTTTTGAATGTAATTTGAACTTTGATCTTGAAGTCCACTTAATCTCTATTTTATCATGATTGAAATTCTATAAGATTTTATCAAAAATGAAAAAAGAAGAAGAAGGGATTTATGAAAAAAAATATAAAGTAGGGGTGGAAGTTAATGTAGATGGTAAATTGGAAAATTATGGGAAGTGTAAACAGTTTTTGATTTCGAAAAAAAATCACAGGTCTGTTTTGATTTTAAATCTCATCGTCTGAATGGAAAGTACGTCGAGGCTAATCGACGGCTTACAAAAACAAATCGAGTGCACGTGCGTTGCACGTCAAATTCACTCCTTCACCGCAGCTAAACAAATTTCTTAGCATTATAACATCTTCCTAGCATGATTTGCAAGCATGCGCCAGTACGTCCCTGCCCTCTTGAACCTGAGGATTTGAAATAAAAAAAGCACATTATTGATAAGAATTTATTTTATTTGGTGATCGATTACAAATGCTTTCGTTAAGACCATTAATCTCCCTACAGTAATAAAACTTTTGTAGAGTTTGTTTGTCATCATTCTCTAGTCAGTCTACATTTCACCTATAAATCAATGCATGTTGGTTATCAGTTCTCACTACCAAACGGGAAGGAGAGCTTCTTCTTGTTGTTGTAAATACTTTCAGATTTTGTTCACCATCCCAAGCATCACAACCACATTGGAACTGCATACCCAGGTAACAAACATGCATATAGTTCAAATGGATTATTTTGCAGCATTCCACTTCCGTGATAGGCTTGCAAACTGCAATATCAACCCTCTAAAAATTGAGCACTTAATTTTAGTTCGAATTAAACACGGATCCAACCCCAATTCCAGACAATAACACAAACAAAAATACTGAAAATGAGACTACACAAAAAGTAGTCAACATATAATAATACGCACTTGAAGAAGAGTTGCTGACCATAACCAAAATTTGAAAGTTGCTTGGCCCTGATTTGATGTTAAAAAGCGAATAATGTAGTATGACATGCATCAAATTGGAGATATGATGGTTCCCACAAAAGCAAGGAAGATACCAAGTTGTTTATGGGTTTGTAGCCTAAGTAGCAAGTTCTGAAATACATTACAAATCAAGAAATTTTCTAATGCTCAGATGGTGAAATCGTGAAAGCAATGATTCTAAACCGAAAATGGTTAACTTTTTAGGACTTCAATCATATATAAAATGAAACACAAAGGCCAAGTATTTACTTACAACAAAGTCAATGGTAGAATAAGAGAACCCCAAAGGTAGGAAGCTTTGATGTTAAACAACATGAAATTACTTATTCAGACTACCACAACAGTTAAACCTATGCATTTTAACACAATTACGAAGCCCAATTTATGTCCAAACTGCGATCTCTACACAAAAGCTTGCCTGATCAAGTGGAAAGAAATTCAGTTATCACAGAAAGTTGAATTATCCAAACATCGAGATCTACAAAGTCGAAATTTACCAAAAATAAAAAATAAAAAATAAATCAATTATCACAGAAAATCAATCAATAAAATCAGACGAAGAAAATAACCTGTTGAAACAGTCGAATTCTGCAATTCGATATTTTTTCAGTGTAATCTCTTTTGCTTAAAGTTACTCAATCCTAATTTCAAAAGAAAATCCCTCTGGAAAATTGGAGATCAATTTGAAATTGGAGGATAAAATTTCTATAGAAGATTGGATCATCGTCTCGAACGTTTATGAATTTCAACCATTTTCGTCTCAGAGGTCTCATCGAAATAGAACAGAAGAAAAGAAGAGAAGGAATTTCGATTTCTTTTGTGTTCACGTTTTATATATTAGTTCCGAATTTAGTCCTTCAAAAGTATGATTACTTTAAATAAAGCCCCCGTACTAAGTTGTATATTATATCGAAATCCTCTATCATCTAGACGGCTATAATTTGTTAAAATTGTTGAAAATCATCAGATCCAATGGTATATATGTAATGTTCACACGGAAAATGAATTCCTGAGATCTAATTGTTGAATTTTATATTCAGGAGATCTAACGGCCGAATTTTCTTCCGTGTTTCAAAATTGGGTAAGGATTTCAATTCATTGCGCTCATTAAAGGGGGAGATGTCACGTGACATCGCCGATGTAATGGGCGGGAAGAAAGAGAGAGAGAGAGCTAGTGCACAAATGTCGAGACTCACCCTTCCCCTTCATTTCTTTCTCTCTCAACTCTTTTCGTTTTCTCCGCAACTGAAATCGGACAAGGGATTTTTAAGCTGAAGAAAAATTGGACGATTAAGTGACCGAAGCTGAATCTATATTGTCTATCTAACAAGAGTATCATCGAGTTAAAAGGTTCTCTGGGAATGGATTCGAAGAAATGGTACCGTAAACTACTAAACCCTAACTTTTGTTTTATCATTTTCATTACTCTGTCTGTATTTGTTTGTATCAAAGACGATTCTCTCCGAGATTTTGTTTATTTGTTTTTTTTTTCCCTTGGATCAATCAGTATTTTTTTTTTTTTTTTTATCATATAAATTTTAAATTTCGGAATGGATAGTGGCTTTGTTGGTTTTTGTCTGATTTTATTATGTTATTCATTGTTTTTTTTGTAGGGATTTTGTGAAAGAACCACATATGAGCATCATGGTGAAGGTTTAAGCTAATTGGTCTGAAATCACCAGGATTAACTGAGATTATTGGACTTCAGGTATAATATCATTTTCAGTTTATACTGGCTGAGAATAAAATTATTTGAATGCAATTATTTGTGGTGATCGCCTTATTATAAAAGCAGATCCCTAAGAAGCTTTTCTAATCGACGCCTATCTTATATCCACAAACTTGAATTGTCCCTAAGACAGTAAATTTGAACTTGCAGTTGCTACTGGGAATCTTGAATTTGGATAAAAACCTATTTGTGGATTTTTTTTTTTTTTTTTTTTGAAGCATATTTGTGGATTTGGTTAGTTGCTGTTAGGTATAAATAAATTCCGGGCCTGTCTGTCTTAACGGAAAATTGTTTGGCTAGTAATTTATTCATCTAATTTAATTTGAATCCTTTTTTTTTTCGGTTTCTGTCTAGTCCTCTAAGAACTAAAATGATATGTAGCTTTGAGTGGTTCTTATGCATGTGAACATATGTGGAATTCGTGTAAACGTGAAAGTAAGGGTCTGAATAACGTAATTAATACAGGACATAGCTCAGACTTCTTCTCATTAGAATAGGGGAGAAAACCAGATAGTTAACTTGGTTTTCGTAATAATGGATTGTTGATTGCTTTTCAATTTCTTGCACAGCTCTGTGGGGTATTCCATCTGCCTAAAATTGCAAGGAGAGATACTGAGATAGATAAACTTAAAGTGGAAGTTGTTGCTGGAAATTTGGTGGGATTCAGCCTTGAATGCGTTCTGGCTATACGGATGTGGGTGAGACTAAGAGAACTCCACACTGACTGTGCGTCTCCTTAAGAAGATGCCCGAAGAGAAGATAGCAAGATTGTGTGAACTTGTCTGGGTAATCAAACTTAATTCACTTTTTCAACCTTTTTTTAGTTTCATGGTATTGTTTAATTGCTTTTCATTGTTTGTTATAACTATAAGTTTTTTGTTGTAGGATTACTACGTATTAGTACCTGATGATGCAAAGGCCAAGAAGGCAATCAGAACACCATTGAGGCTAGAATATGGGAAATATTGATCTGAACTAGCAAATCATTATAGATCATTTGCGACCCACGAGGATCCATCCATGAGAATCCGCAATATTGACGCCTGGACTTTCATTTGCACCTTCTTTAACAGTGATGAGTTTAAGGTAAATGAATTTGCTGGTCAATGCCAGTTTACAAGTATGTACTTTCTTGTAACTCAACCCCAAAATCAGTAGTTAGATTGATTTTCTTTTCTTAGTTTTGCTTATATGTGAACGTATTTTTTGTAGTATAACTGTTTTCGTTGGCCTGTATCTCTATGGATCTTAATAAAAAGTAACATACTGAAATGATCTGGATTTGTATACTAAGTGAGCTCCCACATACATATTCAGTCTTTTATGCTCCCACATACATATTCAGTCTTTTATTACACGAAACCCCTGTTTGTAAGGTCTATTAATAAGAACTCGAGGATTTTTTTTTTTTTTTGCTAGTGCCCATTAAAGATGTTTTTGGCATTCTCATGTGATTAATGCATATCTAGCGGGAAATAATGTAGTTGAAGAATTAGCAGGGGAAATTAACTTAGTGGAATATGCTTGTCTCGTGACTTCCCTTGGGTAGTTGTTTGGTTTTGTTTCTTACAATTTGGGCATGTGTTGACTATGATTTATACAACTAGCAGAACAGGTTATGATGAAGGCAGTTTCTGAAAGGAAATTTATTGATAATATATTGAGAATTTATTTGGGTCGTTCATGTGATTGGTTTGGCGTATTTTGGATTTCAGTTGTACTAAAAGTGATTGCATCTTTGTTGTGTCTCTAATGATATCTCTATCTCTATCTTTTTTTGTTTTTGTTTTTGTTTTTTGGAGTTTTATTTTTTAACTCGCGAGTGTCTCCTAACTTGCATTTTTCATATTTAATTGGTAGGCTGCATCTAAGAAAGGAAGGGCCACACAAAAGGCTCAAGCCCTATACCATATTAATGGCACACAGAGTTTCGCCAGAAAAGCATATGAAATGGTAACTGTTAAGTCTTAAATTGTTTGTTGGTGTTCTTTTTCTCGTTCTTTATGTACCACTGTAATTGTGGTATACTAGCAACTTAATTCAAAAGGAGCGTATAATCTGTCCATATGTTCCTGGTGACTCACAATTCTCATAAACTTGGCAAATTTAGGTTCTCTGAAACAAGCATATGAAATTACAGTTGCCAATGAGCCAAAGTGGCGATGGGTTACCCATTAAATCGCCCGCTCTTAACTTTATCATTTAAGGACAATGACACTGTGATTTCCTCCAGCTGCAGTTTTTTATAACTCAGTTGCTAATGAGCCAAAGTGTCAATGGGTTACTCAAAACTCATTCCTTGATTCAATTTGAGACATGTGTAGGTTCTAGTTTTTGTAACTCAGCAATATCTGTATCAGATTTCATATCCACTTAAACAATAAGTCATGACTGTAGGGGAACTACCTATTCAGTTCAATTGGTAATTTCTTTAGAAATTATTGAAATGAATGTTTTGTCAATGAATTGCTGGCAGAGTATATTTTGTGGAAGAGATGCAAATGTCACAATGATACCAGGCATGGACACTTTAAGCTGGTGAAACATAGATATATGTGCTGTTTATCTTTTCACTTATCTCATCATGATCACAAACCTCCTGGATATCTGCTTATTTCTGTACAACTTGATGATTTCTGCTTGGCATGTTGACGTTTAAGCTTTTGCTTTCAAGGTGTTTGATAGTTTGATAAATTGTTTCAAAGAAAAAATCCCATATGTGTGATCTCGATAAGCTTTTGTTTACTTAAATTTGACAAAATTTTAGTTGAGAAGTTCTGATCTTCAGAAGTCTGTTAGGTTGCATAGGGATGAATAGAGGAAAATAGCTAGTATGAAAATTTTGAGTGCAACTTCTGGACAAAACATAGGCACACAAAAAGCCCAAAAATCTTCTCTATAGGACCAAGTCATCTAGAAGGTCACTCAACTGTAAAATAACTGTAAAATTAAAGGCTCTTGAATACACTACTATCTAATCAGTTCTCTTCTTATGAAGTCAAGTCTGTGCCAACTATCATTGACTTGCTCAGTTGGTTCTTTCTTCTCATTTTTTTTTTCTGGTAATAAGGGTTTGTCTCATCCCTGATCACTGATTAATTCTTTCAATCTTGTGGATTGAGCTGAAGGAGGTAAAAAATGGTCAATATTATTGGGGCTGATCAATTTCATGGTAGGGACACATGTGTATATTAGTAGTTCAAACATGCTATTGCCATAGTTTTACAAATTATTATGATCTTATAGCATTTATTTATCCGAATTCATAAAACACATTTCATAAACAAGTTACTTATTGTTTTACTATTTTTACGATTTATTCATAGAACATGAGGATTATGAAAGTTGATATTTCACTTTGAAACTCATAAAAGCTGCCACTCAAAATTTCAATCCAGCAAAGTGGACAAGGTCTGGTGCTCTCTCTTTCTCTCCAATTTTGTTGCTTAGATTGGCACTTGTCTTGACTAGTTATGATCTAACAGGGGGTTCTTCCGGATGGAATGAAAACTTCAGTGAAACAAATAGATGAGCATCTCATGTTCAAAAACGAAGTAAAGTTTCTATCAACCCTCAGACACCCGAATCTTGTTAGATTGCTTGGACACTGTACGGAGAACAACCAACAGTTACTAGTATACGAGTACATGGAAAACAGCTCCTTGAGTAACGCGTTCTCTGGTAAGGCAAAAAACAGTTATTACTGAATTTCTGTACTAAGCAAGTTGTAGTTACAATTCATAGTACATTTGCAGGTGATAATGAAAATTTGAGAAAGAGGCTCAACTGGCGCACCAAAATGAGGATATGCCTTGGAATAGCAAATGGTCTTACTTTCCTACATCACAAAGATGAATCAAAAGCCGTAATTGTTCACAGAAATATTCAGCTTCGCAATATTTTTCTCGATAAGTTTCTTGATCCCAAGATATCTTATTTCGGTTTAGCTAAGCATTTTGGAGCAGATGACACGCACTGTACCACTGCAGTACGGGGTATACTGTAAGATATATTTATACCTAATATGATCTAGATCTACATTTTCATCACTGCTTCTGCAATAAGAGTTTAAATAGAGCATGGATGACTTCGTAATCCAAATTCATAATACTTCGATTTGTTTCTAGGTATGAGAAGGTTTCGTTGGTGTTGTTAGGATAACACAATCTTAGTTTTTCGGTGCTAAATTTCTCACAAGGCCAAGTGTACGCTAATTAGATGTCAGTATTTTTTAATAGAACAGTTTGGTTAATTTTTCCTACACGCACAAAATATTAGCGCATTTCATGACATACAAGTGTATCTTCGTTTTGCTCGGGTGACAATGCAAATTTACTTCACCATCTACTGATTTGAAAATCAACTGTTGATAATGAAAGGTTGAAGATCAAATTGGTGGATATCTAGGTTGCATGTTGCGCTAATTCTTTTTTTGTCTAACACAGATCTTCTACAAAACTTCATTTGACCTCATAAGAGAAGTGTTAGCATGCAGCTCTTTAAGGATGCACGTACAAGGGATGTGATTCAAATCCCAGGAATAAATGGGTCTATTATATTCTAAGTTCACCGGGTAGTATAAGGTGCTGCATTGTGCATCTACCTTATGAAGCTGCATGTTAGCATTTCACCATTTTTAATGAACCAAATACCCCTCTTTGAAAGTATACTCTTCTACCATTACTTCATAACCGAGTACCTCAATTTGAGTCCCGCAGAGAAGATACAGAGTTTAACAAGGTGCTTATTATAGATTAAAATCCTACTTAGCTAATTGCATGCATCTAAACTAGAAGAATTAAATATAAACTGCAATTGTCAATTTTCTTTGCTGACAGAGAATATATTGCCCCGGAGTATTTAATGAAAGGTTTAATAACAGGAAAGGTTGATGTATTCAGCTTTGGAGTATCCATACTTGTACTTTCAACAGAAAAGAGATCTATTGATCTTGAAAGACTCGATGGGGATGCAATCCTTTTAAACTAGGTAAGTGACAATTAAATGGAATTCCCACATAAGAAATGTTTTGTAACTGAGGTGTCATATCGTATTAACTGCCAGATATATAGTTTATTTTTTTCTTCTCATCTTGCTTTTATCCTTTCTTGCACTTTAACTCAAAATATTTGGGTTGTATAGGCCAAGGGTTTACATCAGAAGGGAGATCTTTTGTCATTGATTGATGAAGACTTGACGCTGAGCAATTCATTGAAAGAAGCAACCATGTTATTAGATCTGGCAATGTTATGTACTTAAGAATCCCCAGAGTTGAGGCCTTCCATGTCATCTGTAGTGAACATTCTTGAAGGAAATACTACAATGAAGACCCCTCCAGTTGAACCACTGTATGCGACAACATTCAGTTGTGAGGATTTTATGTCTGTAATTGAAAGTGCAAGCAGCAGTTCATCATATACAAAGCTGACACGTGACGGGTTTGTTTATAATCCTAACGATGACTGGGATGGTGATGAAGCAACTTCATCCTATCAAGTTGCATCAAAGATAAAGGAAAATAATATTCGTCCTGAACTTCATAATGATTTTCTTTCTGATTTGAAGGGTTTTTTAAGGTGAAGGTGGAGAAGGGAATGGCAAAGTTGAGTATGCTAAACTGTCTGTAGAAACACAAGAAACGTATGAAACCACAGCTTTTAGTTTAAGATATATTGAAGCTGCAACCAGAAATTCAACCCAGCAAATAAGATTGGGCAAGGTTCTTCTGGTTCAGTTTACAAGGTCTGCGCCCTTCTTCTTATTTCCGTTTTCCACTTCTTAAAATATGTTATTAGCTTTACACTGAATTTCATATTTTTTTTTATCTGAACAGGGTATGGTTCCTAATGGAAAGATGATTGCAGTGAAGCAACTTTCTCCGGAATCATCTGACCAAGGGAAAGTGGTGTTTCTAAATGAAGTAAACACTATATCTACCTTGATACACCCAAATATTATTAGATTGTCGGGACACTGTATTGAGAACAACCAACACCTATTAGTGTATGAGTACATGGAAAATGGGTGTCTGGATAGAGCTATATTTGGTAAGTCATTACTGCACTCGTATATTTAAGTTCATTACTGATCTATTAACTCAAGGAAATTCAGTTATTCTCGTCGATAAATAAAAGTTCATGGTTTTCAGGTCCAGTGAATTTGAAGAACAAACTTAGTTGGCCAGCAATACTTAGAATTTGCACAGGAATAGCGAAGGCTCTTGCTTATCTGCATGATGACAACTCAAAAATGAAGATTGTTTAAAGAGATATTAAACTTTCAAATATCTTGCTTGATAAAGATATCAGATTTTGGGTTAACCATGAATTACAACAGAGAAATCACATATGTTAAGACTGGTCTAGCAGGAAAAGTGTAAGTAAAACAAACATATATTTCAGTTCGATTCCAAATTGTATTGGAATATATGTAGGATTTTAATGGAGTCAATACTTGATTGTTTCATTATCTTTTGGCTTTGCTTTTTCTTTTTTCACCTAGTTAAAATCTAAGTGGTAGTTCAATGTTTCTAACAAGAGCAACAATATGGCTAGTCGCCTACTAATTCTATTTTTCGTTGTTCTTTATCAACAGAGGATATATGGCCCCTGAATATGTGATCCACGGAACAGTAACTGAGAAAATTGATGTATACAGCTTTGGAGTAGTAACCCTTGAACTCATGACTGGGAAAAATAAAATTCAATGGAAGACAAAGCATGAAAGCACTTCCCTTCTAGATTTGGTAAGTTGGTTCCTTTTTTCATCTCTTTTGAAAAGAAAGAGCAGATGGTCTTACAATTACAAATACAAATAATATTATATTACAGATGTCCATTTTCAATATAACGTTAACCACTTGGAATGGGATTACAGGCCCGTGACTCTCATCAAAGGGGAGATCTTCTTGGACTATTTGATCAAGATGTGAGGATGAAAATTCCAGTGAAAGAAGTGGAAATGGTATTGAATTTGGCAAATCTTATGTACTAATTATGATCCGAAGTTAAGACCTACTATGTCAGAAGTAGTGGACATTTTGGCAACCTTATGTTCTAACTCAAACTGCACAGCAAGAATTCACTCTACAACAAACATTGCCGACATATCGAGTCACAATTTAAGCAGTACTAAGATGCACTATGGCAATGCTGTTTCCTCGAATGATGTGTGTGACTATAATGATTGGGTTGCTACAGGTTCTTCCTCTAATAGTCATACACATCATTCGAGGAAACAGCATTGCCAACATATCGAGTCCCAACAAACATCTTACTTCTGTTTCCTAAAAATGGTTGAAAAACTCTGGGAAGTGAAAGGAGATTTTTTAGCATTCAGAGTAGAAAATGGATGCTTTATATTTCAGTTCAGTTGTGTTGAAGAAAAGATAAGAATTCTAGAATCAGCAGATCTCTGGAGAATAAGACAAAGGCAATTGATTCTAAAAGAGTGGGACTGGAAGTTGATGCTTGAAAGAATTGATATGGGATCTCTTCCAATCTGGGTAAGGATTTACAACTTACCTCTCTTCTTTTTGACTCCTCCTGTTCTCAGTAAAGTTGGGAGTGGACTAGGGACTCCTCTGTATGCTGATCAGAAGACACGGAACAAAAAGTAATTAGCTTATGCCATGCTTTGTATAGAATCTGATGCCAATAAGACATTGCTAGAGTCTCTGTGTATTATAGTGAAAGGTATGAGTATCATCTAAAGTTGGAATATGATTGGAAACCCTTGAGGTGTGGAATCTGTTGCACTTTTGGTCACAGAGACTTGAATTGTAGGGCGAAGATGAAGGCTAGGAAACTAGGTTCAATATCGTTGCTTGCACTTATTGTTGGCGCAGCGGAGTACTAAGATGAATGCAGGGAGGTTATTTGCCCAAGCTTGGCCTGAGGTTGGAGGCCAACAAGCAAGCTACACCTATTTTGCTCATCATCAGCAACAACAGAGGAACGCCAGGGCAGATCCACTTTTTGAAGGGAGTTGCTTGTCTTTTAGCTTAGCTCTTTCCGTGCCTTCTTTTCCGCCTCGCACCTGAAGGAAGTTCGAACTTGCTAACTCCAATACCCTGCTACTCCATGTAAGAACCTAATGCTTCAAGGCACGTGAGCCTTTCTGTTGTAAGTCTGGAAAGAGATCTCCTTTTGAGCTGTGAGTCTTTTAGTGTGTATTTTACAATCTCTTGTCCATCCAGATTGCTGAACACTGAATGATCGAATTAACTAAAACTGTGTACCTAGCAAGTTATTTTACTGTAGTTGAAATCATGTTCCAAATTCTTAGTGTTATCATTTTCACTGTTTTTCTTCTTGTTTTCATTTTGAATCAATGCAAGAGCTCCAAGTTTAATTCTACATAGCTGATTCTTGCCAACTTGGACGCATATAAAAAAAGTCTGTAGCTGCCAAGGCTGCTTATCAGTTACCACTAAAGCATTACCCAACTTAGTGCATCTTATAGTCTGAGAATATGCCATGGAAAAACGAGTAGAAGAAAAGCTAGCTATGTGATATTTCAAGTCTGATGTTCACTTTCAAATTCAGTTACAGCAATATTACATGATTCTAAAATTCATACACGCATTCCAGCCCATCACCAGGTTGATGCAATATTACATGACTTTAGAAGGAAATCGTCTGAAACTTCATTAACTACAGACTACATGTTGAGGCTAGAAATTAAGCGTGTTTTTCTTACAGTTTTTGTATAAGGCACTGGCTTTGAGTTCTTGTTATCAATAGGTTCTTCAATCGGAGTTGCATCCTCCTGCACTGGAGCCTTGACAGGTGAAAAGTTTCTTACAGTTCTTGGAGAAGGCACCATCTTTGAGTTGTTGTTATCAGTAGGTTCTTCAATCAGAATTGCATCCTCTTGCACTGGAGCCTTGACAGGTGACAAGTTTCTTACAGCTCTTGGAGAAGGCACGGCCTTTGAGTTGTTGTTATCAATAAGTTCTTCAATCAGAATTGCATCCTCTTGCACTGGAGGAGCCTTGACAGGTGACAAGTTTCTTACAGCTCTTGGAGAAGGCACGGTCTTTGAGTTGTTGTTATCAATAGGTTCTTCAATCAGAATTGCATTCTCTTGCACTGGAGCCTTGACAGGTGACAAGTTTCTTACATTTCTTGTAGAAGGCACGGTCTTTGAGTTGTTGTTATCAATAGGTTCTTCAATCAGATTCGCATCCTCTTGCACTGGAGCCGTGACAGGTGAATTAAAAAGCAGCAAGGGACTACCGCACTTGTTTCGAAAATTTTGCTTCGCAGTGAGTAGGAGAGGAATCTTGGTTTCCAAGGCGGAAAGTCGCTCTTTTGCCAAGACCAACTGCTGCTCAGCCTTAATGACTCGTGCCTTTACCTGATCCTGCTCCGCTAACATTTCCTTGAGCTTCTTCTCCTCAGCAAAAGCTATCTTAATATCTTCCAAGCGCTCACGGAGCCAGCCGATGTTGAATTCAAGTTTCTCTGCTACTCTTACATTCTTCTCCCAAGAGTCAATCACATCTGAAGAAACCTCCTCGAGAGGATAGCGATTCATATCCACAATAAAACTCATGAATTCAGAGACAACGACTACTTGGGAATAATAATATGAATCTGGAAGAACTTGGTTGGAAGCAATGTGCCCATGTTTCAACCAGATCTGTTTATACAATGGCGCGTGTGTTTTCTGCATACTGAAGCCTCCAATGTCTTCAAATTCCTCGTCCTGAACTTTTCCGCAGTGCCTGCCTTCTGCATATAGTGCGCCAGCAATTGGAAACTTATCTTGCTTTGTTGCACTAAAAACTTTGACCTCAGCTACAGCTTCCATTCCCCTTGTAAGTTCACTTGTTGGCGCAGGAACTGGGTAGATACCTTCTGTAGGCGTGACAACTTCAGCAAGCACCCCTACATTCTGGTCTACTTCCATATTGTTACTGTGCAGGTCAACTTCCATCGCGTTACCTGTGTGCACCTGAAATGCTCATCGTCGAATTAATAAATTAGTAATGGAAATGGGTCATGCATACCAATGGGAAAACCAGAACATGATCAAGTTGATGCATTTTGGACCAGATCATAAAAAATTGGTCATTAAGGTCCATTATTGTAGGATGTTGAGGGTTATATCTTGGATTCCCTTGGATTTTCTTCAAGGGAATACTTGAATCCACAGGTAATAAAAAGAATGGGGTTTCACACAAACCATTATTCGCAAAAATTTAAAATTGAAAGTATCACTTTTCCTGAAACAAATGTAATATCTTTTTGAATTGGATTAAAAATCACAAGAAACAAGTCAATGGAGTGTTGACTAATAGAGAAAACAAATATGCATACAAAGCGGACTCAAGAGTATTACTGATCATGTAATACATTCAAACTTCAAGTGAAATTGACTAACAGGAAAAATAAATAGGCATACAAAATGGACTCAAAACACTGATCATGGAGTGTATCAATGATTTTGTCAACATTCAAACTCCAAATAACACATGTTCAGTTGATGGTAGTAATATCATGAAATCACATTAAAAAAAAAAAAGAAAGCGATAAGAATCAGCTAGCAAATGGATCGAGAATCACCAACCTGTTGATAACCCATTGTTGAGGAAGAATTTTGGTTGAAAGAAGTATTGAGATCTATCCAGCAGGGGAAGGAAAATATGAAGAGAGAAAGTGAGTCTAGTTCAATGACGGCTGATCATATTTTAGGGCACCCTTTGTTTTCTAGGGCATAACTTATAAGATAGATAGACAGACGATCCAACGGTGGAAAATGATATTGTTAATGGATACCCACAGAATATTCCATTAGGGTATTATTGTTGTGGTTGGACCATGGACTCACAGAGGGCATGTACCAAACATAATTGTCCTGTCGCGCGACATATTCAATAAATCTAAAATTCCGAAGAAGAAGAAGGAAATACTATGAAAATGAAAATGAACACAAACAATACTATTAATTCATGCAAGCCAGAAGCAGGCCAAAGTAGCTTACATAAAAACTGAAAAATAAACACAATGTAATAGCAAAGAACTAAACCAACTTCTCGGCAATCATCACCACAAACATGAAGAATTTCTAATTACCACCACCTCGGAGACGAAGGACAAGGTGAAGAGTAGACTCCTTCTGAATGTTGTAATCAGCCAGAGTACGACCATCCTCGAGCTGCTTTCCTGCAAATATCAACCTCTGCTGATCCGGAGGAATCCCCTCCTTATCTTGGATCTTGGCCTTCACGTTGTCGATAGTGTCAGAACTCTCCACCTCCAAAGTGATAGTTTTCCCAGTCAAGGTCTTCACAAAGATTTGCATACCACCTCTAAGACGGAGGACCAAGTGGAGAGTAGATTCCTTCTGAATGTTGTAGTCAGCAAGGGTACGGCCATCTTCCAATTGCTTACCAGCAAAGATTAAACGCTGTTGGTCGGGAGGAATTCCCTCCTTGTCTTGGATCTTGGCCTTGACATTATCGATCGTGTCAGAGCTCTCCACCTCCAAAGTGATAGTTTTACCAGTTAAGGTCTTCACAAATATCTGCATACCACCACGAAGACGCAAGACGAGGTGCAGGGTAGATTCCTTCTGGATGTTGTAGTCTGCAAGGGTACGGCCATCTTCCAACTGTTTACCGGCGAAAATCAGACGTTGCTGGTCAGGAGGGATGCCTTCCTTATCTTGAATCTTAGCCTTCACATTATCAATAGTGTCTGAACTTTCAACCTCAAGGGTGATTGTCTTGCCAGTTAGAGTTTTCACAAAGATCTGCATACCACCTCGAAGACGAAGAACAAGATGAAGAGTAGACTCTTTCTGGATGTTGTAATCGGCAAGGGTGCGACCGTCCTCCAACTGCTTTCCAGCAAAGATCAGCCTCTGCTGGTCTGGTGGGATGCCTTCCTTATCTTGAATCTTAGCCTTGACATTATCAATAGTGTCAGAGCTCTCAACCTCAAGGGTGATTGTCTTCCCAGTTAGAGTTTTCACAAAGATCTGCATCGGCATATTCAAGAAAATTCAATAATTTTTTTAGGGGGTAGAAAAGAGATCGTAGAAGACAAAGGGAATTTATGTGTGTATGTGTGGAAGGAGAAGCTCTGGGTGCTTCTATTTATAACCTAAGCTCCCAGTCGAGAATTGGAACCGCCTTAGATGGAATGTTCCAGAAGAAAGAAAGAAGTCTCTAAAAGGAATATTGTGCGTGTTGTGGCTATTTTCGATTTACTCGTCTTTTTCTGGAAGGTTCTCGACGCGTTAAGCGAGAAACACTGGTTTTGGAACAAGACTCCTTTTGCCCACTCGCTATTCTTGAAGGCACACCAGGACTGCAGTTTGGGTCAAGTCTGTGAACAAATATATGGATTGCTTTTGGAATTACACCATACGAAATCAGCTTTTTAGGTAGTAGTGTGTTCTGTGCCCACCATACTAGCAAGAACTGCTAAGAAGCTAAAGGCACATAATGATTTTGTAGTATATATATATGATATCGGTTACAGCATTAGATTGCGTAATGAATCGAGATTACAGTGCTTTAAAAAAATTGCATCAGATGTAGAACCTTAAAAGGCAAGACAACCTAGATATAAAACGTCATTGTGTCATGTTGCTTTTGATATTGAAATCGTGGTCCTGTAGAGAAAGAACTCATTTTGATTTCAGATGCTTTAAATTGATGTACCGGACTTCTACAACAAATACAAGAACCCACTGTTCTGGGAAGTCCCAGTAAGTTCTTGATTCTTTCAGCATATATGTTTCTTTATCCTTGATAAGCTGTGTACAAATCTCGTTGCATGATTTACTGCTAATTGATTTATCAGCACAAGCACAAAATGTAATCCCCAAAGTTTGAAGAGGAAACTCCAACAAACCTGGACAATTTAAATGCACGAATAATAGTGGACACGGTTTATACACTTACTGTCCTCAATTCACTCCGGGTACTCAAGTCTTGTAGTAAACAAAACATTACAGAAAAAGAAAGAGCAGAGCGTAAAAGGTATAAAACATAACTCGGAAAATAGAGAAACAAATAGCAGAACAATGTTTCCAACTACCACAACATATTTAGCTGTAACTTTTAAGGAATTGTAAATTGCTGGGCGGAGCCACATGTTGACTAAAACTGGCTGTAGCCCCCCACCCCACCCCCCACACACACACCAATTTTTTTAGGAAACTTGACCAAGCAAGGTAAATCAATTGTTAGCCAAATATTTTGTGGCATTTAGTCCACCTGGTCTAGCAATTTAGCCCACTGTGTTTTTCAAATTAGTCCACCTTTGTTTAGCTGTTAAGGTTGCAGAATTAAAACTAGTATAGTCGCAGTATTTGGTAATCAAGGTATATTCTTTACTGTTAATCCTTTAGCTAATGATTCTTCTTCTTTACTTTTTACTAATCCAGATATGCAGTACCTAAATAGTTTTGATTTTCATAGGGTTTGGGTTTTTGTTTAATCCTTTAGCTTGTTTGTTACCTTCTCCTGCGGCAAACAAGACCCTGTAGAGATGAAGCTGTGGTTTGATAGGACCTATTTCTCTTTTCAGGTTTACTCTGTCAATCCCCATTCATCAATGCATATAATTTTTCATTTGTATAACTATATTTTTGGATATGCACAACAAGTGTTTGGTAAGACGTTCATTAGCCGCAAGACTATATGCCCACAAAAAATTCCAGTTAGCCCATGTCTGATTGCAAACACCTCAGAATGCAGAATTCAAACAGATAAGCATGCTTATGCCAATTGCAGGTGCAAAAACACTAGTAAGGCCTATTCCTATGCATATGCCAAATACCGATGTTTGGCATATATGCACCTACTATGGGTATGCCAAACTTCCAAACTCATATGCCAATATGCCAGGAATAACATATAGGCATTCACGACAGTGTTTCCAGCGAGAGATAGAGTGTCCATCGCTTGATGGTCAAGCCAGCGCTCGCTGGTCATTAAATCGCCAGCGCTAGTAAAGCTCACGCTCGGCTCTCAGAACATCGCTCACCAACAATAAATACTTAATTTCAATTTCATTTCAACTCACACCATAATTTCTAAATCTCTCTAGAATTTCTCAATCTTCTCTATAGTTCTTTTCATTTCTTGTAATTTGGATTCACAATCTCAAAGTCAAGAGAAAGGCAAAGCTAGAAAAACCAAAGTCCGTGGTGCAAAATACACACTGATAGAGAATGAATGCATTTGTCGTAATTATGTTTATTTTACCCAAGATTGTATCGATGGTGCACAACAACATGGTAACACCATGTGGGATAATATATTTTTGAAATATGAAGAACAAACCATGAACATCAATTCTCGTGATGCAAAAGGATTGGCAGAACACTTCATTGTAATCAATAGGGAAGTAGCCGCTTATGTTGCATTGATAATGCGAGCCAAGAGAGCAGGCAGGGAGAGTGGTGAGAACGATGTTGATTTTGAAATAAAGGTTCGTCTATATTGGCAGCGAAAACATGGTAAACAGTTCGCTTTCAAAAGTTGTTATCATATTTTGAAGGTGTTGAGCAAATATAATCCGTATTTTCTAATAATTAATCAACAAGTACCTGAAAGGTCACCATATAATTCTTCCCCCTCAACACTAAATTCAAATTCTTCACCAAATACTGCAAGAAACCCAAAAAGTAACTTAGTTTTTAATAATTATGATGATGATGGTAAGACAAAATTTCCAGGGAGGAACAAAGAAAGACTAGCTATAAAATTAGCTCATGAAGGAGGGAGTTCCGGTGGATTTAACATGGCGGAGTTTATGGAACATCAAAAGACCGTCGAGAAGCAAAGAGCAGTTGATAGGAAATTTCAAAACAGGAAGAGTAAAAAAAGTCGTCTTTCTCAAGAAAAATTTGAGTTTGACTATGATAAGCATAACATCCTTCAAGCTAACACTTCAATTATAAACATCCAGCAAAAACATGTGTGGCAAATTGAATTTGACAGAATTCAAGCACAGATTGAACAACAAGCTGAATTTACTAACAACAATGGTGATGATGATGATGGAACTGATGATGGGTTTGATGTAGTAGTTCCTCTAGATGATTGATGTATTAAATTAAGTTTTAATTTAATGTATTGCATTTTAATTTGATATGTTGTTGTTGCATTCTACTTAATATTAGTTTGAAATGAAAAGTTGATTAATTTGAAATATTTTTGCTCATTAACTTACATCAAAATACATAACTTATTTAAAATACATAAAACTTAAATTAAAATACACAAATCATTGTCTTCCATGCTCTGCGCAAAGATTCAATCTCAGATCATCTCTTAAACTGTCATACAAATTTCGGTTCTGAATGTGATTAGTCATTTGAGCATAATTCCTTAAAGGGACTCCTCTTTCTGGTTGAATCTCCGGCCGAAAATCTTCATCTTCATAGTTAGTCCACTCCGGATTATGATGCAGTTTTGAAGTGGTAAGTAAAGGGTTTGATTCTCGGACTTGTTGAGATTGGTTTAAGATTTAAAAACAAAATAAAGAAAATATATTCACAAGATTGTCACGATAACGAGAGATACTAGGATTTCGGATTCCACCATAAACTCATTCATGCGATTCATATATTTATTCTAGATAATTATAGATCAATAGAATATTGACCCTGTTTCTTTGCCTAGGTAGATTTTTGAAAAGCAATGACTATAAATCTAAAGCATGACATATCAAAATACTTAACCGAAGTATAACCCATCAATTGAAATCACAACCATTCAATAAAAACCATAAAACAATTAATAATCCATGCAAAAAGTCATAAAAGAATTAAATATAATTACCACATGCATGAAATATGGCTTCCTCCGTCGTCCCAGTGTTGGGGTTTAGCTCCACATGTTGGAAACATGCTCAAAATTGATATTCATAGCTCAAAAGGTGTTTACAAGAGGTGAAAATAATAAAGCAGCGAAATCGCAACGGATATAAGTGTTACAAAGACACTGTGATAGAGAACGATAAACCTTTTGTGTAGCAGAATAAACGACTGTCTGTGTAAGTATGTTCTTCGTGCTCTTGAGAACGACACTTCTGATGTGTCGTCTGCAACTCTTCTTCTTCCTCTTCTCTGCTGCTACTGCAGAATCGCTCTGCAGCGATTTCTGTTGCAATAAACCTCCCCCAAACTCTCGACCACTCTTATGTGACCTCCTAACACTCTTTTTATACCAAACAGGACTATTAAATCTCAAGGAAATCTTCTCTTTTCTTTTTCAGAAAGTCTCGGACTTTTCTCTCCAAGTCACGAGTTTATCTCCCTGTACGCATTTTGGGTTGTTCGATTCTTCCCTAAACTCTCTTCATGATGTAATAAAATCTTTAGAGAGGATATTCTTTCCATTTACACACGCAACTGCCATATGAAACTCACAAAATCAACCCGTTAATAACACCTCCTCTGTTTCGAAACAGAATGAGTATCTTCCCTTATTTATCATTGATACGCTCGTTACCTTCCCTAATTCAGTCAAACAGGCTTATACCAGTCGAAAACCAAGACAAACTCCGACTAAAATTCATACAGAATCGATCCAAACAACTCCGTGTATCTCTCAGGCCCTGTTAAACTTCGTATGAATAATCCATCCTAATTAACGCCATTAAACCACCTATACCATCCCTGTTAAGCCAAAACAGGTCCATTGAAACCAATTCTGGTGATTGAATCCTCTCCAAAATCTTCTAAAATCCGAACCCCATTCTGCCAGGGAAGAATCACTCTTTCCCGCCAAATTTGAGATTTCAAATGAAAATGATGACCTCCCCCTAACAGCTCCGGTCTGCCAATAGTAGTTGCCCTGAATGGGATGCCCCTTAGTAATTAGGTTAACCCTTATCCACTGCTGGAGTCCCTTTAGCATTTCTTCTGTGGTGTCTGTATAACTTTTCTGGGGCGTCTCCAACATACTTTCGGGGTGCCTGTAGTGCGTCTTCAGGGTGCCTTTAGTAATTTTCTCCCAGGACCACTTTTCGAGCCAAATTCTCCGCAAGAACTTATTTCTCCAAAAACACCTACAAATACATAAAATAGCAAAATAAGCACCAAATCGAGCACTAACAATATACATAATTGAGATTATATTAGACACATAAATGCGTCTATCAGATTACGATGGGTTTCCTGAATTACCATGTTATGAAGAATTATGCAAGTGAGCATAGTCGTATGCATTTCACGAGGACTCAACCCACGATATGAGCCACAAATGATAGCAAACTCCCTCTTCAAAATTCCAAAAGCGCGTTGCACATCCTTCCTCGCTCCCATATGGGCATTGTTAAAATACCGGTATAAACAACCTAATGCAACGACATGAGGCTGATGGTAGCATTGAACCAAGGTGGACCATTTTGGGTAGATACCATCCGCAAGATAATAGCCATGAGTGTACTGATGGCCGTTAATCATGAAACGGACTTGGGGACAAATTCCATGCTTCAAATATTCAAACAAAGGCGACTTATGCAAAACATTGATATCATTTTGTGAACCTGGAAGACCAAAAAAAGCGTGCCATATCCAACAATCGTAAAAAGAAGCAACTTCAAGGATAAATGTTGGTTTTGGATAATGACCTTTTGTTTATAGGTGAAAATGGTTTCTACTGGTTTTGGTAATTGCGGGTGTGAAAGTGAGAAACAATTTAAACCCTAAACAATGTACTGCAAGGGAGTACTTTAGATTCGAGAGATCAATCTGTATAAGTCCGGCCTAAACCAAGAAATGGTCATTCCAGACTTGCTTCGGTCACAAAGAGGAGGAGAATGGGTTGGTTAGGGGGAGGGAAGCAAGGAGAGTGGTGAGACCAGAATAGTTGATTTTGAAGAGAAATTGGGTTTCTATGACTTGTTATTAGAGAAGTCTGAGAGCTCACGAGGAGAGCTAGCAGGTAAGTACTTCTGAGTGTTGTCTGGTCTGAATGAACTTGTTGTTAAAATGGAAATAGGTAAGACCTATTTATACAAGTCGAGGTAGAAACTTACCCTGGTCTCATTACGGAGTGGGGAATTAAATGTGAGGAGGTGGTAACCGTATGCATGGACTTGATGTCCCATAAAGTAGTTAACGCATGAAATTAGTTTTCATGAAACTGTTAACGTTATGGAATTGTTGTTCCATAAAGTTTGTTAACTCACAACTTTTTGTCCCATGAACGTTTCCCACATAACTCCTATATTTACTAGGCGCCTCACCCTTATGACACTTCCTTATAAGGGGCGTAGTGTACGCCGCACGTTGTAGACCACCAAACCAATACCCAAAGAGAATCCCCCTGTTTGTGTTGATGTCTCGAATGTTTTGGAAAACATGTAAAACGTTTTTGTGGCTTGACAAGTCGAGCTTGGGGAACTTGTTGCATCTTGAGAGGAGGGGAAACCGTTGATTGTTGCATGCCTTCGTTTTGGTATCCGCGTAGTGAGGTCCAATAGGGTGGAACTACTAGGGTGTGTTTAGACTTGGCATGAGGAGCCAAGGGTTTTCCATGGGAGTATGGCATGGATATGGACAAGGCGAGGGCGCTTGGCTTGGCATGTCGTGGATAGCATGGCTAGTGCCAAGGCAAAGTGCGTTTGGCATGGTGCAGCTAGCTTGGCTAGGTTAGGTTTGGATTGGCATGTGGGGCCAAGGGTTTTCCATGGTCTTATGGCATGGTTAGGGCCAAGGCAAGGGCGCTTGTCCAGTCGTGACGTGACTAGTACGGCTAGGGCCAAGGCATGGTGCGGCTAGCTTGGTTAGGTTTGGTTTGGCTTGGCATGTGGGGCCAAGGGGTATCCATGGGCGCATGGCGTGACTAGCCTGTACTAGGCGCGCGACCAAGCTAGGGTTTCGGGTCTAAGGTCGTGAGGGGACTTTTTACGGCCAGGATTTGCTCCTGGGATTGAAGGGAAACCATTGATTGTTGCTTGCCTTCACTTTGGTAGTCGCATGAGGAAGGCCAGCATGATGCGCGTCCTAAGGGTCCATGGCAAGACATGTTTTGCATGGTGCGGCTAGATTGGCTAGGTACATGACCAAGCTAGGGTTTTGAGACTAAATTCATGAGGGGACTTTAGACGGCCAGGATTTGCTCTTGGGATTGAAGGCAACCTTTGATTATCGCCTGGCTTCAGTTTGGTAGCCGCATGAGGAATGCCAGCATGGTGGCGCGACATGAGGGGCCATGGCAAGACATGTTTGGCATGACCCGGCCAGGGCCAAGGTAGGGGCGTTTGGCTTGGCTTAGTGTGACTAGCATAGCTAGGGCCAAGGCAGAGTGCGTTTGGCATGGCGCGACTAGCTTGGGCTAGGTGTGGATGGCATGATTTTCTATTGGCACAGAGGTGTGGCTAGCATGGTTGGCATGCTTTGGCGCAGTGGGTGTGGCTGGCATGATTTTCCATTGGTACAGAGGTGTGGCTAGCATGGTTGGCATGCTTTGGCGCGGTGGGTGTGGATGACATGATTTTCCATTAGCACAGAGGTGTGCCTAGAATGGTTGGCATGCCTTGGCGCGGTCGGTGTGGCTGACATGATTTTCCATTAGCACAGAGGTGCATATATCATGGTTGGCATGCTTTAGCGCGGTTGGTGTGGCTGGCATGATTTTCCATTGGCACAGAGGTGCGGCTAGCATGGTTGGCATGCTTTGGCGCGGTTGGTGTGGCTGACATGATTTTCCATTGTCACAGAGGTGCGGCTAGCATGGTTGGCATGCTTTGGCACGGTTGGTGAGGCCGGCATGATTTGCCATTGGCACAGAGGTGCGGCTAGCATGGTTGGCATGCTTTGGCGCGGTCGGTGTGGCTGGCATGATTTTCCGTTGGCACAGAGGTGCGGCTAGCATGGTTGTCATGCCTTGGCGCGGTCGGTGTGGCTGGCATGATTTTCCATTGGCACAAAGGTGCGGCTAGCATGGTTGGCATGCTTTGGCGCGGTTGGTGTGGCTGACATGATTTGGCATTGGTACAGAGGTGCGGCTAGCATGGTTGGAATGCTTTGGCGCGGTTGGTGTGGATGGCATGATTTTCCATTGGCACAGAGGTGCGGCTAGCATGGTTGGCATTCCTTGGCGCTGTCGGTGTGGCTGGCATGATTTTCCATTGGCACAAGTGGGAATTAGGGTTTGGTTCGTCGTAACCCTAATTTTGAAAAATATACCCGGGTAATTATTTTAGAGACACATTAAAAGTTTCTGTAAATGTGCCTAGTAAATGCTTATTGCTTTAAATGTCGTGGCATTACTGTCTACTAGGGTTTAGTGTTTTACGATTTTAACCCTAAACTAAAAAACCACCATCAACACTTTTATATTGACCGTCCCAATAAACAGGGCATCCTTGCCATACCCAATGCATACAATCGAGACTACCTAGTATTCCTGGGAATCCCCTTTCCTCATTCTCCCTCAATATTTGTTTAACATCTTCCTCGGTTGGTTTTCGTAAATATGTTGGACCAAAATTATTAATAATTACTTCACAAAGAAATGAAAAGTAAGTGAATGAAGTTGTTTTACCCATACGAAGATACTCATCGTTCGCATCCGTTGGTCTTCCATAACCAAGAATCCTTAAAGCCGAAGTAACTTTTTTTCCAGGACCATGACCTCTAATATTCAGTGCATCAAACTGATAATTAAATTGAGGTTCTACCCGATAAAGCTCTTCAATAATATTTATTACCAGATGCTGAGGCATACAGAATCGACCTTGGAAATCTCGATCAGAGTACATACAATTGGGAAGAAAGTAATAATCGTACATCAACTTCTGATGGTAAATTAAATTCCCTCCCTCGATACGTATACCTTCTTGAGAATACTTCTTGTGGCGCTGGAACTCTAGGTATTTGGCCCGTATGTACTAGCATCAAAATGTCAATGAGTTTATTATCTTCAGCTTCCTCATCGTCAAGTTCTTGATTAAAATGAGAATAGAGATAGATAAATTGGTGAAATATAGGTCGAAGTAGGTGTGAGTACCTTGGAGAAATGCGAGGGCGTATTTATAGGAATCAGTAGGGGTAATAGCCGTTGCAAAATATCCAGTGGTCGATATAATTAATACCGCCAGCGATACTATTTATATCACCCGACTTACTGTATATCGCCAGCGATAATCACAATATCACCAGCGATAATCACAATATCGCCAGCGTTATTCATAATATCGTTCGCTAGAATGTCTATCACTTATTTGTTTTCCCATAGTAGCACAATTGGGAGTAGGCCTAAGGGTATCCAAAAACAAATAATGCTAATAAGAAAAGTCTTTATCTCAAGCTTTTTATAGGCTACGTTTTCAAAGGTTTTTTACACATAACAAAATGAATATCCATTACCTCTAGTTTGTTAACAGTGAACTACATAAAAACTCTAGGCTTATGCTTTTTCTGTGTTTAATGTTCTTATATGTAATCCAAGTATAATCAACCAGGAATTTGAGCAAAAAATCTTGCTCTCACGGTTTGTATATTCCTATTCTCTTTCTATTTTTCTGGCTTTTAGGTGATAGTGTTCATTTGTCTCACAGTGCAGAACAAAAAAGAGCAACAGATCCAGTAAAACTGATGCATGCACACGAGGACAGATCTTTGGGAATGATATATAGAAATGACGTTCTTTATAGGGGGAAAGTTCTTATGTACCGCTTGTTGTCGGGAGCAGTAGTTCTTATGCAGTTTATGTACACTCGTCAATGTGCAGTACATAGATCAGAAATACATTGGTTTCATATTCATGTATAGTGCAAGCTGCAGTTCCTAATCTCAGTTTTACTTCTATGTTAACTATTTCCAAAAAAAGCAACAAACACTAATTTAGGCGCCAGAAGAATTTTTTTTAGCCCCCCTCATTTTGAAAACCTGGCTCCGCCACCTACGAGCAGCATAGCCACATCTTTATCTCCTCTTATTGACCACTCGGCCATTTCAATCTTCAACTAGAATAGAAAAGGATCCTAATAAGTAATTACAACGTACTTACGTACACCCGGTAACTTATCTATCCAGGCTTAAGGCTCAAGATAGGTTAAAAGTTATCTCAGGCAAAACCGTACGATAACTATCTTCTGCAAACGTCACTAAAGTCTCTATCCATGTATTGTTCCATTTTCATTTATCTTATATATTCTTCAAAATTCTATTGTATTGTGGTTAAAATTCTGAGGTTTTATACCTTTCTTTATATGGCAAAACTGCTATGAGCTAAATGACACATATAACTAAAGATATCTTGACAATCCAGTTCATATAACAAGTGTAATTGTAAGAAAAAGATCAAAATACATTTGTTTTCAAATTCAAAATAGACCAAAACGCAGAACAATGAAATTTTTTAAGAAAACAATTGGGCAAGAATCCATAACTAAAAATCCAAATTGAAAAAACGCAATGGAAATATCCTACCTCAAACACAAGATAAGGTCATGAGCATCTAGCTAGCCAGTCTTGTAAGACTAGACTTGTATTATCCTTTCCCAGCAGAAAGATGGTACACAATCGGGCGAGATTGGAAACCTGATGGACTCCTTGGTGTTTCGATTGTAATAAAAAACGCTGTCGGACCATTCATTTCGCAGGAAGATTAGATCAGTCCCCGTAAGAGCTTCAATGGATAGTTCAGGTTTTCCGTTCCAGTGTGGAGGCATCTTGATAACCTCTTCAGTCCACTTTATATTACCATCTGCTTGTTCCTGAATTGTCCATAGAGAAATTTCTAGTTCCCATATCCAATTCAACAAAGCTATGCGCCCATCGATTTCTGTTAGCTCAACAGTTTGCGACCATTTAGTTCTCTTGGGATCAACGACCTGAGCAGGAACTGGAATGGCTCTGAACTTTTCAGTTACAATATCAAATCTCATTATCAGTTCTAATTCACCTTGTTCTCCGGCAGGTTCCCGGATCCGCCAATATAAACAACCATCTACATAGAAATAATGATGTCCACACTCTAAAGCGATGGGCGGAGCCGCATCGATTCTTCTCCACGTATTCTTGCCAACAGTAAAGCCTTGAACAACTTGACTCGAACTAGCACTAGAAACATTCGATATACAAGCCTTCCAAGGTGATCTTTCTCCAGTGATAGGGTTATATATGACAAATGCGTCACAATTTCTCGAGGTAAAACATAGCAAACCACTCACAGTTTGTCTTGGTAATAAATAATGTAAATAAGCATGATGATCTATTAATACTTACTAATCCTCTGAACAACATTGATTGAGTGTTTAGATAACAAGAATACAATGTTTTTGATATTTTTGGATGATTACAAATGATACTACAAATGTCTATTTATAGGCTTACAAAGAGAAGAAGAGAACTATGCCTATGGAGGCTAACAACTATGCCTTTGGAGGCTAACAACTATGCTTATGGAGGCTAACAACTATGCCTTTGGAGGCTAACAACTATGCCTATTGACTCGAATGTAACAAGATTACCCCCAACGAAGGTAAAATATCCCGAAGTAGACCTCAACTAGCACTAGAAACATTCGATATACAGACGACTTTATGTTCGCGACTCTGTGGATTAAATCCTAACGCAATGCTGCTACGTTTCACCGGAGTTTCGATCCAAGGTGATCTTTCTCCGGTGATAGGGTTATATATGACAAATGCGTCACAATTTCTCGAGGTAAAACATAGCAAACCACTCACAGTTTGTCTTGGTAATAAATAATGTAAATAAGCATGACGATCTATTAATACTTACTAATCCTCTGTCAGGTGAACCAATTGTGATCTCCACAGTTCCTTCTTCTGGTTCTTCTTCTTCTTCGTCGCTCTCTTCTGGTTCTGATTCTTCGTTAGGATCATCAGGATATATATTTTTCATAGAGAGTAGTAGTCTGTGATTACTGGTGTCAATTCCTTGACGATTCAGTAAAGCTTTCAAGTATTTCCATCGCATATCGAGGTCTCTCCGCTGTTCCTCTTCATTCTTTTGCATCCACGACACATGGCTCGAAAACACCCAATCTTCCCACCTCTGGTCTATGTCGGAATCCCTCTGATCACGAGATCGAACTTTTTTATCCCACTCGTGACGCGTTGTATCTGTAACTATGAACCCGTCTTTTAGTATCTTTTCGACATCCCAAACGTCGACTGCAGCTTCGTCATTAACATCTTTTCTATCTTCTAAAACCTTCTGCATAGTTAGTTCCTCTCGTCGCCGTTCTTCTCTTTCTCAGTCTCTATCTCGAGAACCCTAACCAAATAAAAGAACGCTTGATAGATATGCTTGCCGAATGTTGCCAAGGATAAATATGGGCTTCTTTTTTGGTCTCTTAGTCCACGCCGAATTACACGTACCACTACTCTCTGCCGCTATTGTACTATTTTCATATGAAATGATCAGCTTTTGCATAACAGTTTAGGCTGTTGATTCCGGCATGCGCAGTGCCCACTACACTAGTAAGAACTACGAACAAGTGAAAGACAGACGATGATGCTGGGTATGGCATAAGATTGCTTGTTGGATCCAGATTGTGGATTCAATCAAGATGGAACAGTAGTCTTAGTCATCAATAAATGTATCCAAACCACCATATATCGCATTTTTGTGAACATATATATTGTTTCCTCAAGAAATGCGACCTAACCCATAGTAGAGAACAATTAATCCCCGAGTAGATCTGTTGATGTAAGGAGGCTACAAATTTTAACGGCCGAAATTGGATTTGCATTACATTATAGTGCAATATAATTATTTTAGAAAAAATGTTAGAATTTTATTATGAAACTTTGGAATACTTGAGTAATATTTTACGGAAATATACTAGCATAATGGTGTTGCTTGTATAGATCTCCTACAACACTAGTGGAGAAGGTGGTGAAGCAAGACTTCGTAACTTTTGTGGGTGTAAAATACGGCACACTTGATAGTAAGGTGAAAGAATACATCTGATAGCAGGCGAATATGACATGCTCGCTACATTTCTACTGACAAACGAGATGACGTCACCAAGTCACACCAAAAGTGTGAAGATCAGCGCGGTAGTTAAAAGGTGAGCGCGGCAAATATAATGAAAGGCCATTATAACACCCTCCCAGATCCTAAAATAAGGGCTTTATTAACTGTCCTCCACTATGGAACCCTTATAAAAGGGACAAGAAGCCATTGTATACGAGAGAGATCTTTTTTGGAGAGCTTAGATAAGAATTTAGGAGAGAGTTATTTTGTTCTCCAAGTTAGGGTTTTCATTCATCCATTTTGTATTTTTTCTATCTCTCAATAAAATGACCTAGAGTTTTCTTTATGATGTCTTAGATTCATACCAAAGATTTACGTGGGTGTAGGTTATAGGATTTCCTGCAACTACATTTTGGTGCTAGAAAACAGCTTGGATGAATAAGAGGATCATCCTTGCCTGTGAAGTTCTTTAAAAATGGATTCAGAATAGTTATTGATTTTGTATTATGTTCAAAAAATTTCAAGTTTTTTAGGCGTTTTAATAGATTTAAAAGGAGTTTTCCGAAGACTTTTGATCATCGAAGCTTTTATTACAGTTTTTTAGATATGATAAACCTTTCTCTCATTTTTGGATCTCATTATTATTTCAGGATAATCATAGGAACACAAAGCGAAAGAAAAAAAGATCTATCGGCAGAAAAAGAGCATCAACAAATGGAAGAGGATTTATACAAGAGATAACAAAGAAAGAGGAACAAACAGTACCAGAACGAGCAATAAAGAGTATTGTAGCAAAGAGAGGAAGCATGCGTATATGGTGTAATTACATAACAAAATCAACTATGGTTGCATATTTTCATTCAGGGATTAAAGGACGGATCCATAAACGCGACTATGAAGGAAGGACAATTATGACTATGGATAAAATATCGCCTTTGAAGGAATGGAAAAAACATAAGATAACATTTACGGCAGATGATATACCGGAAGGAAGCTTAAAGCGAACAGATCCACTGGTCGTCACTTTAACTTCAAGGCAAGAATAAAGAAAGTAAAGCGCGAAAAAATCATAGGAATGGGCGATAGACAAAACTTTGATAGAGACGAGAAGTTCTGTGGACATCTTATTTTACCACGCATTCAAGAGTATGGAATACAGTGACATGGAGCTGACGCAACCAACGTATAACATCCACGGTTTTAATAGGGCGGTTACAAAACCTAAAGGCGAAATAATCATGCAAATACTTCTAGGAGAGATACAAATGTAGGCAACATTTTGTGTAGTGGACGTGGAATCACCCTACAACATGCTCATGGGGCGACCATGGGTACATGGGATAAAATGCGTAGCGTCAACTCTACATCAAAGAGAGATAACTTGGATGGTACCAAAGACCAATATCCAAGTGTCAATCAATTTAAATCAACAACCAATAAGGTCATATATTCTAATTAATTGAACAATGCACAACCTATATTATTTCAATTATATAAAAATATAATGCGGAAAAGAAATAACACAAATACCAGAATTTTGTTAACGAGGAAACCGCAAATGCAGAAAAACCCCGGGACCTAGTCCAGATTAAACATACACTGTATTAAGCCGCTACAGACACTAGCATACTCCAAATTAACTTCGGTCTGGACTATAGTTGAACCCCAATCAAGCTCACACTGATCCAAGGTACAATTATGCTCCTACGCCTCTTATCTCAGTAGGATACTTCGCACCTGATTCCTTTAGCTGATCTCACCCACAACTGATGAGAAGCGGAAGCTTATAATTGAAATAAATTGAAATAGATAACTTGAAAAGGATAAATAATCAACCAAATTAGTTTCTTCTACCCTTTGAATAAAGGAAGAACCTAAAAATGGAGATTCTTCTCAAATAACTTACAATTTCTACCCAATTAAATTGGAAACTATAAGACTATGAGAGGCATCTAGTTGATACTCTAGAATTAGATGATCTAATTCCCCCTAGAGATAACAATTAGGTTTGAAAGAAGAGATCCTCTCATTCTTCACACAAATGTTCTAAAAACCAAGCTTAACTCCTCTAACCTTATCTCTTCTTATTTATACTAGCACTAAGGGTATATTCAGCATATTTAAAGTATTTCTAAGATGGACTACAAATGGTGCTTCAATATCGATATGGGACATCAACAATACATCATCCTCCCCTTCTTTGAACAAATTCGTCCTCGAATTCTTCAAAGCATATTCTCCATTTGTGCTTGAACTTCTTCTTTGCTTGAAGACAATTCTACCTCTACACCTTCCATTGTAGTTTCTCACCAAATATAGCACTTTGTGGCCATAGTTAAGAGCATCCCCAAGTAATAAAGAAACACCAAGCATTTCTCTCAACCTTGTATGGTGACTAGCTTCATGATATCTATCTTCAAAGAATGGCCAAATTGGATTGATGTATGATGATTCTTCGTTGAGTTGTAACTTGAGTAAAGTCTTGTTTCCCCTCACTTGCAATTTTTCTTGAGGTATTTCCAAGGTAGCATTTTCCAAGTCAATATCATATGTTGGTGCACCAAAATCTTGTACTTCACCACCATTAAATACCTCATCCAAAAGATTTGCATTCTCCTTTCTCTTTATTTCTACATGATAGCACTTGCTCCATAATTTTGAAGTACTTAAAGATTTGATCCACATTCATGCCCTCTTGATAGATTGTAAAATTACCCACTATTTCATTTTCCCCATTACTCAAATAACTATCAAATTTGGGTGGAGACATTTCATCAAACATCTTGTGGGAATTTTTTTCATCCTCATATCCATCAACCAAAATTGATACATCTAGTTCACTTACATCATCACAATCATTATCTAGAATCCTTACTTGGTTATGGAGACTTACAAGTTTCCAATAATATTCTTCACGAATTTCTCCCATTCTTAGATACATGTCATCAAACACTTCATGTACACTATTCATTAACACATCCTTTGAATGAATCCTACCCAAATTAAGTTCTCTTTTGTAAACTATAGTGAAATCAATATAAGATTGAAAAACCCAATTTAAAAACACTATCAAAGAACATAAAGAGATTAGTATTGTTCACCTCAAGAACAGTATCTTCACCACCACTTTCCATTGAGAACCAAACCAAAGCTCTGATACCAAATGATGAGAAGTGGAAGCTTATAACATGACTTTCGTCACTAGGTAAAGATGAGGAGAGATTTCCAAAGTGATTGAAACATAACATGACTTTCGTCACTAGGTAAAGATGAACTTGGATAAAGCGAAAGCTATACCAACACATATTTCGAGAAATAGATAAGCGAGATATACTCAGCTCGAAATATCACATGTGTATATTCTTAGTCTATATAGTAATACGACTTTTGTCTCAAGATAGGAGATAGAATAGATTGACTTTTGAGTGATAGATAAGTTCAAGTCTCCACATACCTTTTAGTCGATGAAGATCCATTGGTTCCTTGAGTAGTCCTTCGTCCTGTATGATGATTGCCACAGAGTTCTTGAGCTCAAATATACTTTCTATCCTAGTCCAAGACCTTAGCTATAATAGATTAGAAATCAAGACTTTATAGTTTTGATCACTAACATTGAAAAACATGCTTGAGATAGCAACGCATGCGAGTTCGACCGAGCAGTGCTCTAACAAGGAAGAGTAAAAATATGGAACACACAAGTATAGCAATTTGGAGTCAAATATGAAATATTATATTCACCAAAATTACAGGTTATCGCAGACTTCTTGGCAGAATTTTCATTAGAAGAAGATGAAGATGTGGAAAAATGATGGACATAGATGAAGAGAAAGGAAATCCAAGAGACTTATTAACGGAGAGAAATCAAAGAATGTGGGAGATATTAGTAGATATATAAGCAAATGGACAAGGAAAAGGGATTGGGATAGTCTTCATTTCTACAAAAGGAGAAAGAATGACGTACTCGTTTAGATTGGAATTTGCATCTCCAAATAACGAGACATAATATGAAGCGGTAGTCCATGCATTAAGGCTGGAAATTGAGGTAAAATTAGAAGACATCAGTGTGACTAATCACTCACAATTGGTAATACGTCAAATACAAGGCCTATACAACACGAATGAACCATCTCTACAAAAATATAAGCAACTTATCGCAGAACTCTCAACAAAAATACCAAAGGTAGATTGGAGGAATATTTGCAGGAAAGATAATAGATTCGCGGACGTATTGGCATTTATCTCCTCTATGTTGGTGGATCCTACAGCACAGTATATAAAGTTAGAGACGATTTCATTTCCATCAGTCAAGAAAGATGAAGAAGACGCAGAGATAATGCTGGTATAAAACCAAAAGGAAGGGAAAATAGAAAAGGCAGTGGATGAGAGAGCACCACTTCATAACTATCTGGAGAAGGAAGAATTACTAAGGAACATATTAGAGGCGCACAAACTTAAGAGCAAGGCGACGAATTACGAATTAAGAATTAAGAGACCGGATCTTATACATAAAATCTTTCCTTGGACCATCACTTAGATGTCTAACATAAGATGAAGGAATGGAGATATTGAAAGCCATCCATTATGGAGATGCAGGAAATCATAGTGGATGGAGATCATTGTAATATAAAACTAAGATGCAAGGGTACCATTGGCCGTACATGCATGAAGACGCAAAAGAAGTATCTAGGCGTTGTGAAGAATGCCAGCGTCACGGGAAAAGAATTACATGCTCCAGGGGCGGATCTAAGTTCATCAACAAGTGTATGTCCATTTGGAAAATAGGGATTGGACATTGTATGAACATTCGTGCCAGGAACATGGCAAAGGAGATACTTAATTGTCGCAACTGATTACATCACAAAATGGGCGGAATCAAAAGAAACCCAACACATCCGAGATCGTGATATATTCACCTTCATATTTGAAAATATCATTTGCATATTCAGAATCCCGGCGTAAATAGTCTCAGATAATGGGAAGCAGTTTGAGGGCGAAAATATATAAATGATATTTAACGCGTTTAAAATCCAAAGTGGGAAATCAAAGTCTCTGTACCCACAAAGTAACGGGCAAGCATAGGCAAGAAATAAAAAAAAATAGCAGATATATTGAAGAAAAAGTTGGAAGGACACAATAAAGGATGGTGCGAACAGGTTCATAATGATCTATGGGCGTATAATAGAACAACAAGAAAAGAAGCTACATGAATGTCACCTTTTTGTTTAACATTTGGGGTAGAGGCTGTACTACCAACTGAAGTTATCATACCGACGACAAAGAAAGAAGCATGTGAAAAGAATCTGAACATAGATTTGATCTTGGAAAAGCTTGATGACTTAGAAGAAAACAGAGAGGTTTCCCTACAACATATGAAGAAGTATCACAACATATTAGCTCATGAGTATAATAAACGCGCCAGAGAAAGGGAATTCCAGCCGGGAGAGCTAGTCTTGTGGGAAATAACGTCCTATCAGAAAGGTGGAGACGGAAAATTGGATAAAACATGGGATGACCTATCTTATCTTATCTTATCTTATACTAATATAAAGAAAAGAGGTAATTGTTTGGTGAAGCCTTTTCACATGACAATAATACCCCCATTAACTAAGCTTTTAGTTAATATTTGTATATTTACAGGAATGTCATTGTTTTAATAGATCAAAAAAAAAAAAAACTTAGATATCATTACAAATACACATCGGATTTTTGCAAAATTAACATATTTGGAAAGATCTTTAAATTATCTACGTAATGAGTACAAACAAGGATATTAAATTTTTATTTTAAGATTTTTTCCCCATTATTATCAAATTTGGTGTTAAAAGAATCCAATTCAAGCATGTGCATCGCACATGTGGCCTTACTAGTATATTATAAAGAGAATTGTCGGGAATGGAGCATACTAGTTGATGGATAGCGAAGGGAAATATATATGATGAAAGCTCGATAACCTATGGAATCGAATATACATGAAGAAATATTACCCTTAGGCAATGTGGTAATAATATATTCGTATGCAAATCTAAAGAAGACAAAAGGCATCAACAATGTATTAAAACTAATAGGAATGAAAGTCGAAGAAATTTCCCCTTCATCAGATATCAAAGATAATTCACAAGTAGAAGAAAGAGGCAAAAATAAGACCTTATGATAAGACCTTAATAGGAGGCAATAAAAAATCAAAACCTCAAATTAGGGAGGCTAGGCATCCAATTGTGGCGCGCAACCTAGTTCACATAAATGAAAGAGTAAAGATAAGTAAGCCTTAATGCGCGTCATAATTGGGGAAAACCTAGTAACGCATGACTCGGGGGAAAGCCATACAAACCCTGAAACCTGAGTCATGGAGAGTTGGGGAGAAATATAAGTCTATCCAGAAGAGACTCTTGGGTCAAAAGCCTAAGGTACTAAGATCTATCCTAAGGAGTGTAGAAACTCGATCATGGCGCCACGGTACATGGTTGAGTCAAGAGTGTATGGGGCGTCTAGAGCATTCCCATCCATTCTTGGCAAGTACTGACTATGATATACTCGGTCCTCAAGATACCCCACTTAGGGTGTTGTTTTTTAACCATAAGCCATATCGGCAGAGGGATAAGAGGCCACAAAAATAACTGATTGTTGGTATCACTGGAGGGGAAGATCCCACCCTAACCCAATAGGGGTAAGCTTCATTGAAGGGGCAATCAGGGGGAAGATAGGGACGACACCCACTATTAGGGAGCTAAATTGTCTCAAAGACGTCAATATCACAAGGCTATTATTACTCATGGGAGTATTTAGGCTTGTCATATTGACACGTCAATATATCATGCAGAGACAAGAATACGAAAAGATGATAAGATGAAATCAATGGGTAATTACTTTAAAAAGTAATGACCGCATGCGATTTTGCCACCCAACCAAAAAGAATACCATGGGGCAAAAATAAGTTGTATTAACAGGGGGAGGCTGATTAAGATCTCTACTTAGGGAGGCACAATAAGACCTCATCAAAAAACCTTCAAACTAATGACATTAACTTCATTGTTTTACATGAGAAGGATGCATAAGGAAGGTGCAAGGTAAAAAAGAAGGCGGACAAATGAAACACGATCAAGAAACCCTACATACGGCAGAGGCAGTTATGCATTAAAAATTTCATCATTGCGCGTAATTATCGCCTGATAAGAAAAGTTCACAACTATTAATATCTTCAAAGGCGAAGAACTGGGGCAAGTATGAGAATAAAACAAATAAAGGAGGTGTTATTCGCCTTTTCAGAAAAATAAGATACGAAATAACGCGTAATAAAAGAAATCAAAATTAAAAATAGATATAAATATAGAAAATAGAAGTTTGTTTTCTTAGTTTGCAGCCAGGAACATGTAAAAGGAATCCATGCCCCCCAAGCTTGGGAGCGCCCAGTTGCACAAAATAAGGAAAGCAGAGAAAAGTTCACATCTAAAGAAAATATTTAAAGATCATCCTGAGGCACATCCAAGGTAGTCAATATCGGTTGTACATGCCGATATTAAAGGTTTTTATAGGTTATCGTAAAAAATCTTTACGATATTGAAAATATCGGCGATACGAAGGAGAAACGATAAAAACGCGTGTATCGTCCTGTACGGACCGATATATCGGTTTCACTTGTACACTGATGATATAAGTTTCACTTGTACACTGATATATCACTAATGTATTTTGTCTTTTTATTATGATTTCTTGAATTTTTAGTTCAGGAAAGTAACTCCACTAATTTTGGTAACTTCATATATGATTATGGTGGATGTAATTATTGTAAATGTGATGTTGGTGGGATAACAAACATTCAATGCTTGGTTTCATTGTTGATAGTATAAGGCTCTAATCAACCACCTCTTATATTATGATTTCTTGAACTTTTAGTTCAAGAAAGTAACTCCACTAATTTTGGTAACTTCATATATGATTATGGTGGATGTAATTATTGTAAATGTGATGCTGGTGGGCTAACAGACATTCAATGCTTGGTTTCATTATTGATAGTATAAGGCTCTAATCAACCACATCTTATATTTTAAGGTTGAAGTATGTTTACTATAATTATTATTTTCTATTATGGTTATATCAATATATATATATTTTTTGTTTGATAAATAATAAATATTAAAAAAAATTCTAATGATGTATCGCCTATAAAAACAGATACTATCATTTGTATAGGTGTATAGGACCCGACCGATACGATACTGATAGACGATATTAACTACTTTGGGCACGTCTTGATTTTGTGCGGAAAATTCGGCATCACGATTCGCATCTTTAGAAAGTTCACCACCAGCTTCACTCTCCTTTGTCTGATCTTCTCGAAGAGGAGGCACTTTCATCATCATCACTTTCATCATAATTGTCACTCTCAGACTCAGGAAATGCTTCATCTTCAGGAACTTCAGGAGGCTTCAAATCTAATAAGGGAATTGAGAAGGCATGGCAAACCTGATCTGTAAGAGCCTTAGACTTGACAAAAATATCAGGTGATACACTTTTCTTGGTGTTTCCTAAATCAACATCCATCAATCTCTCAAGATATGAGCATCTCCTTCTCACCTTTTCCCGGGTAGAGGAAAGTTTCACAGAAAGTTCACCGCGTTCTTTTCGCTTCTTTGAAAGGTCAGACTTCAATTTCCTGATGATAAGTTGATGCGATTCATCAGATGCTGCAAAAGGAAAAAAAAAGTTTGAATTAAAATAAGGGCAGAAAAATAAAAAATAGGCAAGGAAATTTCAAGTAGATGTAAAAGCTGAGGCAGTCAGTCTGATGTGACTACCTTCCCTCTGAGAGGTTAGATGGTGGGATAAGGAAAGGCCACTAATTTTAATATTCTCCATACACTTATCAAAATCATCACCAACTAAAACCCTGAAGGCGGGACCGGATCCTCTTCTCATCTCGTGAAAGAAAATCTCTTTCCTTTAATAAATTATTGTAAGAGTCCCTTAGATGCTTATGCTTCTCTCAAAGTTGATTCATATTCGCTGTGACATTTATCTTGCTCCGAATAATCTTCTCATCTCCGAAATTAACATCTTCACCTCTTCTTCATGTTGATTCTTTAAAGCGCGAAGAGATTCTCACTGACTAGTGCAAGTCTTTTGAAGAGTAAGATAGTGACGCGTAAACATCGCCTTCTAATTTAAAAGGGATCTCTTCTCTTCAGAAAGGGTTCGATTTTCATCTGACAGAGTTCAATTTCTTAAATCAGCACTATGTAACAATCCTGAAAGATTGGATACTTGGGAACCCAAAAAGTCATATTGATTGCATAGATAAAGATTTTCACTCTTTAAATTATCAATTTGGTCAAGTAGGTACGATTAGTTACTAGTTAACTGACTCGGTTGATTCTGTAACCTCTCATTATATGCACGGGGGTCCTCACCTGAATGTTGATACCTAAATCTTTCCATGACGCGCTTCTGGTTTACGTCTTTACATGTGTGCAATAAATATAAAAAATAAACACAAGCGCGGTAAAATTCAGAAATAATAGTTGAAGAAAGTACATACCTCCGAGTTCTTAATTTTTGGAGCGAAGATTCTCATATGCGATATATTCAGCTAAGAGATCTCCCTTTAGCTTGGAAACCTGTTGGGAAAGCTCTCAGATGGTATTGTTGGATTCAGAAAAGCCTTAAATATGAACCAGACGACGACGAGATTCCTAAAGAAAATATAATAAACAACATAAGGGCGAGATAAGATAGTACAAGTCAAAAATTAAAATAAAGAAATAAAGAAATATACATACCAGACGTTCAAAGGAGAGATTAACTCTTAGGTCCAACTGAGAAAAAATCTCACTCGTAGTTGATTTATCTGGAGAAGACTCACATAACATCTTGGTAAGATCATCACAAACTCGATACCTAAAAGGATCTTCATTAGATGATCGGGCGGTATTGACAATTTCTAGCAACATACTGGTCCCAGAATCAACCCCTTCAAGAACACCTTCATTAGAAGAGGTAGTCTCAAAGGAAGAAGAAACGACCATAGTAAGGGGAGAAGTAGAAATAACATCTTCCATTGAAGAAGAAGTAACGATATCCTTTAGAGATGCGGTAACATCCTCAGAAACCGGGGCGATGGTATCCTTTAAAGATGCGGTAGCATCCTCAGAATCCAGAGCGGTAGTATCCTTCGAAGGTGTGATGACATCTTCGATAAAGGAATTCTTTTGTAGCTCAGTAGAAGAAGGAGCGACAAAGTCAGCATTAACTACATTAGACGCAGACTAAACATAAGGAAGCAAAAGGGAACGAAACTTGTAAGGAACCATGGGTAAATCAACGGTTGTGTCAATCTTAAGAGCGGGACGAAACTTTTTAACCTTATTCTTTTCACGAATAACCTCGCCTTCAGAATCCTTCACACAAACAAGACAAATAAGAAATAGAGGCAACAATATTGTTTTTCTCAAAGGAGAAAATTTTAAGTAAAAGGTATTTCTTACTCCGTTGTTGCGCCAAGGGTTCCTCTTGAGAGAATCATTGCCCCTTGAACTTGCGGAGGAATTAGGGTTTGTCACCTTAATAACAAATTTTCCAGATTGAGAATTCTTGCTGAAACAAAAACAGTATGGGAATACGAAGAACCGAACAATAGCATAAGAATAGCAGCAAAATAACAACGGTTGCAGAAAAGATTCAAGATAAAAAATAAAGTAGAAAAGCAAAGTAATAACGATAAAAGAAGAATCAACTAACCTGTTATGTGGATCCATGAATCAAGAAGAAATCGGTACAGAAAAAAGGTTCTGAGAAGGTGATGAAGGTTTTGGGGAAGATGAAAAAAGTTGACAGAGAAGAAGAAAAAGTGAAGGAAAAAAAATTTCTCTCTCCAACACAGTTACTAATAAGCAAACTATTGAGAAAGAAATGTCCGGTCCGATAGGGAGACATGTCGGTCAAAAGGTAGAAGGTCAACACGTGTAGACGGTCACGCAGTAATTTCGAAAAAATGTCGGTTAATTAAAAGAATACGAAAAGACAAAGTGGATGCGGAAAATCAAGGCTTATATTATTTCCCTTTTTTCTTCAAAAGAGCGATACGAGAAGAGGCAAAATATGGGTGCAAAATACCGCACACTTGATAGTAATGCGAAAGAATACATTTGATACCATGCGAATATGACGCGCTCGTTACATTTCTGCTGACGAACGAGATGACACCACCAAGTCACACCAAAAGTGTGAAGATCAGCGCGTTAGTTAAAAGGTGAGCGCGACAGATATAATGAAGGGCGATTATAACGCCTTTCCAGATCCATAAATAAGGGATTTATTAGCTGTCATCCACTATGTAACCCCTATAAAAGGGACAAGAAGCCATTGTAGGAGAGAGATCTTTTTTGGAGAGCTTAGATAAGAATTTAGGAGAAAGAAAGTTGTTTTGTTCTCCAAGTTAGGGTTTTCATTCATCCATTTTGTATTTGTTCTATCTTTATGATCTAGAGTTTTCTTTATGATGTCTTAGATTTACATCAAAGATTTACGTGGGCGTGGGTTGTAGGATTTCCTGCAACTACAACTTTGAACTTTCTCTTGTATTAATCTTCTTGCTTGCTTCTAAATGAGGGTACATCAATGCCTATTTATAGGCTAAACAACCGACACCGTTAGCTCCCGAAGTTTCCCCAACTATCTAGTCTAGCACCCTCTCTAGAGAATTCTATCCGCTAACATTTAACATTTAGGTATCTGATCACATTCTCGGGAATAGTCTAGTAAACATTTGGACTAGAACATACTTTATCCGGAGAATATGGGATTACGATGAATCGAGCTCACACTTTTTTTATGGATGTTGGAGAATCCGGAGAATATGGGATAACTTTGTTGAAGGGTGCCACTTTGGATGGTCACACGACCCTAATATCATTACATCTATGAAGACTTGGAAGTTTAATTGGGGAGACGAAAGACTTAGTCGAATATGGAATAACATCCCGGTTGCTATATGGTGGTGTATATGGAAAGAGCGAAATGCAAGAACCTTTGATAACAAAAAGAAAACTTTGGCAAGCCTCGTTAGAGATATCAAATTACAAGCTTTCTTTTGGGCCGAAGCGAACACAAGAATGTTAGGGCTTACGGCAAATATTGTGATTTCTTTATGGGATTCATTTTACCGGCCTCCATAGCTTTTTGTGTTTTTTTCTATTGGGTAGCCGAATCCCCTTTCGGTTCCCCTTTATTTGTTCAGATGTGATCATTGGGTTAAGGTACCCCCTTAAGTGCCTTTTTTCAATGAAATTTCTATTTTACCGATCAAAAAAAAAAAGAACATACTTTATCCGTGTCTATCAAATGACTTGTTATATGGAAATGATTAGTATACCGTGGGAGAATTACCGAGTGATACAGTGGTGGGCCCTACTGCAGCCTTTACCATCCGATGCTCGAATCATTCCTGCTCTTAGCCGCTGGATCTTCCCACGGTATTTATCCCTTTTTTTTTTCTTGTGTCAACCTAGCACTACTACCCCTTGTTATAGGCCTCTAGACTATTTGTTTGTTCTCTAGTTTTATCTCGAGAATTCGTTTCTTAATTTACACATTACAAATTACATGTTACAACAAAAAGAAGTACTTGAGAAACAATTTCAAAATCCTAGACATTTATTTGCTCAAAGCAAACCTATCTATCTGGTCTACAAAATTTGCCAGTAATTTTTTCTTAAACTATGTTCTGATTAGTACTGAGGGTATGTGCTTGATCTGGTCCCTGTTCTCACCCACATCCTCTTTTAATCCGTTAATTAGTTGACGGTGCATGTTATGTAGTTGTAATTCTTGAAGTTGCATCTGTCCAAGTCTCTCAGGAAGTTTCCTCAAGTCACAACTGCGAATCACAAGGTGAGTTAAGCTAGTCAATGCTCCTTCCTCCACTATCAACTCACGTAAATTAGGGAGACCTGCAATCTCCAAGGATTGGAGCCTCGGAAACTTTCCTGCTGAGAAGGTTATCGTCTTTCCAGTGCATGAGCTAGGAAGAAACGATAGAAAATTCAAATCTTTAAGGTTCCCTAGAGCCGCCATTAGCTCGATATCCGGTCGATTTATGGATGACAACACTAGTTTGACCAGATTAGATGGGAACAAAAACACCGGTAGTGGTCCACGGATATGCAACTTGGTGAGATTTGTATGCCGTGCAAACTGGGTTACCAGTGGTAATTCTCCTCCAAACAACAGCTTAAGATTTTGCAGGCTGGTGACTAACGCTATGGAATCAAGAGACTCCTTGGTACATCGAAGATAGCCAAAATTAGTAATGGATAGCTTTCTGAGCATCTTCAATTCGTCCCACCTAACATCCTTCATCCTACACCCATATGAAACCGATAACGTATGGAGATTGGTCAGACTATGAATCCCCAGATGATAATTAGACGGAGCTTTGTGATATAATTCCATGAATTGCACTTCTAAACGGCGCAATTGGTGCAATCTCCAGATTTTAGGCATGTAGGTGCACTTTCCCTGGATGATTAGAGTTTGTAGATTGACAAGCTTAACGATGTATTCCAGAATCTGGGTGTTTTTATCTGCGCTGCAGCTCAAGTACTTGAGATGTTGAAGTTTTCTGATTTCCACTGGTATTGTAGCGTTATGCGTGATGCTGCTGATATCCAACAATGAAACACAATGCGGAAATACACAAACTATGACGATATAGAAGCAATCACACAACACCGACAATTAAAAAACCCTCAAGGTGAAGGGTAAAAAACCACGGCAAATCTTCTGTTACTTACTACTAGGTTTGACAAACCCTAGAATTTTCCCCCTTTGAAGAGATGTGGAAATTGATCAATCAATTCTTCACCACAACAACCAAAAGATCCTTCAACAAGAACCCTTTCTTCTCCTCTTCAAGATGCTTCAATCTCACCAAAAATTGGTGGTTTAATCTCTCTACCTCACTCACTCTCTTTTCTTCTTCCTCTCTTTCTCTTTCTTCTTCAAAACAAGAAGAACAACTTGAGTCTCCTAGCAATTTGAGATTTCTGCATATGTATTTTAAGAAGATTTCATTTCCCATCATTTGATTTTCGAAACACATCAAAGTACGAGTACGAGAGGAACGAAACTGAGAAAGATATTGTCTTGAACTGAGTCGACGCGCATTGGAAAGTTTTTCAGATTTTTCATTGGCAAGATCACGAAGTAGATCGTGGATACGACATGCTTTCACTCTTCCATCATACCTCCAGCTTTCAATCTTGATTAAGCTTCTGTGGACCAGCTGTTCCAAGTAATCCTCGGCAGTGTCTTCCAATGTCTTTTCCCCTTCCTTGTGTATAAATCCCTCCGCGATCCACAAGTCAAACAGCTTCGACGAGCGTATCTCATGATCTTCAGGAAAAAGGCCCATAGCCATAAAACACGGCTTCAAGTAATAAGGCATAATATCGTAGTAACTGGAGGCCAAGATTCCAGAGCATAAGTAAGATTGATCACCATGAGTTAGCTCCCAGTTAACACTATCATGCACTTTCGACCATGCAGCAAGTGTCCTGTCTTTGGTTAATAACAGGCTTCCCAGTACCACAATTCCCAATGGTAAACCACGGCACTTATCCGCGATCTTCTTCCCGATCTCCACAAACTCAGGAGGGCACTGACCTTCTAATGGGAAGGTTTTCTTCTGAAAGAGGTCCCAACTCTCCCTTTTGTCTAGAAGACGCAATTGGTGGATATTATTGTGCGATGGATCCGCAAGCCTAGCAACTTGTAAATTGCGACTAGTTAGCAGTATTCTGGAACCATTATTTGTATCTGGAAAAGCAGGATCGAGATGCTTCCAAGTATCAGTATGCCATACATCATCTAATACTATAAGGTACCTTTTGTTTTGGCGTTGCTTCAAGTAGTTGTAAAGCTTCATCCTTAACGCTTCCTCATCCCATTCAACCGTAGGGTCGTTCAAGTTCACCTTTGTAACTTGTCTTATAATGCTAAGCAGGAGGTCTGCCACTTTGGATTCCTGAGAAACATAAACCCAAGCAAAGACATCAAAGTATCGTTTAATACAGGTATCCTTATATAATTTTGTAGCAAGAGTAGTTTTGCCTAAACCACCCATTCCGACGATCGAGACAACCATGCGCCGAGATGTTGTCGTTGCTGATGATGAATTGTTAGGCACAAGTAGCGATGTTAGTTGTTGGATACTATTTTCCATGCCCACCACATCCAATTCCTCAACAATAGGAGTTCTCTTCACAGGAAGGCAAGTAGAAGCATGTTGACGACCCATGGGATACTTGGCTCTGTAAGTTGATATTTTATCAGACATGGTATTGATGGCTTTGATTTTATCTTTAAACTCGTGCAACTCGCGGATCCTCAATATGAACCGTTTAAGGAATTTAATTTTGAAGAATCGTAGAGCACCCAAGTCCTTTTTCTGCCTTTGATGCCGTAGTACCTTGAGCGTGAAATCATCGACTATATCCTCGGTTTCGAAGGTTAGATCTATTATTTGGTGTATCTCTGGATCATCAGCATAAAGTTTTGTATCTGCTTCTCGAACGTACTTACGCATCCATGGTAGCTCGTCCATCAGATGCTTTATTTCCTGCTTCACTCGATCAAATAGTTTTGATTCTTCTTTCATCATGGTTACCAAGCTGTCTAATTTCTTTAGTAGATGTGCAACACCAGCTTCAGCCATTCTTTGGCTCTCACTGAGAATTCGATTTCTTTCTTTCTTTTCTGTTCTAACGAGAAAGAAAATGAGTCAAAATGATACTTTTATTTTTTTAATATTTTTTTGGCCAAAACTCATTAGTTAGGAGGATATGTTCATTATTGAAAAGGAAACCAGAACAGGAGGGGACATTGACTTGACCCTCAAATGAGAAAGGAAAAATCAATCAACTAAAATTTAAGAATTTGCAAGGGCCCGGGTATATGTCATGTCGGAATAAAGCAAAGAGGTTCAGAGAAGCCGTGTGAAGAAAAAAATGTGTATCAAAATCTAGAAGAAAAATTACGTTGGACAGAGGCAGTCAAGAAAGAGTGATAGCGAACTAGTGGACTGGATGGAAAGAGAGAAAGAGAGGGAGGGAGGTAGTTTCCACTTGCGACTTGCGAGTGTTGTGTGTTATTCACGTCCATCGTCATTCAACAAAAATATCTTCATAATTAATGACTAAATAATGGGGTGGGATCCGTTCACAACCTTAGTTTCACAGAGTGCTCACAGACTGTCGCAACCAACGGATCTTATAAGTTTAACGGTGATTCAAGATATTAATAATTTTTAACGGTGGCAGGGAAAGAAACTGTGGGTGGTGGAAATAATGGCGGGTATTTGTGAGTAATGGAGGTGGTAACATTACTAGTGGTGGAAAAAATAGTAGGCGTGGCTGGTTTTTACGTACGGTAGTGAATGTTAGTGAATAGTAGTGGACAGTAATAGTTTTGCGTCTTTACATTTTATTGTGATCATATAAGACAATATGATCATGTCCGCTGGATCACCCCAAATGGGATCCCAGCTACTTATAGTAACCGATCGAATAAATTACTATTTTTAGTATTAAAATATAAAATTGATTACATTTCCGGAATCCAAAACAAAGCTTGGACAAGTTAGGCTAGATAAAGAACGATCAAATTTATACTCGCAGAACATAAATCTACCTCTATAAATGATCACGTTTAATTAAAATTTAATAATAAATGTTCAATTGATATTTTATAATAAATGTTTCTTTAATTAATCAAATGAATATATTTTTGTTGATACATAGTAAATTTATTTGATATAAACCATATCGGTAAGCATTAATGGTGGGCAACGGTGGGATAATGGTGGTGGATATTGGTGAGACTAGTGGAGTGGTGACGATAATGTGGTGGTGGAAGAAGTAGTGGTAGTAGGGTGAGAAAAGTGGTCCTAAGATAGGTAAATTAAGCACTAATGGTGGTTGTGATGGTGGGTGGTGGATCGGCGGTGGGGATAATGGTGGTGGGTATTGGTGAGACTGGTGGAGTGGTGACCATAATGTGGTGGTGGAAAAAGTAGTGGTAGTAGGGTGAGAAAATGTGTCATAAGACGGGAACATTATTTAGTCACCCTTGGTTAATTTTTCTTTGTTTTGTTTTGTTTTAATTTAATATTCAAGTTACCTTTTTTTTTTTTTTTTTTTTTTTTTTTAAAGACCATATTTTTCCAAAAAAAAGAAGATATTGTGATTTTAAGATTTGCCGGGTAGGGGGCAGGAAGAAAAATGAAACCAATAAAAAAATTGACCAAACACAAGGCTATGCGTGAATTAATTGTAATTAGTTCAGTTTCTTACATCTCTCTTTATTCCCCTTTTTTCATGGTTTCTGTTTCTGTCATTATTTCTCCCCTACTTCATGGGGTTATGCAAGACTACGTGTGAATTAATTGTAATCGATTCAGTTTCTCACATCTCTCTTTATTCCATTTTTTTGTCATGATTTCTGTTTTTGTAATTTCTTCCCAACTTCGTATAATTATGCATGCTTGAGAAAAAAATCATGATAATAGGTAAAGAAACAAGAAAAGAAATGGATCAATAATTACCTGGCTTGATTGGGTTATACCCAATTTCAAGGGGACATGGTGTGTCATTATTAGAAATGGTGATTTTACTTTAATACCCTTGAACTAATTAAATCTTAAACTAAACTCATTTCTTAATTTCATTAACCCTAAAATTAAAATTTTAAACAACTCTTAATCTTCTTCATCTTCATCTTCCATCAACCAAAGCCATATAAAAATCTTCAACGTTGATTTTTCAAAAATAATTGTTGACTCTACCAGCGAAAAGAAGACTATAAATGATATTTAAACTCAATCTCATCATTGTGTTGTGTGATTTGATTGTTATATTAGGTTAGAAATCGAAAATTATGATTTCTGTGTTTTTGGTCGGCAAGGTCGTAACATGCATATCTTGCCGACTTTTCATAACAGCCATGACGGCGACTGTAAATGTTTTCAACAGCCGGCAGGGTATTTTTTGAAGACCTTGCCGGCCAAATATAGCTGACAGGGTATTTTCAACATCCGGCGTAGTATTTTTCAATAGTCATCTCCTGTGTGTATTTTTCCAATAGCCGAAAAGATATTTTTTGAAGACCTTGCCGGCCAAACATAACCGTCAGGGTATTTTCAACAGCCAGCGTGGTATTTTTCAATAGCCATCTCCTGTGTAAATTTTTTCAACAGCCGGCAGGGTATTTTCAACAGCCGGCATGGTATTTTTCAACAACCGGCGATTATTTTTTTTTTGTAGACCTTGCCGACTAATATTTTTCAATAGCCATCTCCTGTGTGTCAAGAAAAATAAAGTCGGCATGTTCTTCATTTAAATACCTTGCCGGCCAAATACAGTCGGCATGTTCTTCATTCGTCGACCTTGCCGACTTTTCATACTTTCAGAACTAAAAGTGTTGATTTCTTCGTTGATTTTGAGTATGATTTCATACAACATATTTGCAATCCCCTTTCTATAAGTGTTTCGGTTGTGTGCTTCATTTTCGTTGCAAGAGATATTCTCATAAAAAAAAATCATCAAAAAATCATCCCACAAAAGTTCAATCAAAAACAAAATTTCATAACTTAAATTCATAAGTTTTAATCTATTCAATCAATTTAAACTTAATTAATTAAACTAATCAAAATTTTAATATTAATTAAACGAGGGCAATTTTGCCATTTTGAAAATATTTGGTTAAGGGATGACCTTTTTTACTTCAAAATGACCCTATTTTGTCTCATTTGGTATACCCAAATTAATATGGGTATGCCCCAATCAAGCCAGGAATAATTAGATATATTATTATAAATTTTAGGAAAATGAATAAACACAAAACTATGTAAATTGGGAACCCAACAATATATATCAAAGAGAAAAATTAAATTCTAATGCTAACAGATTTTGCACGATTAATCTAATTGATTTTAAAGTAATTTTAGGTGTTTTTAGTTTTGTTACAAGTTTGGTGAATGACGTTTGATGATATTTTTTTTGAAGTAGTGAACAAAGTAATGTTCTACTGCCCATAGGATTTGTTCTAATGATTAACTATGTTTGTCCCAAAGGGTTGTATGACTTACATACACAATATTAAAAGATTCGAGGATAAGGACATGTTTATTAACCAATTCCTCAAAACATTTAGACCTGGATCGATCGGTTCGATTCTTCTTAGAAAATTACGGCATGTAAGAATCGATGGTTACATTTGAAACACATATCCTTTCCCATGCCGTTATGGCATGGGTTGAGACCTAGTACTATATATATATATATATATTATGAAATGCAATGCAATGCATAAGGTTAGCATGATACATGTGTATCCGTACTCCTTTAGGGAACTTAGTTAACCTCAAGCTAAGTTGAGGGAAGAATCATATTCTATGAAGGAATCCTTGTTTAGGCAGAATTCCTAGTTAGGAAAAAGCTTTGTTTTATGCAACACTCTTAGTTTAGGAAATAGATTCCTAACAGAAGACCTAGTCGGCTGAGTACGATAAAGTATATAAATAGAGAGGTTTGGTTGTTAACTAAACATATAGAAAACCTAGAGAAGTTTGTGAGACAGTTCATTATTGTAAAAGCAAGCTTAGCAAACAGTTTAGGGTTAACTATTGTTTAGAGAGATTGTGAGCATAAAAAAGGGAGAATTGTAATCGTTTTCTTGTTCATAATCTAGAGAAGATATATTTCTTCGAATCACTACTTGTGTTCTGTATTCTTCTAAGTTTCTTGTCTATTATTATACTGAATTCCGCCTTTATAGTGATAGCTACCAAGGTATAGAGATCAAACTTATCAATTTTGGCATAATGAGCAAGGTTAGATTTTAGGGTAAATCCCTGTGGTTTATGGTTTTCACTAGATCTCTCTACATAAAGCTTGGTGAGGTACTCGAGAAGTTAGAAGAAGTTAGGAGAAGAAGGGTATCAAAGATGACAAAGTCAGATGATGAACCCAAGCATAGCGAACCAAAAACTATGGAATAAAAGGTGGCTATGCTACAAATAGACATGAAGTCGATTAAAACCACCCTTGAAGAATTGACTGAATGTATTCGTTCTCATACACCAAAGCCGAAGATGAAGAAAAAGATTACACCTTCGCCTGAAGCTTCGGAAAAATATGAATCAGAAGAAGACGACTAGGCCTGTCAATATTTGTCCGATATCCGGGATCCGTTTCCGATTATTCGATATCCTATAGGATTTTATCCGTTGTATCGGATATCGGATATAATATGTTATCGGATATTTCTTCCTTAACATATCGGAATCGGAATAAGCTATATCCGTTTGTTTAGATATCCGATATGTTAAGGACGTAATTGTAATTTTTCCAAACCCTTATTTCCCCTACTAATTGATGGCTGATTTTCTTTTAATGTTCAGGTTGATAAGTTTGGGATTTGATATCCGATAATATCAAGTATAATATAGAATATTATCGTATATTATCGGATATTGTCGGATAAATATCCGATAAGTGTCAATTATGAAAATGTTTTACAAGGGTTTTTAAGCTTTTTTGGTATAACCGGATATTTATCGGATATCCGATAGCTTAACCTATCGGTATCGATATCTGATTTTGATATCCTATAGGATATTATCGGATATCGGATATCCGATAATCCTTAACCTGTCGGATATCAGAATTCTTAATATCCGACGGATATTCTTCCATTGACAGGCCTAAAGACGACTCAGAAGAAGAAGAGGAAGAAGATGAGGATGAAGAAAAGAAAAAAAATGAGTTTCTTAAAAGTCCTACATCAACTAAACCTCATGGGAAGAATCTGAGAATTGATTTTCGTGTTGATATTCCACTTTACAATGGGAGTGTCGATGTAGAAAAATTGGATGATTGGATTGAACGTATAGAGACGTATTATTCTTTCTTTGAATATGGTTCAAAGGAAAAGATTTCTTTCGTGGCATTGAAGCTACAAAAGCATGCTCTAACCAGGTGGAAAGCTTATCAAAGACAAAACCTAGGTAAAGGAGTATTGTCATGGAGAAGATTCAAGATAGTTGTAAGGAAACAGTTTTATCCGGTTGGATACCATGAGGAAAGATGGTTCAAGTAGTACAACTTGAAGAAAACTTACAACCAAACCGTGCAAGAATATACTTCGGAATTTTAGAATCAAGCTATGATTTTGGATTTAGACTTGGGAGATTATGTTATCTTTATGAAATATATTTTTGGGTTACATGAGTATATACGGAAGGAGTTGAATATGTTTTCGGTGGATTATATCTACAAAGCAAGTTTAAAAGCTAATGCCATTGAAGGAAGGCTTAAGAAATATGATTCAAATGGGAATACCAAGGCGAAATCTGGAGGTACCACTGTAAAAGGAGGTGAAAGGAGCAAAGAAGAAGGGAAGTTTAGTGACAAGGAAGGTTTGATTTGCACCCATTTCAAACAAATAGGTCACGTTATCGACAAGTGTTGGGTTAAGAATCCTCATCTAAAGCCTAAAAGGTTGCAGAGGAAAGAAGCCAAGAAGGCAGCACAAGTCGCTCAAACTCCAAAAGAAGTCCACGGACTAACAGAACCCAATTCAAAGATCTCTCTTATGACAGGGGAAAAAGAAACACATTCAAAAGATGATCTTAGGGAGCGACTCTTCATAGTGAAGATGCAAGTCAAAACATCACTAGTTGATGCTATTATTGATCCGAGAAGTTAGCAGAATTTACTTTCACATTCTTTGGTGCAGAAGATAGGATTGAAGACTATCAAACATCCTAAACAATACCCTTTAGGATGGCTTCAAAAGGAAGGGGGCTTACAAGTTTCACATCAGTGAACGTTAAAATTTGCTCTAGATGAGTCATATATTGACGAAGTTACATGTGATGTAGTTCCTTTGGATGTTTTTCAGGTAGTATTAGGTAGTCCTTACCTATGGGATAGAGATGCAAATCTACACAGGAGGGAAAAAAAATATACCTTTACCAAAGATGGAGAAAGTTTTGTGATTCGGGCTATAGATTCTCCTTTAGAGGGATCAAGCTTGATTACAGCCACTCAAGCTAAATGGTTGGTGAATGCTAGCACAAAGTTCATTCTCCTTGTGATCCGTTCTCTTGAGGAGAAGCCGAGTAGAGTTTGTTTGGAAGCCTTGACTGCACAACAAGAATGCGACCTAGAAAGGTTAAAGTTGAGATACAAGGATTTATTTTCTGATGTCATGGGGTTACCGCCAAAGAGGAGTGTGGAGCATGAAATTATGTTGACCGGGGAGAGTTCTCTTCCTAATGTAGGTCTTTATCGCACGTCCATAGAGGAATCTGATGAGATCAAGAAACAAGTCCAAGAACTCCTAGAATTAGGTAGTGCCAAGTGCTTCACCTTGTGGATCAGCAATATTATTGTGTAGGACCAGAATATCGCTACAACGATATTCCTGCGAAGATTAACAACACTTCTGCGAGGACATCGCGAGTACCTTAACAATATTTGACGAGTGTCGCAGAATTACTTAAGGAATGACGTAATGAATGACGAATGAAGAAACATGAAAAGAGCATGTGCTGATCTACGATGGTTATAAGGTTTGCGAGAAGGAGAAACATGGTTGTCGCGATGTGATCGCATAATAGATCCGAGATAAAAGGAAGACTTAGCTGTCATCCATTATGTAACTAATCTATAAATAGAGACCCAATATGTCCAGAAAAGGATGATGTATTTTTGAGAGTTCAAAGAGTCTTGAGGAGAGAGAAACTTCAAGAGAATAGTTGTGATATTGATTTCTTCCATTTCTGTAAACATTTCTGAGAACAAAATAGTAAAGTGTCGTTTTTAATCTCCCATGATGAGTTGATTATTATAGAATCTTTACAAGGGCGTAGTGTAGGATTTCCTGCAACTACATTTTGGCGCCCGAAACAGGGAGAATCAAATTGAGAAATCTGTAGTTACAATTTGAAGTTTTGAAGAAATTGGTAAGGCTAAAGAAATGGTTAGAAGAAGAAGAAATACATCATAACCACCAACAACCATGAGGAGGAGTAAAAGACTTGCAGGTGGAGAAACAAATGAATTGGGAGAATCTTCAAGGATGAGAACAAGAAGAAATAGAACAAGGAATGAAGGGGAAAATTAGATTCAACAGCCGAATCAACAAACACCAATACAAGATAGAAATGTGGATTACGATAGAGTGAGTGTGCATACTTGGAGATCAGATTCGATGGAAGAAAAAGAAAATCGACAATTAAGAAATGAAAGCAGAGAAGAAAGAGATCAAGGAGTGGTTGAAGGATTAATTCATGGAGAGGGTGAAAATAAAACAACAGATGATTTAAGACAAAGAATACAGGAAGAAAGAAGGCTAGAGGCGGAAGAACGTGCAAATTTAACAAGACAAAATCATGAGTTGAGAATGGATAATTTGAGGTTACAAAGTAGAATATCAAGAAGTACTGCTAGATCAAGTTAAAGATCATTCAGAGAAGAACCAAGGCGAAACTCTCTTATGATAAATGTTAGAGAAAACATACAAGAAGAAACGCAAAATCCAAATGGAGAACAACGTCATGTAGAAAAGAGGGTAATTGATGATCGCTATGATCCACGCGGTGAAACTTTGAATGGAAGAAGAAGTAATAGAAATGAAAGAGATGATAATAATCAAGATGATGAAGAAAATCGAGAAGAAGGTAGAAGAATATTACATGGGCGAGAGAATGTATGAAATCAAAGAATCATTGAGAACTAAATTGAGAGACATTATGCTGAACAAGCACGCTTAGCCTGCGAAAGAGAAAGGTTGAGAGCAGAAGTGTAAGAACATGAGTTTCAAGAGGCAATACGGCAGATTAACCATGATAATAGAGAAAGGAGACGCACGCAAAATCACGATAATGATAATTTTCAAGAAGAATATGACAGAATACAAAGAATAATAGAAAGACAACAAAGAGAAATGGTGAGAAATGAAGAAACTCGCGGAGAAGAAATTGGAAGACATAATCAAATGCGAATTTTAGAAGGAGGTAAAGATGAAAATCGCAGAAGAAGGCAGAGCAACAAAGTAATATCACAGATTGGAGAGAAGATCTTCATGCGTACTTAGCGAGAGGAGAAACTCCAAGAAATAGACTAGAGGCACATAAATTAAAAAGTAGGGCAACCAATTATGAGCTAAGAGATGGAGTCCTATATCGCAGATCTTTTAGTGGACCATCACTAATATGTTTGACGAGAGAAGAAGGAGAAAAAGTGTTGAAAATGCTGCATAGTGGTGATGCTGGTAATCACAATGGAGGAAGATCTTTGGCATATAGAACAAAAATGCAAGGGTATTACTGGACATATATGCATGAAGATGCGAAGCAACACTCAAGACGTTGTGAATATTGTCAACGATATGGAAAAAAGATACATGCACCAGGAGCACCATTATCATCTTCAACGAGTGTGTGGCCTTCTGGAAAGTGGGGATTAGATATTGTGGGACCATTTTTGCATGGTTCTGGACAAAGAAGATATCTAATTGTCGCAACAGATTACTTCACGAAATGGGGAGAAGTGAAGGCAGTACAACATATTCGTGACAAAGATATTTTTACATTCATATTTGAAAATATAATTTGCAGATTTGGGATTCCTGCACAGATGGTATCTGATGATGGAAAGAAGTTTGAAGGACAGAATATAGAGTTGTTACTTAATGCATTTAAGATCAAGTGTGGAAAATCAACACAATTATATCTGCAGGGCAATGGACAAGCAGAGGCAACAAATAAAACAATGGCAAACATTTTAAAGAAAAAGTTAGAAGGATACCACAAGATATGGTGTGAGAAAGTGCATAATGCAATATGGGCCTACAATACAACCAGACGAGAAGCTACTGGAATGTCTCCCTTTTGTTTGACATATGGGGTTGAAGCTTGTGTTACCAACAGAAGTTACTATTCCTACAACAAAAAGAGAGGCCTGGGAAAGAAATTTAAGTGCTGGCATGATTCTAAATAAGCTGGATGAATTAGAAAAAAAAAATAGAAAAATCTTTGCAACATATGGAAAATTATCAGCGAAGATTAGCTCGCGAGTACAACAAATGTGTTAATGAACGTAAATTCCAACCAGGTGATTAGTGTTGCGTGAGACACCAAGTTATCAGCGAGAAAGTGGTGGAAAACTGGCGAGAAAATGGGATGGACCATACATCATTAAAGAGACAGTTGGAAATGGGGCATACAAGTTAGTGGATCCTGAAGGTAGAGATGTTGGTCAAAGACTTGATAGACCATGGAACAGATTATTTCTGAAAAGGTATTATCAATGATATATTCTGCGAGATTAGAGATACTGATATGTTATATGATGAAACAGAAAATAAACTTTCTTTTACAATCTCAAGATTCCAGAGAAGATTTCTAAGATTTCAAAAGATTTTATAGAATATCTAATTCAACTGCAAGAAATGCAAGAATAAAGAAACGCGAAAAGATCGCGAGAAACGCGAATAAAATTTCGCAGAGATTTAAATAATGAGACAAACCTTTATGGCATGCACCTTAGTTCGCGAGTACAATCTTGCAAGAGGCAAATGTAAGACCTACAAGTACGTCATAAAGGGGGTATCTCTTTACATGATTCAGGGATAAGGTTATACCGCTGTTGGAACCTGAGTCATGAAGATGTTGGGGGTTAAAGAAAACCTATCCGGGAGAGAGACCTTGGATTTCCAGCTTTATAAGGTTATACCCTGGTTGGACGACCGATGATCTCTCCTAAGGAGTGCATAGTATGACCAAGGCGCCTAGGTACACGGTTGAGACAAGGGTGCCCGAAGAGATTGCTCTTGATTATCACATATCCTTTGAAGATTACTCAATTGCTGCGAGGAGATTGTCATCAAGCTTGAAAATCTATGTTTCTCTCGGGATAAAGTTTTATTTTCATCTGATAAAGATTCTATCGCCAAATTAGCCTTGATTAACAAATATGAGAGACGAGAAACCTCGCTACTTAATAAATTTTGATTTTGCGATAGTTGATTATTCTTATTAGTAAGATTATCTATTTGATCGATCGAATATGTGTAGATATTATCTAATTTATTATGCTGGTCCATCCAAGAATCTCTTTCAACGCGAACTTCTTCAGCAATGGATTCAAATTTAAGTCTTTCCATGAAACGAATCTGATTTGAAACTAATGTATGAACCAAGAATTTAAGAAGGAGGCATGAGTACAGAGAATATGAAAATAAAATAGAAAGGAAAAAGGATAGAGGCAAGAAAATTGTACCTTTCAGCTCGTTATTTTTTCTGAGAAGATTCTCGCAATTAAGTAAAGAGTTGCGAAGCTTATGGTTCAAAGTATCACATTCAGAAGTTTTGACTTGAAGGATTCTCTTCAGAGATTCAACTTCATTTTCCAAGGATGCTCGTGAAGCAATACAATCAGAGCCAAAATACTTGAGTAAAGTCTCGCAAACTTCATATTGGAGAGGGTCAGTAGAAGATTTTTTTGCATTGTCTAAAATGTTAGATAAAATTTTAAAAGCAACATCGACTCCTGCTAAGGTTTCATTTGATGAAGGAAGAGATGCATAGGGTGAAGTAGTAATGAGAGCAAGTTGACAATTTGAGTCGTTTGCAATGGTTGTATTATCAGGAGAAGTATTTGGAAAAACAACAGTTGAAGGCAATAAAGGACTAGAAGGAGTTTCAGTCACAACGATTTTAGAAGCTTGATTTTTCAAAAAATCATAAGAAGTAGAGGTATTGGCAGCGATATTCTCGCAGATAAAAGGAGGAGGATCTGATCGCGAGGGTGTGTGAACAGTTCTCGCAGATGTTAACGGTGGAAGGATGATATCATCCTCAAGAATTTTAAATTGGCGAGGTCTTTTGGGGGGATTAGCGATTTTCTCGTCATTCTGCGAATAATAACTTAGATAAGAAATAGAGGCAACAATATTGTTATTAAGAAATAGAATGTGTTTCTTACTATCTTATCACTCGCAGAACTCCTCTTCTTCTTTTCAGTGGGCCTTTTACGAGTATTAGGGTTTTGATCTGTGGACTTGGTGTTAGGGATAGTTCCACTGAAGAGAAAACATAATAGGGAATTTATGAAGAATCAAATAGAGAATATTGGAGAATATAAGTAAAAATTGGCTCAAATGAATAAATAAATAATAAAAAAAAAAACCCTTGATGACTCCATTAGAACATTAGAAGGAGAATATGAAGAGGAAGAAAAGTTGCAGACGGAAGATAAAATAAACAGATGAAGAATATAAAGAAATAAAAAAAGAAAGTTAATTCTGAAATCTAACTCTACCTTTTATAGGCAAAAAGGAATGACATGTTGAATAGAGACGTGTCAGTAAAAAGAGGTATTTGCAACACGTGTAGGAGGTTAAGCTAAATTAACGGAGCCTTGTCGAGAAGAAAATGTGGAAAGAAAAGAAGCTGCGAGCGCTATGAAGAGTCTGGGATTCTCATGATCTTCTCTTCTTCGCAGAAAAGACATGAGAAGAGGAAAGATGTAGGACCATAATATCGCTACAACGATATTCCTGCGAAGATTAACAACACTTCTGCGAGGACATCGCGAGTACCTTACAACATTTGACGAGTGTCGCAGAATTACTTAAGGAATGACGTAATGAATGACTAATGAAGAAACATGAAAAGAGCATGTGCTGATCTACGATGGTTATAAGGTTGGCGAGAAGGAGAAACATGGTTGTCGCGATGTGATCGCAGAATAGATCCGAGATAAAAGGAAGACTTAGCTGTCATCCATTATGTAACTACTCTATAAATAGAGACCCAATATGTCCAGAAAAGGATGATGTATTTTTGAGAGTTGAAAGAGTCTTGACGAGAGAGAAACTTCAAGAGAATAGTTGTGATCTTGATTTCTTTCATTTATGTAAACATTTCTGAGAACAAAATAGTAAAGTGTCATTTTTAATCTCCCATGATGAGTTGATTATTATAGAATCTTTACAAGGGTGTAGTGTAGGATTTCCTGCAACTACATATTGGTACCAAAGAAAGATGGAGGATGGCATATGTGTATTGATTATAGAGCATTGAACAAGATCACGATCAAGAATCGTTACCCTCTACCTAGGATAGACGACATGATGGATCAGTTGGAAAAAGCTCGAGTCTTCACAAAGTTAGATTTCAAATTTGGATACCATCAAGTGAGAGTTCGAGAAGATGATACATGGAAAACTGCTTTCAAGACCAAACAAGCTTATTCGAATGGTTGGTGATGCCTTTTGGTTTGTGTAATGCTCCAACAATGTTTATTAGTTTGATGAATTATTTGTTATGACCTTTTATAGAATATTTTGTGATTGTTTATTTGGATGATATCCTTATATACAACAGAACTTGGGAAGAGCATCTCATTCACGTTGAGAAGGTGTTTAAAGTGTTACATGAAGGCCAGTTGAAGTTGAACGTCAAAAAGTGTGAGTTTGGAAAGGAGGAGTTGGTGTACCTAGGATTCATTGTTGGTGGTGGAAAACGGAAGATCGATCCAAGGAAGGTCGAAGTGATCACTAATTGGCCTAGACCTAGTACTGTAACTGAAATCAGGAGTTTCTTAGGGGATTGCACATACTTGCGTAAGTTTATCCGGCATTTTTCGACTATTGTAGGACCATTACATGGTTTGACGGGAGCTAAGTCAAAGTTTGAATGGCATCAAACCCATGAAGACGCTTTTCATTTACTAAAATGGAAGATTTCATAAGCACTGGTGTTGGCATTGCCTAACTTACAACGTACTTTTGAAGTTGAGACCGACGCTACTAACTATGCATTAGGAGGAGTGTTGTTGCAAGATGGGGAACCAGTGAAGTACACTAGTGGAGAATGGGGTTTTAATGACCCACATCCGCGACCCTCAATGGCGGTCAACGGACCGTGGACCGCTCAAGACGGTCGTAGATATAATAAATTTCCGGAGCACAAATTAGAGCATTAAAAACGGTCGTTGTATAATTTTTTTAATTACGATTATATCCCCGATTCATCAACCCACACCGCGACTGCGTTACCTAGTTGAATCACTGCTACTTTTCTTAGGCGGGACCCTCCTTTTCTCACCTCGTTATTATCGATGCAATAAATATTATGGAGACTGTGAAAATGACCATATTACCCTTATTAGAAATAAGTGCAATAAATATTATGGAGATCGTGAAAATGACCAGACTACCCTTATATCGAAAATAAGTAAAGTAAATATTATACTCTTTGAAAATGACCATATTACCCTTACTGGAAATAAGTGCAATAAATATTATGGAGACAGTGAAAATGACCAGCCTACCCAATTAAGTGTAATAAGTAAAGTAAATATTACAGACTGAGAAAAATGACCATATTACACTTATTAGAAATAAGTGCAATAAATATTATGTAGACTGCGAAAATGACCAAACTACCCTTATTGAAAATAAATAAAGTAAATATTATATACCGTGAAAATGACCATATTACCCTTATTGGAAATAAAGGAAATAAATATTATGGAGACTGTGATAATAACCAGACTACCCTTATCAAAAATAAATAAAGTAAATATTACCTACTGTGAAAATGACCATATTACCCTTATTGAAAATAAGTGCAATAAATATTATGGAGACTGTGAAAATGACCAAACTACCCTTATCGACAATAAGAAAAGTAAATATAAAAAATAATATGAATATGACCATATTACCCTTAGTGGAATTAAGTGTAATAAATATTACAGAATCTGAAAATCTCGATAATACTTATTGCACTTATTTCCAACAAGGGTAATATGGTCATTTTCACAGTCTCAATAATATTTATTGCACTTATTTCCATTAAGGGTAATATGGTCATTTTCAAAGTGTGCAATATTTACTTTATTTATTTTCAATAAGGGTAGTCTGATCATTTTCACAGTCTCCATAATATTTATTACACTTATTTCCAATAAGCGTAATATGGTCATATTCACAGTATATAATATTTACTTTACTTATTTCCTATTAGGGTAGTCTGGTCAATTTCACAGTCTCCATAATATTAATTGCACTTATTTCGAATAAGGGTAATATGGTTATTTTCACAGTCTCTAATATTTACTTTACTTATTTTCGATAAGGGTAGTCTGGTCATTTTCACAGTCTCCATAATATTTATTGCATGTATTTCTAATAAGGGTAATATGGTCATTTTCACATTCTCCATAATATTTATTGCATTTTTTCCAATAAGGGTAGTATGGTCATTTTCACAGTCTCCGTAATATTTATTGCAATTATTTCCAATAAGGGTAATATGGTCATTTTCATAGTTTATAACATTTACTTTATTTATTTCCGATAAGGGTAGTATGGTCACTTTCACAGTCTCCATAATATTTATTGCACTTTTTTCCAATAAGATTAGTATGGTCATTTTCACAGTCTCCATAATATTTTTTGCACTTTTTTTCCAATAAGGGTAACATGGTCATTTTCACAGTCTGTAATATTTACTTTACTTATTTTCGATAAGGGTAGTCTGGTCATTTTCACAGTCTCCCTAATATTTATTGCACTTTTTTTTCCAATAAGGGTAGTATGGTCATTTTCACAGTCTCCATAATATTTATTGCACTTATTTCCAATAAGGGTAGTATGGTCATTTTCACAGTTTGTAACATTTACTTTACTTATTTTCGATAAGGGTAGTATGGTCATTTTCACAGTCTCCATAATACTTATTGCACTTATTTCCAATAAGGGTAGTATGGTCATTTTCACAGTTTGTAACATTTACTTTACTTATTTCCGATAAGGGTAGTATGGTCATTCTCACAGTCTCCATAATATTTATTGCACTTATTTCCAATAAGGGTAATATGGTCATTTTCACAAAATGTAATACTTACTTTATTTATAGCACTTCTGATATATTTCGTCTCCGGTTCATACGAACGAGAAACTCAGGTCTAACTCTAGTAATATTTGAAGCTATGATGTTCAATTCTGAAATATTTCGTCTTCAGTTCATTCGAATAAGAAACTTAGGTCTAACTCTAGTAATCTTTGAACCTGTGTTGTTCAATTCTGATATATATTTCGTCTCATGTTCATCAGAACGAGAAACTCAGGTCTAACTCTAGTAATATTTGAACCTCTGATGTTCAATTCTGACATATTTCGTCCTCAGTTCATCCGAACGAGAAACCCAGATCTAACTTTAGTAATATTTGAACTTGTGATGTTCAATTCTGATATATTTCGTCCTCAATTCATCCGAACGAGAAACTCAGGTCTAAATCTAGTAGATTTTGAACCTGTGATTTTTAATTTTGATATATTTTGTCCTCAGTTCATCCGAACAAGAAACCAGGTCTAACTCTGGTAATTATTAAACCTGTGATGTTCAATTCTGATATATTTCTTCCTCATTTCATCCGAACGAGAAACTCATGTCAAACTATGGTAATCTTTGAACTTGTGATGTTCAATTATGATATATTTCATCCTCAGTTCATCCGAATGAGAAACCCAGGTCTAACTCTGGTAATATTTGAACCTTTAATGTTCAATTCTGATATATTTCATCCTCAGTTCATCCGAACGAGAAACTCATTTCTAACTTTGGTAATATTTGAACCTGTGATGTTCAATTCTGATATATTTCGTCCTCAGTTCATCCGAACAAGAAACTCAGGTAATCTTTGAACCTGTGATGCTCAACACTGATATATTTCGTGTTCAGTTCATCCGAACGAGAAACTCAGGTCTAACTCTGGTAATCTTTGAACCTGTGATGTTCAATTATGATATATTTCGTCCTCAGTTCATCCGAACGAGAAAACTCATGTCTAACTCTGGTAATCTTTGAACCTGTGATGTTCAATTATGATATATTTCGTGTTCAGTTCATCCGAACGAGAAACTCAGGTCTAACTATGGTAATCTTTGAACCTGTGATGTTCAATTATGATATATTTTGTCCTCAGTTCATCCGAACGAGAAAACTCAGGTCTAACTCTGGTAATCTTTGAACCTGTGATGTTCAATTATGATATATTTCGTCCTCATTTCATCCGAACGAGAAAACTCATGTCTAACTCTAGTAATCTTTGAACCTGTGATGTTCAGTTATGATATATTTCATCCTCAGTTCATCCGAACAAGAAACTCAGGTCTAACTCTTGTAATCTTTGAACCTGTGATGTTCAATTATGATATATTTCATCCTCATTGCTTCCAAACGAGAAACTCAGGTCTAACTCTAGTAATATTTGAACCACGTGATGTTCAATTCTGATATATTTCATATTATGATCATCCAAACGAGAAACTTGGGTCTAACTCCAGTAGTCTTTGAACCTGTGATGTTCAATTCTGATATATTTTGTCTTCAGTTCAACTGAACGAGAAACTCAGGTCTAACTCTGGTAATCTTTGAATCTGTGATGTTCAATTCTGATATATTTTGTCCTCAGTTCATCCGAACGAGAAAACTCATGTCTAAATCTGGTAATCTTTGAACCTGTGATGTTCAGTTATGATATATTTCTTCCTCAGTTCATCCGAATGAGAAACTCAGGTCTAACACTTGTAATCTTTGAACCCGTGATGTTCAATTATGATATATTTCATCCTCAGTTCATCCAAACGAGAAACTCAGGTCTAACTCTAGTAATCTTTGAACCTATGATGTTCAATTCTGATATATTTCCTCTTCAGTTCATCCGAATGAGAAACTCGGGTCTAACTCCAATGATATTTGAACCTCTGATGTTCAGTTCTAATATAGTTCGTCCTCTGTTCATCCGAACGAGAAACTCAGGTCTAACTCCAGTAATCTTTGAACCTGTGATGTTCATTTATGATACATTTCGTCTGCAAAACAGTCATTGTATAATTTTTATTATTATTATTTTATTCCTCTCTTTTTAACCCACGATGTGACCGATAATCCTAGATTATTCTATAGTTTGAATTTTCAAGGCCCCACCATTTTGGTGGTCAAGATTAACCAAACCGAAGTGAATGGCTAGATTAAGCTAACCCTATTTCTTCTTTTTGACCACCTCACCCATATCTCTTCCATATCTTATCTTCTCTTCTCTTCCATATCAAAAGTGAACAAAACTTATTTCTCTTTCATCCTCTCACAGCCGCACCTCAAACCCTCTTCTTAATCATTTCTCTTAGGGTTTGATAATCATGCATACTAGAATTTGGTTTTTTGTTCTCTTAGAAATAGAAGTGAATTTCTGTTTTATTAGAAATAGAGGTGAAGGTGGTTAATCAGGAAGTAGAAGAATACATTGAATCAGAAACAATCTGAGACCAGTGAATCTGAAAGTGTTGTTGATTAGAGATTCGCAGTATTTTGTTTTAAGGAATATGAAACATAGTAAGTTTTTTATTTTGGTTTTATCTTGTATTTTAATTTGAGGGTTAGGGTTTTGATTTTTCAATTTTTAGGGTCGATTGTTTGGATGGGTGTGAATGTTTCATGTTATTTGTTCATGATTGGAAATAGTGTGCTCTTGTTGAATCAGATTTGAAAGGATGTTTGTTGATTTTCAAAAATGGAGATGGAAGAATAGGTCCTGCTGCAGATGATGAAGGTTGAGGACTTTGAATTCCATAATTAAAGATTAAAGCTCTTACTTCTGGTTAATAATGTTCAATTCCTAATTAATTTTGATTTTGATATTTTTTGATTTTATGGTTTTTGGTTATAATCTGTTTGTGTTTTATGTAATTGTAGATGTGGAAGAACTTTTCTCGCAGTGCGATCCTGGTGAGGATATTTCTTCTCCTTCTCCTTCTATCTATATCTCTATTTACACCATTTTTGTTAGCTTTCGGCTAATTTTTCAATGTTGGTATGATTAGTAGCTTAGGGTTAATGTGAGTGGTTTTTCTGGTATGTTTTTTTTTTTTTTGATTTTCTGATTACTGGTTTGACCAAATTAGAGAATTCGATTTGATTTTGATGAAGAATTTTTAGTGTTCGAAGAGGATTTTAGTCCTGGGTTTCAAAATGAGTGACTTGTGTTGGCATGTGATAATGGTTTTGATACTCAAGAATGAGCTATACATATGATTATTATAAATATTCTCAAATTGAGTTGTTGTTGTATATTTTTATGAAGTTTTCCACTTACATTCTGTATACTCTTTATTTGATGTAGATATTCGGGTTCATAAATTCTATGAATGTTGAAGATGAGGAAGATGTCGTATCTGGGTAAAAGATGTGTTACTCTCTTTTCATTTGTTAATGTGGTTATCAATTAGAGTTCTGTAATGATGGTGCAAACTGTTTGGTCTGTGTTTTTTTTATTGAATTTTTAGTAAACATGTTTTTTTTATTGCAGAAGTATAACGGCAATCCATACTTTACAAACCGAATTCTCACAAAGAGAATCACATTCTGTAAATATGGATCCAACTACTAATTTAAGTGTTGTTAAGATCGACTGGAAGGATGGCATAGTAAAGAAGATTTTATTAGTTGCTTCTAAACATCTATCTAGCTTTATATATTAGCATTAACATAATTTTACTCATTATATTTTGTCTTAACATGCCATTATTACTGAATATCTACACGACACGCCTGATTTTGATACAGGGCGAGAATTCTTATCTAATGTTTGAAGCTAATTTTTTTGTCACATGTGTATCTTCATTAAAAATTCTACTCCTTTGTTTACTTGCACTAATGTAGTGAAGGTTTGCTGCAGGAAAAGCACACATTATGTTTGTAGATGTAATGATTGCAGCTTATGGACTTGAATACTCGAGGGTTTGAGTTAATTTTAGTAACTTCAGGTGTTGTTGGTGTTGGCCGCCAAATGCTAAGGTAAAGGGAACTTCTAAACATCTAGCAGGTTAGTACTTCTTTTAGTAGTTTTATTTTTGTGGCTTTTTTTAATGTTTATAATCAGTGTCTGGTCTTTTGATTAAATATAAAGTTATTGGTGTATAGGAAATAAGTGGTACTCGTACACTACCATGTTTATGTGCTTGTAAGGGCTCATACATTAGGCCAGTGATAAGTGCAAGGCTTCCATACACGGACTGTAATACTAACATATGTGCACTTCCAACCACATATCTCTAGGTGCTTTGCATATACCATTGTTTGGTAACGCATACTAAAGATTGGTGCATATTATTACCTTGATCTTATGTTCCTGGCAAAGATCCATTGAAATGGTAGTGGTGACTAGAATCTTAAGATAACAGATTGCTTCAATCTGGACCGTAGTACAATCATCATAATGTTTTAACCAATGAGGTGATTCCATGTATTGATGAAAATAAATTAAAATTCAATGCCTTCTGATGGAAAACTAAGTACCTGAGTTAGCTTCATATATCTAATACTTCCCTGAATTTATTTATTTATTCATGTTTCAGCAGGATTCTTGTGATCCAAAATTTATCTTCTTCTTTGTTGCTCTGGAAATGAGTCAGGGAGATGTAATTTCTGAAACCTGTTTTGTTTCTTGGTTCTTCGGGTATCTTCTTATTCTGAGACTGCCACAAATGACTCTTCTAAGAAGATTATTCATTTCAATGCCAGGGCTGTTGTGGTATTTGTCATTGTAGCATTAGTCTTGCTGATGCTACTGTACTTCTTTATGTCTGCGTGATTCATTTGGATGCTGATTGTACTATTTTGCATCAGTGGAACTGAGGTACAAAGTTTTTTGGAATTTCATCCTTACTTTTTTGTTTGATTGTTTCGTCAAAACTTGATTAATTGGTTGCATTCATTACTGAGACATTAGTGTCATAAGTATAAGACCTTACTATGTCTACTTGGAATATCTATTTTTTCATTTAATGTTTGGAGAGGTGCAGTTAGTAATAATTCCATTGACTTGAGTTTTTATGCATTATGAATATGTTTTCCACTGAATGGTGTTGATGTCTGCAATGCATACTGGCAAGAAAGTGGTGTAGGAGGAAGCTTTGACAGCTCTAGCATCAGTAGATGATTAGTCACAAGTACCTTATGGATTCTGCTTTCTCTGTTATCTTAAGTTTCACTTGTGGCATATGTCTCTTTTTGGCGTGTTACGTGCATTTGTAGAAATAATTTCATAAACATTATGATGTTGTTATACCTTATTTTGTGATGTGGTATTGTGTTATAGGCATCCCGGAAACCTCGTTATATTTCAGAAAATCCTAGGGATCCAGTATATTTACATAAACCATCAACATCATTGGTGGAAGAAGCAGACCGCGGTATTCCTTCTCTACTTCCCTTGTTTCTGGCAAGGTAGATTTCTCAAAAACTCCATTGTCATGTTTCATCATCGTACTAATTTCTATTAGACTATTTAAGTAATGCTTCTCTTTGAATCTCAGGTACCATAAGATACAGTTTGAATCCTTAATGGTTTACCAATCATTAAAGTTCTTCTTGGTTCGACCATGATCAAAATTCTGCTTTTATTCCGTCTTTGAATACTCTGTTTTTAGCATGTAAGCCACAAATCTGTTAATATTATTTCCTGGTTATCATTAGGGGTCTTATGATTTAATTTAGAATTTGTATATTCTATTTGAGTTGGTTTTGCAGGTTTATCTCTTATATCCCGTGCTTTGATATCTGCTTCAGTTGAGGCTTAACTTCATATTCTTCTAAAAATTGGAGGCTTACTCCCAATATTTTCATATATATAGGATGTGTTTTGTGTCTAAGCATGACTCCTGCATATGAGGAGGTAATTCATGTTACTTTTTATTCTTCTCTGTTTTATTATTGTTTCCTGGATTTGTAGTTTAGTGGTCTTAAGAAATTGTATGACTTCGAATCTCTTTCAAGGGGTTTCTATTGGTCCTCTTATTCAGATGGCTATGGATATTGACTTCACGTGATTATAGATGCATAAGCATTGTTGTTTTTTGTTGTTGTGGGTATCTGTTTGCATATTAACCAGATATGAACTATTAATTTGTTGCTTGTTGCTTTTGTGCTTCTAGATGATAGTTCATTGGCTTATTACCATATTCCAGGGTATGTCTGTTTTAGCTATTTGCATCAGTTGTATTAACTTCTATTTCAAGCATCACCTTAAATTGTAGGTTCCCATGTTTTTTTCCTTTCAAACTTTAAGTAGGTTGTTCAAGTGTGTCATTATTCCTACTCATGTTTGCGTGTATTAAGTTTCTTAATAATTCGAAGATTGTCTTGTTTCCAGAATTGCAAGAAGCATTTTGTTGTTCATTTTGAGAGAGAACTTTGCAGTCCCAAGAACTTGAAGATGATCGATTGTTTGAGTTTTACAATAATTTTCAGGTACGGGAGTGCATTTAGCTCTCCCTTTCAAAAGTATTTATCTTTTGCACGAACTAACTATGCGATCTAAACCTGATTGGGAATCATATCGAAATAAGAATAGATTTTATTAGCAGATGTGAAGATGTCTATCTACCCCCCCCCCCCCCCCGACTCAGTTCATCATTAAGTCTAGCATTACTTATTGTCTTTATCGTAATTAATTAATTACTTTTATTGTTGTAAGAACTTGTATTGCTTTAAACCTTTTTTTTTTGTAATTTGAATTCTTTTTTTTATGTAATTTGAACCTAATGAATCAATAACTTGGTTTCAATTTGAGTATAATTTGACTTTAATTTTGTTGTCATTTGGGTTTAATTTGGTTGTCATTTGGGTTTAATTTGGATTTCATTCAGGCCAGACAGATTCATTCAGGAAATCTGAGGTTATTTTTTTTATATCAAAATGTATATCAAGAACCGTCTGTGGTCAGTCATAACACCTTGACTGTTAAAATCGGTCGTTGATATGAGTTGAACCGCGACCCGCAAGGACACGTCACAGTTAAAAAGGACGCTCAAACAACGACCCTTTCTTCGACCGACAAAGCAAGTCATAGATACGAGTTAAATGACTTGCTTCGTCGGTCGCGAAACTGCTGATTTCCACTAGTGGGACCATTCATAATTGTTCTCAGGTGCTATTAAGAACTATGCACCTTATGACAAAGAATTTTATGCTTTATACCAATGTATCAAGCATTGACGAGTGTATCTCTTAGGCAAAGAAGTAGTTGTACATTCATATCACAAACCGTTGGAGTATCTACATGCATAGACAAAACTACAACAATCCCGGCACATGAAGTAGATGTCTTACTTAATGGCTTTCAATATTCTCATTAGGTACAAGAAGGGAGTATCAAACAAATTGGCAGATATGTTATCTCGACCTCCAGTTCGAGCATTACTGGTGGTCATGAGAATTCAGAAAATTGTTCCTCAAGAGTATGCAGAGTCATACGCATCCAGCAAAGACTTCAAGAAGGTGTGAAGAGTGATGGATGGTTGGATATAAAGACAAAAAAACCTTATCACTTCCCTTTTTCCTTTTCCTTTCTCTCTCTCTAGTTTTCTTCTGCTAGATCTGTTGAAATCCAACTAAATCGACCAAAAACTCAGATGTTGTTTATCTGAAGGCTTATTTCATAGATCAAAACCCATCGTTCAGAGATCAAACTCAATCCTCAGTAACCCAAAATTCGTTTATAACCCTAGATATGTGATTTTTTCCTCTATAAACTCTAGAAAACTAAATTATTCTCTCTATTCTCTCCTGTTGAATTGTATCTAATCCAAGGAGATGGGTTTATCAAGTACAGATGCAGTAAGTAAAAACCGTAATTCATTTTTTTCAATGGATTTTGGGAGTCCAGCTTTTTTTTTATAGAGTAAATTTTTCTTCAGAATATGCAATTTTAATGTTTCTTCATTAGATATCATGGAGTTTTAACGCATGGGTTTGTTTTTTATTTCAGTTTTGTTGATTGAGTTTTGAGTTCTATTACTGTATAATCACATCTGGTCGGATTGGTTTATAGGTTCTATTTGAGTGATTAATTTGATTTTGGTTTTGGTTTTTATATGTACAACCTTCCCATATGTCTTATGATCAAGAAGAACCTCGGATAAAACATGAGAGTGAGAAGACCCACCTCTAATTGGATCCGTATGAGACTGATAACATCGTTGGGTTTGTGTGTTTCTCTCAACTTCAATCTCGTTTTTCCATCAGATCTCTTCATGTTCATACTTTTGTTTTCTTTGGAGAGACTGAAAACACCATACTATGTCAAGATTAGATCCTGTATTAATTTTGGGTTTGTCTTTGTTTTCCTGCAGCTTATATGTATGTCCATCCGCCTAAAGTCTTAAGGGTGAAATTGGGGATTATACTTTGAACCTGGGATTTCCTAAGGATTTTGAGATATTCATGTTTGTTAATGCAACTTTTATATATGCCAAGAAAGAAAAGTGGTCATTCTAATTCGATACTAGTTAATCACTGCAAATAATCTTACCAAGGTAAAATCAATTTTCGAATTATGTTTGAGTTACATATACTTTGTATTGCTGTAGGAGAAGAGTCTCGTAACAGTAATGTCTTATCGTGAAGAGCTTGCGAAGACCAACATGTGTATGTGAAGTTCATCACAAATTATTTGAAGAATGACGTAGCAGATGACATCAGCATAATCACGAGAAAATTGTGAAGACCTTGCGAATTTTAAGAGTTCTGCGAAGAAAACCCTTTAAAGCTTGCGATAATATCGCAAGCCAGATCCAAAAATAAAGGATAACTTAGCTGTCATCCACTATATAATACCCTATATACAAAACCAAGTAAAGTTGAGAGAGAGATCTTTTGGAGAGTGAGAAGAGAACAAAGAGGAGAGAGAAAGTGAAGAGTTATTTTTATTTCCTGATTTCCTACCACTCTTGTAAGAAATTCCCAAAAGAAATTAATAAAAGTTGATCATTGATAATCTTAGAAGTTATAGTAGATAATTCTGAATTCTTATCAGGGTGTAGTTGTGGGATTTACTACAACTACGTAATGGCTCTAGAAACAGGGACTTGAAGAAAAAGAATTATTATTGATATTTGAAAAAGTTTGGAATAAACATTGGAGAATTTGTGTAGTTTTTAACAGATTGTTGAAATTGAAAAGATGGTGAGGAGAAGTAAGAGAATTGCTGGAAGAAAAATAACTAAAGTGGGAGAATCTTCAAGGATGGGAGCAAGAAACAATAAATAATAACGAATTCAACCACCAATTCAGCGTACAACCGTATAAGAGAGAATCATCGATTATGATAGAGTCAATGTACACACATCCCAGACTGATTCAACAGAGTAAATAGAAGAGAGACGGAAATGGAGAGGGACGGAGAAGTGGAAGAGGGAGTAATCCATGGATATGAGGAGAATAAAATATTAGAGGTGTTAAGACAGCAGTTGTATGAAGAAAGGAGATTAGAGGCAGAAGAACGTGCAAATTTAACACGACAAAATCATGAGTTGAGAATAGAGAATATGAGATTACAAAATACAGGGTCAATGAGTACCACAAGATCAAATTCAAGATCAGTTAGAGAATAAATGAGGCGAGATTCACTTGTGGAGGATATTGCAGAGGATATGCAATATGTATGAAATACTATTGACGGACATCGCAAAGAAAGAGTAGTAATTGAAGATCGTTACGTTCCACATGGGTAAAATTACCGTGATGTACAAAACAACGGAGATGAGGGGAATGAACAACATCGCGAACGAAATAATCAAGGTGGTGAAGAAAATCGGGAGGAAGCAAGGAGGATACTATATGGGAGAGAGGTACAAAGAAATCAACAAGAAAGTGAAGCTAAAATTGAGAGACATAATGCCGCACATGCACGTATATCTTGCGAAAGAGAACAAATAAGGATGAGGTCGGAGGTTGAAGAACAAGAATTTCAAGAGGCTATACGCCAGAACAATCATGATAATCGGGAGAGAAGGCGTGAACGTTATCGCAACAATGACAACATTAATGAAGAAATTGATAGAACACAAGGAAGAATTAAAAGGAAGGAGAGGGAAGTAGGAAGGAATAAACAAGGTCGCAAAAGAGAAAATGAGAGACACAATCATGTGCGAACATACACAAGGGGTGAAAGAGAAGATCGCAGAAGAAGGTGAGAATAGGATGATGAAGAGGAAATACAATATTTAGTAAGGGAGAACAGACATGAACGCAGGAGAAGAGAAGCAGGGTTAAATAGACCAATGGACCATGGGTCAGGTGAGAATGAACAAATTCTAAGAGAACTGGCGGGGATGAGAGGGATGCTCAATAATATAGGAGAAGGAGGCAGAAGAAAATTGGACGAAGCAATAGAAGAAGCTGTGAAAACACCATTTACATAAGAAGTGCAGTTGCGAGGAATACCTCCAAAGTGTAATCTTCCTATATTAACTAGCATTTTTGATGGAACAACTTGCGCGGTCCAACATATCAAAGCGTATGTGAGATGCATGTTACAATGGAAAAATCTTGATGCTATATTGTGAAAATATTTTGCTTCAAGCTTGACAGGAGAGGCATTGAAGTGGTTTGAAGGTCTTCCAAAGAATACCATAGCATCTTTCAATCACTTACAAACGGTGTTATTAGGAGCTTACATAAGTAACAATTCATCGCGTCCGGGTATTGAAGATGTTTTTGGATTGAAACAAAGGGTTGGAAAAAGTTTGAAGCATTCAACTATGAGGTGAAAGACAATGTGCAGTAATATGGCAGGTCGTGTGGATGAAAGATATCTTATTTTGTCATTCATTAATGCAATGTTCACAACAAATTTGTTATATGTTCAAATCTTCAGAATCAAGAATATTATCACAATGACTGAGTTGAGAGAATATCAAGAGGAGTACATTGCTATTGATGAAAATCAAGAAGATATGGAGTCATACCCAGTTGTGAATACAAGTTCAAAGGTAGCAAATGCAAGCTTAATTCCCAAGTTAGCGAACACAGTGGCGAGAACTTCGCAAGATCAACATGGGACGATGATGGTTGAAAATCAACAGAAGCTAGTGGAAATGGGAAGCAGTGATCAAGAAGAGATTGAGAGAGAAAGAATTTTTATAGTTGTGGCGGAAATAGCAAGATTCAGAGACTTGATCAACCACAAGAAACCTATGGAGGTCAGAGACAAAATTATTATAAGGGACAAGGAACCAACAAGGTAGTATGGGAATAAATAAAAATGCCTCCTCTAAATACTAGTGTGGAAAAGATATGAGAATCCATAATCTTGATGGAGAACATTCTAGCACCTTGGAATATGGGGAGTGAGCCACCATCAACCCATATAAATCATGAATTCTTCTCATATCATCTTTTCCATGGACATACGACAAATGACTGCAGAAATGTTAAGAGAATTATTCTTATATTGATAGATAAAGGAAAGTTGAACCATTTTCTGATAAGACAACCACAACATTTACCATTACCACCACCACCATAAGATCGCATAACAAATGTAGCGAAAAGAGGAGATACATTTCTAATTGAAGTTGGTGCGAAAGCAAATAATCTATTGTGAAACTCAATTGTACATTCATACAAAACAATAGAAGATTTTCACGATAATGTTATGAGAAGAGTTTTCGCAAGAGATGCTGATGGTATAGAGATTATGAATATTGTGAAGGTTTCGCCAATAAAAGAATGGCAGAAACAATCCATTTCCTTTACAGCGGAAGAGATTCCTGAAGGTGGAGAAATGCATGATAATCCTTTGGTTGTAAGGTTGAAAATCAACCCGAAACCTAGTGATGATGACTCTTACAATTCCTGGGCGATCCATAGAATATAAATTGATACTGGAAGTTCTGTAGATATTCTGTTTTATCATACTTACAAAACTATAGGGGGAAAAGATGAGGATTTGATACCTTCAACTTACAAGATCTATGGCTTTAATGGAACTGCGAATAAACCAAAGGGAGAGATTGCAATGCGAATCCCCTTGAAGGGATTATCTTCTGAAATTCAATTCTGTGTTGTTGATGTGAAGTTACCGTATAATGCTCTAATTGGTCGACCTTGGTTGCATGGAATTCTTGGAGTGGTATCAACCTTCCACCAATGCATCAAGTTTCCTCATCCTAGTGGCGTGGAATCATAAGAGGAGACTGGGTTGAAGGAAAAAAGTGTCATGAAATTGATGTAGAGAAATGTGAAGAAAGAGCAGATCCGAATAGCAATTGGAAACATAATATCAGAGAAAAACAAAAAAGTGAAAGACTGATGGTAGACGCAATAGAACGAGAATATGAACATAAATACATAATAAATTTAACTTTGAGCATATATGTAATATCAACTTGATTCACGAAAATATAAAGGAATGTGTATTTCATAAGACATTTGCAATATAAAAATAACCAATAATGATTAAAATACTGCAAGTTCATCTTCCAAAACACTTGTAACTTAAATAATTAAATCTAAAAACATGCAAGATGAAAATCGTTCGAAATATCTTGTGAGAATGGCATTGCGAGGTGGACCGTTTAAGAGTACTCACAAAATATGTTATACCAAACCCTAGTTATATTTCTCAAAAACAAGAATAGATTCTCATGAGAAGTTTCCTAGATAACTGCATTATATTGCTTCCTCAAAGCTTGTGCGGTGAATTACCTTTAATTATTTAAGAATCCATTGATAATGGGATCATTAAATTCATCCAGGTCTTCAGAGATGCTAGTTAACTTATTAAGCTTTGTTCTTAGTTCACGCAAGGTGTTCTTTGATAGGGACAACATATGTTCATATTAAGTTATCTTCTCCAAGGAGTAATCGATATGAGACTGCTACAAATCATTTCTTTGGGTTACAAAGTTCTTTCCATGGTCCTAAAATCATTATCATGTTGACAAATAGATAAAATCCAGGTTAAGGAAGAGCCTTTACATCTCTGATTGATTTCCTTCATCTTTCTTGATGATCTGATACCTTCACATAGAAAAACATTTACAGCTTCTAATGCATCCTTCTTCGTAGTGCCTATGGTTAGGAGCCATGTTGCTGTATTTTTCAGAAAGTAATATGTGAAAGTAATTTTCAAAAGGAGACATATAAGATGAGGACTAATCTTAGCAAACCCTAACGGTTCACGAATCAATATAGTGTGGGTAATAACTCCACGGTCCGTGGCCCATAAATGACACACTATTTTTTGGAGAACCATTATAATATCCTATTGATTTTATCTTACATATCCTTATGTAAATTTCTCAAGTCCATAGTTTAGATCTCAACATAAGATATGATATTATTCTTATCTCAATAAACATAGTTTAGGGAACAATAGGTGTTTAAATACACATCAAGTCATTGTGGACTAAAGAGACGTGTTCAATAAGTTCTACGCAGAATTGTGTCAGAAAGGTTTTGTACTTTTAGAGAAATCAACCAGGTACAAATATTATTACTTATTGTCAAAAAATGAAAGAAATAAAAGGATATCATGATTTAATAAATAATCTTAAAATAAAATAATCAAAAACAAACTTGAGCAACCTTGATACTTACCTCATATTCTCACGTTAATAATGAGGATGCAAACATTACTACGATCAGGTAGCAATGGAGTGAGCAGAATACTCACTGCTTGTGCCACATGGTGACATAACAAGGTTTTCTGTATCATTCGAGTCCTTACCTCTTCTGTTTCTCAATCTTTGATTCCCCGTCTTAAGTTCAGATATGTCACGATGTTTATTTAAAGTCTGGTTCTTTTTCTGCATGTCATTTTGAAGCTTAACAAACTTCTTGTTATTCTTCTTGAAATTTCAATATTTGTTTTGAATGTGCGTCATACTTCCAAAAAACAAGCAAAGCAGAGAGGAGTCCTTGTTATGGGAATCGACTACTTGTTTATCACAACAACTTACATCTTATTTCTTGGAATTAACCGGCAGGAACGAAGAAATTGTTAGTGATCAAGGTTTTATTTTTGAACCCAATACCATTTGTGTTACCAAAGGACTTTTGAACAAATAGCATTACATAAATCTTATCAGAACTTCCGGAGAGCCTTTGTAAATCACACTTTAAGGTATCTATCTCTTTTTCCTTTAGAGATAGGGTTCTGGTGAGTTTATTCATTTGAATATCTTTCACCTGAAGGGATGATTATTATTATTTTTTAATTATTTTCTTAAAGCGTAGATTTTTTGATGGATTTCTTCGCTTTTATCCAAGAATTCCAAAATCTCCTTGTATGACTCACAATCTGAATCAAAATTAGGATCGACAGATGTTTTAGCAGATTGGGCAGAATTTTTTGAATAGTCTTCAGATGAATGCATATCTGTAATAATATCAAGACAATCAATGAGAGAATTATTTCCTTGATAATATTTTTTACTTTAGCATTCTGTTTGTTCGTGATCGAAACCACGACACTTAAAACACTGAAGAGGTTTTTCTTCTTGGCTTGTCGAATCATCAGAAGTATTGGTACGGAAACGCCTTTTTCCAGAATATCTTCTTCTCCCTATAATATCTTTGATTTGTTGCATAACCATAGAAAAATTAAAATCATCATGATTAACGCAACATTCGTCATCCCAAGACAAGTGTTTTAAAGGAGGTTCACTTGTATTGATAATATCCTTAAATGCAGATGTTTTAGTCGTATTCTGTTCATGATCAATGATCATCGACTTCCCAACAAGAGTGTTCCTAGAAATAATATCAAGGTTATTTCAACGATAACATGTTTCTTAGACTCGTATCTAGCTGGCAGCGATCGGAGAATTTTCATCACACTATCCTTTTCAGGAATAGTCTTACCCAACGCATAAGATGCGTTAACGATTTAAGAAACTTTGTGATTAAACTCATCAAATGATTCTTCATCATCCATGCGAAAGTTTTCCCCATCAGAATTTAGGTTTTGAAGCCTAGCTTCTTTCTCATAGGTATTCCCTACAAATACAATTGCTAAGATATCCCAAGCATCTTTAGAATTAGTGGACACGGTCACATGGTGCTGAAAATCTGGGGTTATGGCATGAATAATAACGTTCAAACTGTCAGAATTATGTTTTGCAGCACTAATCTCGATTTCACTATACTCCGCTATGTCTTTCTCAACAGTTGCACCGTTAACTACAACTGTTGGAGGATTGTAACCATTTAAACACGGACCCAAGTTCAGAATTCACGAGCTTGCAAAAAGGAATGCATAACAATTTTCCACTATAAGTAATTCGCACCATCAAAGATTGGCGATACATTTATAGAGATATCATTTATGTCCATATAATCAAATTTCTTTAAACACCGACTTATGAGGTCTTGGCGTGTTTGCCTTCTCTGATACCAATTAGAAAACCAGGGGTACAACAACCTTCCCCAAATTTTTCATTTGACAACCTGTATGGACTTAGCATTAATAATATTCCGAGAGTTACAACTTAATGATACTCGATCAAGGAACAATATTAAATAGCTTTCTCTATTTCTGAACACAATCATCCGTTAAAAAAAAACGAGTTTGTAAACCTAATTATAACGTGAGAGTACTTGGATGATCTCAAAAATCAATCTTCAAGTTCAATCAAGTCTTATATCCAACAAACAAATAAGGATTTATCAACTATGATTTATATATCGCACAACCTGTTATATTTCAATTATATAAATGCGGAAAATAAATAACAAATACACCAAAATTTTTGTTAACGAGGAAACCGCAAATGCAGAATAACTTCGGGACCTAGTCCAGATTCGAACACCAAACTATTTTAAGCCTCTACAAACACTAGCATACTACCAATTAACTTTGGTATGGAATGTAGTTGATCATGAGTCTCACATAGACTCATCTATAGTTGCGTTCCTTATACTTCTTGAATCCCAGTTAGAATATGCACAATTGATTCTTATAGCTGACGTCCTTTACATCCTAAAAGTTACTTTAACCCAAATAAGAAGACTTATAAACCAATTTGTCTTCCACATATAAGTCTATTCTGATTTCCATTTAGATCAAAGATCAAGGTGAAATAAGAAATCGATTGCAATAAGCATAAACTCAGTAAAACTTAAAATCCGGTACTTATGATTCCCAAAGAGCATCTTAGATTATTATTCACCTTATAATAACTGATAACTAATAGATAGAAAAATTTACTAAGGAATCACAAAGTCTAAGAAGAAGAACTTTTTGATTTCTTTATATCTTACCTATCGGAGATAAACTCAAGATAACTCAGAAATGGGGTAAACTCAAAATGAAAGAAGAGCAAGATCAGGATACACGAACTACGAATGATAAAATAGTTAAACCTATCTTCAAGAATCCCAAGCGAAGTCTTTAAGTTGGGAACCTAATTATGTTTCACAAAAAAAATATAGAAACCTAGCTAGGTTAAGAGAGAATCGACTCTAGTTTGCAACTAGGATAAACGAAAGTGTCGGGATTATTTTTCCTAGATACAAGATCTTATACTTATATAGACTTTCAAGAGAAGAGGTTGATTTTTATTTAAGCTGAGATAACTTTGTAATCAAGCAAACAACATTCACCGTTAGATGAAATTATGACTTGAGATTCAATCTAAGATAACTTAGAAAATAAGCAATCATATCCACCATTGGATGGTTTAGCTTGACCGTCGTACAAATGAAATATACAATCTTATATATGGATGAACCGTACCTAAATGTGTATAATGAGTAGGCTCAATAATGGTTAACCAAAGTTATCCCTATAAACGTAATAAGCTTCTCGTCATTTACGTAAAGCACTTTAGATTCAACTTGATAATCAACCAAAGATTAATCTACGATCAAATATATATCCAACATGTGTTTCAAAGAGTTATTAAAATGCTAAATATCTCATAGAAATATTTTTGGATGTACCTGAATATATTCGACTAGGTAAGTACGCATACTGAGTATGTGTACTACATCCATTTTGTGAGTTGTAATGCTAAGTTATGAATATTAGGTATGTGTACCCTCACGGAAATTACAGTTCAAGGACTCTTGTATTCACAATGAGTATGCATATACCCATGAGTTCACGAGCACAGACGTTTTGGTATGCATACTGAGTATGTGTACCAAAGTGTCTTTAGCCGAACAGAAACTGACTAGTACGTATACTGAGTACGCATACTAAAGTTACAGACCTTCCCTAGTCTCGCCGGTATGTGTACTTGGTGTGCATACTACAGCTTCGGACTCATCACAGTTACACCAGTACGTGTACTAGGTACGCATACTGAATTTCCGGACCCAAACTAGTTTCTCCAGTACGCGTACTGTTTTGTATCCACAAGTCTGTATTTATATAAAACTCTAGATAATCGATTTAAAACATCCTAGGAAGACGACAATGGTAATCTCACACATACCACTTGTTCTGAGTAATTCTCAAATTACTTAATCAATACGAAACATCCCAAGTTATCATTCGATGATTGTCTCATACAGATCATATATAATGTTCAAGGTTATTTTCATATGATTGAAATGAATCAATTTGAAACATTCTTGAGTAATGATAATCTCACACATATCATTGTTCAAGGATATATTCAATTGATCATCTTGAACAATAAATTGTTCGAATGACATATAGCTTAACTCATATTTCGAGAAATATATTTGGAATAAACACATCACGAAATTTTCATTGTGCAATAATTTAAAGTCTACTTAGTCATACAACTTAGTTTCATTTTAGTAGATAGAATAAAATATATTTGAGTGAATAGATGGTTCAGTCTTTACATACCTTTTATCGACGAAGTTCTCCATATTTCTTCATCAGATATTCATCCAAAGTCTTTAGTTGATCTTTTTATTGAAATGGTGAACGCGGTGAAGTCTGATGCTTAACTACACACTTTTATCCTAAACCGAGACATGACTACATAGTAGACTAGAAATCAAGATATAGTTTTGATCAACTAAATTTGACAACAATATTAAGATAGAAACACTTGCGAGTTAGATCGAGCAATGATCTAACAATGATTTTTAGCCTTGATGAGTCGAGCATGATTTACGAGTGTGATATGCTCTGTGACTCATCGTTATTATGGATTGAGCCTAAGGTGTATGTTGGGACATTAATAAATCTTAGACGTAGAGTCTAATAAATTGTGACATATTATTGTGCCAACTGAGGAAGCAATGATATTTGAATGTTTTGGATTGATGAATGTCTATCTGATGAGATCGCTGGATCGATCATGGACCCACATGTTCTCATATGTCAAGTATTTTCCAGGAAATCAGATATTGTTGAATCATTATAGAATACTCATTCTTGGTCCATCATGTCATGATTCATTGAATGAAAAAGTAGAAATTAGAGTCTTTATAAATATTAGATGATTGACCAAGCGGATGGTCTTCCAATGAAATATTGGGTGATCGACCAAGTTGATGGTCGACTAATGAAATGTTGCTTCTTGGACATTCGATCAACAAAAATTTTGGTAGCAGTCACGAACATTAAATATTAACTAAAATATTTGTAGCTGGATAAATACGAAAATTATTGATGCTCAGACTCAATCAGAATTACCATCAAGTCTGAAACTCTAATTTAAGAATCCCTGGATCCAGGGGATGGAAGAGTGTCTAATATGGATAGACATACCAACCAACCAATGGGTATGAGAACTGGTAGTTGATGCCTTGATGGTGGGAAGACCGGCCTAACGGTGTATGGAGGATTGTCCAACTAATGGAAAGAAGATTCACCAAAATATGGAGGATTAACCAAGTTGAGGATTAATTGAAATATAGATTAAGGAATGGTGGGACGGGATGACTATGGTTTCCAAGTGGACCGACCGGCCATGGTGGTGTATGGGTCACCATGTCGACGTCCGTCCATTCTTGAGATTTTTTTTTGTTGCCATTTGAGCATTATTTTGTATTTTCAGAAGAATTTGTTGAATGAAACTCTTAATTTTGCTTGAATGAGCAAATAAGGTTGCTTAAACGTCCAATATTTGAGAATGTTAAAAGAATGATATTTCAATATTTATTGGAAAAAATATCTAATGGTCATGAGACCATTTGATTTGTAGGCCTTATGGTTGACAAAATATGGAGAACCGGGGGTTTGCTCGAATGAGGGATCATGAATTAAAGAAACCATGAGCGAGTCATGGATGGCAGGCTAGTGGGCCCAGCCTCGTGCTTTTTTTTCCATTTTCCTTTTTTGCTTAGATTTCCATATCCTTGTTCGTCCATGTTTTTGAGTGCTCGTTTGAGCATTACCACTAAGTACACTCATACATTTTTCTCGGGGCTTACTCGGTGGTAGTCTATATTCCCAAAAGGTGAATATTTATTTCTAATCCATGGAATTCAGCTGAGAAAAGCCGTGAATTTAAGTAATAGAATATTATGGTGAAAATATTATATTTTCTAGGAATTCAGTTGATGAATAATGCACTAGCTAGAATTAATTAATTGATGGCTCTATATTAGCGGGCAATTTGTTTAGGAGCATTATATTTATTCGAGAATCGAGGTATGACATGGTAGAAGCGTCAAACTCGTTCTAAACATTATATGTATAGTTAGGGAAAATTGCGACATCCTGAAGACGCTATCTATACTAGTGGTCAATCCAACTAGGATCCATACAATCATTCTTGATTCTATACAGAATTGTGAAATACGCGGAATATTGAAAGCTCAACTAATAGACTTCAATAATTACGTATTGATGCTTTGTAGAGGCTACATGATCATCCAGATATAATCGTAAAATGAGCTTTCATGTCTAAACCATAAAATATGAACATCATATATTTGTATAAAACAAGGTCAGAAATATACAAAATTATTTTTTACAATTTTATCCTTCGTCAAAATCTACCATCAACCAAAATGAATTAATTAATTGCATTATAATGTAATGCAAGTCCAATTTCGCTGATAAAAGTTAAATTTTGTACCCTCCTTAAAGCAAGGGATATGGAATGAGTGTTAAAAACACTCATTCACAGCGAAATTGAATAAGGGACTAGCATTAAAAGTGAAATTCTGACCATGAGAGAGCAAATCCATGGATTGAAAGGCTGAAGTTGTGCCTCCCAGATATATTTCTTGTTTTTCATCAATAAAATCCCGCGGGACTCGGTCAAAGAGTTTAAACTAAAATATACAACTAAAAGCATGCTTGAGAGGTTGAACATCAATCCCTCAAGAAGTTTTTTTTTTCCCAAAAAAGGGTGAAGATCAGCCTCTTAATCTCGACTGGACACTCATTTAATTGAAAGAGCGCGTGAATTTTTTTGGCTTAATGAGTGAGTATATTTCTCATCCCATAGTAGCACCTAAAATGATTAAACTCATTCATAATGAATGATAACTCTCATTCCATAGCCCTTACTCTTGACATATATTGTCATGACATGTATGTTCTGAATATTAGGGTTGTATTCAATGTGTTAAACCAAGATACAATACGTCTATTCTTATATACAAGAAACAGAGATACAAAGGGAAACAAGATATACATGAAACGGGAAAGAAGATAAGGGAAAAATATATACAAAATATACATACCATGTAGAAGAAGATTATTATCCCAAGAAATCAGGACAATATCTTTTAACACCCTCCCTCAAACTCAAGATGGTGCAACACACATGTTGAATTTGGAAATTAAGAACCGTAGACGAACTGAAGGAAATGTTTTAGTGAAAAGATCTGCAAGTTGCAATTCTGAGCGAACAAATGGTAAGACAATAGTTTGTCACTGGAAGTGATGTCTTACAAAATGACAATCAATCTCAATATGCTTCATCCGTTCATGAAACATGTCATTATGAGCAATGTGAATAGAAACCTTATTGTCACAACATAATGGAGTTGGATCTGATAGATGAACTCCCATATCTTCAAGAAGCCATCTTAACCAAACAATCTCAGAAGTTGTATGATAAAGAGATCGATACTCATCCTCAGCACTAGACCGAGAGACTACACCTTGTTTCTTACTACGCCAAGAGATCAAAGAGTTACCTAAAAATACATAATAACCTATGGTTGAACGTCTATCTGTGATGTCGCCAGTCCAATCTGAACCTGAATACGCACGAAGAGAAAGATCAGAAGTAGATGGAAATTTCACACCTTGATACATGGTACCTTTGATATAACGTTAAACTCGAAGTACAACATCATAATGTGTGGATCTTGGAGCTGAAATAAACTGACTAACTACGTGAACTGCATGGATGATGTCTGGTCTTGTAATAGACAGATAATTAAGACTTCCCACAAGTTGACGATACAATGTGGGATTAGACAAAAGTTTTCCATCAAAGGGATTGAGCCTTACATTCAGTTCAAGAGGTGTATCTGCAGTTTTGCTATATGTTAACCCAGCAAGTTGAAGAATGTCTGAATCATACTTTACTTGTGAAATGAAATAACCATCAGATGATTGATCGAGCTCTATGCCAAGAAAATATCTTAAAAGGCCTAAGTCTTTCATTTCAAAACACGAACTTAGATATAGTTTAAGAGTAGTAATTCCTTCTAAATCGTCACCTGTGATAACCATATCATCAACATATAAAAGAAGAATAACCAAACCCTTCGTAGTTGATCGAGTGAACATTACTGAGTCATAAGCACTTTGATTGAATCTGTACTGAAGAATAGCATTGGAAAACTTCTCAAACCAAGATCGTGGTGCTTGTTTGAGTCCATACAAGGATTTTCGAAGCTTATATACTTGATTTGGAGAGTGAGGCATTCCCGGTGGTGGTCTCATATATACTTCTTCTTGAAGTTCTCCATTAAGGAAGGCGTTCTTAACATCCATTTGATGAAGGTTCCAATTACGAGAAGCAGCAACATCAAGGAGAGTACGTACAATAGTCATACGAGCAATAAGAGCATATGTTTCTTCATAGTTTATACCATATTCTTGTGTATACCCTTGAGCAACTAGGAGAGATTTGTAACGATCTATCTTTCCTTATAAGTTTGTTTTGATTTTGTACACCCATCTACTTCCAATGACATATTTTCCTGGTGGTAAGTCAACCATATCCTATGTACCAGCATCCTTGTGGGCTGTTAATTCTTCTCCCATTGATGTTTGCCAGACTAGACTTAATGATGCTTCCCTGTATGATTTTGGTTCATGTATAGATAAAATGGATGATAAAGAGCAGTGATAATTAGATAACCTGGATGGTGGTCGACGAATGCGTGGAGGTAATGCATCATTTTCAGGCACAAGATCCCTTTCTTGAGATGCAATGTCAGGATTATCCATAGAGTGGTCATGATCAGCTTCAGGGATTTCTAGAGGAATGACTTCTGCGTCAACGAAAGGACTTTCTGGAGGAATGACTTATGTGTCAATAGAAGGAATAGTGGTTGACGTAGAGCTAGGTAGATACACATTCTCAAAAGGATAGAGATATGTAAACTATTATAGAGTGGAAGACTTACTGATAGGAAGAGACCAAAAGGGTGTATTTTCCCAAAATGTAACATGACGAGAAATACGTAATTATCGACTCTCTATATCATAACAACGATAACCCTTTTGTTCAATACCATACCATAGAAACACATATATAGCATTCTTTTTGCTAAGTTTGCTTCGTTCTCTTTCTGTGAGAAGAATAAAACATGTTGAACCAAAAACATGAAGCTTGAAATAATTAGGTTTCTTACCATAGAGACATTCATATGGTGATATTCCTCCTATGACTATAGAATAAATGCAATTTATTGTATAGACTGCAGTAAAAAATGACTCACCCCAAAAATTAGAGGGAACAGATGCTGAAAGTAGTTGAGTTCTAGCTGTTTCTATGATGTGACGATGTTTTCTTTCTGCTATACCATTTTTCTCTGGAGTTTCAGTACATGATAACTGAAGAAGAGTTCCTTCTGTTTTAAGAAATTCTTTGAAGGGAGTTGATATGTATTCACCCCCTTGATCAGCACGAAAGGTTTTGATCGATTTTCCAAATTGAGTTTTGACCATTTTAGAGAAATTTGTGTATATTTTCAAAAATTCTGTCCTAGAACTGAAGAGATATAACCATGCAAAATGAGAGAAATCATCAATGAAGACAACATAATATAAAGCCCCTCCCTTAGAGGAAATGGGAGACTTTCCCCACATATCTGAATGAATTAAATCAAAAGGTTCAACTGAATGAGTAATGCTATTATTAAAAGAGAGTGCAGGTTGTTTACCCAACTTACAGGAGATGCAATGAGGTTCTTTATCAACCTGAGTTATTCCTAACAATCCTTTATTGATCATGTAAGTAAGATGAGAAAAGGAAACATGGCCTAACATAGGATGCCAATACATAAATAGAGACACGGTGGAGGTAAGGGAAGTTGTATTTGCAGCACCAAATTCATTCTTTGATTATTGAGGAACAATGAGTGTTTCAAGAAGATATAGTCGACCAACTCTACGGCCTATCCCAACAAGATTATCTGTCTTGGGATCCTGTATTACACAACCAAAGGAGAAGAAATAAATGTTAAGACCTTGATTACACAGTTTCCCAATTGATATAAGATTCATTTTTAACTTTGGAACAAGTAGGACATCTGATATATGTATCTTATCTGAGACTTTAACCTGACCAATATGACTAGCAGCTATTTCAGATCCATCTGCAGTTTGTATTTTATGTGTAACAACAGAACACTTATTCTCAAAAATATTTGAATTGTATGTCATATTATTGGAAGCACGTGAGTCAAGAAACCATCCATTTAAAAGGGTACCTGAGGGAACTGAGAAGGCATAGGCTGCTGTAGGATTATTATTACCAATTGAAAGAGCTTTTTTGAGCATCTCTTGAATTTCCGCAAGATTATTTGATGTAGATGCTGATGATTCATGGCTTCTTTCCAATACAGGTGCTGCAAGAATGGATGGTGCAGGCGTGTATGTTGATGCAGTGCCATTTAGTCTTCTTCTTTCTCTCATATTTCTGGAAGATGGAGATGTGCAATTTCCTACTGTATGACCAGGTTCTTTACAGTAGTTGCACACCATTTGAGACTTCGATCCTTGATATGTTGGAGCATGAAAGACTGATGTTTGTGAAACATTCTGTGTATATGGTGCAGTGCAGTTCTTTGCCAAGTGATCAGGTTTCTTGCAGTTGTAGCACTGGGTCTGTGATATATCACGATAGTTTCATTGAGGATTGAAGTGATTATTAAAGATTGCATGTGAAGGAACTCCAAACACAATAGGTATCTCAGGTTTAATCCTTTTTCGAGTTTCTTCAATAATAAGTTCAGATAACGCAGCTTCAACAGTTGGAAGAGGTGATCGATGGAGGATTGAAACTCTTACAGTCTCAAAATCATCTCTTAATTCCATTAATAGTTGAACCAATCGTGACTCTTCTCTGTAATTCTGCTATAGCTCAATATCAATTATCCAATTGGGTTCCATTAGTGCTAGTTAATTCCATATAATTGAAATCTCAGAATGGAAGTCTGAGACTGACTGATCCATTTGTTGTTTCATAGATCGGATATCTTGTTCTAGTTTGTAACGTTGAGAAAAGTTTATTTGGGTATACCTTTTTGAGAGAAAATCCCATGCATCGTTGGTAGTTTCAAAACCTTTGAGTTGCATACTTATGGAGGATATGACTATGTTGCTTATCCAAGTCAATATCTTGTGATTGTTAACTTCCCAGCTTTCAGCTATTTCTCCCTCAACTTTTTTTCCTTTATCAGAAATAACAACACCACTTCCAGGCTTTGTGGCTTTGCCATCAATGTATTTCCACATAGCTTTTCCTTTGAGAAAACTTTTCATCAGGAAGGACCAATGATTGTAGTTTATTCCATAAAACTTCACGGTGATAGGTTGATAATCTTCACGTGAAATATTGAATGATAACAGAAAGGATAAAAGATACTAGGGTTTGAGTTTTACGATCTAAACACATACGAGAGAGAAATAGATACTACACAGAGAAGGGATTGATAGGTGTTGATTTTGTTGTTGTTGTTGCAGCGGAAGACGGGTTGTTTAGATCTTGCCAGGATTTGATGCCATGACAGAGATTGTCATGACATGTATGTTCTGAATATTAGGTTTGTATTCAATGTGTTAAACCAAGATACAATACGTCTGTTCTTATATACAATAAATAGAGATACAAAGGGAAACAAGATATACATGAAAAGGGAAACAAGATAAGGGAAAAAGATATACAAGATATACATGCCATGTAGAAGAAGATTATTATCCCAAGAAATCAGGACAATATCTTTTAACAACTCTTACGTCTACAAAATTTTACCCAAATATACTCAAGGATGAAATTTGAGTTGAAAATCTTGTTTAATCCTTTCGTACTATGAGTTAGGTCGCATTGAGGAAACAATGTGTTTGTTCAATGGACACCAAATTGACACCATAGAGTAGTGGTGTAATTAGTAAAGTACTTGATACCGACACAAAAAGAAACCCATATTTATTGTCCAGAGTCTCATATATTCGGCCCAAGCATACCTATCAAACGTTTTTTTATGAGGTTAGGGTTCTTGTTAACGCATCATATGTTCCGTGTGAGAAATAACATACGTAACCTGTTTTCCAAGTATCTTGTATTTTAGGAAAACTAGTTTAGTTAGGAAACTTACTTTCCTTGCAACTCAAGGAAATATGTGTATATAAACACTTGTAGTTTGTGTAATAGTTTTGTACGATTTTAGTAAATGAACGTCTTCTTCTATTCTTGTTTTATGTCTTCTTATTCTTATCAGTATTCTCTCAAAGCTTAACCAAACCCTAGCTTAGTTCAAACTGTTCTCGAGATAGAGAAAGAGTGGCGATGAGAGAAATTATACAGAAGGTTTCTTCTGAAACTCGATTAGAATATAAAAGAGATGTTAATAACGAAGATGCAGTCGACGCTTGGGATGTCGATAAGATACTAAAAGAAGGGTTCATAGTGACAGATACAACGCGTCACGAGTGGGCTGAGAAAGTTTGATCTCGTGATCAGAGGGATTCCGACATCGACCAGAAGTGGAAGATTTGGTGTTTTCTAGCCATGAGTGGTGGATGAAAAAGAATGAATAGGAACAGCGGAGATACCTCGATATGCGATGGAGATACTTGAAATCTTTACTGAATCGTCAAGGAATTGACACCAGTAATCACAGACTTTGGGACTATGTACAAAATTTTACTCTCTATGAAAAATAGTAACACAATTATTTTCTAGTTAATTGTCTTTTTTATTACAGTGTTTGTATGGATGTCAATCTAGTCATGTCTAGATGTCAGTCCAGTCTGTGTGGTCTTAATTATTACACGTGTGTGGCTGTGACTTGTTCTTACCTTCTCTGCCTGTATTAAATACATTGGTTTGTCTCTTGTAACAGTTAATGAGAATTATGTTTTCTTCCTTTACTAATGTTTCCATGGTATCAGACACCCAATTCGATCCATTCTCTCATTCTAATGCTCGACTCTGATCTACATCTTCTTCAATCTTTATTCTAATCTTCATCTCTTACTCTCAAATATCTTCATCTTACTTATTTTCAAAAGTTCTTTCAATTCTTTCAGTGTTTTTCTAGATCTATTTTGTTCATTGCTTCATTCATCTTCTTGATTTTCTTTTCAAATCTATGTGTTTCTTTAATGGAAAATCCAACAACAATCTCAATTTCTAAGGTTTTTCAATCAATTAACAAGTATTGTTCAGTTAAAACTGAAAAATGATAATTTTCTCATCTGGAAAGCCTTGATGCTACCTGTGATTCGTAAATTCAAGCTAATGAAGTATCTTGATGGCTCTTATGAATGTCCACCACAATACACAACTCGTACCAATGCAAATAATGGAGTTAAAAATCCTTTGTACACAGACTGGATGGATGAAGATGCTACAATTATGATGTGGATTACTTCTACAATTTCTGATACAGTCATCTCCTATTTTTCTACTGCAACATCCTCTTATGAACTTTGGAAAGGTATTTCTGATCATTTTGCTCGAATTTCTTCTACTCATTCTATTCAATTGCGCACAAAGCTTATGAATGTCAAGAAAGGAAATTCTTCAATTGCTACTTATACTAGTGAAATCAAGAATCTTACTGATCAATTAGCTGTTGTTGGTGCTCTCATATCTGATGATGAAGTGGTAGTTGTCACTTTAGGGGGTTTGAATGCTGATTATGATTCTTTTGCTACTTCTGTGAGAATGAGAACTCCACCTGTGTCAAGTCTTGAATTGCATAATTTGTTACTTAGTAAGGAGATGGTCATTAACAGTAAAGTTTCCAATTCTACTCTTGAATCTACTAATAGGGCTTTCTATACTTCTAGTAATAACAATAATAGAGGAAATTCTAGAGGTTTTCACAGGGGAGGTCGCAATTCTTTCTCTAGTAGAGGTTTTGGTAGAGGTTATGGTATTTTACCTTCTCTAACAACAATCACCAATTCACACCCTACTTATATTCCAAGACCAACTTATTTTGGCTCTACAACTATTTCATCTAGTGGAAGACCAACATGTCAAATATTCCACAAATATGGACATGCGGCTGATGAATGTTGGAACATAATGAATTTCTCTTATCAAGGAAGAAATCCTCCAAGAAATCTTCAAGCTATGCTTGCCTCAGCAAATGTCATGGGACAAAATCCTTGGTATGTGGATTCAGGTGCAACACATCATTTAACTGCAGATGCTTCTAATATTGCTTCTACTTCTTCTTATGGAGGCACATAATCTGTTACTACTGCTAATGGTGAAGGTATGCAAATTCATAAAACTGGTTTTTATTTAGTTTAAGTATCCAATAACAACTTTACTATCAAAGACATACTTCATGTCCCTTTAGCATCCCAAAATTTGATTTCAGTACATAAATTTACCAGGGATAACAATTGTTCTCTTACTTTTACTTCCAATGATTATACTATAAAGTATGTGAAGACAGGACAGACTCTTTTTCAAGGTCCCAGTAAAGATGGTCTCTATCCTTTGCAAGGAAACATCACATCTCCAATTACTTCAACAGCCTTTGTTTGCAATAAAGTTTCTTCAACAATGTGGCATAGAAGACTAGCTCACCCATCATTTCAATCCCTTAGTAGATTAGATAGGATTCTCAATATTTCAAAAAAAACTATTAATTGTAATGAGTGTCAAGTTTGTAGGAGTCATAAGAAACCCTTTCACATGTCTATGTCTGTGACTACTGCACCTTTACAATTACTTCACATGGATGTATGGGGTCCTGCTCCAGTTATTTCTTCCAATGGATTCAGGTACTATGTTAATATCATTGATGATTTCACTAAGTTTTGTTGGGTATATCCTTTATCTCTCAAATCATATTTTAAGACTACCTTTGATAATTTCAAAGTATACATAGAAAACCAGTTAAATTCACATATCAAAGTAATTAGAACTGATGGAGGAGGAGAGTTTGTCAATAATACTCTTACTACTGTGTTACTACATAGTGGTATCTCACATGAAATTACTTGTCCCCACACATCTAAACAGAATGGTGTGGCAGAATCTAAACATAGGCATCTTTTGGAGATTACAAGGACTTTTTTGTATCAAGCTGGTTTGCCATTTGAGTTTTGGTTTGATGCTTTATCCACTTCCAACTATATTATCAACAGATTACTAACTAGATCTTTATCCTTCTCCACACATTTTCAGTTTCTGTTAAACAAAGTCCCAGATTACTTGTTTCTTAAATCTTTTGGGTGTTTATGCTTTCCTTGGTTGAAACCTTACACAAATAACAAACTACAACCCAGAAGTGTGCAATGTGTTTTTCTTGGATATAGTTCTAAACACAAAGGTTACAGATGTTTAGATCCATATAATGGTAAAGTATTTGTATCTAGTCATGTTGTGTTTCATGAAGAAAATTTTCCATATAAAACTCTCTATCAACAGAAATCTACTGATTCTTCAGTATTTTTAGATTTTCCAACTACTCCTGCTATTTTGGATACTTCTCCATCTATAACAGATACTTCTATACTTCCTAGTGTTTCTATTACTTCTCCTAGTGATACTACTCCAGCTCCTGATTCAGTTTCTTCAACTACTTCTATTGACAGTACTATGAATACACATCAAATGGTGACAAGAGCTAAGGTTGATACTTTTAAACCTAAGGTTTTCTTTTCAACAAGATATGCTTTATCTTCTTCTCATATGTCTCACTTCAATCATATTACACCTACTTGTTACACTCAAGCTGCTAAAATTCCAGTCTGGTTGAAGGCTATGAAAACAGAAAACATAGCACTCCAAGATGCTGGCACTTGGACCAAGGTACCACTTGATCCTTCTCAAAATGTTGTAGGATGAAAATGGGTGTTTAAGATTAAATACAATCCAAATGGTACTATAGAAAGACATAAAGATAGACTAGTAGCCAAGGGATTTGATCAGATTGAAGGTTTTGACTTCACTGAAACATTTAGTCCTGTTGTGAAACCTACTACTATTAGACTTGTGATGTCTTTAGCTGTTAATTTTGATTGGAAGATAAAACAATTAGGTGTAAGCAATGCCTTTATTCATGGAGAACTAAAAGAGGAAGTCTACATGAAACAACCACCTGGTTTTGAAGACAAGGAATACCATGATTATGTATGTAAATTGCAGAAATCTTTATATGGTCTTAAGCAAGCCCCAGAGCTTGGTATGAAAAACTCATGGATGTTCTCATTGATATTGATTTTATGCCTTCACAGGCAGATTATTCATTGTTTGTACAAAAATTAGGTTCTAAACTCACTATTATACTAGTGTATGTTGATGATATTATCATCACATGGAATAACTCAGCTCATTGTGATTCTATTATTGCTTATCTCTGCATTAAGTTTCCAGTGAAGGATTTAGGAGCTCTACATTGTTTTCTGGGTCTTGAAGTAAAGAGGAACAACAAAGGTTTTTTTTGAGTCAAACTAAGTATGATCTTGATTTATTAGGGAAAACAAATCTTGTTGGTATCAAACCATGTTCTACTCCTTATTCCAGCAATTAAAGCTTGAGTTCTGATGATGGTGATATGTTGCCTAATCCTACAGAATACAGATCCATTGTAGGCTCTTTGCAATATTTAACTTGGACAAGACCTGAATTATGCTTTGCTGTCAATCAACTTTTTCAGTTCATGCAGTCTCCAACAACTACTCACTTAACTGCTGCTAAGAGGGTTCTCAGATATGTTAAAGGTACTATTGATCATGGACTATTCTTCACTAAGGGTTTCACTGCTCTACAATGGTTTTCAGATGCAGATTGGGCAGGTAATCCTGATGATAGAAAATCTACCAGTGGTTACTGTATCTTCTTTGGTACAAATCCAGTTAGTTGGTCAGCTAAAAAGCAAGCTACTATATCCAGATCTAGTACTGAAGCAGAATACAGATCATTGGCTTCTACTGCAGCTTAAGTTATTTGGTTATGCAATCTTCTCAGATATTTACATGTTTTTCTGCCAGATTCACCTACTATAGCCTGTGACAATAAAAGCTCTATTTCTTTAGCTTCAAATCCAATCTTTCACAGTAAAATGAAGCACATGGCTTTGGATTTTCATTTTGTTAGAGAATTGGTTCAATCTAACTCTTTGCAGGTTGTATATCTCTCTACATTGGAGCAAGCAACTGATATCTTTACTAAAGGACTTGCAACTCCAAGATTTGAATTTCTCAAGTCCAAATTGAAGGTCTTAACACCTCTTCATTTTGAGGGGGTAGTAACACAGTTATTTTCTAGTTAACTGTCTTTTTATTACAGTGTTTGTATAGCTGTCAATCTAGTCATGTCTAGCTGTCAGTCCAGTCTGTGTGGTCTTAATTATTACACGTGTGTGGCTGTGACTTGTTCTTACCTTCTCTGTCTGTATTAAAGACATTGGTCTGTCTCTTGTAACAGTTAATGAAAATTATGTTTTCTTCCTTTACTAATGTTTCCAAAAAATATATATCCTGATGATCCTAACGAAGACATAGTCAAGAGTATACCAGGGCATAGTCCCAAATGACTTCCTTTGATGGTAAATTGTTTTCCACAACGTTATATACTTTTACTAGTGGGTTAACTTCAATTTATAGCAAAAGGGATTGATAGATATGATCTTATGACTAACTTGATCGAGTTTATTGTGTGTGCTATACCAAAGATGTCAGTTGATTGATTCTTACTTCATTCATTCATGCCTAAGATTTCTTGGAATTTCCTGGAGGATTAAGGGTTTTCTAAAAGAGAAAGACATCTTGAACTATATATATAGATATAGATAGAGAGAACAAAATATATTTCAACTCCAAACACAACTATTATTTTTGACAGTTTTTATTACATAACATCGTTTATTTTTTGAAGCATATTTATTATATCTTTTATTACATTATATCAATACCATATTCAAATACTCGTGATTATAGAAAGCCATCAAATCCAGAATAACAACTAGTAATACTGTAGGAGATACTTCTAACTTAGACAAAGGGATAGTTATTGGGGCATAATAATTTATGCGGTCTTCTCACAGGGTCTTGAAATGTTTTGCCATCCTGTACAGAGTTTAAGGATTTCCTTCAGATTTTCAGTTGCAGGTTCGACTGTCCATGTAGGGTAGTATTCACTAGGATGGAACATATTTCCTTCACAATACCCTCCTGCTTGAGGACATGGTGGAGCACCATTAAGGAAGATGTCTCCTTGAGATGTTACAAAGCCAGTTGAGGGACATTCTTTGTCCGCAGCCTGCAACAAAAAATCAAGACATTCACTGCTTCGCCTTTTAACATAAAAAACTTTAGTGAATATACATACCATTCTAGCAGGCTGTGATTTATGTTGAATAATTAACATTTAGCGAGTTATAGTGGTAGATCGATGATCTCAATTTAATCCCATAACTAAAATCAAGAAGCGTACCAACAAAAAAAAAACACATATTCTAGGTGTCCATAGAATGGGATTAACCTCATTCACCATAAATTTGCATTTAGCACTGGTTTGGCCGATACCTTTATTTCACGATAAATACATCTACAAAATGCTCAAATGAGAGAAATCTATCAGGGAGGATGTTTATTGTGAAAAAGGGGTGCATGCTTCGGAAGGAAACCAGGTTCCAATTCCTACTCATTGAGTTTTTCATGTTTCAGTATAAATATCAACGCACTTTGCAAGGCCTTGTTGAAAAACTTCTTGTGAAATTTTCTAAGTAGCTAGTTAATTCTCAATGAATTCACCTTTTCCGTGAAATATAGAAATGTCCCCTTCTTCGCACCTCCAGCACCTGCTTCATATATGTTGCACTCTGAAAATATCTGAAGAGAGGAGGCAAAAAAGAGATGACAAACCAGTAAAGAGGAAAACTGCTCAAGTTGAAAGAAAACATTAAAGAATAATTGGGACCTGTGATTCTACACTTGCACAAACAGCATATATGCCCCAACATCTGGTGTAGTTATTATATAGATGAACCTTGGCAAACCTAACACGAGGATGTCGCTGTACAGTTCCATCAAAGAAGCAGTGATGAATGGTTACTCGAATGCATCTATCAGTAACGTGAGTGGGATCTGATCCAATAAGCACCGTCTTGTCATGCTTATAGAAATGACACCTAAGGACACAGTACAAGGAGCTAGATTAGAGATCAACATTAACTGAAATGACGCATAAATGAGAGGTGATCTTCTACCTAGATACAGTGATATCTGTGCTCTCTCTTGTAATATCAATACACCCATCATCGAAATCACTCAGGCTGCAGCGATCAATCCAAATGTGCTTTGATTTAGGTTTAATTTGAATGCAATCAACATCATGTCCTCTACCCCCTTCAAACTCAAGGTTGCAGATTATCACATGTTCACACTCCTTCAACCTTAAGCCCTTGCCCGTAAACTTTATCCGCTGTCCTCTACCATCGATTGTCTTATAGGACGATACAGACAAATAGGATGGAAGGCAAATGGTACCCGAAACGTCAAAGACAATCCAAAGAGGTTCTTTTTTACGGCAGCCGTCACGCAGTGATCCAGGACCATCATCTACACAACCAAGGAATCTTAACTTAGAAAAAAAAAAAAAATCAGTGTCCAAAAACCTCCACAGATACAGATCAAAAAACACATCCAATTCCAAGTAAACCCTAAACCCATATGATGTGATTACCCAATTTGTTACCGAATCAAGGTATTGACGATAGATGAAAAGAAGGGATAAAAACCTGCTAACGTAGTGACATGATAAATAGGTCCATGCAGTCCTCCGATGGCACACTTCCCAAAACCCTCAGCTTGACCAGCTAAAGCTCTCAAGTTAGAATCAACATTCGAATAAGGCAATGTACACGACATTTCGCTATTTTGCTGTAGGTTGATTTGGCGGGTAAGTCCTTATATAAGGATAAGGAGGAGGGTTTGGTTGTGAAGAAGAACCGTTAATGCCATTCCGATATTTACGGCTATGAACGGTTCCCATTGTGAATTAAATGGTTCGGTTGTTAAATTCAATAACAACAGAGTTTTTAGGTTTGAAGCTTAGGTGAAACTGGCCGGTCTTCTCTCTATGGATAATAAAGTAAAAAAAGGAGTTATGTGAGTGAGACTGAACCTGAACGAACAATCAATACAGAAAATTCATGGCCATACCTGAAAACGTCAGGAATTATTATTTCATCAATTTAAGACTATAAACGAGTTCTTCTTTATTCTTATTTTTGTTTTTTAATATATTCTTCGTTATTTTCTATGTCGGTAGATGTTGGAACTTGTAAAGTTACGCTTTTGTTTGCCAGATTGCTATAGGGGTACCAAAATTTGGTGGGGCTGTACCAAAACAAGTTTTCATATAGGACAAAACTGATATTTCCTTGACTTGGTATACCCCACTTAACATGACACCCCGTTAGCAGCCTTGTTTGTTTGGTCTACTGCTCGTACACTAAATTGTTATCCTACATTCCCTAAATTGCCATATGCCACTATTGATTAAGATGGATCTCGAAATTGTGATTATTAAGAGAAAGTTAGTCAATGCAAATGCACCAGAAAACAAGTTTTTGTAGAGAGTTCGGGAGGCATGAGATGAATTAGGTAGCATTAAATCGTTTACCTAAGCATTGTATTTCATTGAGAATAACCATGGTTTGCCCTGTCACGCCAAATCAAAATTACCATCAGCATTTACATTCCAGTTAATTTCGTACGTAAAACCTTTGTAACTTCCCGATCCCAGCAATTCCCGTACAACTTCACGTCATCTTCTCAATATGCACTCTTACTACTAATTGGCTTATAATAAATTAATATATGTTTTTTCTCTTAACTTATATTGTTACTATATCCTATTGCAAGAATCTAATTAAGTCTTAAAAAATTCACTTCTCTGACTCTCTCATCCCCACTCCAATTTATATCCATCCATCTTTTCTTTGAGCTTTCATCAAACTCTACCCAAACAACAATTCAAACATCAACTATATATATATAATATACCATTTTTGTATTGATCTCAACTGTTTTAGTTTCTTATCATTTCTATAGTATTCTTATTTTCATCATCATCAAATGGATAGATTACCAAATGTGTTGCAAACTATACTCCCTTAATACTCTAACATTCTCTCCATGAGGGGCATCAGTTTATCCTGATCGTATCTCTTTTATTTATGGTCATATCCATCATCCATCGCGATGCAGTAAGCCCTAATTATTCCTATTTAGGTTGTGTACTTCACCTTGCTAGTTGAACAACCCTGCATTCTCACCGGCTATATAAAAAACTGTAATCGATGGGAAATTAGAACATGCATTGTAAGGATAAATATGAGTTTTCGTTTGAAAATTTGTGAAATTATTATCTTCAAGGATATGCTTGAATTATCATAGTATAAATGATTTCGGTAATTGGACAATTTGTGTGCTATGTTTCTATTTCTATCAATGCTCTTTTTACAATTGATTCATATTCATGAAGGAAAGCAAGTAAAAATAATCAATTCACTTGCTAATGTAAAGAGAATTATATAAACATACCTGAACAAAAAAATGTGGAAGCAAAAAAGCTATACCCGGGCAGCAGTTAAGAAAGTGGTATTTTCCGGTGATACATTTTTCAAACAGTATGAACGCATTGTGCTTACTCTTACATACTTAAGAATATACATTTCTAAATAAATTAAAATGTGCTTTGAAATTGAAATTGAAGTTAACCCACTAGTAAAAGTATATAATGTTGTGGAAAACAATTTGCCATCAAAGGAAGTTAATTTGGGACTATGTCTACAAAATTTTACTCTCTATGAAAAATATATATCATGATGATCCTAACAAGAATCGGAATCAGAACCAGAAGAAAGCGACGAAGAAGAAGAAGAAGAAGAACCAGAAGAAGGAAATGTGGAGATCATAATTGGTTCACCTGACAGAGGATTAGTAAGTATTAATAGAGTGGTATTTGATCATCATGCTTATTTACATTATTTATTACCAAGACAAACTGTGAGTGGTTTGCTAATTGTTTTACCTCGAGAAATGATGACGCATTTATCACATATAACCCTATCACCGAATAAAGATCACCTTGGTCCGAAACTCCCGTGGAATGTAGCAACATTGCGTTTGGATTTAATCCACAGAGTCGCGAACATAAAGTCGTATGTACGTCAGTTGATTCTAAATTTCTAATGGTAGTTCAGATCAAGTTGTGGATGTCTTAACTGTTGGAAAAAATATGTGGAGAAGAATAGATGCAATTCCTCCCATCACTATAGAGGGTGGATATCCTTATTTCTATGTAGATGGTTATTTATATTGACGGATCCGGGAACCTGCTGGAGAACAAGGTGAATTAGAACTAATATTGAGATTTGATATTGTAACTGAAAAGTTCAGAGCCATTCCATCTCCTGCTCAGGTCGTTGATCCTAAGAGTCAAAACTAGAAGATATAAAGATAAAAGAGAAATCTATTATTGAATAGTATAATTTACATTGAGAACCGATAGGGTATATATAGCGATACCGTAACTTGATATGCAAGAATAATACTTGTAAATTAATTCATACTAAATATATCAAATACTAAATATAACCCTAAATAATAAAACTTTCCATATAATTTATTATTACCAATCCTATACTCTAACACCCTCCCTCAATCTCATGGGGATTGCAAATCACATGAGATTGGCCTTGAAAATTCTTGATGAAGTGCGGTGCCAATAAACGCCCGAGAAGTATTAGAAGAAGCGCGTCGCCATTAAAAAGAATACTGATTAGGAGAACCGCCAAAGTAGCGAAAATAACAGAACCATTGATGGAGCATATAAGAACCATCGATAAGAGAAAAGAGATAATACCCTGCAAAATTGGGATTAGAAAAGTTGAAAAAGAATGAATATGATGGGATCTGTTGCTAAACAGACGACTATCTGTTAAGTAGTAATAAGAAGACAGAAAAAGAATTGGAGGAGAAAAAGGTAGCAGATGGGATTGATCAATTGAATAGTATAATTTACATTGAGAACCTATAGGGTATATATAGCGATACCGTAACTTGGTATGCAAGAATAATAGTTGTAAATTAATTCATACTAAATATATCAAATACTAAATATAACCCTAAATAATAAAACTTTCCATATAATTTATTATTACCAATCCTATACTCTAACACTAAGAGAACTAAGTGGTCGCAGACTGTTATGCTAACATAGATCGATGGGCGCATAACTGTGTTACATTGGATATGGGAACTACAAATTTCTCTATGGAAAATTCAGGAACAAGCAGATGGTAATATAAAGTGGACTGAAGAGGTTATCAAGATGCCTCCCCACTGGAATGGAAAACCTGAACTATCGATTGAAGCTCTTACAGTGTCGGATCTAATCTTCCTGCGAAATGAAGCGTCCGACAACATTTTTTATTACAATCGAAACACTAAGGAGTCCATCAGGTTTCCAATCTCTCCCTATTTTGTACCATCTTTCTGTTGGGAAAGGATAATACAAGTGTAATCTTACAGGACTGGCTATCTAGGCTAGATGCCGACCCTATCTTGCGGTTGAGGTAGGATATTGCCATTGTGTTTTTTCAGTTTAGATTTTTGGTTATGGATTCTTGCACAATCTTTTTCTTGAACACCTAAATAGTTGTGTTTTAGTTATTTTGAACTTGAAAATAAATGGTTTTTTGATCGTTTTCTTACTAAAAGCAATGCTTTTATTTAACAGTTATACTTATTATATGAATTGGATTGTTGTTGTAGGCCTACGGCCCATGGGTGTGTGGCCCAACTAGAAGCCTAAGGGTTTCTATTTACATGTACTATACCTATGTAATATGTAAAACCCTAATCAATGGAAATCCTTCTCTTCTCTGTCTCTCTATATTTCCTTTCCTTTATACTATAATGCATTATCATCCACGATCTCTAACCATGCGCAAAAGAATTTTTATTTTATCTTTTGGGTACTCATCAATCGAATCAAAGGGATTTTTTTTAGATCAATCAAGGGTAACATGCTGCGTTCTCCTGTTCCTGGTGAAAACTTGTCTAGTTGTATTGTTCCGGCTCGTGGAAGAAATTGCAATCCCTTATGTTCATGGCAGAATCAAAAGCTAAGTACTATTGTTAGATGAAAAGTTATTATTTTCTGTCATTCAATCACTAAGTAATATTGATATTATAATATAATTTTTTTTAATAATCTAATGTTGTGGCTAGATCTAATTTTGTGATGCTAGATTTAGGTTATCTTTAGGTGTGATGATTTAATTGGTTGATTGTTTTTTCAATCTTCATTATAAAATGTTTGTTTAGTGGGATTCACATGCTGTCAGACCATCAATTTTCAACCACGATTGCGACTAATCATGATGATATACTGTTCAATGTAAAGTGATTTTCTTTTCTAAACTACTGTGAATGAAAGTAATATTATATTTTTCTTTGTCCTTGTTTGCAACCAACTAATCTGGTTTTGTCTATTCACGCATAGAGTACGGTGTTTGTTTCGTCTGTGGTTGCTTGATATTATACTGTGCAATACCCATGATGTATATCTTGTTGGAAAAAGAGGGTAATAGAGGATGAAAACAGAGATTGAAAAGAATGTTGTAACAAAAGCTTCAAGCCCTTACGATTCTTTTCAGCAATTATTTTGACCCTTCCCAAATAATGGCGAGTACAATTGGTCAATGAAATATTGCCTTCAGGATAGAATGAAGCCCAAACAACGTTGTTGACTTCAAGAGTTGTACTCCCTTGACCCAACCAAGAACACACAGTATTTGTTTCTGAAGATGCTTAGAGAGAAAGAAGTTTTGATTATGTTATCAAACAAGTTTTGGGAGATGCTTTTTATAGAGGGTTTTGCATCTGTTGGGAAAAGACATCTTTTCACCAACAGGTTTCTCTGAAACGATAAGTCCCTTCATCGACCACAGCCTGAGGGGCTACGCCCCCCAGGACCCCCCTTAGCGCAGTTGAAAATATTCCAACATATCCATCACATGTTCATCTCTATTATTTCTTGATCCCTATCACCTGCTTCGGTATGATTGCGCCATTTATTTATTATTTTATTTTATTTTGTATGATTTTTTCAAATCAAGCCATAACATGTTGTGTATGCTCTATGCAATTTTTAGTAAATCTAAGTTGTCTGTTGTATAAGCCATTTGATTTTATTCTAAATCCATGCACGCCACTGCATGTTGTTATACTATAATTTGATTTTGGTATGTTTTAGCAAAAAAAGGACAAATTTGTTTTTTCTTCCTTGATTGGAATGCTACTCTCCATATATAATGTGATGATAACGGTTTTCAATCTATGCAACATAGTTTTGTGTTGTCGTTTGAATTGAACTTTGAATTAGTTAACATAAAAAAAAAAAAACGAAAAACATTGGGCGAGAAATTTACTTCGATTCTGATTATATTTTTTTGTTTTGTTTTGTTTTGTTTTGTTTTGTTTTGTGCGTCTATTGGCAATCTCCGACGTTGTGAGGAGAGGAAGGAAACCCGGTTCGGTCCATCCCGTTCTAGCTGAGACGATTAGTTTCAGAGCGTGTTATCCTGTCCCAGTCCGATTTTGGGTTCGTGGCTGTGTGCGATCAAGACCGTTCCGGTTGTGCCTATGTATGGTGGGAACCAAAAATGTGAGGTAGGTAACTGTTTACAGTTACACCGAATATTTGTTGGGCTTATTTATCTGTTTTTAGAACATCCCTAGTTCTGTTTTTTTTTTACCCCTTTAAACGGTCAATTTAAATTATGATTGTTTATCTCGATCATTAAGAATTTTGGTCTTAATGTTATTTTGATCTATTGAATATGATATCGGCTATAGTTGAATGATTTCTTTTGTTAAATTGGTTGTACCAACTCGATTACAATGTATGTATTCATTTGGGGTTTAGAAGTACTTGAACAATTATTGCATACTTGATACTTTCTCCCCAAATTTGAATTCCGTGGGATGTAATCCACTTGCTCGACTATTAAAGAGTCGCTAGTTTCAAAATTTACATTGTAAATAAAACCACATGTATTCCAATTTATGTGGAAGAACTCACAAAAGGTGGTATGGGTCAGAAAATTTCCATTTTCTCTACTTCATCAACGAAACAGTATATGTTGAAGGATGACAACAAGAGAACTACCTTTGGTAATCTACTCAACCTAAAGTAAGTGGTTGACATGTGTAGTGAGATTCTCTTGACCTGTTGAGATAAAGAAATTTCTCAAATTAAGCTAAATGTATCAAAATTGAAAATGGAAAGAATACCAAAGTAATGAGGGTTAGACGCAGCGACTCATATAAAGCATGTGAAAAGGGACATATATATCATGAGACAAAGATGTATTTTTCCTCCTAGTAGTAATGACACCAAAGTACATGTATCGACTGAACATGGGATTAAGCTAAGATGTAATTCTAGCTCTCACCAAAGAGTTGGGAATGAATCTTCTTACTGGTATTGGTACAAACAATGCAATGCGGGTACCATAGTATCAACCAATTTACATAGGAAGATCATACTTTAGACATTAACTTTAATGACAAGAAGAAATTTGTCTGGCCAATTGATTATTTAATTAAACTAGATCGAATGTCTGTGTTTATGGAATGAAAGGTACATCATTCCCACGAGACATAAATTCTCTAATGTACATGAGATATATCTGGATGAAAAATATATCATCCCCCCTGAAACGTAACATATATTCTCTCTAAAGTACTTGAGTTGAATCCCACTTTTGTTACGCAATAGGGCCACACCACTTATTAAATATCTCAAGACTCAATGTCTAATAGATAGTGGTTTCCCTCCCACCATCTTAAGGAATTTAAACTAGTTATTGAACTATTTCCTTTTAATGTGTCTACAAGGATTGGATCATCGAGAGCAGCACTACTCAAAATTTGCTTTCAAAATAGAACAAAGACATCATAAAATCTCTATATGTACCGAGATAATCACACCTTGTTAAATTCAAAAGAAACCCATGCAAATGGATATCATGTGGAACCTAACTATGATGATAACGTAATTGATTGCATCTTTTATAGTCACTAAAGTATTTGGAAGGAAACATACTTTAGAGAGACTAATGAGTTGATTTAGTGAAATGTAAATTACTATAGCATTAATTTGGATTATTGAATCCATATTGATTCCAATGATGAAATGTTGGAAATTGATTCATACAGACTTTGACATAACCATAAATGAACTTTGGTTGTGACATGATGTCTCATTTTGAAAGGACTCATACGTACATCGCTATATTTGAGTGGACGATACTACGGGAAAAATATTGACATAATGCGAAGTAACGACACATCTCTCAATAAGTGTTTTCTAAAGTACCAGGTGCACAACCCCCTCCCACCTCTCATTATGCTTTTAAGTAAGAGAGTATATCACTCATTTTATAAAGTCTTCAGTAAAACAGGATCGAGACCATCCTAAGATGCAAATGGTAAACAATCCATATTACAATGATAACAAGGTGAAATTTAGAAAAATATTCATGCAGAATGCGTACCATTAAAGTGACTGATGGAACTGGTGAATGTTTTTACTTTTTGGACAAGTTATAGTTCCCAAGAAATTTGCGTTTGAAAACTACTAGCAGATACCACACAATGCAAAGTGCAAAGGCTAACCACCCTTGTTAATGCTAGAGAATTTACATCAAAAGGACTTGATGAATATTGCATGTTTAATAGGATCAATATAAAGCATCTTATACCCAGTGGTCTCGCAGAGGCTACCATCAAAGGTTACAGATGGTGTCTAAGGAATAGGTTATGCGTACCAACCTATCTTTTATTGCTTTGTGGATATGCAATATTACACGCATCTTACTTAATTTGTTTTTAGAACCCAATATTAGTCAAACTTTTCCGTGTACCAGTTGGTAACTGGATTTAAGCATGACATTCGTGTTTTTACGCATTTTTGGTTGCACTATATATGTGCCATTACGACTCCACATCGTACTATGATGGGTCTTCAAAAATGTTAAGTAGTTATGTTGGAAATGAGTTCCCAATAATTATCCGCATTTTAAAACTTTTGGCAGGAGATCTCTTACTGCCAGATTTGCGGGTTATCACTTTAATGAGACATTCTTCCCGTCATTAGGGGGAGATAAGAAAAAGTATTCTCTAAGGGAATGACATGAATCGTCATGGTGTGTTCCCACTGTGTCTCCTATTGATCCTTGTACTTCACAAATGTAAATGTGAAGTGATAAAGAATATTCTATTTTCAGAATGTACAATAATGTTGCTAAAGTGATGAGATCACACATACCAGATGCAAAACTACCTGCAAAGTTACAAATCCTCAATACGAGATATACAGCATAGACTAAGGTGTTGCAACTACACTTAGTGGAAGTGTGGTCGAGGATGTTGCTCCATAAAGGAAGTTGGAGAGACCACTTGGTTCGATTAATCCTCACCTAGAAAGGAAGTAGGTGAGTAAGGCACAACTTATTTATATCATCAGAAATCATCTCATAAGATTGTCTATGAATATGTCCATGGATCAAACTGGAGGACGCTTCGAAGTTCTAAATGATTCTAGAAAACAATGAAATCCTGAAGGATTATGAGAATGCACATGAGTCAATGGAAGGATCATGCATGCACAGTGATGATACAATTCATAAGTAGTTGCTCAAGAAGTAGAGCACAATGAGATTGAACCATGCTTTATTTTGATTAATTTTAAATAAATATCATATTTGGCCTGCACAATCTAGGTAGAACTTAGTTCTTTGGCAAATATATGGGTATTTGGTGTGGTAGTGCTAACCAACCAAGTGTAAAGCCTATTGGACATACATAATTAATTTGTCATAAAGCATAATGAGAAGAAAGTAGTCTTAAAAGTACAAAGACTTGCCTTGTGGCGCGAGGTTTCTCACAAAGCCCTGGAAGTGTTCTCTTGTAATGAACGTTATAGAGTTCCGCTACTTAGTTAGCTTGGAAATTTCAAAAGGACTTGAAATGCAGCATATGTACGTGGTTGTTACGTATCTCTGAAAGAATCAAGAGATAGAAGATATTTACAAAAGTACTTGATAGACTTTTGTTGCCCAATCAAATGAATCTAAACCACAGAGTGCGTTTACAGTTAGATAGAATGCTCACTTATAGATTCAAGCAATCATACGTATGTTGTATACCCGTCTAAGTAGCTATTTGATTTGGAGGGGATACACAAGTAAGTTATTTTTCCTTGCATGTTCATAAGAAAGTTCCTGATTTGGAATTGTAGCTATTTATGTTGATGGTACATACATGATGTGTACTCTTGATGTGATAAGAGACCTTAAAAGCTATTTAAAAATCCGAATTTGAGATGAAAAATCTAGGGAAAGCTCGATCGAATACTGAGTTTGTGGTATATTATTCCACCAGTTTGCATATGTCTAAAGTTGTCAGGAAATTTAACAAAGACATGCATCCTGATAGCACTCCCATGATTAGTCGAGTTTCAAATGTAAGTAAGTAACCATTTTGTCAAAAGGAATATGACGAAGATGTGTTGGGAGATGAAATTCCCATATCTAAGTACAACAGATGCATTGTTGTACTTAGTATAATAATGTACTCGATTAAATTTTACATCCTCAGGGAACTTGTTAGCTAGATATAACTTCACGCCAACGCAACGTCATTGGAATGGTATAGTGATTGTAATCATGTACTTAAAAGTAACCATTGACATAAATTTGTTTTATCCCTAAAAATAAATTAAAAGGAATGCTAATGAAAGTGCAATCCAAAAGTTGTTGATTATTAAGGAACAATAATCTCTTCTCTAACGAAAGTAATCAGAGGGAGATATGGTAGATTATTTTATATATTATTACCGATATTCAGTTTCGAAAAGTACATGACTAAAGGAACTGTCTGGAACAACTCTGAAAGTAATCATGGAGAGATGCCGACATCAGGGGGAGGATCCAAGGATATGATGTCGACATATTTTACTTCGAAATTGAAGTTGTGTTGTACTCTTTTTTTCCTTCGATCGAGAATAGTTTTTCCCAAAGGGTTTTGTTACTCGACAAGGTTTTTAATGAGACAACACTAAAAACATCAAGTATGTTGAACATTGAAGACATAAAGATCGTGTTGATATTATCGAAAATATCTGAATCAAAAAAACTGAAATGTGATAGTCTATTGAGCAACGTAACTTCCAGAATCAACAACATGGTCTTATAAACATTCAAGTCACAAAAGTAAAGTGTGATAAACTCCTTTTGAATGCATTAGACTAATGAAAATTATCTGACATCAGGGGGAGAATCTAATGGTGTGTTGAACTATTTTCCTTCACCGAGGTTACTTTTTCCCACAGGGTTTTGTTACTCGGCAAGGTTTTTAATGAGACAACAACAAACACCGGGAATGTAATTTCTCAGCTAAGACTATTGTCTTTCTTACAAGGATTTTCTTCCTTAGGAGTTGTGAAGAAACTAGTCAACTTCAACGTAGCAAAGTGATCATCTGCAACGGTTCACCTTTACTTGCATCTGTCATGTTGTACTCTTTTCCCTTCGTCAAGGTTTTATCCCACTGGATTTTCCTTGTCAAGGTTTTAATGAGGCAATGTATACACATCCAACTATGTTCTAAGTTTACTTAATGTGGTACTCTTTTTTTTTAGTTCAGATTTTATCCCTCTGGGTTTTTCCTGACGAAGTTTTAACGAGGCAATTAACTTAGACTAATCGATCTTTAAAGATCTTATTGCATGTGACGAACTATATGTAAAATACGAGACAACATGTGAAGATCTATACCAAGGTTTTTGTTATGTTGTCTATATTTTAGGAAGGTTCCAGAATTTTCTAGAATCATCTAGGTGTTTCCTTATTTTAATATAGCTAGAGGTTTCCTGATTTAGTTAAACTCAAGGTTTCCTTTCTTAGATATGTTTAGGTTTCCTGGTATAACTCATATACTTGGAAGACAAGTCTGTAAGCTATATAAATAGGTGTACAAGTCCTAAGGAAATGCACACACAACAGTTTAGAGAAGAATTCTCAAATTTAGAGAATTTTAGGGTTTAGAACGTTTGTTCATAGAGAATTAGTTTGGTGTTTGTAAAAAGCAAACTGCTACTCATAGTTGTGGTTTAATTTGCTGTAATTTGTTCTAATAAGAGTTGATCGTATCCGTTTGTGGACGTAGGCATATTGCCGAACCACGTTAAATCTTGTGTCTTTCTTTGTTTCATTTGGTGCATCTTATTTCTGTTTTCTTTAGTTCTACGTTGATCCAAAGAACTATTAGTATATCTTGTGAGGATAATCCTAAGGCATTAATCCTAACAAGTGGTGCGGTGAAGGTGGAGAGGATCATAGTTAGAAGTGAAGATGTATAGTTCTACATCAAGTGGATTTTCGAAGGTGCATGGATTTGATATTATCAAGTTTAATACGAAGAATAATTTCACATCATGGCAAACTGATGTAAAAGATATTCTTGTTAGTATGAAAATAATCAAAGCAATCAAGGAGAAGCCAGCAACGCTGCCAAAGGATTGGAACGATGAGAAGTGGGATGACCTTGATTTGATGGTGTGTTCAACTATTCGTTTATGTTTTTCAAGGGAGATCACTCATAACTTTTCGAGTGAAACCTCTGCAAAGGTATTGTAGGAGAAGTTAGAGAAGCTCTACTTACAAAAAGATTTGACTTGTGAACTTTACTTGAAGCGTAGACTCCATGCCTTTAGGATGTCTCCAGGTAAGTCTATGATGGATCATATTAATGAGTTTAATAAGATATGTTCTGATTTGTCTAAAATCAGTGTCACTATCTCTGATACGGATAAATCCATGATATTATTATGTTCTTTGCCTCTATCGTATGATGCTTTCGTTGACTATTTGCTAAGTGGGAAAACCGATGAAGACAACGATGATGAAGAGAAGTTGTTTTTCGATGATGTGGTATCTGCTTTACAAGCTAAGGCGTTAAGGAAGCAAGAGTTCATCGATGAAACACAAGTCGAGGGCTTGTTTGTTGATAGAGGAAGGAATGGTAATAAGAAATCGAAGTCAAAGAGTCGTTCCAAAAAGAGCGATATTGAGTGTTATTATTGTCGTAAACCATGTCATATTAGGGATGATTGTCTCAAGATTAAGGCAAGAGATGAGAAACGTGAGAAATCAAATTCAAATAATGTCGTTGCTTCTGTTGCTGAAGTAAGTGAAGCTTTAGAAGACCCAATGTGTGGTTTTGATGAGGAAGTGTTAACCGTTACATGAAAGAGCTATCTCAATGATGGTTGGATGCTTTATTCTGGTGCTTCGTATCATATGTGTCCTTCAAAGGATTGTTTTACTACTTATAGAGAGGTGAATGGTGGTACTGTTATGATGGGAAATTCTAATGCCTGCAAAACAGTTGGAGTTGGTACGGTACAGGTTCGTTCGCATGGTGTTATCACAACACTTTTGGAGGTTAGACATGTTCCAGATTTGAGGAAGAGTTTGATTTCGTTAGGAGTACTTGAATCACTTGGATACAAGTATGCTGCTGAATATGGATTCTTGAAGGTATTCTACAATGGTAGTTTGAAGATGACCGGTGAAAGACATGGCAATTTATATTTTCTACAAGGAGATATAGTTTGTGGTGGAGCTATGGTTTCTCAATCAATTGATGAGATACAGGTGGAGTCAACATGTTTATGTAATATGCGTCTTGGGCATATGAGTGAGAAAGGTATGTCGGTGTTGAGTAGTAAAGGCTTGCTTGGTGGTGAGAAAACTTGCAAGCTTGATTTCTGTGAGCATTGTATCTTCGGAAAGCAATGTAAGAGAAGTTTTGGTACCGCTGTTCACCACACACAGGGTATGTTAGATTACATCCATTCGGATGTTTGGGGTCCCTCTCGTACAGTTTCTAAGGGAGGTGCTAGGTGGTTTGTGACCTTTATCGATGACTTTTCGAGGAGAATTTGGCTTTACACCATGAAGCATAAGAATGAAGTCACCGAGGTGTTTAAGAAGTGGAAGACCATGGTAGAGAAACAACTTGGTCGTGTGGTTAAGAAGATACATTCTGATAATGGCGGTGAATACATCGAAGACCCACTAAAAAAGTTTTGTGAGGAACAAGGTATCGTTAGGCACTTCACAGTTAAGGGTACACAACAGAAAAATGGAGTAGCGGAGAGAATGAATCGAACGTTACTTGAGAGAGCACGGTGCATGTTGTCAAACGCAAGTTTATACAAGATTTGGTGGGCTAAAGCAGTGAATACGGCGTGCTATTTAGTGAATCGATCACCATCAACATCTATTAAGTGTAAGTCACCTATGAAGGTATGGACTAGAAATCCCGTGAATTATTCTAATTTAAGGGTGTTTGGTTGTCCAGCCTATTTTCATGTAAAAGTGGATAAGTTGGGTGTTAGGGCCAAGAAAGCAATTTTCTTAGGTTATCCATTAGGTGTGAAAGGATACCGTCTATGGTGTCCATAATTGAATAAGTTCATAATTAGTCGTGATGTGACCTTTAATGAGAAAGAAATGCTTGATTCAAAGAAGTTCACAGGTTGGGACTCTCAAATTGAAAGTGAGAATAGTAGCGGTGTTGAAGATGATTCGATGCAGGTGGAGCAAAGAGTTCCTAGTTCATCTACTATAGAAGAAGAAAAATAAACTCTTGTAGAAGATGAAGTTGAGTTTGAGGTTTCCAGTGAGGAATCTACACAGCAAAAAATTGAGAATATTCTGTCCTTGGCGTCTCAACGTGAGAGACGTCCACCAACCCGTTATGGTTTTGATGAGTATGCGTCTTATGCATTATTTGTTTTTGAGGATGAGCCGTTTACCTTTGAGGAGGCAATGAGTACTACTCATGCCATTGAGTGTAAAACAGCCATGGATGAAGAGATGAAGTCTCTTGACAAGAATCACACTTGGGAACTTGTTAAGTTTCCTAAGGGTCGAAAGAAGATCGGGTGCAAGTGGGTTTATACGTTAAAGTATGGAATTCCAGATTCCAAGGGTATCGTTAGTGGTGTACGATACAAAGCAAGGTTAGTGGATAAGGGATATGTACAAAGGGAAGGTGTGGATTATAATGAAGTTCTCTCTCCGGTTGTTAAACACACTTATATCCGAGTCCTTTTAGCATTTGTGGCGCAATTTGACTTAGATCTCGAGCAATTAGATGTCAAGACAGCATTCTTGCATGGAAATTTGGAGGAAGACATTTATATGTCACATCCCATTGGTTATGAAGTTGCTGGTAAGGAAGATTATGTGTGTCGACTTGAGAAATCATTATATGGTTTGAAACAATCGCCAAGACAATGGTACAAGAGGTTTGATACGTTTATGTTGCAGAAAAAGTATACTCGTAGTAAATACGATCAGTGTGTGTACTTAAGAAGTTTCCAGATGGAAGTTTTGTTTATCTTTTACTCTATGTGGATGACATGCTCATAGCTGCGAAGAGCAAGTCAGAAATTGATGTTTTAAAGAAGCAATTGAGTTTAGAGTTTGAGATGAAGGATTTGGGTCCAGCTAAGAAAATTTTGGGTATGGAGATTACTCGAGATAGATCTAAGGGGAAGTTATGTCTTACTCAGAAATCCTCTCTTGAGAAGGTTCTTCGTCGCTTTGGAATGTATAACTCCAAAGCTATTAGTGTTCCAATACCGCCTACAGTTAAGTTATCAAAATAGTTGTGTCCCACTACAACTGAGGAGAAGGAGTTTATGTCAAAGGTTCCCTATGCTAATGCGGTAGGTTCTTTGATGTATGCTATGGTTTGTACTCGTCCGGATATTTCACAGGCAGTTGGTTTAGTTAGTTGTTATATGGCTAACCCTGGAAGAGCACATTGGTATGCGGTGAAGGGAATATTGAGATATCTTAATGGGACCTTGGATATTGGTTTAGTGTTTGAGAAAGAGAAAAGTTTGAAGGTCTGTGGATTTGTTGATTCAGATTATGCGGGTGATAGATATAAGTATTGTTCTACTTCGGGGTATTGTTTTACATTGAGTGGAGGACCTATCAGTTTGAGGTCTATGTTACAACCAATCATGGCTTTGTCTACTACGGAGGAAGAGTATATTGTTGTGACGGAGGCTGTTAAGGAAGCCTTATGGATTTATGGTTTCGTTAAAGACTTGGGGATTATACAACAGAGTGTTGTTGTGAAATGTGATAGTCAAAGTGCTATTCATTTAGCTAAGAACCAAGTTTATCATGCACGCACCAAGCATATAGATATTCGTTATCATAAGGTTCGAGAAGTGGTTGATAACGGATTAATACAACTATTGAAGGTTGATACTGAAGATAATCCAGCATACATGTTGACGAAAGTCGTTCCGAAGGTCAAGTTTGAGAGGTGTCTCAGCTTGATCAATACTGCTCGTTGTTGAGGCCCTAGGGGCATTTGAGGCTACAGTTAACCTGTGAAGATCAAGCTCAGTTTGGTGGAAAAATCGGCAAGGTGGAGAATTGTTATGTTCTCGATGTTTTAGGAAGGTTCCAGAATTTTCTAGAATCATCTAGGTGTTTCCTTATTTTAGTATAGCTAGAGGTTTCCTGATTTAGTTAAACTCAAGGTTTTCTTTCTTAGCTATGTTTAGGTTTCCTAGTATAACTCATATACTTGGAAGACAAGTTTGTAACCTATATAAATAGGTGTACAAGTCCTAAGGAAATACACACACAACAGTTTAGAGAAGAATTCTCAAAGTTAGAGAATTTTAGGGTTTAGAACGTTTGTTCATAGAGAATTAGTTTGGTGTTTGTGAACAACAACCTGCTGCTCATAGTTGTGGTTTAATTCTCTGTAATTTGTTCTAATAAGAGTTGATCGTAGCCGTTTGTGGACGTAGGCATATTGCCGAACCACGTTAAATCTTGTGTCTTTCTTTGTTTCGTTTAGTGCATCTTATTTCTGTTTTCTTTAGTTCTACGTTGATCTAAAGAACTATTAGTGTCTTGTGAGGATAATCCTAAGGCATTAATCCTAACAGTTTTATCCCACTGGATTTTTCCTTGTCAAAGTTTTAATGAGTCAATTGATTTCGGCACAAGTCATCATGAAGAGGACGACATTTGAAGGCCTACGTTCAAAGCACTATACGTGAAGCACTACAAACGGAGTTCTATTGGACCACACAAGGGGGAGTGTTGTAGGCCTACGGCCCATGGGTGTGTGGCCTAATTAGAAGCCTAAGGGTTTCTCTTTATATGTACTATACCTATGTAATATGTAAAACCCCAATCAATGGTCTCTTCTCTATCTCTCTATCTTTTCCTTTCCTTTATACTACAATAATTGTCAAATTATCCTAGTTATATACTGTCAATTTATCAGCTATAGATCCTCAGGTTGAAGAATAAGATAGATGAAAATGGAATAATAACTCTTGTACAGTTTTGTCTGAGATATTTTAATTTACACTATCTAGTTAGATAAGTTACTGGGTGTACGTAAGTACTTCGGATCCTTCTCTCTTTTAGTTGGAGGAGGTGGCACGATTTGAAGACTCAAATGGCCGAGTGGTCTATAAGAGGAGATAAAGATGTGGCTATGCTGCTTGTAGGATGTCAGTAATTTACAAATCCTTATAAAAGTTACAGCTAAATATGTTGTGGTAGTTGGAAACATTGTTCTGCTATTTGTTTCTCTATTTTCCGAGTTATGTTTATACCTTTTATGCTCGGCTCTTTCTTTTTCTGTAATGTTTACTACAAGACTTGAGTACCCGTAGTGAATTGAGGACGGTAAGTGTATAAACCGTGTCCACTATTATTCGCGCATTTAAATTGTCCAGGTTTTTTTGAAATTCGCTCCTGCGGAGCAGCATAGCCCTAGCTGGGCTATCAGCCTACCATCAAAAAAATAATTGTCCAGGTTTGTTGGAGTTTCCTCTTCAAACTTTGGGGATTACATTTTTTGCTTGTGCTGATAAATCAGTTAGCAGGCAACGAGATTTGTACACAGCTTATCAAGGATAAACAACATATATGCTGAAAGAATCAAGAACTTACTGGGACTTCCCAGAACAGTGGGTTCTTGTATTTGTTGTAGAAGTCCAGTACATCAATTTAAAGCATCTGAAATCAAAATGAGTTCTGATTTCAATGTCAAAAGCAACATGACACAATGACATTTTATATCTAGGATGTCTTGCCTTTTTAAGGTTCTACATCTGATGCAATTTTTTTAAAGCACTGTAATCTCGATTCAATACGCAATCTAATGCTGTAACCGATATCATATATATACTACAAAATCATTATGTGCCTTTAGCTTCTTAGCAGTTCTTGCTAGTATGGTGGGCACAGAACACACTAGTACACTACTACCTAAAAAGCTGATTTCGTATGGTGTAATTCCAAAAGAAATCCATATATTTGTTCACAGACTTGACCCAAACTGAGTAACTTACGCATACCCTACAGTCCTGGTGTGCCTTCAAGAATATCGAGTGGGCACAAGGAGTCTTGTTCCAAAACCAGTGTTTCGAGAACCTTCCAGAAAAAGACGAGTAAATCGAAAATAGCCACAACACGCACATTCCTATTAGAGACATCTTTCTTTCTTCTGGAATCTTTCTTCTGGAACATTCCATTTAAGGCGGTTCCAATTCTCGACTGGGGGGAGCTTAATTAAGTTATATAAATAGAGGCACCCAGAGCTCCTCCTTCCACACACACATACATTCCCTTTGTCTTCTACCCCCTAAAAAAATATTACTTCCTCTTCTACGCATTGAATTTTCTTGAATATGCCGATGCAGATCTTTGTGAAAACTCTAACTGGGAAGACAATCACCCTTGAGGTTGAGAGTTCAGACACTATTGATAATGTCAAGGCTATGATTCAAGATAAGGAAGGCATCCCTCCTGACCAGCAACGTTTGATTTTCGCCGGCAAACAGTTGGAAGATGGCCGTACCCTTGCGGACTACAATATCCAGAAGGAATCTACCCTCCACCTCGTCTTGCGTCTTCGTGGTGGTATGCAGATATTTGTGAAGACCTTAACTGGTAAAACTATCACTTTGGAGGTGGAGAGCTCCGACACGATCGATAATGTCAAGGCCAAGATCCAAGACAAGGAGGGAATTCCTCCAGACCAACAGCGTTTAATCTTTGCTGGTAAGCAATTGGAAGATGGCCGTACCCTTGCTGACTACGACATTCAGAAGGAATTGTTGAATATTCAACACCAACTTAGTCAAGTGTTCACATCTATCTAAATTAACCTAGAAATATCTAGGATGTCTAGAGTCAATGTTAGACAATTAACATGTGTAAAATGAGTGTTCTAGAGTTAGACAAATCAAATAAGAATACTAGATTGTCTAGTAGTTGGTTTGGTGGAAGCCTCCATAGGCATAGTTGTTAGCCTCCATATGCATAGTTGTTAGCCTCCATAGGCATAGTTGTTAGCCTCCATAGGCATAGTTCTCTTCTTCTTTTTGTAGCCTATAAATAGGCATGTTGTATTCATTTGTAAGAAAAGCAATCAAGAATCAATCAATCAAAAATATCAAATAGATTGTATTCCACCAAGATTAATATCAATGTAGTCTTTACGCTTCCGCGTTTATGTTCTCCTCTCTCTTGTTCGATCTTTAAGATGGTATCAGAGCAAGGTGAGAGGGAGAGAGGAGAGGAAGAGAAGTTATATGTTTTCCTAAAGAGTTTCTAAAGTTGAAATAAGAAGGAGAAAGAAAACTAAAAAAAAAAAAAAAAATAGTTGCGCAATATTCTGATGGTTATTGTGACAAGTTTGAAGCTAGAAGTCAGGTGAAGGAGAAGTTTGATGTCGTTTGAATTCACGGTGAAAATCGAGCTTAGGGCATGTTCTTGATGCCGAGAAAACATGGCAGTCGAGATACTAGTGCCGAAAAAAAAAATGTTACCGATGTTTTTGATGAGAAGAATCAAAGATGGTCATAAAGTCCAAGCTTGAGCTGTTTAGGGTTTGTTTGTGACGGCGTCGCTGCTCCAAAGAAATCGAAAAAAAATGGTTTATGCTTAGCTGGTGAAGGCGTAAGGATTATTGCTATCTTGCAGCTCCGTCGCTTGTGGTTTTAAAGCCATGCTCGTGATCTTGAAGAAGAAGAAGAAGAAGAAAAAAAAAAAAGTTCGAGGTTGTTTGGTTTTGAGATGAGGGTTATGAACTCGTTTCTTGAGCCAAGATAAAGGAAGATTATTAAGACAAGTTTTCCAAAACAAAACGAGCCTGCTGATGTGAGCGAGCACAAGGAAGAAAATATGATTGTTTGCTGCTGCCATTGGCGTAGTAACAAAGATGACAAGCTTTAGCCTAGAAAACATCGTAGGAAGGTGCTGTCATGTGTCGAGATTGGTATTTTGCTGCCATTGCCATGAGAGCTCCAACCGGTGATGATGATAATGCTTGATTCTGGTGATGAGACATGTAGCTCGTTGGTGCTTCTCAGGAGGGTGCTGTCATGAAGAGATGACTATGGACAGCGAGAAGAACAATGGTGGTTTTCCGACGGAATGGAGCTGCTGCCACTATCGGCAGCAGATAATGAAGCCCATGGTTGAGCTTGGCAAGCAATGGTGTTGCTTCTCGGGTTGCAGCCATTAACAGCATAGAAATGGAAGTGAATCGAGCTCAGAGATGAAGGGTGAACGACGGAGCTCGAGCGAGACGCTGCATACATTGACGGATGATAAGATGAACGTGGAGATTGCCAGAGATGGAATGATGTTGTTATCAGGTGATGGTAACGGTATTGCATGCATGTCAGTAATTCCGGGACAGTGATGAACGAGCAGAGAAGTGAAGCTCGAGATGAACCAAGTTCAGAGACAGCATGGTAGAGCTTTGGCAATGGAAGGTGGCAGTGGTTTCGGTGATCGGAGCTGCTGGTGATAAAGATGGCAGTGTTTCATGGAGAGTTCGACGTGAGCACTTGGCTGTTGTTCGAGGAGAAGTGATGAAGAGTGAACGAAGGGAAAACGAGTGGCAGCTGCCATTATTGACCGAAGCTCGAGATGTAGAGAAAACGTGTGATACCGACACACCTAACACGCCGCACAGAGGAAAGAAAAAACGGAAAGCAAAGGAGGAAAGCAAAAGTGGAGAGAACACGGGCTGTGATGAGACTGCATACATGAAGGATGACGAAACGGAGACTGCTGCTGCTGCTCCCAGCAATGATGATGCTGCTGCCAACAGATGAAGGAATAAAATGGGTTGAGCAATAAGAGTGGATTGAGGTGTTGCTGCTGTAATGAATTCTTCCACCGATGGAGATTCGAACAAGTGATGAGTTAACCGTTGAAGGAAGAAGAACATGATGTTGTGTCAAGAGAAACAGAATGTTTCAATGATGATACACGGTGGTCGATGGAGTTGGAGATCGATAGTCGCGCATGCAGCAGAAAGCAAAAAAAAAAAAAAAAAGAGAGTGCCAGTGAGAAAGTGCCATTCAACTCTCTTTTCATGGTGTGACCGACACACTAAACGTCCATCTCACCGGCAGACAAAAAAAAAAAAAAAAAAAAATTCGAAACAAAGAAGAAGTTGAAGGTGATTTAGATGGGCTGAAAGCCTCAAAGAAAATAGAGAAGATGCAGACAAGATGTTTGTTTAAATGCAAGGATGATCATGGAAACATAAGTGTGACAATAATTGTCACATCGTTGCAAATCTGTTACGAATTCAAAAATGTGGCAAATCTGGATAGCGTGACAAAATTGTAACAGCAATATAACAAGAATAAGAATAGTCAGAGCTTGTGGCAGAAGCTTGACGAAATGAAAGATTGTGAGAGAATCTGGATAACCAAAGAAGTGTTACAGTTTTCGAACAAAAGCGTGACTGGAACAAAGATGAATAGAAGAAGAAACAACAAAAAATGTTGTGAAGAAACGGAAGCAATCACCAAGTGGTGATGAGATAGAGAACAACAAAAGTGGGTGAAAATCCTATGAGTTGTCTAAAGAGTACAAGAAGTATTTTACTGATACGAAGAGGACCGCAATGTCCCGAAACTACGATGGAACCCGTATGTTCTAAAACTACGAAGAGGACCGCAATGTCACTAAACTACGATGGAACCCGTATGTTCTAAAACTACGAAGAGGACCGAAATGTCCCTAAACTTCCGAAGAGGACCGAAATGTCCCTAAACTTCCGAAGAGGACTGAAACGTCCTTAAACTATGAAGAGGACCGAAACATCCTTAAACTATGAAGGGGACCGAAACGTCTACGATAAAGAGAAGTTGGAAAGTAGGTGTTGAGGGGGAGTGTTGAATATTCAACACCAACTTAGTCAAGTGTTCACATCTATCTAAATTAACCTAGAAATATCTAGGATGTCTAGAGTCAATGTTAGACAATTAACATGTGTAAAATGAGTGTTCTAGAGTTAGACAAATCAAATAAGAATACTAGATTGTCTAGTAGTTGGTTTGGTGGAAGCCTCCATAGGCATAGTTGTTAGCCTCCATATGCATAGTTGTTAGCCTCCATAGGCATAGTTGTTAGCCTCCATAGGCATAGTTCTCTTCTTCTTTTTGTAGCCTATAAATAGGCATGTTGTATTCATTTGTAAGAAAAGCAATCAAGAATCAATCAATCAAAAATATCAAATAGATTGTATTCCACCAAGATTAATATCAATGTAGTCTTTACGCTTCCACGTTTATGTTCTCCTCTCTCTTGTTCGATCTTTAAGAGGAATCTACTCTTCACTTGGTGCTCCGTCTTAGAGGTGGTATGCAAATTTTTGTGAAGACCTTGACTGGCAAAACTATTACTTTGGAGGTGGAGAGCTCTAACACCATTGACAATGTAAAGGCCAAGATCCAGGATAAGGAGGGGATTCCTCCGGATCAGCAAAGGTTGATTTTTGCAGGAAAGCAGCTCGAAGATGGTCGTACTCTGGCTGACTACAACATTCAGAAGGAGTCTACTCTTCACCTTGTCCTTCGTCTCCGAGGGGGTGATTAGAAATTCTTCTTGATGATTGTGAAGAAGATTTATTATGGATTGAATAAATTGAATGCGGTTTTAGTAAGCTCTTTTTGAACTTTGGCCGTTTTTGGCTTACATATGAATTCAAAGTTTTTACAGTATTTCCTTCTTTCTTTTTTTTGGCATTTTTGATTTAAAGTGTTCTTGGTTGAGTTGAATCTTTCTTGGAAAATAAATAAATACTTCACATCCACACCTATAGAAAAATATATACATAACATTTTGTATTGATCATGGCACAGATCAACATTGGTCACTCAACATAAATTATGTCGCGCGACACAACATTTCTTTTTGGCCCTACGGGAGTCCAGGGTCCAACCACTACAATAATACCCTAATGGAATATTCTGTGTATTCATTAACAATATCTTCCTCCACCATTGAATCGACCCTTTTACAAAATATCTCAATACAGAAGATCAAACTCTTATTTCTAATAGCAAGTTAGTTTCCCTAAAAAATGTTTTTTGCGTTACCAAACATTTGTTTGTGTTATCTAATAGCTGAGAGCAATTTCCCCGTGGCTGTTGTACCAGTTTGCTTGGGAGTGCATAATTCTTGTCTTATTATATAGAACGTGTCTTAACAAAATAATTTAACAGAGTTGATGAAAAGTGAGTTCACAAGGCCTGATGTCGGCACGTCTTTACTAACGATGGCCCCAAAATTCCTCCCCCCACCCCCATTTTTCTTTGAGGGCCTATATGAATTTATGGATTCTTGTTCTTTCCCGTCCTACATATTGCTTTCATAAATGCCGCCATAAATTATCAACGCGGCTGGAAGGTTGAGAAGTTGTCGTAATTTATGTATATCTTTCTTGGCAACTTCTAGCTTACTTCCAAGCTCTTTCATACATTGAAGGCCGACAACCAGTAGAGGATACATGCGGGGGCTACATGCGGAGATGGTTTAGGTGGACCTATACAAACAACATTACTAATAAGATGCCAAATTATTAGAGAGAGTATCATAATTGTATAAAAAACTTAAAAATTATATGTTTTATACGGATTTTCATACCGTTCTCAGTAAATTGGTATCCCTATTAATATCAACACATATAAATTCAAATGAAGTCGGTAGGTAATTGACTCATGATTGAAGATCAAAACTACATCAAAGGTTGTTTCAAATTATTGGAAGTAATTGATATGAGAAATGGGGATGAGCAAGAAAAGGCGCTTTTGTTAATTTAAACGAGGGTTGTTAGGCTTCAGGTTACACTTGCACAAATATTTATATGGGTTATGCGTTCCTTTTCTTTTCAGATCAAAATCTTTGATGATGCATATAACTAGGGGTGTGCAAAAAAACCGGAACCGCGGTTTTCACCCGCAACCGTCCGCAAAATTGCGGGTGAAAACCAATCCGCAAGAGGCTACGGACCGGACACGGTTGAGCTTTCAAATCTGCAAGGTTTAGCGGTTTGGTTGCGGTTGGATTCGTAGAACCGTGGTTTTAACCGCACCGTAGGGTAGTAAAGGCCTTAACTTCCCTATCTAGTTATGTGGGCTTGTGTAGCCACAATTTTGGGTTTTATATATAAACCATGATTCTAATTTTAAAGCATGTTAGCAGAATGTAAATACCTGAAAGCCTGAAGCCAACAAAAAATTCTAGTCACATGACATGGCCCAAACATTAAGAGATCAGAACATAAAACATAAATTAAATCATTTCAAGACCCATATAATTTTCATTATCAAACAAATAAGAATAACAAGCTAAGTTGTCAATGAATTAACACTGCATTCTTTGTCTATCTTTCTTAACTTAGTTTTTTTTTTTTTACTTTTTTTTGTTTTTCCTGAGTAAATGCGCGGTTGATCCGCAACCGGACCGTATCATCCGCTGATCCACGGATGAAAAAACCGCGAGTGATTGGACCGGACACGGTTTGATTTTCCAAAACCGCAACTTTTACGGTTTGGTTGCGGGTGACCCCTAATCCGCAACCGTCCAACCGTTGCACACCCCTACATATAACAGCATGATAAAAATGGGCCTCTTGGCTCTTCATGCAGAAGCCTAGTCTCTGGTATCTGGCCAAGCCTAGTCTCTAGTATCTGGCCACATCTTAGCTAGCTGACAATCCGTGACACGATGCAGATCGCTTTTGAATAATCTCGCACAAACAAAAGCTCTCAACACATTAACAGCAAACACAAAAATGCGGCTGATTATTTGGCAAAGGAAGCAAAAATTCTAACCATTCTACATATGCCAAAACAAATACAAAAACAAACCCACAAGCTAGATATCTTGTGCAATGGTTTTTCTAAGGAAAATTTTTTGAACCCACAACCTTATGTATTGCTATTGTGGGGTGTAGTTGGTGGAAAGAGTTTGGGTTTGGTCAAACTCTATCTTGACTAAACTTATTCCTAAAATTTAGGAAATCTTAAGAGCCAAGCTAGGAAAACTTGTTCCCAAAGTTAGGGATTCTTAAGGGCCAAGTTAGTTTCTCTATATAAAGGATTATAATTATAGGTTCAGAGATAATCCTACCTAGAAGAGTGGTAAATCCCCGTGCTTAGGGTTTTTGGTCTCTTTGTAAGGGAGGATCGTGTGCTACCGTGAAGGTCAATATCGGTGTGAGAGAAAGTTGTATAGAGAGGATATTGGTGTTCTAGTGTTTAGGGTTTGGGGGTTTGCCCTTAACCAAGTTTCTAGACGGTTTCTATGTTTCTCCTCTGTTACTAGCAACTTTGAAGAAGGAGTAAAAGAGAAGGCACGACGCTGGTTTGGCGAATGTTAGAGAGTTGGTTTCTATGGTTTCTTCAATGGTGTTCTCGGGTTAACTCTTTGGTCTTGTCTTGGGTTTCGGAAAGAGCATGTAATGGTCTTTGATTTAATGAAGTTTTTTCTAGTGGTTTTGACCATGGATGTAGCCTGTAAATGTGAACCACGTATATCTTGCAAGTCCATCAACACTTCGAAGTTATGCACGGTATGTTATAGATTTATGTTCTTAAGTCTATGTTAAATGATTCTTGATGGCTTGCACGTAATTTCAAGGGTGTGCCCGATCTCGAAAGCATGTACCACGGTAACATGGGCATTCATATGGCATATAATCTAAACGAGTATGTTGGGTGTGATGGTGGTAAAGAGTATGTCAGATTGGTGATGGCTTTGAGAATCGCTTAAAAGATGGAGCCTGTTAATCACAATGGAGATATCTGACAGTTTATTTCAGATACACGGTAATCATGACATGTGATGGAGTATGATATTGAAGCTAATTTTTCCTTTCTGGATTAGAGTTCAATATGTTGTTAGCTTACTGGTTAGGTGGAGCTAATGGTGATTCTTCTGGGTGGTTTTATTGGTGATAAATGATGGAGTCTTTACAAGGATTTGTTGATATTGATTGAATATTTTCATGGTGTTTGTGAAACATGGTCAATTTCACAAGTGTTCTTCTAATAGAACATGGTTTTAAAGACTTTTTATCGACGTCATGGTATTTTGATCGAAGAGATGGTTCTATGAAGATGGAAGTTCGGGTTTGAGCTTCAAAGTGATTCTACAGGTATATAAATATGTTGAATAACTCTGGTGGATGATGGAGGTAATTTCTTGTGATCGTCTCATGCTTGAAAGCATGATCCGAGGTGGAGAATTGTGGGGTGGAGTTGGTGGAAAAAATTTGGGTTTGGTCAAACTCTATCTTGACTAAACTTGTTCCTAAAGTTTAGGAAATCTTAAGAGCCAAGCTAGGAAAACTTGTTCCCAAAGTTAGGGATTCTTAAGGGCCAAGTTAGTTTCTCTATATAAAGGATTAGAATTATAGGTTCAGAGATAATCCTACCTAGAAGAGTGGTAAATCCCCGTGCTTAGGGTTTTTGGTCTCTTTGTTAGGGAGGATCGTGTGCTACCGTGAAGGTCAATATCGGTGTGAGAGAAAAACTTGTCTAGAGAGGATATTGGTGTTCTAGTGTTTAGGGTTTGGGGCTTTGCCCTAAATCAAGTTTCTAGACAGTTTCCATGTTTCTCCTCTGTTACTAGCAACTGTGAAGAAGGCGTAAAAGAGAAGGCACGAGGATGGTTTGGCAAATGTTAGAGAGTTGGTTTATATGGTTTCTTCAATGATGTTCTCGGGTATGTCTTGTTAACTCTTTGGTCTTGTCTTTGGTTACGGAAAAAGCATGTAATGGTCTTTGATTTAACGAAGTTTTTTCTGGTGGTGTTGACCGTGGATGTAGCCTGTAAAGGTGAACCACGTATTTCTTGTGTTGTGGTTGTGTGTGTGCTTGTTTATCTTCTGTCTCTCTTCTTATTTCTCTACATGTTTGGTTCAAATCGCCAATTGCCCTTTTTGATCCCGTGTTCCGCTGTGCTCGGGGTGCCAATTTTCCCAACAGCTATACAACCACTAACTTGGTATACTAATAGAACGTGTTTGGAGAAAATTACATGTACTACTAGGTCTGCAAGATGCCTTGGGAAACTTGTTTTTATGATTCAACCTATATAGACACAAGTTCTCCGGCTGCGAACTTTTCCAATCTGATACAAACTTGTTTTTATGATTTAACATCTGCATAAGTTTCTAGGTTTTCTAAAAGAACATGAGATATAAAGAACCCATTTTGGCGCCTATAAAGACTGTGGAAAATTTTGGTATTAGAGTATATGAAAATATATCTAAAGATACGACGTATTTTAAGAAATCCAGTTATCTAACTGTGGTCAAAGTACCCAATTTTATGATATCACATCTGTAATATCCAACGGTTTTGACACTACGAATTCAGTTTTGAACTCGCACTTTTTTCCTTTTTCTAATCTAGGTTGCTACACTTTTTTTTTAAAGCATTGCTAACCTTATATACTCCCTCCGTCTCAAATTAACGATCTTAATTGACTTTGTCAAGATATTAAGGAAATCCTATAAAATGTCGTGACTAACCCTTGACTATTTAATGCTATGTTGTTACCAAAACTAATATTAATAGCGTTAAAAATTATAAATTGGATAATATTATTATTTTAGGAAATATTTTAAGAAAATAAAAACAAATTTATACTGTTTTTATTATGGAGTCCATAATTAGAACGGGATGTAAGAATGGCTCCACCTATTTGCCACCCTCACTTTTCCTATTTGCCACTCTCATTAATTGCCATCCCCATTTCTCCTATTTGCCACCCCTATGCTTTTTCATTTATCCTAAATACTACCTCTTTGACTTTTTGTTTACACCCCACAAAGAACCACCCCAAATAATAAACTCTAAAAAAAAAAAAAAAACCTAAATTCTATTCACGGGAGGAACTTCTTCTTCTCCGTCTCTTCCATCGTTCTCCAGATATCTCTCCCACCGATTATCAGTTTCATATTTTCTTTGATTTCTTCTTCAGACTTTTAACTTCATATCAAACAAATGGCCCTAAGAAAAGTAGTGAACGTTCAATCAAACCCAAAATAAAAAAAGAGGTAAAACAAAACCTAATTTACGATTCTGAAATTCAATTGTTATCTCAAATTGTTAATTTCTTATCCTCAACTAAATTTATTGGTAGCCTATACACGTCGATTCCATAGCAGGCTCGTATGCTAATGATGTTCATATGTAAGCTTTGCAGTCGGTGGTTGGAAAGTCAAGCAATTTAGAGTTGGACGTGACTGACATGGAGTGAGATGGTTCTGGTAATATCGTGGTTAATCTGTTGCAGCCAATGGGTAACGTGATGGAGAAATGAAATGGCAGAGAAGTACGAAATGGAGATGAAAAGTGACGGAAGTTGGTGGCTTCTGGTGTTGGTTCGTGATGGCTGAAATAATAACCGGCAGTGGTGATGTTTCCTAGTACTCTATATTGGAGCTCGGTGAGATGGAGATACGAGAGTTAATGGGGAGTTGTGAAGACAGTTGGTGGACATTGCAGTAGTGAATGGAGATGTTGAGAGTACTGCGACAATAGTGGTGCGAGTTTGAGATGGATATGGGTTTTTTCTTAAGGTCGTGAGACCAGTGAAGACACAAAGATGGACTGGCTGAAGGATGATGTTCATGGCTGCCGAAATTCCTTTTCCTAGCCAATTTTGAGTTCACATCTTTCTACAATTTATGGCGATAAGAAATGGGTCTGAGGTTGGAGCTAATGGAGAAATGGAGGTGTATTCGCTGTGTGTGGGAGTGAAATGGTACCTACTGATGGGAGGTTATGATGGCAACGATGGACGGAGATGTGGTGTTCGTAATGGTAGCAGCTCTCGGCAATCAGATGCAGGCAGTTTGAGTTGGTTTAACTGTGGCTACTGGTGGAAGAAAATGGAGAAAATTAATGGAGAAGAAAACAAATTACAAGTGGTGATAGTTATAGTCTAATTAAATTTGACTTGTGTAGGTGGTAAATAGCAAAAAGTAGAATTGAAAAGTAGAATTAATTTAGAAATTGTGATGAGAGTGACAAATAGGAAAAGTGAGGGTGGCAAATAGGTGGAGCCTGTAAGAATAAGTAGAAGGTTTATTAGGAATTGTATAACTATTCATAAATGTTTTTAGGAATGACAATTAATACAAAGATATTGAATAGATTTTTTCCTTATATATGGTGATAATATTTAAGATTTTGAATTAAGTTTATACTAAAAATGATTTTATGATTATAAAAAATAAAGGGTATATTTGATAGTTTAAGGGAAAACTATGTCAATAAACAGAGCGGACAGATAAAAAGAGACAGACCAAAGTAGAAATTGGGACAGATAAAAAAAGACAGAGGGAGTATTTCTTTCCTAATATATACATATATTATGTATAGTATAGTATAATATAATATATATATATATATATATTATATATTTTTTATATTATGTATAGTATATTTTTATATATTCCCATTAACAAAAAGAAAAAACAGTTATCATTTAGTCATTATGAAGATATTTTTATTGAATGGTGATGGACGTGAATAACACAACACTCGCAAGTCGCAAGTGGCAACTACCTCCCCCTCTCTCTTGACTACCTGTTTTCATTTTCTTTCCATTGCCAACGTAATTTTCTTCTTGACTTTGATACACATTTTTTTCTTTCACACGGCTTCTCTAAATCTCTTTGCTTTATCCTGACATGACATATACCCCTTGCAAATTTTTAAATTAGTTGATTGATTTTTCCATTCTCATTTTTGAGGTCAAGTCAATGTCCGCTCTTGTTCTGGTTTCTTTTTCTTTAATGAATGAATAAATCCTCCTAACTAATGTAAAAAAAAAAAAAAAAAAAAACCAGTTTGATTATTTTTCTTTCTCATTCGAACAGAAAAGAAAGAAGAAATCGGAACAAGCTTATTCACAGTGAGAGCCAAAGAATGGCTGAAACTGGTGTTGCACATCTTCTAAAGAAATTAGACAGCTTGATAGCCCTGATAAAAGAAGAATCAAAACTATTTGGACGAGTGAAGCAGGAAATAAAGCATCTGATGGACGAGCTACCATGGATGCGTAAGTACGTCCGAGAAGCAGATACAAAGCCTATGCAGTATGCTGATGATCCAGAGATACACCAAATAATAGATCTAACCTTCGAGACTGAGGATATCGTCGATGATTTCACGCTCAAGGTACAACGGCATCAAAGGCAGAAAAAGGATTTGGGTGCTCTACGATTCTTCAAAATTAAATTCCTTAAAAGGTTCATATTGAGGATCCGCGAGTTGCACGAGTTTAAAGATAAAATCAAAGCCATCAATAACAAGTCTGACAAAATATCAACCTACAGAACCAAGTATCCCATGGGTCGTCAACATGCTTCTACTAGTTCCCCTGTAAAGAGAACTCCTATTGTTGAGGAATTGGATGTGGTTGGCATGGAAAATAGTATCGAACAAGTAACATCGCTACTTGTGTCTAACAATTCATCATCAGCAACGACAACATCTCGGCGCATGGTTGTCTCGATCGTCGGAATGGGTGGTTTAGGCAAAACTACTCTTGCTACAAAATTATATAAGGATACCTGTATTAAACGATATTTTGATGTCTTTGCTTGGGTTTATGTTTCTCAGGAATCCAAAGTGGCAGACCTCCTGCTTAGCATTATAAGACAAGTTACCAAGGTGAACTTGAACGACCCTACGGTTGAATGGGATGAGGGAGCGTTAAGGATGAAGCTTTATAACTACTTGAAGCAACGCCAAAACAAAAGGTACCTTATAGTGTTGGATGATGTATGGCATACTGATACTTGGAAGCATCTCGATCCTGCTTTTCCAGATACAAATAATGGTTCCAGAATACTTCTAACTAGTCGCAATTTAGAAGTATCCAGGCTTGCGGATCCATCGCACAATAATATCCACCAATTGCGTCTTCTAGACCAGAGGGAGAGTTGGGACCTCTTTCAGAAGAAAACCTTCCCATTACAAGGTCAGTGCCCTCCTGAGTTTGTGGAGATCGGGAAGAAGATCGTGGATAAGTGCCGCGGTTTACCATTGGGAATTGTGGTACTGGGAGGCCTGCTATTAACCAAAGACAGGACACTTGCTGCATGGTCGAAAGTACATGATAGCGTTAATTGGGAGCTAACTCATGGTGATCAATCTTACTTATGCGCTGGAATCTTGGCCTTCAGTTACTACGATATGCCTTATTACTTGAAGCCGTGTTTTATGACTATCGGCCTTTTTCCTGAAGATCATGAGATACGCGCTTCAAAGTTGTTTGACTTATGGATCGCTGAGGAATTTGTACAAAGGGAAGGAGAAAAAACGCTGGAAGACACTGCCGAGGATTATTTGGAACAGTTGGTCCACAGAAGCCTAATCAAGATTGAAAGCTGGAGGTATGATGGAAGAGTGAAAGCATGTCGTATCCATGATCTACTACGTGATCTTGCCAATGAAAAATCTGAAAAACTTTCCAATGCACGTCGACTCAGTATCCATGGTGATGACCAGCAAGCCAGTTCTATCGATGGCGAGGCACAATATCTTTCTCAATTTCGTTCCTCTCGTACTCGTACTTTGATGTGTTTCAAAAATCGAAAGATGGGAAATGAACTGTTCTTGAAATACATTTGCGGAAATTTCAAATTGCTAATGGTGTTGGATATGAGCAGCATCATTAATGCGGAAATGCTCTTCCAGACACAAGAAGATGGCCATTAACCACAGGTGGAACTTTTTCTGTCAAATCTTTGTATGCTAAAATGATCATTAATGCGGGAGATGATAACTTCCCTCATAGATTCGTTTGGGTTTCTGGTATTCCTCCTAAAGTTAATTTCTTATTATGGTGTGCTGTTCACGGAAAGTTAAACTCTCAGGATATGATGCAGATCAAGGGAATTGATATTTATAGCTCCTGCATTCTTTGTGGGGATTGTACAGAATCTCAGGATCACATTTTTATCCACTGCAAAGTTGCTCACAAGATTTGGTGTTCCATTACACCAGTTGATCGATGGGCCTGGGTATATCCGGATTCAATGATTAATTTAGCAAGAACCTGGTTTAACAATAACTTATCACCTAATGGCAAGATAGTTTGGAATCTGATTCCAGGAGCTATTGTTTGGGTGTTATGGAGAGAAAGAAACTGTAGAACTTTTGAAGATAAATATACTTTCAAGACAGATGAAGAGTTATGCAATGAAGCTAAAGGGCTTGTTTTAACTTGGGCAGCAACTTTTGGTAACAGAATACATTTGAATTTTACACAAACTGTAAGCAACTGGGGTGTAGTTTTCGCTTAACTCCAGTTTTTATTTTCTATTTTTACTACTACTACTTGTAGTACTTTGTACATTCTTCCTCCTTAATAAAATTCTCTCTCTAATTAAAAAAGATATGAGCAGCATCATGCATAACACTACAATACCAGCGGAAATCAGAAAACTCCGACATCTCAAGTACTTGAACTGTAGCGCACATGATAACACCAAGATTCTTAAAAGCATCGGTAAGCTTGTCAATCTACAAACTCTAATCATTAAGGGAAAGTGTATCTACATGTCTGAAATCTGGAGATTGCACCAATTGCGTCGTTTAGAAGTTCAGTTCATGGAATTATATCACAAAGCTCCATCTAATTATCATCTCGGCATTCATAATCTAACGAATCTCCATACGTTATCGGTTTCATATGGGTGTTGGATGAAGGATGTTAGGTGGGAAGAACTGAAGATGCTCAGAAAGTTATCCATAACTAATTTTGGCTATCTTCGATGTACTAAGGAATCTCTTGATTCCATAGCGTTGGTCACCAGCCTTCAAAATCTTAAGCTGTTATTCGGAGGAGAATTGCCACTAGTAACGCAGTTTGCACGGCATACAAATCTCACCAAGTTGCATATCCGTGGACCTCTACCGGTGTTTTTGTTCCCACCTAATCTGGTCAAGCTAGTGTTGTCCTCCATAAATCGACCTGATACCGAGCTAATGGCAGCTCTAGGTAACCTTAAAGACTTGAAATTTCTATCGTTTCTTCCTAGCTCATGCACTGGAAAGACGATAACCTTCTCAGCAGGAAAGTTTCCAAGGCTCCAATCCTTGGAAATTGCAGGTCTCCCTAATTTACGTGAGTTGATAATGGAGGAAGGAGCATTGACTAGCTTAACTCATCTTGTAATTCGCAGTTGTGACTTGAGGAAACTTCCTGATAGACTGGGACAGATGCGACTTCAGGAATTACAACTACATAACATGCACCGTCAACTAACCGACGGATTAAAAGAGAATGTGGGTGAGAACTGGGACCAGATCAAACACATACCCTCAGTGCTGATCAAAACATAATTTAAGGAAGAATTTCAGGCAAATTGTAATGTAATTATTTCAAGTACTTATTTTTCTACATAGCAATCTAATGCTGTAACCTATATCATATATTAACTACAAAATCGTTATGTGCCTTTAGCTTCTTAGCAGTTCTTGTATGGTGAAAAAAAATACAGTAGCTGCATAGAGTAGTGATGTAATTCCTAAAGCAAACTTAATAGCGAGTAACTTACACATACCCAAGAGTCCTGGTGTGCCCTCAAGAACTGGTGTCCCCTCAAGAATAGCGAATGGGCCCAAGGTACGTAGTCTTGTTCCAAAACCAGTGTTTCTCGCTTAACGTGTCGAGAACCTTCCAGAAAAAGACGAGTAAACCCAAAATAGCCACAGCACGCACATTCCTTTTAAAGACAGCTTTCTTTCTTCTAGAACATTCCATCCAAGGCTGTTCCAGTTCTCGGCTGGGATTACCCTTAGCAGCTTAAGTTATAAATAGAGCCTCCCAGAGCTCCTTCTTTCACACATACATTACATTCCCTTTGTGTTCTACGATCTCTTTGTTAGGGCAATTGGATCGCTCTGATACCAATTGTTGGGGCAATTGGATCGCTCTGATACCAATTGTTGGGGTTCAGAGCCATCTACATGCTAATACTGCGGAATCAAATTAGCTAACAAGAAACACTTGATCTCTTGGATTGTTCCATGAACCTTACTATGATCTAGGATAAGAAGAAGGGAAAGAGAACCACATAGATGCAAGCCATAAACAAAGAAACAAGAAGTAAAGTACTCACGGATTTAACGTGGTTCAACAATATACACAATGTATGTAATATTGTCTACATCCACCAAACGGCTACGACCTCTTTATTCATTATAGAATCACCACTGAGAATTACACAACTGATTGACTAAACCAATCCATCGACTCACCACAACGTGACCGAACACAAGAACTCTCACAAGCACCCTATAAGATCCAAAGTAGTGTCTTCACCCATATGAGATAACGTTTACCACATTATCTACCACAACAAGATGATCTTCTCTGCACACCCTGATATAGATTACCATGGACGCCTTTAGCTCAACACCAATAATCTAATCCAGCACCACCAAGATGATCTTCTCCTCAACAAGATGTCTTACCAACATCTCCACACGAATACTCCATAACGACATATCTTCCAACATCGATAAGTATCCCATAAGAACCTTAATGGTGTACTCCTTCCACCATTAGGTCTCTCACATAACCACCTCAATAGGTGGGATGAATCCCTCACATCTCTACGAGATTTACATTGAGGATTCCATGACTAAAACACTTAGCCTAGACCTCCTTATATAGGAGTTACAAACTTGGTTCCCAAGGAAACCATGGTCAATTAGGAAACCCATCTTATATATGGAAGTTGTCCTAAACTAGCTATGTTTCCCTAATGGAACCTCCTAGAATTTATCCATATTCTTTGAACTAAACTAGGAAACCCACGTTTCCTTACAATTCTCCACCTCGGATCATGCATTCATGCATGAGACGATCAAATGTTATCCCTCCATCTTCTGAACATCGATTGCACCATCACTGGTTGCCTACATATCCTCAATAAGAATCAAACCGAAATGTAGTTCACCCAAATTGTTCCGTAGAACCTCCACCAGAAGAGAGCAAACCAAACTTGATCATCACCAACTCAGACTTAACAATCCAACCTACCGGTGATTGTACAAATCTCCACCAAAGTGAAAAATTCATGACCATCTCAACAACCATCATCATATGATCACCCGTAATGCAACATCTTGAGAAAATACACCTTACTCCTTTATGTTCACAACTCCACATTGATTGGCATCATTATAGGTGTATTGCATGCCAACTCAATCAGATCATACACGATCATTTTCCATATTCTACTAATTTAACTTAGTTACAGTCATTATGTGCCCTTGAGCCTTCGCTATCTTTTGAAACTTGCTCCACCATGAGCACAGCTCCATCTCGGCCTACCTTGCTCCACCTAAGTTAATGCTCCTCTCTTCTGAACCACTAACTCTAGGTTGCGCACCACATCCGTAAGGGTTGACATCCATAACTACTCGATGAAAAATAAAACTACCACAGTAGCCTCCATGTGTCTGCATAATCATTACCTTAACAGAACCATAATCTCAAATCTTTGTCTCTAAACTCCATCTGAGTTAATTGCTTTTGCAAACAACTAATCACACACTTGCTCCTTTCCACGAGCATGTCCATGAAAGCGAGTTAACGAGATTCTTTTGTGTTAGTTTGTAATAAACCAACATCCATGTTAGCTTCCAAGAAACTAACCATCTTGTATGTACCAAAGCATATTGAGCATGACTCTAACTGCACACCAAATACAACCAATCTATAGATCATTTCCCTTGCGTGCAAATCTCGAGCTCATCTCTATGAATCTTGCTTTACAAGCCTATCTCCGATTGGATTATGATTCTACGACCATATTTCCCCAATTGAGTTTTACTCCTTCAAAAAGCTCATCATATCTTCAACCATTGCATACATACCAAATACGTGTCCAGCTTTACAGAGACTTCAACAACTGACACACAAATCTTTTTACTACGTCACTTCAGCAACCTCAACGGGCTTTGACAACAATGTGCCTTTTACAGGCATAATTGTCAAGATAGTTTTTTATCAATTTCTTAAGCAAGCATGCAGTTTCGACTTCATGACAATCAAACCACAACATAGTCGGACTCGGATAGAACTGTGACCATTGTCGAAGAATTCATTGTTACCCTTGTAACACTACATAATGTCACACATTCTCTCTTGTGCTTATCCCTTTCCTAATCTTGCTCCAAACGTACACCAACATTGCGAAATCTGATAATCCGTCCTTCAAACAAAGACCCAATTATACCTAGCCATAATCTGAAACCTTTGGCAACTTCCTCAAGCTCCAAGAAATTCAAGATGCTGTTGTTTTTATCTTCTCATGCTATGTAGAGAAAATAACTTGACGGAAACTATATCGTTTCTTAACCAAATTTCTCTAAAGAAATCTTTACCTTCATCTCTACAGGCTCTGTCACTATTTAACTCAACTTCAATAACTGTAGCAGACAAGCAAACCCCTAAATATTATCATTGCTATAACGTAGATATCTCCAACAGAAAGTATCACGCCAATCATCAGGAAATCAAATAGCCAATTCATAATAAAAGGTTGATGGAAAAACATGCCGAAATTGTAGCCTACTCAAATTCATGCACTATGTTTTCTCAAAGTAGTATGCGTTAACTTTCATCGCCACACCACCACAAATAATCTGCAGTATTGTATCTTTATTCTTTAAAAAACTCTTGAAGTGTCCAAGCGATACCTTTTTAATTCCTCACAACGGGTCTTACCAAAATAGGAACGTATTTGCAACACAAATAGACCAACCTGTTTCTCCAAACGGTCTTGCACTTCAACTAGATCCGATCGACTTCAAATGGTGTATAGCCAAAAATAACTCTTCGACTGAACGTCATCGGCAAGAATCAAAATATCACAAACTATCTAGCTTCTCCTTCGGAAACATTACGAGAGAAACTCCAGAAAAACATTGTTCTAGCCGACACAATGCCATACTCAACACAGACAAACAAACCCTACAAAATTGTGTTGAAAACTTCTTCTTATTAGCTCCACCACAACCAATATCACATCTCATCCAACGATCAAGTATTGCAACTATTTGTAGCCACATGCTTCAAATACTAAGACTGAATAACAAACTCTTCACTTCTGGAACATATCAAACCCTAGCCAACGGTTAATACTTCCAAAACGAAACCTACTATGAGATTTCCCCAAATCCTTATTGCAACAAACAACTAAGGCAGAACGAGTATGAATCCATCTTCACATTATTCATCTTCAGGTTAAAGAAAAAATAACAGCAACATGATCCAACTGATAACGATTGATATAACCAAATTATTATTTCCCTTGGTTTGGAACAATAATGAGACTTTGACATGCGAATATTACATCTTCACTTCCACCAACATACAAACTAATATTTGTATCCCAACTACAATATTCTTGCCTTCTTGTGTCTTGCCAAGCAAACACTGATTAATTGAAAACCATATCTACGTAGGTCTTTCAAACAGTTCACAAGAATATAGTATGAAGTATAGAGAATAAATAAACTTACTTGAAACCATGCATAGGGTTTTATGCTCCAATAAGTATCAATGTCAAATCTCCAATATAGAGCACCATAAACATCAAGACCATACATCTTGACCATATCGAATGCATATCACCTGATATAATCCCATTCCTTTAGAAGTACAATTTACTTTGCTTTGTTCCAAAAACTGATGAAATCAAATCCTACACATACTTGATAACATCAAACTCTGCATCTTCGGAAGCTGTAACATCAAATCCTCACATACTTAATGAAACCAAATCCTTTGTCTTGAAAATTTTCGGCTACTGGAAAACCCCAAAACTTATCTCTTCAAATCTTTTATCCAACCTGAAAGCTCTGATACCAATTTTTGGGGCAATTGGATCGCTCTGATACCAATTGTTGGGGTTCAGAGCCATCTACATGCTAATACTGCGGAATCAAATTAGCTAACAAGAAACACTTGATCTCTTGGATTGCTCCATGAACCTTACTATGATCTAGGATAATAACATGGGAAAGAGAACCACATAGATGCAAGCCATAAACAAAGAAATAAGAAGTAAAGTACTCACGGATTTAATGTGGTTCAACAATATACACAATGTATGTAATATTGTCTACATCCACCAAACGTCTACGACCTCTTTATTCATTATAGAATCACCACTGAGAATTACACAACTGATTGACTAAACCAATCCATCAACTCACCACAACGTGACCGAACACAAGAACTCTCACAAGCACCCTATAAGATCCAAAGTAGTGTCTTCATCCATATGAGATAATGTTTACCACATTATCTACCACAACAAGATGATCTTCTCTGCACACCCTGATATAGATTACCATGGACGCCTTTAGCTCAACACCAATAATCTAATCCAGCACCACCAAGATGATCTTCTCCTCAACAAGATGTCTTACCAACATCTCCACACGAATACTCCATAACGACATATCTTCCAACATCGATAAGTATCCCATAAGCACTTTAATGGTGTACTCCTTCCACCATTAGGTTTCTCACATAACCACCTCAATAGGTGGGATGAATCCCTCACATATCTACGAGATTTACATTGAGGATTCCATGACTAAAACACTTAGCCTAGACCTCCTTATATAGGAGTTACAAACTTGGTTCCCAAGGAAACCATGGTCAATTAGGAAACCCATCTTATATATGGAAATTGTCCTAAACTAGCTATGTTTCCCTAACGGAACCTCCTAGAATTTAGCCATCTTCTTTGACCTAAACTAGGAAACCCACGTTTCCTTACAATTTCTTTTTACCCTAAAAAAAGAATTTTGAGTACCATTACTCTCTTCTACGCACGCATTCTACAAGAATTTTCTTTTCTTGAATATGCATATCTTTGTGAAAACTCTAACTGGGAAGACAATCACCCTTGAGGTTGAGAGCTCTGATACTATTGATAATGTCAAGGCTAAGATTCAAGATAAGGAAGGCATCCCACCAGACTAGCAATGTTTGATTCTCGCCGGCAAACAGTTGGAAGATGGAAGAACTATAGCAGACTATAACATCCAGAAGGAGTCTACTCTTCATCTTGTCCTTCGTCTTCGAGGTGGTATGCAGATCTTTGTTAAGACTCTAACTGGCAAGACCATCACTTTGGAAGTCGAGAGCTCCGACACGATCTATAATGTCAAGGCCAAGATACAATATAAGGAAGGCATCCCTCCTGACCAGCAGCGTTTGATTTTCGCCGTTAAACAGTTGGAAGATGGTCGTACCCTTGCTGACTACAACATTCATAAGGAATCTACTCTTCACTTGGTGATCCGTCTTAGAGGTGGTATGCAAATCTTTGTGAAGACCTTAACTGGAAAAACTATCACTTTGGAGGCGGAGAGCTTTGACACCATTGACAATGTAAAGGCCAAGATCCAGGATAAGGAGGGCATTCCTCCGGATGAGCAGGGGTTGATATTTGCAGGAAAGCAGCTCGAGGATGGTCGTACTCTGGCTGATTACAGCATCCAGAAGGAGTCTACTCTTCACCTTGTCCTTCGCCTCCGAGGTGGTCATTAAAAATTCTTGATTGGGAAGGAAGAAGATGGTTTAGTTCTTTGTTGTTACATTAATGTGTTTATTATGTCTAAATAGAATGCAGTTTTAAGTTTTTATGTAAGCTCTTTTTGAACTTTAGCCTGCTCTTGGCTTGCATGAATTCGAGTATCTTTAATGCTATAGTGTGTTTTCATAGTATTTCCTCTTTAGATTTTTTTTTATTTTTATTTTTAAAAAAAGGCAAAAACTAAACTTTATTAATCAAAAATAAAACATTATGAATTACAGACCCAAAAAATGAAAGAAATAAAAGAAGAAAAAAAACAGGAAAAAAGACGGCTCAAGAGAAAATTAGACAAATCTGTAATATGGCTGGTCAGGCCACTCCAAGCAAGCCAAAACTACTTGGTCTTTCTTCATAAGCAATAGATTGCCCCTTCAGTAAATGAAAACCCTTTTTCGCAAAGTAAATTTATTTCCCTATAAACATGCCTGTAAGAAACTGACTGAAACTTATCTTTAACTCTTTTCCATCTAGCCATTAAGAACCAGGGGATCTTCCGGTGCATTAAAGATGTAATACAATCCTTAGAGTTTTATTGGAGAATAATCTTAGACATGTGATGCTCAAATGCCCATTCCATATCTCTAATACTTGCAATAAACTCTGCAATGTAGTTGGTCGTCACTTGAAGACCTCCAGATTCAGCAAAAACAAAATCCCCATAATGATTCCTGATAATATATCCATAACCAGCAGTACCAGGATTGCCTCTTGAGGCACTATCACAACATAATAGAATTTCCTCATTACTTGGAAGATAGAAAAATAACTCAATTATTCTGATTCTTCTAAAGGATATGTGTTGAATAAGGAAGTATTTCATAATGATAGTTTCATAGTCAGATCCCCACATTGTACCAATCATTCTACAATCACATTCATGAGCCATCTTATTTATCTTATTCTTTATCTTAGCAAAGTCAGGTTTTGCATCATCATAGAAAATTTTATTTCTTAAAAACCATAACTCAGTCATAAGAGTATAAAAACACACTATCCAAAGGTCTTTGATGATGGGACTAACATGCTTATAGAGTTTCAATACATCTTCAAAAGATATAGGATTGTGAAAATGGAAAATACCTCCCAGACAGTTCCAAATAAGTTTACTGAAGTTATATTTCCAGAGAATGTGGTTCATGGAATCTTCTCCATGGTGATAGATGAAGCATCTAGAAGCAAACTGATATGCTCTCTTCCTCAGGTTTTCATCAGTAGGGAAAATTTCTCTTGTGATTTTCCAAATATTAGCTGAAACATAAGGAATAACAGCAGCATTCCATATTTTGTTATACCAATGGGGTTTAGACATGGTCGTACTTATATTATTAACTACATCATCAACAGTAAAGCAACCTGAGTGAGTGTTAGTCCAAATCAACAAGTTATGCCCTGTTTTTATCACTGGAATCTGGAAATACTAAAGAATTGGAGGAAATTCTCTGGAATGCACTAGTGACCATCTGCTATTAAATGATTAACTTTCAGATTGGGATGTAGGAGAATAAAGGGATGATCAGGAAAAATATCTATAATTGGTTCCTCTAAAATCCAAATATCCATCCATCCAAATAGAAATCTTATCTCCATTGCTAACAATCCATCTTGTATTTTCTTAGAAGTCTTTGATAACCCATATGATACCATGCCAAACAGAGGATTTCTTGTAGTAAGATATACAATTACCCTCTTTGTCTTTATATTTGGCAAGGAAGAATAGATCCCATTCCCCTTGAGAGTTTAACATTTTCCGTAAAGATTTCATAAGTAATTCCTTGTTCATATCTTCTAGCTTCCTAATTCCAAGACCACCTTCCTCCACATGGGAACAAACTTTTTCCCATTTCAAGGTGACACATTTTTGCTCTTCAGCATTCTCTGTCCAAATATAGTTTCTAATGATCTTTTCATAAGCAGCAATAACTTTTCTTGGCCATTTGTAAATATACATATTGTAAATAGGAATGCTACAAAGTACATGTTTCACTAAAGTAAGTCTTGCCTGAAAATTTAGGAATTTACCACTCCAAGCAGTAAGTTTTGATTGCATATATTCCACTAAGTGCCATAAATGGATAGATTTAACTTTACCATGCATCAGCATAACACCCAAATATCTATCTGGAAAGTGAGATAAATCCATTTGTAAGAACTCAGCAATCTGTCTCTTCCTTCAATCATAAGTTTCATTGATAAAACATTTACTTTTAGCAGCATTTATAACTTGACCAGAAGAAGCTTGATACTCCATAAGTAAAGACTTCAAATTTGTAATACTTCTCATACCCCCATTACAAAATAACAAAATGTCATCAGCAAACAATAAGTTGGTAGGATAAATTCCATTCTTAATAATCACTAGATGGATTTTTTGATCAGTAACCATTTTTTGAATGTTTCCACTAAGGACATCTTAAGCAATTATAAATAAAATTGGAGAGAGGGGATCACCTTGCTTAAGGCCTCTGCCAATTCCAAAAAATCCAATTAGGCCACCATTTAGCATAATTGAAAATTTTGAAGACTTAAGGAGCACCAAAATCCAGTTACAAAATTTGGCAAAAAAACCTAGCTTCTTCATAGCTCTATAAAGAAATTCCCAACTGATAGTATCATATGCTTGTGAAATATCCAATTTAAGGCTCAAATTTCCCCTTATTCTAGTAGTAGACATTTCATTCACTAATTCAGAGGCAAGAAAAACATGTTCATGAATATTCCTATATTTTATGAAGGCATACTGCTATGGAGATATAATTTTATGCATAAAGTTTCTAAGCCTCAAAGTAATGATCTTGGTGATGATTTTAAAACAAAAATTACTCAAACCAATATGTCTAAAACTTTTAGCATATTTTTCACCTTTAATTTTTGGAATCAGCACAAGGAAATTTGAATTCATACCACTAAGAATCAAGTTGTTCTTCCAACAAAATTGTATAGCCTGCACCAAGTCATTGTTGATGATAACCCAAGCTTCTCTGTAGAAAAAAGCATTGAAACCATCTGGGCCTAGAGCACTATCTTGATTAAGATCAAATAATGCCTTTTTGATTTCATCTGCATTAGGAATACCTTCTAATAAAGAGTTATCATCTTCATTAATAATGTGAGGAACAACATCAAAAATGGAATCATTGATATGAACATTTTGGTACTCAAATTTCTTACTGAAATGATCAATTAGAACATTAGAGATCCCATGTTGATCAGTGATGATATTACCAAAGTTATCTTCAATTTCATAAATGGAATTCTATTGTTGTCTCAATTTAATGCTTGTGCGAAAAAAACTGGAGTTAATGTCACCATCTTTTATCCAGTTTAATTTAGCTTTGTCTCTTAGAAAAGTATGATAGTTGTTAGCAGCAACATCATATTCACCTCTGGAAGTAACTAGATTGTTTAACAGGTTAATATCAGAAGGATCATTATCAGATTCTAAAGTGGCTTCCATAACTTTATCTTTAGCTGTTTTGAGATTGATTTTCACATCACCAAACACCTCACAGTTCCAAATCTTCAAAATCTTTTTGAGTATTTTAAGCTTATTAATGAAAACAAAAATAGGATTACCAGCTAGTTCTTCATTCCAAGAATTTACTAAAACTTGCATAAAGGTAGGATGAGAAAACCACATCTTCTGGAATCTAAAGGGAACATTAGTGGCTCTGGGAATGATAATATCAGAATCAATGAGGTAAGCATGATCAGATATCCCCTTAGCACCCACATGATACTACCAACCATGAAAAAGGTCTAACCATTTCAAATTACAGAAAGCTCTATCCAAGTTACATAAAATCCTTTTTGAACCAGCTCTACCATTGCACCAAGAAAATTCAAGACCACTTTTAGGAGCTTGTAGAAGACCACAAAAATCAATACAATCTTGAAAATCGTTCATAGAAGAAAACAAATGGTTTCTAATATCTTTCTTCTCATCCACAAATAAAATAGAGTCAAAATCACCCAGTAAAAGCCAGGATTTACTTAAGGAGCTAATATCACATAAATCTTGCCACAATTCCCTTCTATTAACAGTGTAAGAATTAGCATGAACACCAGTAACTAAAACTCCATCAATTTCAACAGTCAAACATTGTTTAGAAGAAGCAATAACAGTTAGAGAACTAATTGAACAGTTCCAAAACAAACAGATATTACCTTTACTATTATCATCAGAAGCATTATGAATAATCTTGTGATTCATACCAGGAAGTTTAATAATATTTTTCTTAACTTTGATTTTAGGTTCAACCACCCAAACAAGAGATAGATTATTTGAAATAACTAAAGAACGGAGTTTATCTTTGGCCTTTTGTCTTTTAAGGACTGTGATATTCCAAGAAATAACTTTCATTTAAAAGGGGGTGGGGGGATAGGAGGAGGGGATCCCCCTTTTTCAACTACATGTTTTAGGACTTCTCTATACTGCCTTTCCTAGTGACTATGTTTTTGGAGGTTTTGGAGGAGGTTTTTTCTTAGAAGCTCCAACCACCTTACTAGTTTCTCAAATTTCAGTAACATAAGGAATTTTAGTATTAGGCACAATAGTAACATGCTGAGAAATAGTACAAACTCCAGTAAACTTGAAGTACTAACCTCCTTAATTTCACCATCTTTAGAAGTTGAATCATCATCATTGTTATCTTGAAGAATGTCAAATTTGTTGGGACTTAAAGGAAAAACAGTTTTTGAAGTAACAACATTACCTTCCTTTTGGGATGTAATCAAAATCTCCAAATTGGGAGGCTCCAAAATCTGTGTTTCTTCTAAAATATTTGGAGGGGGAGCTCCTGAGTTAACTGAAGCATTTGGAAATAGAGGTTGTGGGTTCTCAGGCAATTGAAGAGCTGAAGATGAAGTAGTGGGAGTTGAAGTGTTTAAGGTATTAGGAGTTACAGTTCCATTATGTTTTTTTGGAGTATGACTGACATTGTCTCTAGCATTTGCTTGCTTGTTGAATATGCATTCAGTTGAGAGATGTCCAAAAATTTTACACTTGTCGCAGAACTTAGGTAAATTAGTAAGAACACCCCCTGAGAGAAAGATCCATATTTATTTATGATCCATAGCTTGTTAGGGATTTGTGTAGCTAAATATATCTCAATAAGAACTTTAGCATATATAAAACCCACTCTGAAAATTCAATGTAGCTGTATCAACTTTTACTGGGTTTCCAATGGCTTTACTAATTGTAAATAGAGTTTTCTCATCCCAATACTCCAAACTTAAACCAGGGAAATGAACCCAAACCATAGCTTTAGAGGTACGCTGATTTTCCGATCTAAAATTTGGGATCCAGATTCTGATTTTTAGGATTTGATCAAGAACTTCCCATTTACCAAAATTAATATATGCTTTATCTTCATCATTATCTAATTTGATTGTAAAAAACCCTTTGCCCGGTGGAATCATTTGACATTGACCCTTTAAGCTCCATTGTTTTTTCAAAATAGAGGTTGATTTAGAAAATTTAATACGAAGGATATCAAGTCTTGCAATTAATGAGAAACGCCATGAATCATATCTAGAATTATCAGGATCATCAATCAGATTGATTGAGGGAAAACTAGGAGAATTTTTTGAAAGATCTACTTTCGATGGCTCCATAACAGAACCATCAACTTTTTCCTCAATACTCATATCAGATACCAAAGAACAAAATTATTACACAGCAAACCCTAATAATAACCAGATGTGGAAATTAAAACACCAATCATTGAGATTAAAATGACTAAAACACATGAATTAATGTTTTTTTAACCTTGAAAATGGAAGAACGAAGAAAAAATGGGGACTGAGTCGATTTCCCACAAAATGGTGATTATTGCTGTCCTGAGCGGTTCCTCTTTAGATTTAAAGTGTTCATGGTTGAATTGAATCTGTCTTGAAAAACTTTTTTAACAAAATCATTCACACCTTCCATGCTCAGTCTTTTGAGTCCATTTTGTATGCATAATTGTCAGTCGATCTCACTTGGAGTTTAAAAAAATACCATGATCATTGTTACTCTTGAGTCCATCTTGTATGCACATTTTTTTCCTATTGAATTGTTTCCTAGGATTTTTAATCCAATCCAAAAATATATACTCCCTACGTTTCAGAAAAAATGGTACTTTCACTTTTTCAGTTTAAAGTATCTCGTTTCCTGAAATGGAGGGAGTACCTTTTTGTCATAAATGCAAAAACTTGATCATGTTCTGTTTTTACCCTTGGTAATATGCATGACCCATTTCCGTTACTAATCTATTAATTCGACGTCTTCATGAGTGTTAAGATACGGGCATCCAACTCAACAAAAAATGGCAATGAGAGTCCCTTACATATTATATTTAAGTTAATTATGCCTAAACAAGCAATGTGGGACTATTTTCCTTATACACGCTCCCTTACGTGTAAGGACAATAACTCGGCCTAACATGTGGACCACGTACGAAATGACCAAAGTCGGGTCATGGGTGCACAAGTGACAAATTCGGTCACGGAAATAATAATGACCAAAATCGGGCCTACACCCCGCGTACGGGCATAGCTCTGATACCATGTTAAAATATGGGAATCCAACTCAAAACTAATTGGCAATGAGTGGACAAGCCCTTCCATATTATTTTAGGGGTCGGGTCTTTCTTTCTTTTCAAATTCTGAGTAACTTCGAAGCATAACACTTAAATCCAATTTAAATCCTTAAATAATGTAGACTTATTTCTAAAACCATCCTCTATTATAAACTTTAATTGTAAAACAAATCCATTGGATTATCCGCATCTAATCCGTCTATTCGTACATCCATTGGATGCAAATCTGTTGGATGCTGGATCATATGCGGATAGGGATGGAAATGGGGCGGTATGGGGAGGGGACCTTGAATCCCATACCTTACCCCGTTCAAAAAACCAAAACCCATCCCCTACCCGTTACCATAAGAACTGGGATGGGCACGGGTATGGGAAATACCCGTAGGGGACAGGTTTTCCATGGGTTACCCATGATTTACGAAAAATATTCATAACTCTGTCACAATCCAACAAATTGCTATCAAGCATATCCATATTGAAGCTAAAAGTACAAAAAAAAGTTATATCGACAATAAAACTATCAAGTACAATTTTTTTTTCCTTCTCAATCTTGGTTATAATCCAATAAGATTTATTATATAGGTGGACTAAAAGAAAATATATTTAAAATGGTAAGATCGATCATCTATTATAAAATTTGTATGAATACTTTATGTGCTTCGTATCGTTGGTAAATTTCTATGAACATTGAACAAAATAACAAATAAAATATATGATAATACTTTTAATAAAATTTTAAACCCTATATATGAAAAGTATGGGGTGGGGACCTTAAATCCCATCCCCGCATAACTAATTTCGGGGATTACCCGTACCCGACCCCACCCCCCGTTTGTGCGGGGGAAACCCTATCTAATAGGGGCGGGTACCCAGAGGGATGGGTTTGGGTGGGAAAAATTGTCATCCCTAGATGCGGATGGCAAATCTGAAATCCGTAATGAATTGGATTGGATGCGGATGAGATGAAAATCGGTCCATACCGGCCTATGCTCACCCCAAATGAAAATGAAACCTAACATGCGCTTGGAAAAATCTATATTAGCCCATAGTTATCACATGGGCCCATGATTCAATGGTATGGAAAATATCTTACACACTTTTAACCAAATATTATGGTACCGTTGAAGTTAATTGTTGGATTCCAAAAACTCATGCTTGTCTATATGGAGTTTCTGTGTGGATATCTATAGTGAAATATAAGCATATTTTTCTGAAGTATGATAAATTCATAATGAATAAAGGTACTACAGTCACATTTTGGGAGGACAACTAGTTCTATGATGTTTCCTTTAACGATTGCTATTCAATTATGTATGTTGTTTCAAGATTTAAGAATTTTGTTATTAGTGAAATGGGTACTAGTGATGGTAATAACATAGTTTGGAATTTAAGCATTCCAAGAATAATATAAGTTACTTTACAGTAATATTAGAACTCTAGTTTACTATAAATAGAAGTTGTTATGATGAAGAACAACCTTGTGTGAAGAAGTTCAAGCAGCAAGTATTGCAGTTGACAAAGGAAAGTAGTGTGAGAATGAAAGGTAAAATCAGGGGGTCTACTTATGATATGAGCATCATGTCTTTTTTTAGTATCAAAGGAGTCAGGGTAACTAATTTTGAAGTGAAAGAATAATTTTTTGGATTCCCTGAAAGCAATCAAGCACTCATGTGTTGTGATGGAGCTTCCAAAGGAAACCATGGAATTTCTGGTTTTGGATTTATTGGAAGAAGTAGTACTGGTGGTTACCTTAGTGCAATGGATGAAGGATTGGGGGTAGCTACTAACTATATTGCAGAGGTAATAGCATTAATCTGTGCAGATGAATGGGTTGTTAGAAAAAAAATTCTAAATGTTTGTTTTAGCTTGGATTCACAGTCCACTACAAGAAAATGTGTCTCTTGCGACTAAATTTTATCGACTGTCTAAAAAATTAGTCGTTGGTTTCCTATAGCTACTTATGTTTGCGTCTGAAAAAATAATAGTCACTACAGAATACTAGGCACTATTTTCTTGCAACAAAAAATCTATGTTAGCCGTTTGACGTGTCGTATAACTTATTTGGAGTGACTACTTAGATAAGCTTGAAGTCATTTATGTGTAGCCACAACAAATGTAGCGACTAATTTTCTTTTAGTCGATAGTGTTATCTATCTACAAATTCCTTGCGACTGAAAATATCTACTAATCGCTAGAGCTATCTTGCGACTGAAAATATCTACTAATCGCTGGAGCTATCTTGCGAGTGAAAATATCTACTAATCGTTGGATCTATCTTACAACTTATTTGGAGTAACTACATAAACACCCTAGAAACTATTTACGTGCAACAACATTTTTTGTACTGTCTGATTTTTCTTTGATCGCTAGTATTCTCTATCTACTATTTCCTTGCGTCTGAAAATATCTATTAGCCGCTGGAGCTAAATTAGCACCAACTTAGGTTGGAAGCTATTCACGTTCAGCGACAATAAGTCTAGCGACTGATTTTTTTTTTTATTGCTATATTTCATGGAAAATTGGTCTAACTCAACAATTCGGACACTGAGGGTTCATGGTTAGTATGCCGTTGATCCACATTTGAAGCTATAAGCGACGCATGACCTATTATGAATGGTTGGATTCATCGTTCTTACGAAGTTTCCGACTTATAGTAGTTAACTCACGGTCAGGTTTCGAGCTCGGAGCCACTTTATTTCTCGAAGTCGTCAGAAAAGGGTTTGTTTGAGGTTTTGGAGAATATTTCGATGGAATCTTACTTATATTAATTAAGTTTGAAGTCTGAACCATCCCGGAGCTTCTTGGTTCATTGTTTGTATGCCGTTATACCACATTTGAAGTTCAAATCAACACCTAAGTTTCATATATATCGATTTCGATGATGTATCCTGCTAAGTTTGAAGTCAGAACCCTCCCTGAGATTCTTGGTTTATAGTTTGTATGTCGTTATACCTAATTTAAAGTCGAATCGACACTAAGATTCATAATTATCGATTTCGATGATGTATCATGCTAAGATTAAAATCAGAACCCATCCGGAGTCTACCAGTGTGAACTAAAGCTATTTCGTGACCTATGTGACTTGTTTAAATTCAAACCGGAAGCACAAAAACATAAAGAGAAAGCACAAAAAAACACAAAGAGATTCATATTTATCTATTTCAATGGTGTACCCTGCTAACCCGAGTCTTCCAGTGTGAACTAAAGCTACTTCATGACTTGTATGACAAGTCGAAATTACTTCACGGCCATAGCGAAGGTTACTAATTAGCCGAATGCGCCAATTTAGTTTAGCAAAGAAACATATTTGTTTAGCACCAAAACACAATCTTCTCATACACTTGGGTTGATCCGTATGACCATCCCTAGCCGAATCTCTACGGTCCAAATATATCTCTAATCCGGATGAACACCCTCTATTACCCCGATCAGGCGATCACCGTTGAAATATTTTTATACAAAAGATCAAAAAAGAATTCTCTTATTTCACTTCCTTTTCCTTCCACATCTTCGTCTCTAATCTCTCTAATCCGCCTCCATCTGAAGAAAACCATATCTCACAAAAATCACCTTAATTGAATCCCCACTCTCTTATTACAAAAACTTATTGAAGTATTTAATCGGTTTCTTTTCTGTATTATCTAGCTTATTAGATCTGATTTCTTGAGGAAGTTAAGATCGAACTGTTTTTGAAATCTCAAGATTTGTTTAACCGGTGAAATAATAAAGGAATCAGTGTCACTTTGAAGCAAATCAGAAAACCTACATCATCATCACTGTAAGTATTTTTCTGAAGTTTTAAGTTTCATTTTCCTAATCGCTTTATTTATGAATAGATCTGGTGCGTTTTTCATAGTGTTTGTGGTTTGGTTTTAAGTAGATTGGAAAATTTGTGAATCAATTAGATTTTTTTGGGATTTTTGACTCTATTGGGGTGTTGAATTTGTTTTATGTGAATCAATTAGATTTTTGTTGGGATTTTTGAATCGATTGGTATGTTGAATTTCTTATATGTATGACTTACGAATTACGATGTAATCAAATAATCTAATTATAATGTTGTATTCTTTTTGATAAATCTATGGAAAACCCAACAAGGGTTATAATTGTATTATTTCTGTTGATGTTCAATTTTTTGTTTTGGGGTTTTCATGTTTTTTGGTTTTGGGTTATATAGATTTCATCATTGATGGTGTCTCTATAATTCTGAGTGATTGTTACTCATATCTCTGTATTCAATCCCTTCCATCTCTTCTTTTTCATTTCTTTGATTTGTAAACAAATCCATGTTTTCATTTTACTTTGTGCTCATCAACTGTTCATGAAAACTCAATTGGAAAATGGCTCAGTTCTGTTTTGATGTGTATCATATTTGGCTTCATGTGTTGCGAAATGTTAGAACATATATGCAATTGCCTGGGTTTTCTAGCTATTGATATATCACATAAGCTGAAATATCTATAATTGATTAAATCTGTAGTTTTCACTTCATCTTTCATTCTCTAGATACTCATCATGTAAGGGACCATAAATTTTCCCTCTAGAACAGACACTACATTTTTGTTGTTATGACCTCCACTGGGGATTCACTCATTTCCTCTGTTTTTCCCCCACACAGAATACTGAGGAGCTAGCAGCAGTAAGCTGGGAGTTTACAGCAGGATACAAAAGCTTCCAGTGATAGTATTTTCTATCTTTCATAATGTGCATATCACGGGGATAATCCGGGGTAGGTTAATTTCGGATTTCAATCTATGTTTTATCGTATTTTTCTGTGCAAATATATACACTATTATGGTCTTGTACAAGTGACTTCAGTTGTATGTTGGTATCTTTATGAAACTCATTTTGCTGTGCAAGTCTTGGCTCTCTTTTGATGTATGTGTAGCTACACTTGCAAGTGCTGTAAGACTAGTAAATGTAGTTATGTTCTGGGCCCATATACAAAACGTTTGTACTTAGTATTTAGTACTTGAACTGGATTTGTGTCGATAAAATAGCAAGTTGTCACTAATTCATATTAGGAATCATCCTTGGCAGTAATGGTTTTGGTGTTAAAAAAAAAAATTAGTTTGAGAAAAAGATTCATTTTGGTGTTTACAAAACTACGTGCAAAGTCTTCATCGGTCGTCAAATCTATATTGTGTTGTAGGACATAGTAATATATTAAGGACATATGGTAATGGGAGACTTTAGATTGACATCCAAGTAAGTTTTTGGTATGGGGGTGGTTTAGTGTACATAAATCAGAGAGGGAGGGATGTTCTTTGATCCAAGCTGTGGTCGACTTGACAAACTGAGTTCTGACTTTGTTTTTGTGTTGTTTTCTTTTTGAGAACCTTTTGTTTTGGTAGTGTTTCAGAAAGAGATAATTTGAATTGTATTTGGGTTCCGCATTTTGTAGACATTACAGTATTTGTTCTTTAGCTTTTTGTTTTGCTGACGATGTGCAACTGTCAGTTTATGTCTGTGCCAGAGGGCCAGATTTGAATTACAAAGGTTTCTCCTTGTCTAGAAATGATTTCAGTGATCACTGCTGAAATCTAGTGATTTGGTTACTACTGCGACCTATTTGGATGGTGAAGTATACGGCAACCATGAAACCTTAAGTCCATTTGGTTTTATGACGGTCCTTGGGTGCATGGAGGTATATCTCCTGTAGTTAAATATGTGGGAACGTATTGGGCTATTAGCCTGGTCAAGTAGGAAAATTGAGCCAATCTTAGTGATACAATAACAAGTTGTCACTAATTCATATTAATAATCATCCTTGGCAGTAATGGTTTTGGTGTAAAAAAAAAAAACATTATATTGAGAAAAAGATTCATTTTAGTGTTTACAAAACTACGTGCAAAGTCTTCATCGGTCGTCAAATCTATATTGTGCTGTAGGGGTTTTCCTTTACTTGTTAGAGAGGATTTTAATGTATGTATTTAGAGTATATTTTATTGTGAGTTCTGTGATACTACACATATAATTAATTTTTAAATTGTATTAATTTACTTATGGTTTTGTCAAAAATGTGGGGAAGAGCAGGGTTTGTAGGTGATTCGAATCATTCACTTGTAGAAAACAACCAATTTTCACCTAGGAGACGGTTGGGGTTCCATGGTGATTCGAATCATTCACTAGTAAAAAAAACATGATGTTCCTGCACCAAAGCACAAAAAGCGCCGAAAACAAGTGGATTTCAGACCAACAAGTTCTCTCCCTGGACCAAGGAGTACAGGAAATAGTCGGAGATCATCTCCAATACTTCCTACAGCTGACAATAATCATCACCGGGAAGATCTTTCACATGCTAGTTCTCTGCCTAACTTCAATGGATGTTTACACCCATTTACTAGTCAAAGTAAGTCAACAAGTTCAAGACCAGTTAGTCCTTCACCTGAATTCCAGGTAATAATTTTTGACTCCGATCAGAATTTAACCTTTTCTAAAGTCTATAGTTTTTTGTGTAATTCTATTTTCCTGTATCATAATTTTTGTTCCTGTTTATTTTATAGGAAATATCGCAGAGGGCAAGTGATGCGAGAAAGAGACAAGCTCTAAACCACACAAATGGTACTGAGAGCTTTGCAAGAAAGATATTTGAAAGGGTATGCTCAAAATACTCAACTTGTTCTGTTTTATTTTTTGTAAAAAAATATTTTATTGTTGCATCTTATTTACTTACACATCCATGTTCAATTTCAAAAGAGGGTAAAAGGTCTAGCTATTGATCCTTTGACGATGTTCAACGAGACCCACAAGGATTAGAATCAGAAGCTTCCTCCAGTATGTGCAAAATGGAAGGTATATTTTTAAGTTTTGTTAACGACATAACTTCATGTGTTATGGTTGATTCCTTATCACTGTTCCATGTCTGTGACTCCGTAGTAATTAGAACTTGTTATCTTTAAGCTCGAACTTGTGGTATTTCACAAACTTAAAACATATTACATTATGTGTTTGTTATTTGGATAATGGTACATGAATAATTCATTTAAAAAAGCTCTTAATTCCAGCCGTTATTCCCATGTTTAGCTGTGGAGAGCTAGTTACTTCGGTTATGAACAAGTTTATGCTTATAGTGTTCGCTAAATAATATACCCTATAACTTAGCTCAGCTTTCATGAAGTATTTTTAAGAGTTTTTATGTGTCATTCTATTTTGCTTAGAAGTTGAACTTTGTATTTTATTGTATTCTTATGCTTTGTTGTAATGGTTTGATTTTTCTTTGGCGTAGAAGGAGATGAATGACTTGCTTGAGAAGAAGCAAAGCGGGAAATTAGCAGAAGAGGATGAGGAATAAACTGATAACTGACAGTATTTTTGGAGGGCTAACAGTACTAGCTCTAGCTAGTTTTTTTTTTTTTTGCACAACATTCTTGTTGGATTTTCGTAATCACTCACTGGGATATGTGTATATTTTTGGATATGGTCCCAAATATGTTAGTACTTTTGTTTGGATATTATTATCTAAATATAATTGCTAGTTTTTACTTCTAAATCACTGTATATAATTGCCAGCTTTTACTTTTAAATTTTTGTTCAGTGGCTGGATCTAGTTGCAACCAAATATGAACATCATATCAATTGAAAACTACCAGTAAGAAATATATATACACCTTGCAACTGCCTAAATTGTAGCTGCTTAACCTCTTGAGATTCAACCAAAATGCAGTCGCTGGACTTCTTATGCTTCAATTGTGTTACGACCTGTGTAGTCATTTAACCTCTCGTGCTTCAACAAATATGCAGTTGTTGAAGCTGTTGTGCCATAACCAAAATGTAGTCACTCAACCTCTCATGCTTCAATGAAAATGCTATCGCTGAACCTCTTATACTACAACCTAAGTGTAGTCGTTGAACCTCTTGTACTACAACCTAAGTGTAGTCGTTGAACCTCTCATGCTTCAGCATATATGTCGCCGCTAAACCTGTTGTGGCATGACATACATGTAGTCGTTCAACCTCTTATGCTTCAACAACAATGTGATCGCTGAACCTCTTGTGCTACAACCTAAGTATGGTCGCTGAACATCTCGTGCTTCAACATATAGGTAGCCGCTAGTTAGTCACAACACATGTTTTGCGAGTATTGTGTAACTAATGGTACCTCGCTAGCTATATATCTTTAGTTACAACCATACGACTAAAATGCATCAGTCACCAGAAGTGTATGGCGGTTTAGAATTACAACCGCTGATTATTGTAGCAAGACATCTCGAGCGACAACAGTGTCGCTGAGAATCTCTAGTCACATGATTTCTTGCGACACCAATGCGACTACATAATTTTGGCCGCTGGAGGGCTGTAGCGTTTAAAAATGACCTCTTACGACTGTATTGTGTTTGTCGCTAAGGACCGGTTTTCTTGTAGTGGTCAGTGTTGCAAGCATTCAGTTCAGGGAGAATACCTTGGTTTGTAAGCAGTAGATGGAAAAGAATACATGCTAGAATGGTGAGTATATCCTTTAGACACTCTTTTATAGAAATAAACTTCTCAGCTGATAAAATGGAAAAAAGAGGAGCTCTACTTAGAAGAGGAGAAGTAATGATATGTGATGAAAATCCTCTGTTCTTGGGAGACATGGAAGTTCAAGGTAAATCATACTTTAGATTTTGTTAAACTGGTAATGGGCTTTAAAATCAGATGGGCTTGTATGTTAAATATTTACTTGATTTTCTTTTAGCTCTGCTTCTGTTCAAGGCCTGTCTAGTCAGAATTGTTTTGTAACAAAAACTTTGGTTTATTTTTAGTGAATAAAATAAGTTTGATTAAGCAAAAAAAAAAAAAAAAAAATCCAAGAAGATTGAATGTTGCCTCAAACAGGGAACTGGTAATGCTAAATTCTGATCTTTCTGCTTTTGATTTTGATTCGGATTTAGAAGATGATATCATGTGGTCTTTATCCTCTAAGTATGAATATATACTCTGTCAAATCTACCTACGACCATTTATGTGTTGGTAGGATGGTTAAGGACTAGATTAGGAAATCTAGTTGGTTTGGGAAACCGATTACTAGTGTCCTAAGAATAGCAACTTAAGAGGTTTGTCTCTTAGAGTTAAGTTAGGAAACCCTATACTTGTAGGAAAGTAATCCTTGTTAAGGAATGTGTCCAGTCCTATTGATGTGTATAAACAACCATAGAGAGAACTAGAGAAAATACACAATAACTAAGTAAGAGTTCTCTTCTTCTCGTCCAAGGCTTTGTATATGGTAATATATAAAATTTCTTATTCCTTCCTGAGGATTCAACCACGTTAAGTACTTGTTCTTCTTGTGTGTGTGTGATTGTGTTCTTGGCGATATTGAGATACCTCGTAGTAGTGCAATCTTAACGCTTCCGCAGGCTTTGGCGCAACAATTGGTATCAGAGCAAGGAGACGCTCTTGGATATGGGTACTCAGAATTGAAGTTGAAGTTAAGGTATTTTTCTGAAGATTGCTTGAAGTAATACTAATCTCAAAGGCTCTGTTTTTTTTCTCTATATTTGGTTGTTTAAGAACAATGGTTGACGGGGATAAACCAGTTGATCCGAAATATCCTTTAGGAGAACATTCAGAGTCTACAAGTAAATATAAAGAAACAAAAGAAGAAATACTTCATTAACATAGATCACAACTCAAGGTAGAAAAGTTTACAGGAACCAATAACTTTGGTTTATGGAGAACGGACGTAATGGATGCTCTTGTTCATCTTAACCTAGAAGAAGCTCTAGAAGATCAGCCAGTTGAGATGTCTGATAAGCAGTGGAACAAGATCAATAGATTATGTCTTGCTTTAATATGAGGGTGTTTAGAAACAGCAGTAAAAGTTAATTATCAGCACGAGACTTCAGCTAAGGATCGCTGGGAAAAGCTAGATAAAGAATACCTTGTTAAGAACGTGTCCAATAGGATACATCAAAAGGAATTTGTATCGCTATAAAATTAAGAAATGTGCAACCTTAACCGAGCACCTAGATTCATATAATAAACTTCTTGCGGAGTTGGTTAACTACGATGAGAAGATCAACGACGAGGAACAAGCTTTGTGTCTGATAAACTCTCTTCCTGAAAAGTATGAGCCTGTGATTAAAGCATTAATGCACGACAAGGATAAGATGACATATGCTGAGGTCATTATAGCATTGCGGAGTGAGGAGTTCAGGAAGATAGATCGTGAAGACCTTGCAAGTAAAGCTAATAATGATTTGCTTCTTGCAAGAGGTCGTTCAACAGAAAGGAGAAACTAGAATGGTGGTTATGGTAAAGGTAGAGGACGTTCTAAGAGTAGTACGCGACTGCAGAAAAATGAGTGTGCTTGGTGCCATGACTTTGGTCATTGGGCTAAGGATTGTACCAAGCGTAAGGCAAGAGAAGGAGATAATAGTAATACCGAGGTGAACATTGCTAAGGGTAATAAAAAATCATATGATGCTTATGATTTCTCGCTAATTGTGACACCATCATCTTGTACTATTACATATGGTATATGGGTATTATATACTGGAGCAACGTATCATATATGTCCATATCGTGACTGGTTCTCAAGTTTTGAAGAGCTTGATGGAGAATTACGTATGGGAAACAATCATACCTGCATGATGATTAGGATTGGTAGTATTCGTATCAAGATGCATGATGGTATGTTTAGAGAGCTGAAGGAGGTAAGATTTGTACCTTCCATAAAGAAGAATATGATTTCGGTCGGAACTTTGGAAGCTAAGGGATACAAACTAGTAGCAGAGAATGGCATTCTAAAGGTAATCTCTGGATCGTTGGTAATCATGAAGGGCACACGTCATCATAACTTGTATTACTTGAATGGGATTACAACAACAGGGGATGTATTTATTTCTGAATACATCGAGAGTGCAGCTACCGAGAAGATAAATCTATGGCACATGAGACTTGCACATCCAGGTGAAAATTCGTTGCATAGGTTAATTCAACAAGACTTGTTGAAAGATGATATTTCCTGCAAGTTAGCATTTTGTGAACATTGTGTTAAGAGCAAGAAAACAAGAAAAAGCTTTAGCATAACTATCCATAATACTAGTGGAGTTCTTGACTATGTTCACTCAGATGTTTGAGTTCCTTCCAAGAATGCATCATTGGGAAGGAAATTAACATTGGTTTGTGTCATTCATTGATGACTATTCTAGGCATGTATGGGTGTACACCATGAGGCATAAGGATGAAGTCCTAGAAGTCTTTGTGAGGTGGAAAAAGGCAACTGAGACTCAAACTGGCAGAAATATCAAAGTACTATGTTTGGACAATGGTGGAGCGTACAAGATTTATCCATTCTTGCAAGTATGTCACGATTAGGGGATAAAAAGACACTTCACAGTTAATAAGAAGACACCGCAACAAAATGGGGTAGATGAACACATGAATCGTACTTTGCTGGAGAAGGTACGATATATGTTATCTAATGCTAGATTAGGTTAGGTGTTTTGGGCTGAGGAAGTTACGTGTGCGTGCTTCCTCATTAATAGGTTTCCATCAACTGCATTAGAAGGTAAAACTCCTATGGAGAAGTGGTTTGTTAAACCAGCTTATGATTATGACTCAATTCATATCTTTGGTTGTCCTGTGTGGTATGATGTTAGTGAAAACAAACTTGATAGTCGTGATGTAAGGACCCGCAAGAGTGTCAACGCTATTTGACTGGTCTAGATATAATCAAAAGATGAATTAACCACTAATAACTTGATTAGTTAACGTATATTTTAATTTGTATAAATTAATCTAACAACGATTTAGATATGAAACTAGTATCACTAGATAGATCTCGAAAAGTTATGCGAAATAGGCTATCCGAACGTGTCATTCGGATAGCAAACAAAGAATATATCATCAAATATCTATGAAGGGTAAAATTGTCATTTCCTTTTAATTCTTGGCTTCCCTTATCAATTCAATGGGTGCCTTTATAATTTTAGTTGCCTTATCATCACCATAACATGTCGAAGATATTCATTTCTCTCTTTTCCTTTCCTCTTTCTTCTTCTCTTCTTCTTCCCCGCTCTTCACCTACTAGTGAATTTAGTTAGTGAAATTGAGAGTTTTGATCAGAATAGGTATGGATATAACTAAGTATACCTAGTTGTGAGGGTGTTGATTCGTGGGAATGATTCAGGCTCAGAAGAAAATGGGAGTTTAGATAATCAAAGTTAGGGTTTCTTTGTGAGTTGATTGTAGTTGCAGGATTTTCTACAACACACCCCTTATCAAATCTTGATAACAATTCCTAGATCTAAATATAAAAATGGTGATAAACATACTAAATTATAAATAAACACCAATATTTTTACGTGGTTCGATCAATGTGATCTACATCCACGGATCTTCACTATAATAATTTGTAACTACATTAATTTACATTTACAATCTCCATTAATGGAGTTCTTGGAAAAATTCTATATCTAGTTTTGGGGAAAAAGATGATAAAGAAATTATATTTTCTCTCTCTAAAAACCCTCTCTGCAAAATAACTTTCTCTCTCCTCTCAAAATTATCTCTCCCCTTTCTCTCTCCTGCTCTCTTCTTTATATAGGTATTTACATTGTGGATGACAGCTCATTGACAACTCACATTTCCCCTAATTTCGGATTTGAACTCTTGCGGTAATATCGCAGAAACATCATTGTGATTCCTCGCAGGTTTCTATAATATCTCGCAGGATTTCTCTTGCTATATTTCTTGCGAGCTTTCTCTATAAAATCTTCACGTCTTTCTTCATGTTTTGTCTTCCGTCCTTTGTTGCGTCGTTTTGGTAATCAATCTGCGACACTTGCCATGTGTGGTAGAAGTTTTCGCAAGAGCGTTGTTGTTGCGAGATTTTGCTCCTACATTTTGCCTCTTTTTTCTTGAATATTGCTTGAAGAGCAATTTTTAAGAAAAAAATCCGTTGTTGTAGCAGCCTTTGATCTTGGTTCATGAAGGAACAAGCGAAAGAATACCAAACTTAAAAAGTATATACTTGCCTCTATTCTTTTGCGAAGTTATGAAGCTTTGAGAAATAATTAGAAGTATCATCTTTTGAAGTATGCGAAGTATGAAGTATAAAGTACTCAATCCTCGAAATACAAGAAGTATCTGTCCTTGAATAAGAAATATTGCCTCTATTCATGCGAAATTATCCATTTTGGAAATGATTCTTGCTGAGAAGATAAAGAACATAAAAAAAAATTCTTGGTAATCCCTAACTGCCTCTATTTTTTATCTATGAAGGAGAATCCTTGAGAAAATGTTGAATGATTAAATTGTTTCTTTATTCTTATCTTGCCTCTGCCTCAAGTGGTAACCACTTTTAAGAAAATAATAACATTCTGCGAAATAATCACAATTCCTGCGAAATTCTGGATATATCTTCGAGTTTATGAATTAGTCTGCGTGATTATGAATAACCCTGCCAATTTCCAAATATTTCTGTGAAGTTCTGAACATTTCTGCGAATTATGAATAGTGATCAAATAGTAATGCGAATAGTGTCGTAAATAGTGTTGCGAATTATGAATAGTCCTACGAATAGTGTCGAAAATAGTGCTATGAATAGTGCTTCGAATTATGAATAGTAATTTCCATTCTATGCATTCCCATACTTGCCTCTTGTTATTGATCTGCAATATGATAAATGAAATAAGACTAATATAAAGTCGTTAGCAATTTTTTTTATACGCTTGTAGGTATAACCTCTCTTGTGGTCTTATTTTGCCTTCCTAGTTAAAGGTCTTATTATGCCACTTTTATGCGACAAGATCGCAGGACATTCTTACTTTTATATGTAATAATCTATTGATCTTGTCTTATCATTTAATTTTAATCTCTGCGACAATATGATAAATCTAAGCCTTCTTGTGAGATTAATCTCTCTTTGCTTTTTAAGACTTATGACATTTCCGTCTTTTCGATGAAATCGCAGGACGTCTTTGCGATTTATATCCTCTTATTATTGATTTCATTTATCTCATCTTTTGATCTTATCGCAAAAACCCATTGATCTCATCTTAACATTTCTCTTTAGGCTTTTTGGCCAGTTATGCGGCAATATGACGGGCCTAAATATTCTTGCGAATATAAATTCCCATGACATTGTTGTTTGTGTCACGCGACAATATGACGGGCCTAAATATTCTTGCGAATATAAAGTCCCATGACATTGCCGTCTTTTTTGATACACAGCTCCCTAATGGAGGGTATCTCCCTTATCTCTCCCCCCGGTAGCCCCTTCAAGGAATATACATCGGCCATACAAGACTAGCACTTTCCTATCCGGTTCTGCCAATAACCAGTTGTTTTCGCAGCCTTGTCCTTTATGCCTTATATGGCTTATAGTTACAAGACTACACCCTAAGTGGGGTTTTCTTCGGGCCGAACACAACGTAATCCAAGACTTTCCGTGGATGGCCAGGGTAGGTTCATCCATCCCGGGCACCCACAGCTCAACCGTGTACCTCGACGCCTTGATCATACTTTGCATTCCTTGGGAGAAACTCTCGGGCGCCCAACCAGGGTATAACCTTATATAGTTGAGAATCCAAGTTATCTCTCCTGGATGGATTTTTTATAATCCCAAATCTCCATGACTAGGTTCCAGCAGCGGTATAGCCTTTCCCATAGCCATGCAAAGAGATACCCCCCTTATGACGTACTTTAAGGAAATTGCCTCTTACGGAATAGAATCCGCGAACTAAGGTGTACGCCATAAAAGTTCGTCCCATTCTTAAATTTTTTTAGGCGATTTGCGCCCGTCTTATGCATTTGCATTTCTCTCTTGCGAAATTTTATTCGCGTCTTTTGCGATAATTTCACATTTCTTTATTATTTCATTTCTTGCGATAATTCCGCCATCTTATGCAATTGCATTTCTCTCTTGCGAAATTTTATTCGCGTTTCTTGCGATAATTTTGCATTTCTTTATTCTTTCATTTTTGTTTTCATTCTCATAATATCATTTATAAAATAAAATTTCTGTAAAATCTTTTGAAATCTTAGAAATCTTCTTTGAAATCTTGCGATTATATCACGTCTTTAAATTAAAAATGTTCTATAGAAATATATAAATTTAATCTTCTCTGTTGTTTTTTTTTTTTGTAACTTTGAAGTCTTTGAAAAAATTTGATATCTTTAAATTTTTGCGATGAATTATTTTTTGAGTCTTGCGATTGTATCGCAATCTAAAAAATCTTTGAAATGTTTTGAAATCTTTGAAATTTTAGAAATCTTGCGATTATATATCGCTTTTGATAAATAAAATAAAAAAAATCTTTTATCTTCTATAAATAAAAATATTCAAGGAAATGGAACTTATCTTTTTCGGCTTGCTGTTGTCTCTTGCAAAGTATTTGAGTTGCTTGAAAATTGAGAAGAAATAAGAAATGAATTCTTGGGAAATTAACTCTTGATCTACCTATGGAATAATGTTGCGACAAACCATTTCTTGCGTAATATGTGTGCGAAATAATCTCCTATTTTCTTCTTGCAAAATAACCAAAGATCCTGCGAATTAATAGAATACCAAATTTCTGCCCCTAACCATTCTTGGAGAATTTTCTTAATTGAAATAAATGCATCCTGCGGAAATTGGACTTCACTTGCTTGCTACTCAACTGCCTGCATGGAATAGCTTGTTTTTATCTTCTCTTTATTATTATCCTTTCCATATCCTGTTTTGTCTTTAATAATGTCATAATAAGATGACACTATTAAGAAAAGTGTTCCTCATTTCTGCGAAGTAAAATGTTCTTCCCTGCTTATTAAGAAAATAATGACGCTATTGACTCTTTGTCCTTTGCTCTTTAGCTGTTGAGTTGAAAGATTCTAAATTCGCAGATTTTGAATTTTCTTCACAACTTCTTATTGCTGTTGTACATGTCTTGTTTTTTTTTGTTCTCTCTGTACTTCAAGATTTGATTTACCGCAGGAGTTGGTCATCTTGATCTCCTCTATGGCACCACCTTTCATCGCCTGATCCACTCGCGAGCGATATCAATTTCTTACTTGAGATTCTTACTTGAATTACTATTGCGGTAGCCTTTGTGCTGGAAACAATTAATTACTAAATATACGTTGCGTTATTTGACGCATAATACCCCTCTTCCATCACAAAACAGTATTTCATTCCTGCGATTTCAATCAACTACATTTCTCTTATTTCTTATTCAGAATACTTTTTTACTGGACATCTTTACATACAAAAATGACTTCATATATTCGCTAGTTTTTGTTTGGGAGATTAATCCGTATTGCCTTCTTCTTCACATTTCAGTTTCCGTATTGAAGGTTGGATTTTGTATGCGTGCCTGCTACTCTTTACACTTGTGATGCTTTAGACAAAGTAGACATTTCTGCGAAATTAATAAATTTGTGCGAGATATCCATTCTTGTTCTCTTGTATGTACGTCTTCATTTTTCCTCGCAGGAAACCTTTTTCCATTGTCCGGAAAGTATAATTCTTGCGAAGAAAACGTCTTTTCTTTGTTCATGACTAGTTTCTTGGATTTAACCCGATTATTGCGTATCTTCTCTTCACTGCGGATTACAAATTAGTTTGCTTCCTTGGTCTAATCTTATCCGCTCGCTGATTTTCTGATGAAGTAAGCCAATGTTTGTTCTTCAAAATGTTACTGCGTTTATCTTTGCTTACTATCTTTAAAGTGAGGTGGAAGTTTCTTGGTCATCCACTGAATGTTGGAGAAGACTACAGCTGCGAAGATAATCAAATAAATCAAGGATTAGCAGTTTCTTAACAAAGTTAAAGAGTATATAGCAAGAACTTCTTTCAACGCTAAATCCATTCTTCATAATCTATATTATAGTAAGAAATCTTCCTTTTTGTTTGTGTTTATTGGCAAGAGCTAGAACTTTTCTTGCGAAAATGTTGGCAAGGTACGCTGTGAATCATTTTTCTGCGAAGTTATGCATTGTGTTCCGCAATTTGATAATTTAGCAGGAATATATACGTGTGGTATTTCCCCCCTTGAGTGATTTGATTTGGTGAAAATGTTGCGTCCCATGATTTGCCAGGAAAACAAGCTTCAATGATTTGCTTTCTTCTATAATTAATATTATTTGATCAGGAGGAGACAAATTAAGTAGTTCACGTCTTCTTGATGCTTTTACATTGACACTACATTTGAGTGCTCAGCTAGCGTGACCAGTATCCATCTCAAATATGTCAAAACAACGACCTTCCTTATCACGTTTTGCAATAAGGTACAAATAGCCTTGGTACTCACAAACACTAGTATTGCTTACGTAGTATTACTCCCATAAATTCTCGACCAATATCAAAATAGATCACAGTTCCGTCCCCACTGCGTTGGAAATTCTGGTCATAGGTGGCTTCTGTTTTTGCTGTAAATCTCGCAAAAATGATAATCTCTTGTACTGTGATTGGTGTCACTATACTGTTGACTGAAATGATATCTTGTGGCTGTGTCTGCGGATATGGTCTACTTATTTTTTCTGTCGTTTATTAACCCTTTTTAAAAATCTCTGCGACATTTAGTACTCTTTATCTTTTTGCTTGCTTTCAACAAATTTGATTCTGCGAAGTAAAGCACCAGCTGCGAATGAATATATATTGGTTTTGCGGTAAACAAGGAAATTGCAAAAGAGAAGTTTATTCTCATGAAGTTCATCAATAATAAAACAGTGACCGTTCGCAGTATTCAACATTATGCAAAGAAGAATCTCGCAACAAAGAATTTGTGAAAAGAATTTTGAATATTGTATCCATTTTTGAAAGGAAAATTTTGCGAAGAAAATTCATTTTGAAATGGAAATTTTGCAAAGAAGAATCTGTAAAATTTATTGTTTGAGTTTGTAAAACATGGTCTGATTGTAGCAAAATTGCTTTTGAAAACTCATTTTGAACTGTGTAGGCAATAAAATTCTCCCAGAACTTGTCGATAAACCACCAGATCTGAGATTTCAATTAGAAAATTAAAGAGATTAATAGTGGTGGGACTTGGGTTGGGTCAACCCACCCAACCCATGCCCAACCCGAACGTTGGGAGGATATGGGCAACGTATTTCAAAACTTTGGGCAAGCTTGGGCCTAAATTTTATGAACTCGAGTTAAATTTGGGCAAGCATGGGCACAAATATTTCTAACCCGCCCAACCCGAAGAACTATATATAAGACATTTTTTTATAATTAGTATTATCATCTATTTAGAGAAATTTTAGATATTATCTTCAAATCTATTAATGAAAATATAAAGTATATCTATCTCATTAATCATTCGATATGAAAAGAGTTTATATTATTGTAAATAATCATCAGTTATTTGGAAATTTAAAATAAATGGAGCAATTAAATCTTATTATTACTAAATTTATTATTATCACATTAACAAACTTGTATGTCTAGTGGAACTTGGGCCAACCCGAGGAACATAACTTGGGCGGACTTGGGCAACACCTCAATGGGTTCCACGGGTTCGATGGGCAATCTGGGCATGGAATTCCTATCTCGGGTCTGCCTTGGCCAAGCCTTCTAACCCGCCCAACCAACCCAAGTCCCACCCCTAGAGATTAATAGTTTAAAACTCCAAATCTTCCATATCTATATTATGAACATATAATTAAAGAGATAAGAAAAAATATTGTCATGTTTGAGCGGTGAATTGATGCCGTTCCATTTCATTTAAAGATTTATGCGAATTTGTTCCTGTTTATCTTTTGTATCTCTTTCTTTTTCCTTTTCTTTAACAATTTCTCCATTGAAACTTCCACTTTTCCTCTCAAACTTTTTTAGATCTAGTGATGTATAACTCTTCCAATAGCTAATTTCTTTGAATCTTCTTCAATATATCAAATAGCAGTCCCTGTTTCTAGCGCCAAAATGTAGTTGCAGGATTTCCTACAACACACCCCTTATCAAATCTTGATAACAATTCCTAGATCTAAATATAAAAATGGTGATAAACATACTAAATTATAAATAAACACCAAGATTTTTACGTGGTTCGATCAATGTGATCTACATCCACGGATCTTCACTATAATAATTTGTAACTACATTAATTTACATTTACAATATCCATTAATGGAGTTCTTGGAAGAATTCTAGATCTAGTTTTGGGGAAAAAGATGATAAAGAAATTATATTTTCTCTCTCTAAAAACCCTCTCTGCAAAATAACTTTCTCTCTCCTCTCAAAATTATCTCTCCCCTTTCTCTCTCCTGCTCTCTTCTTTATATAGGTATTTACATTGTGGATGGCAGCTCATTGACAACTCACATTTCCCCTAATTTCGGATCTGAACTCTTGCGGTAATATCGCAGATTCATCATTGTGATTCCTCGCAAGTTTCTATAATATCTCGTAGGATTTCTCTTGATATATTTCTTGCGAGCTTTCTCTATAAAATCTTCACGTCTTTCTTCATGTTTTGTCTTCCGTCCTTTGTTGCGTCGTTTTGGTAATCAATCTGTGACACTTTCCATGTGTGGTAGAAGTTTTCGCAAGAGCGTTGTTGTTGCGAGATTCTTCTCCTACATTGATGAAGATGATGATGGTGATGAGATTGAGTTCGAGAAATGAAGAGTGATGCAGATTCGAGAACAACTAATGATGATGCCGTTGATTCTAGTGTTGATACTAACTTGAGAAATTCAGGAAGAAGGTAATTAGGGTTTGTTTGTTTAATTTCGTTTAATTGGTTATATTTGATGAAATCTTAAATGGGTATTTCTTGAACTGAAGTTATGTTAATTATGAGAAGCTTAATTTTAATTTCATAGAGAATTAGGGTTTTCCCATGTTCTTCCCCAAATTAGGAATTAGGGTTCCTGAGTTGGAATTTAGATGATTGCAAAGATAGTTGAGATGGTGATATGGTGGTGATGAATTTGTGGAAGTTACTGTTTAATTGTGTTGGTGGTTTTGACTATATGGTTTATGAAGATTCAGTGGAGATGCTATGTCAGTTATTGGGGTGATGTTGTTTGGCTGAGTTGAATGGAGGTGTAGCTACAGTTTATAGAACTGGTAGTGGTGAGTAGCAAGAGTTAACTCAAGTCTGTATAGTTTGGAGTAGTGTTTGATTTGTTGAGTCCGAGTTGCAGATGAGAAGAATATGAATGAAGTGTAGGAGTTGTTGGTGTTGAAACTGAGCTTGGTTGTACTCTACAGTTCAGGGAGGAGGTCTAAAATACAAATGAATGAGCTATGGATGATATGGGGTTGCAGATATGAAGATTTGGTAGTTTTTTTTGCAGCCAAGAAGTAGTTGTGCAGATTAGATGCATGTTAGGTGATTGTAAGAAAGGGCCAGTGGAGAAGTATAGTTGGTAGTGTTGATCTACAATGGTAGTTGACTGAATCAGTAGAGCTTTAGATTTAGCATGCAGTGCCATGTTGAATTGGATAGGCAGTGTTGCTTCAGAAGAGATGTTGAATGTTTGGTTAGGGATTGATTGTAGGTACAAGAGTTTGGATAATGAGTAAAGCTGAAGTACTCAGTTTTGTAAGAAGTTAGAGGGTATGAATGTGAAGAATATATTGCATAGGAACAATATTATCTGAGTTGTAACTTAGGCGCACGAATTAGGATATTTGTGACTGTTATAAGTGAAGTGAGATAACGAAAGGATAGTTGTAATGTTGTAGTGGTAGTGACCTTAGTAGAAGCCTGCAATAGCTTATTTAAAAGTAAATTGAATTGTATTTGGAAATGAATTATAGAGTTATCTTGAATGAAGAAATTGTGTAATGTGGTAACGCTTATATCTAGACCAGTTTGGTGTTGAACTAGTGTTAGATTTGCGGGTGTAGTAGTGCCTTTGGACTGTGCTTTGGCTCAGGGCAGTGTTCCTTTGTTCAGTCAGATGTCTGACTGATGTAGATTAGTTGATTCAGTTTTCTGACTGAATTGAATCGGTGTTAACTCACCAAGCACTAGTGGAGAAGGGGGTTTTAATGACCCACATCCTCAACCCTCAATAGCGGTCAACAGACCGTGGACCGGTCAAAGCAGTCATAGATAGAGTAAATTATCGGAGCACGGATTAGAGCATTAAGAACGGTCGTTGTATAAATTTTTTAATTACGATTATATCCCCGAGTCATCAACCCACACCGCGACTGCGTTACCTAGTTGAATCTGCTACTTTTCTTAGGCGGGACTCTCCTTTCCTCCGCGACTGCGTTAACTATTGGAAATAAGTGCAATAAATATTATGGAGACTGCGAAAATGACCAGAATACCCTTATTGAAAAAAATAAAAAATTACGGACTGTGAAAATGACCATATTACCCTTATTGGAAATAAGTGCAATAAATATTATGGAGACTGTGAAAATGACTAGAATACCCTTATTGAAAAAAAAAAAAGTAAATATTACAGACTGTGAAAATGACCATATTACCCTTACTGGAAAAAAAGTGCAATACATATTATGGAGACAGTGAAAATAACCTGACTACCCAATTAACTATAATAAATAAAGTAAATAATACAGACAGAGAACATGACCATATTACCCTTCTTATAAATAAGTGCAATAAATATTATGTAGACTGTGAAAATGACCAAACTACCCTTATTGAAAATTGAAAATGACCATATTACCTTTATTGGAAATAAGTGCAATAAATATTATGGATACTGTGAAAATGACCAAACTACCCTTAACAAAAACAAGTAAAGTAAATATTACAAACTGTGAAAATGACCATATTACCCTTATTGGAAATAAGTGCAATAAATATTATGGAGACTGTGAAAATGACCAAACTACCCTTATTGAAAATAAATAAAGTAAATATTACATACTGTGAAAATGACCATATTACCCTTGTTGGAAATAAGTGGAATAAATATTACGGAGACTTTGAAAATGACCAAACTTCCCTTATTGAAAATAAGTAAAGTAAATATTACAGACTGTGAAAATGACCATATTACCCTTATTGGAAATAATTGCAATAAATAATACGGAGACTGTGAAAATGACCAAACTACCCTTATTGAAAATAAATAAAATAAATATTACATACTATGAAAATGACCATATTACCCTAATTGGAAATAAGTGGAATAAATATTATGGAGACTGTGAAAATGACAATACTACCCTTCACAGACTGTAATATTTATTCTATCTATTTACGATAAGGGTAATATGGTCATTTTCACAGTCTCCATAATATTAATGGCACTTATTTCCAATAAGGGTAATATGATCATTTTCAGATTGTTTAATATTTACTTTATTTTTTCAATAAGGGTAGTCTGGTCATTTTCACAGTCTGCACAATATTTATTGCAATAATTTCCAGTAAGGGTAATATGGTCATTTTCACAGTTTGTAATATTTACTCTACCTATTTCCGATAAGGGTAGTCTGGTCATTTTCACAGTCTCCATAATATTTATGTCACTTATTCCCAATAAGGGTAATATGGTCATTTTCACAGTATGTAATATTTGCTTTATTTATTTCCAATAAGGGTAGTCTGGTCATTTCCAAAGTTTGCACCATATTTATTGCAATAATTTCCAGTAAGGGTAATATGGCCATTTTCACAGTCTGTAATATTTACTCTACCTATTTCCGATAAGAGTAGTCTGGTCATTTTCACAGTCTCCATAATATTTATGGCACTTATTCCCAATAAGGGTAATATGGTCATTTTCACAATATGTAATATTTACTTTATTTATTTTCAATAAGGGTAGTCTGGTCATTTTCACAGTTTGCACAATATTTATTACAATAATTTCCAATAAGGTTAATATGGTCATTTTCACATTTTGTAATATTTACTCTACCTATTTTCGATAAGGGTAGTCTGGTTATTTTCACAGTCTGCACAATATTGATTGCAAAAATTTCCAGTAAGGGAAATATGGTCATTTTCACAGTCTGTAATATTTACTCTACATATTTCCGATAAGGGTAGTCTGGTTATTTTCACAGTCTCCATAATATTTATTCCACTTATTTCCAACAAGGGTAATATGGTCATTTGAATATTTATGTTCAATTCTGATATGTTTCGTCCTCAGTTCATCCGAACCGGAAACTCAGGTCTAACTCTGGTAATATTTGAACCTGTGATGTTCAATTCTGATATATTTCGTCCTCAGTTCATCCGAACGAGAAACTCAGGTCTAACTTTAATAATATTTGAACCTGTGATGTTTAATTCTGATATATTTCGTCTTCAGTTCATCCGAATGAGAAACTCAGGTCTAACTCTGGTAATATTTGAACCTGTGATGTTTAATTCTGATATATTTCGTCCTCAGTTCATCCGAACGAGAAACTCAGGTCTAACTCGTAATATTTGAACTCGTGATGTTCAATTCTCGATATATTTCGTCCTCCGTTCATCCGAACGAGAAACTCGTGTCTAACTTTAGTAATATTTGAACATGTGATGTTCAATTCGATATATTTCGTCCTCAGTTCATCCGAACGAGAAACTCAGTTCTTACTCTGGTAATATTTGAACCTGTGATGTTCAATTCTGATATATTTCGTCTTCAGTTCACCCGAACGAGAAACTCATGTCTAACTCTTGTAATATTTGAACCTGTGATGTTCAATTCTGGTATATTTCGTCCTCAGTTCATCCGAACGAGAAACTCTGGTCCAACTCTTGTAATATTTGAACCTGTGATGTTCAATTCTGATATATTTCGTCCTCAGTTCATCCGAACGAGAAACTCAGGTCTAACTATGGTAATATTTGAACCTGTGATGTTCAATTCTGATATATTTCGTCCTCAATTCATCCGAACGAGAAACTCAGGTCTAACTCTGGTGATATTTGAACCTGTGATGTTCAATTATGATATATTTCATCCTCAGTTCATCCGAACGAGAAACTCATGTCTAACTCTGGTAATATTTGAACCTGTGATGTTCAATTATGATATATTTCGTCATCAGTTCATCCGAACGAGAAACTCAGGTCTAACTCTTGTAATATTTGAACCTGTGATGTTCAATTACGATATATTTCGTTATCAGTTCATCCGAACGAGAAACTCAGGTATAACTTTAGTAATATTTGAACATGTGATGTTCAATTATGATATATATCGTCCTCAGTTCATCCGAACGAGAAATTTAGGTCTAACTCTGGTAATATTTGAACCTGTGATGTTCAATTACGATATATTTCGTCTTCAGTTCATCCGAATGAGAAACTCAGGTCTAACTATTGTAATATTTGAACCTGTGATTTTCAATTCTGATATATTTCGTCCTCAGTTCATCCGAACGAGAAACTCAGGTCCAACTCTAGTAATCTGAGAACCTGAGTTCGTAAATGCTGATACTTTATAACTTCAGTTCAATTTTCGATTTCTCGAGATTAATTACTCGTTATTCTGATTTGTTTTCATTATTCAGATTCATACTCTTTCTTATATATTATTTGGATTTGGTATGATATATGCGTCAAGATATACGTAAACTACTAGGTTTTTTCTTCCCAAAATTATGGACCCTATGTTACGATGTCACATGGTTCGGTAAGTGATAAGTGATACTCCCTCCGTTCCATTTTACTTGATGTTTTAGGGTTTTCTTTGTGTTCTAAAATAGATGATAGTTTTAGTATTTTTCTCATATTCTCACTGATTTACCCTTGCTTTGGAATCACACAATATCGTTAATTTTTATTGTAATCAGTACACTAATATTTAAATCTACTATACGTTTTTATTGTGTTCCAAATTGATGGAGAATTTGTAGTACATCCCAAGTAAATCACTATGGGATTGATAACTTTTCCTAGAATCTAAAAATTAAAAACTAGGTCATCTAAATTGTTAAGAAGAATTAATATGGGTAGAATTGGGAAGATTTTACTCTCTATGATATTTCTTAATCTCCGTGAAAAACTCTATAACGTCAAGTAAATTGGACCACCTAATTTAAAACAAGGAGAGCCGTCCGATGTACTTATTTGTGACACGTGATAAGAAGTTAACCATTTGATCTTTTGAAACCAATCAGATGGGAGTCGAAGACACTAGTCGTCCATCTCTACTGCACTGTAACAATGGGTTTCTATTTATTGTTAGAGGAGAGAGAAAACGAAAACTGAAATCAGAAACCTAAATCTTAATCCTTATCCTCCTCCCTCACCCCATCTTCTCCTCCTTCGACTGAACCCTAACACGCTCACCCATCTTCTTTTCTTTCTACTAAAACCCTACCATACTAAATCGAAGTAGAATTATTACTCTCGATCTACTTCATTCTCTTATCATCTTCTTCTTATTTCTCTTCTCGTTTCTTCTTCTTTCCTTTCTCCTGCTGGTGACAATTGAGATAGAGAGATTTGACTATTTTGCTAAGAGAATCGGTGGTTCAGGAGGAACAGATTAAGTAAAGACTATTGCGAATATTGATGAAGATTTGAGGGTGTTATTGATGTGTTATCAAACAGATTTAGGGTTTCTGAAATTGCTGAATTATGAGGAATTGATGGTGATAATGGGTACGGGTGATCTAAGAACAAAAAGGGTTTATGTTAATTTAAAAATGTGAATTTTTTCTGCTGATAAAGAATCAAAACAGGTAATTTATGGTTTTTTTTTCAGTTGAATCTGTTTTTCGTAGATTTGAATATGAATTGTTGAAGCTTAGTTGTTTTTGTTGTTAATTAGGATGGAAAGGGTTGTATGAGGTTACATTTTGGTTTGGTCTCTAGGAATTTGAGTTTCACAAGTTAGTTTTTTTTCTTTCATAAACCATAATGCTTGAACTGGTGGTATGATTGCAGTGACAATTGATTGTGCATGGTGGAGTTCAGTTGGTGGTTGAACTAGTGGAGTTCAGTTGGTGGTTGAACTGGTAGATTACTGATAAATAGAAGGGATATAAAACCAAAATTGATGTTCAGGGAGATGAATCAATATGAACAAATGGGTTCTACTGCCGATTCATGGCTGTAATTGGTAGAGGTTTGAGAGTTGAGAACAAATCAGAAGTGGGTTCTGGTGGTTGATACAAGAAGATGTTGTTGATTTCAGGGTTTGTTGTTGAGTCCTTTCTCTATGGCATAGATGGAAAATTATTTTCACTCAACCTCATCTAATTTTTTTCTTTCATCATGAATATCATGTTAACTTGATAAAAATTCAGTTGAAACCAATAACTTGGTCTTACAAATAACAAGATCAAATTTTATTTTTGCCAATTGCTTATCTTTCTCATTGACTTTTGTAGGCAACAATAAGAATATTGGATGAGTTGAGTGAAAATGTGCAAAGAAATTGAGTTGTGGGGCTCACTTTACTCGAAGAACTTACTTAATAGGTAGCATTTCTGATTGTCATTCCTTAATTAAGGTTGAAATGTTGTCTTGGTTATAATTTCATATGTTTGTTAAGTATATTAGTGTTCTTGTATGGAATTATTTTAATTTATGGTGTTGTGTGTGTTGATGTAGGATTAAGGACATGTACAAGCATATGAATGATGGTTCTTGACTGAAGGCTCCTCTTATTTCCAATGATATTTGCGGGATAATTATGAAGGTGATAGTATGATTATTTTTTGTCAATTTAGTATAGTATATGTGGTTTATGTTCATTCAATTTATATGTATAAGCATTACAAGTGAATTAAAAAAATTATCTATCTCTGTAGGTCTTGGTTTTCCAATATATGATTCTAAATTGGTTTCATTTTGATTCATAATTTGGAAACTGAACAAGTCTTGAATTGAAAGAGTATTTGGAAGCGTTTAATCACCTTTAGGCTCCAAGTCAAGACGGGATTTAATGGTGTCGTGTTTACCTCACCTATTATTTTCTGAACTATATTTATGTTGACAGATCTGCTCCTCTTATTGCAGGAAATAACTAGTTCTCTGCAGCCTCTTGACAAAAGTGAATCAATTCCCAGTATGATCAAACTGAAAGTATTTAACTTTTACTATCTCATTTGATGTCATTTGATGATTTGTCTTATCATTTCATTGTAGTACATACTTAGTGGAGTTTCTTCTTTCTTACGCAAATATATTTTCAATTTGTAAGGTATATCATCATTCTCATTACCCACCTTGAAATAAAATGTCTACAGTGGTCGGTATATTTTTATTGGAAAGCATGATGCATTCTAAGAATTTCTTAGGTTTTAGTCACGAAGTTCCTTATGTGGTAGTTGGTCATTGGCCTCGGCATGTTCTGTACTCTGCACCATTCCTTAAATTAGTTAGATTAGCTCTGCACAGATTTAGTAGTATGTTGATAACTGATGATAGGACTGATAATTGAATTGTACATGTTGAGCCATAAAACTGGAAATTGTAGTTTGATTTTTTACGGCAACTTTAGTATTGTATCTTAATAACGCTTTCATCTGACATGGTGGTTCAGTTATGTTCGTTGGTTTTATTGAATCGACGATATGTTGTTGATGATTATATATGATTTTTCACATAGCAATAATGTATCCTTTCATTATATATACCATGTGTCGAGTTAAAATTGGATGCACTCATATGTTCCACATGATGTATACCTAGGGGGTGTGATCTTTTTTGTTATGTTTATTTTCCCATTTCCCTTTCTAAGTAATTCTATATAATTATTTGTGTATTGTTAATTGAATGCAACTCCACACCGAAACAATTGATATGGTATCCAAGATGACTTGCAGGCTATAGAAGGTATGTTCATCAGCCACACATGACAGCTTCAACAGCTTACTCTCGACCAAGGAAAATAATGCATTGTTACAGTTAGAGTGACTAGGAAATGGGAAGAGTTTGACTTTGTGTCCACCAAAGATATCCCATTCCCATCGTTGTTCAATTCTTTTTTCTTTTTTTTTCTTTTGGAAAATTTTCATGTGCTAACACATTCTCTTATACAGGGAGAGGAGATACAGCCTCCATCCAGAAGAATCTGATCTGGAAGTTGATAAACTCATCTAAATGGGCAGTTTTCTATTTGTAATGTTCACATTTCTCGATATGTAACTCCCTTCGTGGTGTATCAATGAAATCTGAAATGTCAGCATTATAGAAAGAGAACAACATTTTATTAATTCAGTGTTATGCGACATCGGGCTATGGTTAGAGGATGAGTAGAGGAGTAGAAAAGCACAACATAATTATAAACTAGGTATTAAATTTTTCTTCCTTCGGTTTACTTCTTAAAAGATTTTTATCCATGTTCTTTTTCTTATTATTTTTGTAAGTCCCTCTAACCAAGTAGTATTCCTTTTTCCTTTGAAACCAACACCTTGGAAGAGTCTTCCAAAACATTAAACTACCCCTCCCAGGTCAATAAGCTCTTTGTCTCTTCCTTCACTCTCTCATCTGTATTGACAATTCTAGGGTTAGTAAATTGTAATGTTATTCTTCTAATATGTTTTCGTAGTGTTGTTATTTTTTTGTTTTGATTTTTCATTCACAGTTCAACTTCATAGTAATTTTTCAAAAAAATTCTTAGAGGGAATTAGATTAGTCTTGCACGTTTTAGGGATTAATATCAGCATCTAAACTGTGCAGGACAACTATATTAAAGTTTGGAAAGGCTATTTGCAGATGATATAGACCATACCATTCATCTCTGAGAAAAGCAATTTGGTACTCTTCCATGTTATTGGTTAATTGAACTTGTTTTGTTGTATGAGTATTCATGGGAACTTTGAATGCTAATTGAATCTTCTGATTTATTCATATTCTTCAGGTGTTGAGGTAGGGAAGAAGTTTGCATGGCCATGGGATGGCATTGTTGCTGCTTATAACTCCAACTGAATAGGCATCGACACTTGTTAGACCTGACAAACTCCAAGAAATTCCTACACAATTTTCCTCATAGGTTATGCCTGATGTTCGCGCATAACCCAATATTATGGAAATTTCAGTTGTAATTACATCACCATCACCAGTCACCTCCTCAAATTAACTTCAACTTTAGGTGTTCAGGTTGGGCAACAGTTCATAGAGTTATGTGGATGTTATTCTGACATGTGAATCTTATGAATTAAAATACCCACAGTGAAAAAATTCCACGATATTGAGTGCTCTACTTGAACAAGGTACTTGGACTTTGTAGTTGTTTCGTAGAGTTTATGTACTGAACCGCGAGTACAATTTGTTGTTAAAATGGTTAATTAGAGGAATTGATGATGAACATAGATCTTAGTATCTTAGTCTTGAAGTTGTAACTTATTGGATTTTAATAAAGTTCTCAGAGTTAAATTATCAGCTTTAATTTTAATTTCATTTGAGTTTGAATTCTGATTTGAGTTTTATTTCAGTTTCATTTCAGTTTAGTCAGATTATTTCAGCCCAGACAGATTCAGTGCAGGCAAGTCAGCCAATCTAAATCATTTTTTTTTATTATATTAAAAGTATATCTATGACCGATATGGGTCAGTCCTAATTGATTGACCGTTATAATCGGTCGTTGATATAAGATTTTCAACGACCCCAGAGACACGTCATAGTAGAAAAAGACGCTCAAACAACGACCCTTTCTTCGACCGACAAAGCAAGTCATATATACTAGTTAAATGACTTGCTTTGTCGGTCGCGAAACATGTGATTTCCACTAGTGAAGTTTCCTTCTTGATCTGAGTTGACTCAGTTGACCCGACCTTGAGCAGTTGACATTTGACTTGGACTGTTGACCTGGCCTTGGGCGTGGACTGTTAGTTGACACTTTGACCGCCCGTGACCGTTAGTTGACTCTGATGAATTGGGCCTTAGATTAATGGGCCGGCTTAGTAGACTTGGGCTTAGATCTAGGTTTCTTACTTTGATGGTTTGGATCCTTATGGTGTGAATTAACATTTGGTTCCTTCTACAAAGTTGTAAATACTCATTAGACATATTTAATGGAATATAGAACCAACCTAATTGGATTAGTAAACCTTAATTTGTATGCTAAGGTTAGATAATGAAAAGGTGTAGAACCATAAATGGGCTTAGAACCATTAGATGGTTCACTTAGCCAATAACTAGAGAATTGTATGAGATTATGTTATGAGCCTTATATCAGCCTTTTGGCTAATCTCTGAGTTCTTGTGTGATTAATAGAACTCTTTATTAACAACGATCGAATCAAAGGATGAACTAGTGGATTGTGGATCTCAAGGTAGGCGTGGCTAGTCATCTAATCAGGTGGGAACTCTGTAACCTTCTTGTAATCATTGAGAATTCTTTCTATTGCAAGCATGATGAGTATTTATTACTTTTGGCATGTTTGTGTGTTTTACTATCTCTGTAAATGTTTGTATGTGTCTTGATGTGCGTGTAATATGCGTTTTTTGATTTCCCCGCAAGGAGTGTTTGTGATTCCCCATGGCTCTTTGCTATGTTAAGTATGGTGGCTTCTTCCCCTTTTTGATATTATATAAATAATATATAGTAGCGCGGATTCTTCCCTGTTATAATATTACTTAGTTGGGCGGCTTCTTCCCCGTTTCGTTATTATATATACTATTTTATTTTGGGGAAATCACTCGTGTGCATATTATACTTGTTTGTCTAACTTTCTAATCTTGATAGTAATATTCTGAATCATGGATTGTATGGGAACTCTGTGTGGTCGATGTTATTATTATTGATTAGATTTTCTCGTGCGTCGTCTTCTCCAATGAGTTTGACGAGATTTTAGAGACACCTGCTTCGTGATGCATAAATGGCTGAATGCTTAGTTTCTTTTTTCTTTCTTTCAATTTATAATCTTTAGAACTGTGGACACCAAATCTTGGTTTTAGCAACGCTTCATTTTCGGAGGTGTGCAACGGATATAGACGTTGCGCATTTAACAACGTTCATATCCGTTGCACACCAAGTTATCCGTTGCACAAATTATTTATATTTCATTTACCAAAATAAACTAGTGGTGCAACGTATGGTCAACGCCTACAACCGTTGTACACCCTATGGTATTTTTTATAATATATAGTAAAGTTTATGGACTTATACATTAACTTTTATTTTATTTAATCTTATAACTCGGATTTTATTCTCTCTCGAAGAAACATAAATTTTTCTCTCGGTCTCCTTTCAAAGCCCCTCTTTTCATAAACAAGAACAACTACGAAATCTGGTTTTATTTCAACCGAAAATCCGAAAATCAAGACCGTTTCTACTAAAACCTGGTATCCTAATCAAAACCCATCTATCAGAAATCTAGATCTACGTTATGAGAACTTGAATTTTTTTAGAAACCCTAGAATATCTTGTTCCTGAAATCCAGAAAACCCCTTAATCTAATAGCCAATTATGCTTCTATTAACCAAAAATTGATTGATTCAGACCTAATTTATCATCAGGTACAAACCCCAATTCTAGTTTTGTTTATTTTTGATGATGTTGTCTGATTTTGACCTAGTTTTGTGAATAGTATCTCACAGAATTAATGATTTTATCTTGGTTGCATTTATTTTGGTAAATATTTTGCAATTTTGTGTATGTTATTTGTGTTTTTAAGTTGCTTCAAAGCATGTGTAATTTTTAATTTCATTTTTGTGAATTCTTAGGTTTAATTTAGTTTATTTTGTTGAAGTTGTTTTAGATTTCATGTAGTTATAAATGGATTAATCTCCCGATGCTCTTGTTTTTCTACAATGTTTGAATGGTGTTAGGTTTATGTTTTGTCTGATGATGGTCATAGACTAAAAAAATGTTAGATAATAGCTATGAGAAAGGTGGTCATTCTTCCCCTTTGCTTAATATAGTCTTCAGTTTTTCTTCTAATCATTCAAGCATCGCGTTTAGAAAGTAAATTTTTTTTCCCTAATTGCAATCAAGCTTGGCCCTTGTATGAAAAGGGGCAATTGAATCATGATTGGCGTTTTATGAAAAGGGGCAATTGAATTAATATCTTAAAATGCAATGTTTTATTCGTAAAAAGTGAAACTATGAAAGTGAATTCTCTCAACACAAGCTTGCTTTTTATGTGTATATGAGCATTATATAAGCATTATCTCTTCCAATGCATCATGTATTTTCCTATCATCCATTGTATTGATTGTTGGATTCCTCTCTTTGCAGGGTTATGTCATTTACCATGTACGTGTAAGACGTGGTGGTTGCAAGAGGCCAGTTCCAGAGGGTATTTTGTACGGGAATCCAAAGAACCAAGGTATTTCCCAACTAGAATTCCATAGGAACAAGAGGTCAGTTGCTGAGGAACGCGTTGGACGTAAATTGGGTGGTCTCAAAGTTCTCAACTCTTACTGGATTAGTGAGGTTTGTTCTACTTGTAATAATTTGTCTTTAAAATTTTGTACTGCTTTATTTCTGTTCCTTCTGTAAATGACCACTATGCGGCTCCTTTACTATTTCGCTCACCCTGTTTTGTTTTGTTTCCCCCCCTCAGAATACGAAGAGAAGTTGCAGCAATAATCCTGGCAGAGATTACGGAATCCTTTTAGCGCTATGAAAGTCAGCATTTTGTTAAGCTTATGATATCGTATATTACGGGGAAATCTAGGGTAGGTTGCTTGCGTTGATCCCATGTCATATTTGTTACATTTTGCTGTTGTGTATATGTTGGGATCTTGTAAGGGATCTTTATATTTTTTTGAACTGAAAACTTGCCAGTTTCGTGCAATGGGTCTGCTCTCGGGCTAAATAGACTAGCTTTTGAATTCATTTTGTTGTCTGGATGTTCTTGACATTTGGCTTTATTATTGACTACATTTTCCAATTGTTTCATTTTAGCATTTGTATAATCTAAGATTGAAAGTCTGTACAGTGGATCTCTTAGTTTAATTAATAACTACTTACATTCATTTTCCTGTGAAATCCTTATTTGCTACATATCTATACACAGTATATAGCTTGCATGGGTCCATTCAACTATTCTTGTGAATTCAAGGACGTACTTTGTCCTATGCTTCTTTTATAATGTTGTTTAATGTGCTTGCTCTTTAAATGATCGATATACGTCTTCTACTCTTGCTAACACTCTTACTCCAAAATCTTATTTGAAAATTTCAAAACTAATTAGGAGTAAAATTGTTTTTGTTCCAAACTAGTGCGTCGTAAAACCGATATGTATCGGCAGCCCTGTATTTTTTGCGTATCACTATCTGTTGGATTTGTGTGGACAAGCATTAATTTTTTTTCCCAACTGTATAAACTATTTTCTTGTTGTATAAATCTCTTCCTTTATTTTTTTATTTATTTTGTTACTGTTTTCATTTCCATTTCCAAGTGGTGCGACCTGGGTTTGACCTTGCTGGACGGGTCGAAATCCAACCCGTTGGAAGGAAAAATTCACCGGTCCGTTACATCAGGTATCTTGAATTTCTCCTAAACATTTATTGAATTTGGGTTTGGTTTACTCACAAATCTTCCAATGTGCAGAAGTGTTGTTTGATCTTCAGTTTTTAGACTAGTCCATTTGTCGAGTAGTAACTCTGAGGAAGTTGGTTGTTTGAATTTCCTTTAAATCTCACTTGTTCTACAAATGGAGGTCAAGAAAATGCAAATGAGGAGCCTACTTCCTATGATGGCCGTACAATTACAGTATCGGGTCTTTGAAGCAAATAAATACCACAAGAGACATGACAGAGTATCTGTGGTACTCGACAGAGTGAGTAAAAACTTTCTGAGGAGATAGACAATGAAAGCTTTAACACTTTATTCATTTATTCATATTTCTTTTATTGTTTTATGTAAATGGTAGGAACTGCATATGGGAGTTTAGAGGACCCAAGGCTAACATTTAAGGAAAATATGAAATTAAGAGATGGACTTAACAATATTTCCATATTAAGCATTGTTGTTGAGCTTCCGGTTAGTTAACCTTTTTCATTCTCTTTTATCAAATGTCTTTCATATTCAGGGAAGCACACTTTCTTGAGAAGTCTATTTGCTAAGGTTTTCACTATCTGTGATTGTGTTTGTTGTCCATGTTTTGAGACATGGAATGCGGGGGTTCTAGGTCCAGTCATGTTGAGTGATCTCAATGAGTCGTACAAGGTTCGTCTTCTGATCATCTCTTTTTCAAATTAAGTCCCATTAACATTATCCATGAGAAAAAGTTAGTCATTGTCGTTTACGTGCTTCTAGATTGGGTTAGAAGGCGATGCTTTGGCTCTTCATTCCCTGGGTGGAGTTCCACTCTGTTGAATTGGTAGAAGCATCTTTAGCAGCTCAGAAACAACATTTAACATGGAACAAGGTTAGGAATCTACAAAAATCATTGGAATCTGTTTAATTTTCTTGAAACTTTAAGGTGTCATTTTGTGGTATGTTTCAAAGCCTTGTAAGTTTTCAACTACTGTATCTTGTTCTCCTAACATATTACCGTACTGCGAGATTGCTGGACTGACAATTCATCAGATGCAATTTCCATCATCTATTGTATCTTGTTCTCGGAAGAGACTTACATGATTCAGGTTCCTAATATCAACATAAAAATCTAACTTCTACAGAGTTTTCTTTGGTTAAAAGTCGAAGCATGAGACTACTATTAAAAAGGTATATTTTGGTGATACAATACCAGGATGCTGGGCCAAACCATCTAAGCTGCGGGGAGCTGTTAGAAAGATCCTGGAGGTATGTTTTCTGATATGAGGTTTTCATATTTCAGTACTCTGTCCACAATTTCAAATTGTTAACTGTGCTTTCATATGTTGTTGGACTCGAATGTGAACACTAAGAAGTGGGGGGGGGAATCGATTTTTGAGATTCTGTGTTAGATGTTTGATGGCAGTTTGGATACATCACTATCTATAATTGATTCAAAAACATGGTTCTCCCTTGAACATCCAACAGAATGCAGGAAAATATATGTTCATCAGTGTAGGTACTGAATATCGCAAGATTATTGGGTTGCGAATATAGCAACAAATACAAGAGAAAAGTGTTACAAGATAGTGCGATAATAGAAGAAGCACAGATAAGTATGAAGGGTTTGAGAACATAAAATATATTTACGAATATAAGTTGCGAAACTTCGCAAGTTAAGTACAGTTGTACAAATTTCACTATAAATAGTAGTTCAAATGTAAAATTTGTAAGGTTCTTTTAAGGAGTGTAAGGAAAAATCCTAGGAGAAAGAATAGAGAAAGTTGTAACTGTTCCAATCCATTGATATATTTCCTTGTAACTAATTGAGAGCATTAATAAAAATTGTCATTCTTCATCAAGAACATCTTATAGTTTTATGAACTTTACTGAGGGTGTAGTTGTAAGATTTCTTGCAACTACATAATTGGCGCTAGAAACAGGGACCTGAAGATCATCATAGCAAAAATTTAAAGAAATTTTGGAAATTTGAAGATCAAATGGAATCAGCAGATGAAGATTGTAAAAGAAAAGAATGTAATATGATCACAAAAACAATGATTGATGAATTTCATAACAACATGAAGGGGATGATACACAAACGAGATTGTAGAGGAAGGAAGATCATGGAAGTGGAGAAAATAACAACTTTGAAAGAATGGGAAAAGAAGAAAATCACATTTTCAGTAGCAGATATTCCAAATGAAGACTTGAATCACACTTCACCATTAGTAGTCACACTTTAGATTATGCGAGAAGAAAAGAAAAATGCAAAATCAATAGAAAAGTGAAAATTAAACCGAGTCTTGATCGATGCAGGGAGTTCTATTGATATTATATTCTATCATGCACTCAAGGGGATGGGGATTAAAGATGAAGAGATCATAAATTCAGAATGTCTTATCCATGGATTGGGAAAATCTACAAGAAAATCCAAAGGGGAAATAATTTTACGAATACCGCTGGGAGAAATTGAAACACACGTAGTTTTATGTGTGGTAGATATGGAATCTCCATATAATATGCTGATAGGAAGGCCATGGATTCATGCGATCAAAGATGTTGCTTCGACATTACATCAATCAATTAAGTTTCCTACACCAAGCGGAATACAAGAAATAAAAGGAGATCTTGATAATGCAAAATTTTGTTATCAGATTGAAGTAAAACAGTGTGGGGGGAGAGCAAGAAAGAAACAACTTCGTAGAAAATTTGCGAAAGAAGCGAAAAAGGAAGAGGAGTTCAGGGTGTATGCAATAAGAGCAAGAGAGGGAAAAGGAATACCAAGTGAGATCCTAGAAAAATAAGGAGAACTAATGAAAGTAATCAAAGAACCAACACCTATGGGAGAGCAAAGTCCTAGTTACGTCGTAGCAGAACCAACCAAAGAAATAAATATTGGAAGTGAAGAAGAGCCTTTAATCTTGCGAATTGGGACTAAGATGGATGAAGAAGAAGAGAAAAGAACTATTGATCTCTTACGAGAATACAAAGATATATTCGCAGGAAGTGTAGATGAAATACCAGTGATTGATCCCTTGGTGGCGTGTCATAGGTTGAACATAGATAAAAGCGTAAGACCATTCAAACAAAGAATAAGAAATATTTTGCAGAATTATCATGCACAAATAGAAGAAGAATTACAAAAGATGCTGGATGCAGGAATCATAAGAAAAGAAAAATACCCAGAATGGATTGCGAATATGGTCATTGTTCCAAAGAAGAATAAAGGGATAAGGATTTGTATAGATTTCAGTGATATAAAAAAAGCCTGTCCTGAAGATAGTTTTCCATTGCCAGATATTCCACAAATGGTGGAATCAGCTGCAGGCATGATAGAGTCACTTCACTTCATGGGTATAAAGGGTACAATCAAATGTCACTCACAGAAGAAGACCAAGAACATACTGCATTTTTTGCTCCAAGAGGTTTATATTGTTATGTGAAGATGCCATTTGGTCTGCGAAATGCGGGTGATACATATCAACGAATGGTTGAAAAGGTGTTCGCAAAGTGGATACATAAAACTTTGGAAGTGTACGTAGATGATATGTTGATAAAAAGTAAAGAGGCCAAAGATCATGTGCAAGATTTGAAGGAGATATTTGAACAAATGAGAAGATTCCACATCAAATTGAATCCTGAAAAATGTATAATTGGAGTTGCGTCATGAAAATTCTTGGGATACATAGTATCAAAGGAGGGAATACAAGTCGATCCAGAAAAGGTACAAGCAGTTCGTGACATGCCAACACCTGCAACAGTAAAAGAAGTGCAAAATCTAAATGGACTCTTGGCCTCACTTGGAAGATTTATTTCGCGAATGTCAGATAAGTGCAAACATTTCTTCAACATACTTAAGAAGGGAGCAAAATTCAAGTGGACTGATGAATGTGAAAAAGCTTTTCAAGGAATCAAAGAATATCTCACGAATAAATCCATATTACAAAAACCAGAGAAAGATGAAGAATTATTGGTGTACCTCGCAACAACTCAGTATGCTTTAAGTGCAGTTCTATTGCGAACAGACGCAGGAATAGAAAGGCCTATTTACTACATCAGTAAAACTTTTAACACAGCGGAGAGAAATTATTCTAAAATGGAGAAGTTAATCTTAGCCCTGGTTTATGCATCATTCAAATTGCGAATATACTTTCAAGCACATGTGATAAAAGTGGTTACCAAAGTTCCAATTGAGTCAGTCATGAAGAACACAAAAAGATCAGGAAGAATAGAAAGGTGGAATGCACAAATAAACCATTACAAGATAAAGTACGAAGTATTATCATCGCAAAAATCACAAGTTGTCGCAGATTTCTTGGCAGAATTTCCTTTGGAAGAAGATGAGGCAGTAGAAGAGATGATGGATGTTGAAAAAGAATTTGGGAATCCAAAAGACTTGTTAACAGAACCAAATAGATGGGAAATTTTAGTAGATGGATCATACAACGGTGAGGGGAATAGAGTGGGAGTTGTGTTGATTTCACCAGAAGGAGAAAGAACAGCATTTTCATTCAGACTGGAATTTGCATCCACGAACAATGAAACAGAGTACGAAGCTATAGTGCATGCATTGAAGATCGCAATAGAAAAGAAGCTCGAAAGTATAAGAATAACAAGTGATTATCAGCTGGTAATTTGTCAAATTAAAGGGGAATATACCACGAATGAATTTTATTTGAAGAGATACAAGAAACTCGTTGATGAATTATCTGCGAAGATACCAAAGCTAAAATGGAGGCATATCACAAGGAAATACAATCGAATCGCATATGCTTTTGCATTCATTCCAAGTATGATGACAAACCCTAATGCAAGAAATATCAAAATCCAGACAATTCAACACCCAACAGTAAATAAAGAATAAGAAGAAATTGAAGAAGCATTTACGATGGAAGTAGAAAGGGAACTACCAGATAACATCGCAGAAGATATCGCAGATTGGAGAAAGGACATTCATGCATATCTCGCAAAAGAAGAAGTACCCAGGAACATACTAGAAGCGCATAAATTAAAGAGTCGTGCAACAAATTATGAGTTACGAGAAGGAATTTTATACAGAAAATCTTTCAGTGGACCACCTCTCAAATGTTTAACTCGTGAAGAAGGAGAAAAAATATTGAAGATGTTACATGGAGGAGAAGCTGAAAATTATAGTGGGGGAAGATCTCTGGCATACTGAGAAAAAATACAAGGATATTACTGGCCTTATATGCACACAGACGCAAAATTGTTGGTAAGACAATGCAAAGAATGTCAACGACATGGGAAAAGAACTCACGCACCAGGGGCACCATTAACCTCTTCAACAAGCTGCTGGACTTTTGGGAAATGGGGATTGGACATTGTTGGCCCATTATTACCTGGATCTGGGCAGAGAAGATTTTTTAATAGTCGCAACAGATTATTTCACGAAACTCGCAGAAGTAAAAGCAGTACAACATATTCGTGATAAAGATGTTTTTACATTCATATTCGAGAATATCATTTGTAGGTATGGAGTTCCAGCACAATTAGTATCCGACAATGGGAAACAATTTGAAGGGCAGAATATAGAGATGTTACTCAGTGCTTTTAGGATAAAATGTGGGAAGTCAACTCCACTATATCCACAAGCTAATGGACAGGCAGAGGAAACAAATAAAACAATCGCAGATACAATCAAAAAGAAATTAGAAGGACATCTCAAAGGGTGGTGCGAAAAGGTACCTAGTGCAGTCTAGGCATACAATACAACTAGAAGGGAAGCAACTGGAATGTCCCCTTATTGTTTAACATATGGAGTAGAAGCAGTATTGCCAACAGAGGTTGTAATTCCGACAACAAAGAAAGAAGCTTGGGAAACAAATTTAAGTGCAGGGGTGATATTAAGTGAGCTGGATGATTTGGAAGAAAAAAGGGAAAAGGTGCTGTGACATATGAAAATTTATCAGGAAATATTAGCTCGAGAGTATAATAAGAGAGTTATTGAACGTGAATATCAATCGGGTGATTTGGTCATGCGAGAAACACCTTCGTACCAGAAAGAAAATGGAGGAAAATTAGCACCAAAATGGGATGGACCATATTTCATTAAAGAGATTGTGGGAAGTGGAGCTTATCGATTGATGGATCCAGAAGGAAAAGACATGGGTTTAAGAATCGGTCGACCCTGGAATAAAATTGTATTTGAAAAGGTATTATCCATAAAACTCATTATAATTTTGCGAATATTGTTTGTTCGCACCAAATTACTAAAATTACGAATTTTAAAATTCACTTGCGATCAACTTTCATAAAAGAAAGACGCAAAATGTGATCATCTTTCAAAAAAGAAAGGAAGCCGCAAAAATTTTACACAGGCAAACCTTTGTGGCGTACACCCTAGTTCGCGAAGCAACATTTCGCAAGAGGCAAAGTCCTAAAGTACGTCATTTAAGGGGGTACCTATAAGCATGGCTCAGGGAAACCGGAACACCGCCAAGGAACCTGAGTACATGAAAATTATGGGGTACCTATCCGGGTTAGTCACCTTGGATTCTCAACCTAATCTTGCGATATAACATGATTTAGGTTGGGCGACTAAGGCATACTGTCTTTCCCAAGAAATGCAGAAAAATATCAAGGTGTTGAGGTACACGGTTGAGTCAAGAGTGCCGGATGGGTTTGAAGCACATCTTCCATTCTTGACAAGTCTTGGCAAATGATGCACTTGGACCAAAGATACCCCATAGGGTGCAACCTCGTAACTATAAGCCATATATGCAAAAAGGATAAGAGGTTGCGATCAAAAGTTGGTTGTTGGCAGAACCGGATGGGAAGATCTAGCCTTGTATGGTCGATGTACGCTTCCTTGAAGGGGCAACCAAGGGGAAGATAAAGGGAAGCACCCTCCATTAGGGAGCTGATACGTGCTATAAGACGCAAATGTCATAAGGCTTTTTGTTCGCAAGAACATAAAGGCTTGTCATATTTGTGCAACAATCTAATTTCTGCGAGCCTTCTAAAAAAAAAAAAAAAAAAAGAACTCGCAGAACATAACAAAGAAGTTAAGATGAGATCAATGGGTTTTTACATGAAAGTGTAAAAACGTCCTGCGATTTCATCGCAAGACGATAATATCATGGGGCTTTATGTTCGCAAGAATATTTAGGCCTGTCATATTATCTCATGAAAAATATCCTGAAGAGGAGATAATACTTAGATAAATGATAAGGCAAAATCAATGGGTCTCTACATGCGAATGTAAGGACGTCCTGCGATTTTGTCGAAAAAACAAAGAAACGTGGCTAAATAAGACCTTTACTTAGGAAGGCATAATAAGACCACAGAAAATAATAAACTCAATTCCATTAATACCATTGGAGAATCTTTATATATTTTCAATACCAAAATACATCAAGAATTCCTACCTAAGAAGGAAATTTTATTCGTAAGCAAGGACGGATATTTCATACCAATTAAATTTTACGAAGATTGAATACTTCTTATACTTTTTTAAGGATATCTAATACTTCAAATACTTCTTCAAGGATATGTCATACTATTTTTACTTCTTCAAGGGTGTTTCATAATTCTTCAAATATGTTTCATACTTCTTATATTTCAAGAGGAAGATTTCTTGAAGATATTCAAGGATACTTCACAACAATCAGAAACTTCGCAACTTAATATGAGGAAGGTATTTTAATACTTACAACAAAAATTGATCACCTGAAGATAAATAATCAGGGAAAAAGGGAATACTAAGCTAAGTCTTCAAGATAATTTATTTCTCTTCATGTGATCAATCAAGAAAGTATTCAATTAGAGAAAAGTCGAATCATTATCGCAAAATATAAAGTATACTTCTTAGGGAACACAAATAATAAGCAGAATTGTTTGTAAAAAGAAAACCAATAGTAGCCAAGAGAAAGAGTTCAAAAGAAATAAAAATAGGAGGATTAACGATAACTTGAGAAAGAAGTTTATCATGCTTAGAGCTCTTCATCAACATTCTGCAATTTTTGCGAGACATTATCCTTTGTAGAGCCTTCAACAGGATTTTATCCTTGAGGGATAGATTCTTTCTCACCATCAAGTTCTTCATCATCACTATCGTAATCAAAGTCACTATCAGGGTCACGGTCAACTTCATCATCAGATATTTCCAGAGGTTTAATTTGTTCTGGAGACAAGGATTTTGATAAGAGAATGTTGTTTACGTAGACTTGAGCTTTCAGATGACTCTCACGAAATAAAGCCTTCTGGTGGTTTTTATCTTCAATATCTTTAACATAAGCAAGATAGTTGAATCTTCGATTGGCACGATCACGAGAATTGATCAAGCGAGTAGAAAGCAAAGTGTTCTTCTTACGAAGATCATAACAAGTGGTCTCCAAACCAGCTTTAGCGTTGCGAAGATTGTTCTCAGATTCTGCGAATTCAACAAAATTATAAGAGTCAATTATGCAAATATAACAAAATTAAAGATATATCAAAGGCAGTCAAATTTTAATGACTACCTTTTCTATGCGAAGTAAGAAATTGAGATAAAGATAGACAACAATTCTTCATCTGATCCATAGCTTTATCGAAACCATCACCGACTAATCCTTTAAGTCTGGATTGAAGCTTTTGATCTTTGGAAAGAATAAATTTTTATCCTTCGTAAGTTTTGCATTAAGGTTTTCTAGCTGAGAATAATCTTCCTTAAGTTTATTCTTCTTAGTGTTTAAGATTATATTCTTATTAAGAAGGGATTTCTTCTCAACATCAAAAGAGTTTCTCTCCGCATCTGAAGACTTCTTTAGTTCCTCAAGTTCACCTTTTAACAAATAAAAGAGATTTTCTTGATCGCAACATTTACTCTGAAGAATTATTAATTGTTGCGAAGAAATGACCATTGTATTCAAATACGAACATCTTTCTTCTGATAAGGTCTTATTCTCTTCTAATAAGGTTTCTATTCTTAAATCGTCTTTAGTCAAAGAAGAAGTGAGCTGAGATATTTCGTCATTCAAGAATTTATGATCGTAAATCAATTGGGTATTCTCTTGGAAAATGGCATCTAAATTGTCAAGAGCACATGAATGAAGACTAGATAAGTAGGAAAACTGGTTCAAAAGACTTTCATACTTGGCTTGAGATTCTTTTACGTCTGATTCATGGTGAAGTGCCAACATTCTACATTTCTGGATTGATTCTATAAAGGGGAATGGGTTTTAATGGGTGTTTTAAGCATGCAAGTAATAGAAGCAAACAAAAGGAGAAAATAAAAAGATAATAGCAATACCTTTTAATGCATCATTCCTCTTACGAAGGATCGCACAATCTAGAGAATCATTTTGAAGCTGATGATTCTCTCTACGAAGATTCTCACACTCCGCTTTCAAAGACTCCTGGGTTTGGCGAAGCAATTCAACTTCTTTTTCCAAGGTTTTGCGTGAAATAGAAATATCTGGATTGATGAAGTTATTGAGTGTTTCGCAAAATTCAGACTGCGAGCGAACATTTGAAGACTTCGCAGTATTACTCAAAACATCAGATAATATCTAAAAAGTTGAGTATATTCCATCTCGAACTTCTTGAGGAAGTGGGGAAGAATTTGAAGGAATAAGAGCAAGTTGTAAATTGTTTGGAGCAACATCATTCAAAGGATTAGGAGTTAAGATGGGTTTCTCAAGAGAAGGAGTTGAGGAGGTAGCTTGCGAAGGTTGATCTTGAAGAAGTGTTGATAAATTGAAAGGGGTAGGAGACTGAAAACTGGGTAATGGAGTAGAGGCAGGAGTTTGCGAAGAAGTGCTTTCGCGAGGAGGAGAGGAAAATTCTTTATCAATTACAGGAAGGAAATCACTGATTAAAACTGATGGCTTGGATAGGGTGGGATTTTTCATTGACCTACGAATCAAAACGTAGATTAAAAACTGAGGCAACAATATATTGATTCAGGAGGAAGACATAGTATTTTAACTACCTTTTGATTCTCAGGATTTCTTCTTCGAGGATTAGGGCTTGAGTTTTTAGTTGAAGGTTTCATCGGGGAGCGGTTTTTTGAAGGAAATCAAAATCAAACAATGAATTAGACAGAAATAAAAGAAATAAACAAGTGAAAGATGCGAGAGATAAAGAAAATTACCTTGGAGAGCTCATAATGGGATTAACAGCAGGAGAAGGTGATAATTGAAGAGGGAAGGAGATGAAGTTGCAAAAGTAAAAAAATACTAAGAAAGAAAGTAGAAAAGATAAAAAAGGGAATAAAAGGAGTATATATAAGGGAACAATTAGGAAAAAACGGTTACAAAAGACGTGTTTGAATTCCGTAACGGTTATATTCTCACGATCATTACTTCTTCGCAGAAATGACATGAGAAGAGGCAAGATGTAGGTACTGAATATCGCAAGATTATTGGGTTGCGAATATAGCAACAAATACAAGAGAAAAGTGTTACGAGATAGTGCGATAATAGAAGAAGCACAGAGAAGTATGAAGGGTTTGCGAACATAAAATAGATTTACGAATATAAGTTGCGAAACTTCGCAAGTTAAGTACAGTTGTACAAATTTCACTATAAATAGTAGTTCAAATGTAAAATTTGTAAGGTTCTTTTAAGGATTGTAAGGAAAAATCCTAGGAGAAAGAACATAGAAAGTTTTAACTGTTCCAATCCATTGATATATTTCCTTGTAACTAATTGAGAGCATTAATAAAAATTGTCATTCTTCATCAAGAACATCTTAGAGTTTTATGAACTTTACTGAGGGTGTAGTTGTAAGATTTCTTGCAACTACAATCAGAAAAAAGATTTTAGTACTTGTTTTTCTTTCTTGCTTACCATTTTTTAAGCTATCTGATAATTTTGTTTTTTGATCTGGAAAGCGGAGATCCTCAAAGCTACCTTATCTAGTTTGGCCAAATAAATGATTATGAAACCTCTAGATGTTGTTTATCAGGTTCGGTGCTTTATCTCCTATTATGCAAGAAGTTTTAGTATGTTAATTATTTATGCTATACCTGACCAATATGGAGATCTAGGCATGTTTACTTTTTTTGCTGCATAACATTAAGTATATTTAGCTTTTAACATACTGTAATTGTACCCTTCCTTATCTTTGGATTTTTTTTCCTGTTTTTTTTTTTCCGCTGGGCTCGATGGATATTCCAGCCAATATAGTTGACTCATTTTGTTCTCTTTCTACCTTATATATTGTGTTCCAGAAGCTTGCTTCTATTGCTTATTTCCTGACGCATAAGTTCCATTGTGTGTTCATATTAGATTCTGCTGGATTTGCAATACTATCGCGATATTGTTCTTCTTTCATCATGGTGTTGTTTATTACTACTTATGTTTCCAACTTAATTTTTATCTTTTGGTTTTCAGTCTCCATCCATGGGAAGATGAGCACCAGTAGAAACGGTTGCTAAGTCTGAAGCAGATTTTACTAATAAGAAAATGGAGATGCTTCTGCTGAACCCATACCTCTAACAACAACACAAAGGCTTGCATCCTCTTTAGCCTATTCTAATTAAGTAGCTCCAGATATGTTTGGAAGGGAAGCATAGAAGTTTACGGAGACTCGTGTTTTTCACAGAGACGTTAGTTCATTAAATCTTTATGACTTATGTGTCATAGTCTTTTTTTTTTTTTTGGTCTGAGCTTTATATTTCAACTTGCAGGTGAGTATTGTCTTGGAGGGTGTGTTGACAAGTTCAGCAATATAATTGGATCCGTGTATTATCATGATGGTGATTCAGTAAAGGATTTGGATTTGGAGCTTGTAGAACATGTAAATTGTTTCTGTCACCTTATATTTATATCCGTAAGTTTCGTTCGCAACATTGCTTAGCGTGGAGATTATCCTATTTTTGCAAATGAATTCATGTTAATAATTATTTTTAATCTAGTGTATGAAGGATACATAATGAATAATTTTCTCTTGTATTTTTTATCCCCACCTAGGGTTTCGCTAAATTTGTGGAGTGGAGTGCCAGTATGCTGGAGGATGCGAAGCGGAGATTGAAAACTGCTGAACATAAAGCAAAGAAGGATCGTTTAAGAATCTGTACTAACTACATTCCACCAGTTACAAATTTAAAAGAAATTCAATACCAGAATTTCACTGGAAAGGTTAGTGTTCAACCTAATGCTTTCAGGAAGAGAACTACTTGCGAATTATATTATCTCATACTCATAGGCCTTTGATTATTTGGCATCTGCAGGTGGTAGAAGTTATGAGCAGAGACTGTATCATAGTAGATGATAATGTTGTATCGTTTGGCAGCCCATTATCAGAACGGTGCGTCAATCTCTCTAGTGTCAGATATGCAAAGATGGGCAATCCTCTTAGGGATGAAAACTAGCTGCTAGTATAAACAGTCTGTACGCAAGGGTTGTTGCTGCAATGGTTTGTGTGGCTGCTTGAAATATTCTGGTGTTTGCACTGGATTGGGCTGAGTCTTAGAAGTCGGTAAGAAGGAAGAGGGTTATTGGAAGTCGATACATAGAAGGACAACTGAGATGAAATGGGTTTTTGAATCTGAAAAGTGCAGTTTGGTTTGAGATTGTTCTGTGAAGTCAAATCAACAAAGGAAATGGTATGTGTGTTAGAGTTTATGTGTGATGCTGTCCCCAGTGGAGCTGTGATTCAAACTTGTGACAGTCTGATGGGGTTTACTAAAACTCAGTTGAGAAGAGAGCAACATAGACAAAGACAAAGAGGTTTATGTCATTGATATCATGGGTTTGTAAATAGCAGCAAATTTACTGGAATTTTCGGGAGTTTTGGTTGAGTTTTGAGCTTGTGTTGCTTCCATGAGACGGTGGATTGTTTTCCATGGTGCAGGTGGTCTATTTTACAGAGTTTGGATCCGGCCTTTGAATGCAAGGAGGGAACATAAGTTAACCTTGGTTGGAGTATGGAGTGGCTAGGAGGTCCGTAAGCTGAGCACTAAACAGGTGTTATCGTAACTGAAGCACTATGCCCTAGTCTGTGCAGCTATCTATGGAGTTTGGAGCTTCCCTTTGAAGGCAAGGAGGGAATAGTACTATCTAGATACTTAATTTGTTGATATATGAATCGTTCTTGATGGATTGTGATGATCAATAATTGTTCTTGGTCGATTGCAATTCAGGAGCAGAAATATGCCGGAAAACGTGCCGGCGGTAACCTTTTTTTTAACCGAAAATTTCATTTGCAACAGATATAAACGTTGTACAATTATTCGTTTCACAAATTACCGGAAATGAGCAACGGATGTAACTGTAACCAAATAAATAAAACGTTAAGAAAATCAAAATGGGACCCACAAAAGTGTTATTCTATAAATAATATCCGTTGCACAAATTATTTATACGTTGCACAAATAAGAAAAGGTGCAACGGTTGTGCAACGTTTATAAGCGTTGTACAAATTAATTTGTGCAACGGATAATATGTGTTGCACACCAATGCGCAACGCCGTTTTGCCAACGTTTATTTCCGTTGCAAAAATTATGCGCAACGTTTATAAACGTCCCTAAATGGCCGTTTTGGTGTAGTGGTTATTGGTTACTTGAAAGTTATATGTTTCCATTGAGCACCCATTTGGGATGATGTGCTCACTCGTTCCCACTTCAGTTTCAGTAATCAGAAGCAATGGTGCGCGTGAAGATATATGTTCTCATAGCTTAAAGCTTTTAGCGATGTTGTGAATCTTTTATATATATATATATATATATATATATATGTGTGTGTGTGTGTGTGTGTTTTATATTTATTCTGTAAAACAACACATTAATATAATCTTATCACTCGAGAGAGTTGTCATTTGTATAATATCATAATGATTGGATTTTGTTATTAGCACTTTCTTTAATTATGATTCTTAGAATCGGTAATCTAGTTTTGATGCGTCAATTAGGTCGTAATATATATTAGCTAAGCATGTGATTAGATTGGGGCGTCACACATGCTGTGAAAGGAATCTTCATGGGTATGAAGAGTGGAGTAAAAGGATTCAAGATTTGGAATCTTGTTGAGAAGAAGATAGTCATGAGTAGAGATGTCACATTTGATGAGATGTCTATGGTAAAGTATTGGGGTTATCGGCAGGTGGAGAACAGAAGCACCGGTACTAGTGAGCCTTGCAGCAGTTGGAGATTGATGCAACTCCACCACTTCCATTTAAGTTTGTATCTATTCAGAATACATCTGAAGATAATAGTTCTGCAAGAGAAGTAGATACTGAAGTTCCAAATGATAGTGACATTGTTGAGGAAGAGAAGAAAAAGTCAATAGAAGATACAAAATCTACGGTCACGGAGACCATAGCAACCAGCAAACTAAGAAAATCAACCAGGAAGCCTGGTCAAATGAATGATTAATTACATTGCTTATGCATTACCAGTTGTTGAAGATGGTACTCCTACTTCATATTTAGAAGTTGTACGTAGTGCAAAGTGTAAAGAATGAGAAGGTGCAATGAAGAAGGATGAGATGGAGTCTCTTTACAAGAATGGCACATGGATTCTTATGAAGCTTCCGAAGGGTGCAAGTGGGTATATGCTAGACAAGAAGGATCTTCGATGAATCAAGTACGCTACAAGGCAAGGTTAGTTATAAAAATTTATACCCAAAAAGAAGAGATTGACTACAATGAGGTGTTCTCTTCAGTGGTAAAACACTCATCAATCTGTATTTTTTTGGCCTTGGTAGCACAATATGATTTAAACCTAGTTCAGCTAGATGTTAAGACATCATTATTACATGGTAATATAGAAGAGGAGATTTATATGATTCAGCCGAGTGGGTTCAAGGTTGCTGGAAAAAAAGATTGTGTATGTAAATAGATGAAATTATTATACTGTCTAAAATAGTCTCCAAGACAATGGTACAATCTATTTGACCAGTTTATGATAGGCCAAACATGCACAAGAAGTCACTATGACCATTGTGTATACTTCAAGAAACTACGTGATGGGTCTTTCATATATTTGCTCTTGTATGTCGATGATATGCTGATTGCATCGAATAACAAGAAAGAGATCGATAATTTGAAGCACAAGTTGTCATATGAGTTTGAGATGAAAGATCTGGGAGAGGCTAAGAAGAATATTTGTATGGAGATTCAACGTGACAGAGAGAATGGTAAGGTTTTTTTTATCTCAGAAGGCATATTCGAAGAAAGTGTTACAGAAGTTCGGTGTCTACGAAGGAACTAAATCTGTAAGTACTCCCATTACTGCTCATTTTAAGTTGAATACTCGTATGTCTCCCACTACTAAAGAAGAATCAGAGTATATGGCCCAAGTCCTATATGTTGAGGTTGTAGGTAGCTTGATATATACAATGGTATGTCACTACACCATTTTTCCAGAATCGCAACTAAAATTTGTAACGGCCCAGCAGCCGTTACTAAATTTCCTGTTACAAATGGTCATTACAACCTAGACATAACAGGGAAGAGCCGTTACAAAATTTTTTCTGATTCTTAACAGGACGCCGCTATTATGAATCATAACATGCTAATTACTTACGTGTTCTAATCACACGCTTGGTGACACTAGAGTCGGTTACACAGATTATTGCGCATGTGCCATTCAGTCGTGTGCCTATTTTTTCCACCCAAGTTCACTAGTGCTAGAGGATTATTCCTCCCCTAAAGAGATAAGGGTTTCATCGTGTAAACCCATTTTTTATTTTCAGTTTCTTTTTCTCTCTTCTCTTCTCGTTTCATCGTCTCTGCAGAGATAAGGGTTTCATCGTGTACCGATCTTCTCAGAAGATATCAGAAATTTATATAAGAGATTAGAGATTAGAGTATAACAACTCTCTCAATCTGTTATTTCAATCGTAAGTTTTTCATTCAATAGCCTGTTTTTTTCCATTGAGATTTTTAATTTTAGGGTCTTTTCCATCTGATAAATATAATCTGATTTCTTTTTCTAATTTGATTTCAGGGTTTTATCTGTGGAATGGATGAAGAAATTTGAAGGTATTTGTATTATCATTTGTTAAATCAAGTTTTAGGATTTGGGGGATATATACTAACTGATTTGATTTTCTGATTTCATGTTAGGGTTTGGATGACTAAAGAAATTTGAAAAACTCCAAAGAGCTGAAGTTGAAGGTATAAGAATTGATTTGTTTAATTTCAATTAGTATGAATTGATTTTTTTGCTTTCATTTATAGGGTTTCAATTATTATGAATTGATTTGTTTAATTTCAGTTTCAGGGTATGAATTAATTTGTTCTTTAGCATGTTAAAATCAGGGTGTGTTATGTAAACTAGCATGTGAAGTTATTTTGGTTGTTTCTATGAACCAGCATGTTTAGTTTTTTTGATTTGTTGAAGTTACATTGGTGATATAGTAGTTGAATGGTTCTCAGTATGACCTAATTTTTCCAATGAAAAGTACTGAAATGTTAATAACTAGGTATGTGGTGTTTTATATAGTTCTAGTGGTGATTTTTGAGTTATATGTAGCTTATTCACTAAGACTAGGTAAAGTTTTCTCGGGCTTTGAATAAACCTAATAGAGTTAGAAATGGCATTTATTCACACACACACACTTGGAGAGTAATTGGTGGTAATCACTAATCAGAACCTGGGTGATGTTGGATTGGAATCTTAGAGAGTTAGTTTAGCGTTCTTGCTTTTTCCCCTTTTGTTTTAAACATGCTTCCTCGTATCATGCTTGCAAATATTGGCTGAAATTCGTGGTTTAGTTGTTATATGTCCGTTTAATTACATTGCTGATGTTATTAACATCGTTAAAAGTCTCCACAATGGATTGTTCCTACAAATTGGTGATAAATTTTCATGGTTCAGAACATCTGATCCTTTGTGGTACATATGGTTCTGTATTTTGAAGCATGTCACTTGATCGATATTTTTCCTAAAAGAAATGTATTCATTTCGGATGCTATGCTTACTGCTAAATCACATCTTACTAGAAATACCAAAATACTTGGGCGCTTTTCCTTGTTAACATGTTTGGTAAATGTAAATCTCAAGCATGATAATATAAATGATCGCTTAAACAGTCACTTATTGAAGGTGTTTTGGTCTACTTTGAATCTCTGTGAATGCCTGCGAATTCTAGGAATGCGATTATTAGTGAATGCATGAGTGCAAGATATCTGGCCAACTGTAATGCTTGTATTGGATTTTGAGATTTTGTTGAAATTATAAGTGAACATCTGTCCTTAGAAACCTCCACATAATCACACTTTCTAGTTGGAGGTTAGTTACTTGCCCAACTAAACTTCAAGTTTTAGGCACGTTAAAGATGTTTACAAAACAAAAACGCTCAATCCATTTGATGAAATTAAGTAAATGGAAGTCGAACGGTCACATGGGGATTAACTCTTTATTTTGTCCTTATGAGACCTCTTGTACTGCTATGTTTGGTGAGATGGTCTTAAACCTATATGGACATGTCTATGTGTGTGGTTGCATCATACTGGACCATTACGTCTGCCATTTTATCATCTATATTTAATAACAATACTTCCGTTTAACTAGATCTTAATTTGTGTAAAACAATATAGTGAGCTATAGAGTAGCTAGTTATGAAGTGTAGAAATGTGTTTTTAAATGGCGAACTCTTAATTAGAAACCACTAAATACTTTTTGGGGTAATTAGATTAGAGAACTCACTTCCATTTTGGCGAGCTATGAAATTGGATGATGGTTATCGTTGTTTTTGTACTGAAATGTTTCTTTTGCTCTAACTGGAAACACTTTCTATTATAGTGGTTGTATTTTAGATATCCAACATCATTCCATGATTCCTTGTATTGGATGGAAGATGAATATGAGATGTCGAGGCTTTGTACCATATGTCTGTTTTGGATTGGTCAATATGTGAGAATCTAATAATTTGTTAACATAAAATTTGGTTGAGTTTGTTTTTGTGTCTTCGGATCAAATTATTGTTTGATTTGTGTACGTGAGACTTCAATTACTTAATTGTTGTTGTATATGTAGTTGGCATCAGGTCTATGTGAATTATAGTTATTAATAGAGTTGGTCACTAGTGGATAGTGCCTTTTATGGATGAGATAAGAAAATGCTGCCTATAATATCTTTTTATATGGTAGATTGAAATGAAACTGATGCCACCATTGCAATGTGTTAAGATTCACGAATATCTATAAATAGAATGACTTCCCTTTTTCTGTGATTTATTTTGCTCTTGTTTTGTTTTAACTTTTATTTGATCGCTTGTTATTTGTTTTATTTTATTGCTTGTCTGTGATATGTTTTCTCTTGTGCAATATTTTTTGTCATAATGTTTTTCTTTCCAGGTTATAGCAGTAGTAGTTGTCAATGAGTACGAACAACCAATTTCCAGGAACTGCACAACCGTTGGTCACCGGAAGGGCTCATTGGTTCGTACACATGTGCTTGTTTCATACAAAAACTGGAAGATTGTGCCTCAGGAGAATAAGGATGATGTTGGGAATACGCTTAAGGTATAAAACCTACCTTAATGAGGGTTGTATCCTCAGTTTTTGTTCACTCCTTTAACTTCTTTTATAGTGGGTGTATCCCTAGTAAGCCATTAGTGAGATCTGACTTTACAGGACAGATTCAATATACCTGAAACATCGAAGAAAATTGTTCAAAAGTACATGGATGGTCCATGGAGGAGATTCAAAACTGAGTTACGTACCGATGACTAAATCATAGGTTTATTCTTTATTAGAAAACCACTGTAAGTATTTCTCATTGTTCTTTTCCCCAATTTTTTTTTTTTTTTTTTTGTAATTTCATTTGTTTTGTCTTCTTCTATCATAGGTTGGTATATATGCTTATGAATTTTAAACTTGGCAGATACTTCTCATCTATAACTTTATGCATTGATTTTTGACGAGATGTCTACTCTTAAAATTTGCAGCTTCAAGTTGGTCGAGCTGTTGCTGTGCTTGAAGGCTTACTCCAAATTCTCTTATTTATTTCTTAAGCTGGCGTAACAGCCTCGGTATGTATAATAATTCTGAAGAACCATAGATGAGATAATTATCATAGCTTATCAGTTCAATTGATTGAAGCTGCAAGGTTTGAGTAAGTTTCTACAGTATCTACTTATAGTGATTTTCAAGTGAGAATGAAATGAACTTAGGAACTGAAGTAGGTTTCTATGTATTCCCTAATGTAGTAGGTTTCTATGATATGGAATGAACTTAGGAACTTAAGCAGGTTTCTGCGAAATAAACAAGAACTTAATGTAGTATGATCCTCCACTTTTCTTACTTGCAGTAGTAACATCATAACTTAGGGATGATTTTTCTGCGCATACTTCCATCTAAGTATATATTTTTTTGTGTTTGCAGGTTAACTGGATGATGCTCTGCTGCGACAAGTTTAGAGAAAAAAGGTTGAAGAACAAGGTCAACATTAGGTTCCAGTAAGTTTCCATGTATATTATAAGTTAGATGAATTTGTGAACGTATGAATTTATATGTAGTGATACTTAGTATATATTCCCCTAGTATTTGATACTTAACAAATAAAGTTTGGTACTTGGATGAATTTAAGTTCTTTTTTTGTATGAATGCTTTGTATGGATCCACTTGAATGTGATAAGAATCGATTGAATGGAGATGAATTTGATTGAAGAATATATTATTGATTGTGAAGGATAAATGAAAGGTGTATGCAGGTGTTTATTTGGAATTCCGGCGTATTCCAGCCGAGAATGAGCTGCCGATCAACCTTGACCTGGTCAAAACTGGTGATTGCTGACTGATTTTGACCCGGTCAAGGTTGACCGGCAGTAAATTTTTAACTGTTACAAAAAAAATCGTAACGGATTGAAATTGTTACAACTTCAATTAATAAATAAATTCGTAACGGCTCGCGCATGTTACGACAATGTCATGTAGTAACGGATCCTGCCCGTTACAAGAGCCATTACAAAAGAAAATCGTAACGGCTGATGGGTCGTTGCGAAAAAATTATAGACCCCTTTTCGTAACGGACCAGAACCGTTACAACCCCGATTCGTAACACTCAATAACCGTTTCGAATCGGAAAAAATGGTGTAGTGTGTACAAGGCCGGACATTTCACATGCAGTTAGTAAGGTCAGCCGTTATATGCATTTGTCCTGGTGTTGATGGTGCTTTTTAGTTTAGGGTTAAAATCGTAAAACACTAAACCCTAGCAGACAGTGACGTCACAACATTTAAGTGATAAAGCATTTACTAGGCACATTTACTGAAACATTTAATGTGTCTCTAAAATAATAAACAGGGTATATTTTTAAAATTAGGATTACGACAAGCCAACCCCTAATTCCCATGTGTGCCAATGGAAAATCATGCCAGCCACACCAACCGCGGAAAAGCATGCCAACCATGCAAGCCGCAACTCTGTGCCAATGGCAAATCATGCCAGCCACACCAACCGCGCCAAAAGCATGCCAACCATGCTAGCCGCTCTTTTGTGCCAATGGAAAATCATGCCAGCCACACCAACCGCGCCAAAGCATTCCAACCATGCTAGCCGCACCTCTGTGCCAATGGAAAATCATTCCAGCCACACCAACCGTGCCAAGGCATGCCAACCATGCTAGCCGCACCTCTCTGCCAATGGAAAATCATGCCATCCACACCAACTGCGCCAAGGCATTCCAACCATGATAGCCACACCTATGTGCCAATGACAAATGATGCCAGCCACACCAACCGCGCCAAGGCATGCCAACCATGCTAGCCACACCTATGTGCCAATGGCAAATCATGCCATCCACACCAGCCGCACCAAGGCATGCCAACCATGCTAGCCGCACCTTTGTGACAATGACAAATCATGCCAGCCACACCAACCGCGCCAAAGCATGCCAACCATGCTAGCCGAACCTCTGTGCCAATGGCAAATCATGCCAGCCACACCAACCGCGCCAAGGCATGCCAACCATTCTAGCCGCACCTCTGTGTCAATGGAAAATCATGCCAGCCACACCAACCGCGCCAAGGCATGCCAACCATGCTAGCCGCACCTCTGTGCCCATGGAAATTCAAGCCAGCCACACTAACCGCGCCAAGGCATGCCAACCATGCTAGCTGCACCTATGTGCCAATGGAAAATCATACCAGCCACACCGACCGCGCCAAAAGCATGCCAACCATGCTAGACGCACCTATGTGCCAATGGAAAATCATGCTAGCCACACCGACCGCGCTAAACGCATGCCAACCATGCTAGCCACACCTATGTGCCAATGGAAAATCTTTCCAAACACACCGACCGCGCCAAAAGCATGCCAACCATGCTAGCCGCACCTATGTGCCAATGGCAAATCACACTGACCATGCCAAACACATCTCGCCATGGCCCTTTTAGCCGCGCCACCTTGTTGGCCCTCACTACGCGGCTACCAGAACGAAGGCGTGCAACAATCAACGGTTTCCCTATAATCCTAGGATCAAATCATGGTCATCTAAAGGTCACCTCACGACCTTTGGCCCAAAATCCTAGCTTGGTCACGCACCTAGACGATCTAGCCTCGCCATGCCAAACACATCTCGCCATGGCCCTTCTAGCCGCGCCACCATGTTGGCCATCACTACGCGGCTACCAGAACGAAGGCGTGCAATAATCAACGGTTGTCCTTCAATCCCAGGAGCAAATCCTGGCCGTCTAAGGTCCCCTCACGACCTTTGGCCCAAAACCCTAGCTTGGTCACGCACCTAGCCAAGATAGCCATGCTATGCCAAAATGCCCAAACCCTTGTCCCCACATGCCAAGCTAAACCAAGCCTATCCAATCTAGTCGCGCCATGCCAAACGCACTCGGCCTTTTCCCTAGCTGTGCTAGTCATGTCATGCCAAGCCAAGCGCTCTTGCCTTGGCCCTGGCCATTCCATACACCCATGGTAAACCCTTGGCCCCACATGCCATGCCAAACCAAACCTAGCCAAGCTAGCCACACCATGCCAAACGCACTCTTCCTTGGCCCTAGCTATGCTAGTCACGTCATGCCAAGCCAAGCGCCCTGGCCACGCCATACGCCCATGGAAAACCCTTGGCCCCACAGTCCAAGCCAAAATCGCACCTAGCCAAAGCTATCCACGCCCAAGGCGAACCCTTGGCCCCACACGCCAAGCCTAAACACACCCTAGCCGCCCCACCCTGTTGGCCCTCACTAAGCGGCTACCAAAACGAAAGCATGCAACAATCAACGGTTTCCCTTCAATCCCAGGAGAAAATCCTAGCCATCCAAGGTTACCAGATGACACATGGTAACCTTTGGCACGAAAACCCAAGTTTGGCCACGCCAAACCATGCCATCCCAATGGCATGCTAACCTAGCCGCGCCACCGCGCTGATCCTCACTACGCGGCTACCAAAACAAAGGTGCACAACGATCAACGACTGGCCCACCTCTCAAGATGCAAAATCTTGACCGTCGAAGGTCACCAGGCTAACAAGTTCCCCGAGAGCGACTTGGAAAGCCACAACAACATGTTTTCCAAAAACATTCGAGACATCAACACAAACTGGGGGATTCTTTTTAGGTATTGGTTTGGCGGTTTACAGCGTGCGGCGTACACTACGCCCTTCATAAGGAAGTGTCATAAGAGTAAAGCAGCTAGTAAATATGGGAAGTTATGTGAGGAACATTCATGGGATATAAAGCCATGTGTTAACAACTTTATGGGACATCAATTCCATAACATTTCATGAAAACCAGTTTCATGCGTTAACCACTTTATGGAACATCAAGTCCATGCATACGGTTACCACCTCCTCCCATTTACTCCCACACTCCTTAATGAGACCAAGGTAAGTTTCTACTTCGACTTGTATAAATAGGTCTTACCTATTTCCATTTGAACAACAAGTTCACTCGGATAAGACAACACTCAGAAATATTTACTTGCTAGCTCTCCTCGTGAGCTCTTTTACTTTTCTGATAACAAGTCGTACTAACCCAACAACTCTTCCAGAATCAACTATTCTGGTCTCACCACTTTCTTTTCTTCCCTCCCCAAAACCAACCCGTTCTCCTCCACTTTGGGACAGAAGCAAGTCCGGAACAACCATTTCTTGGTTTAGGCCGGACTTGTATAGATTGATCTCTCGGATCTAAAGTACTCCCTTGCAGTACATTGTTTAGGTTTTAAACTATTTCTCACCTTCACACCCGAAATTACCGAAATCAGCAGAAACTATTTTCAACTACAAACAATTGGCGACCACAACGGGAGGATTGGTCTATCAGTCCCAATATTAGGATTTGAATACGTTTCTCTAAAGAGAAGGGATGGTTGGTCTTTGGACTAAATCTGTGTCCTCAGATTCCACTTGGGAAAACGACAATGTTTCAACGCCCAACAATACCGCCAACGAAGAAGCGCCAAGGCTGATTGACCTTGTACGGGTCTAGGGGATTCACACCAGAAACATGGGGCTGATGAGAGTTGCAATCAACGCCATACTATATTTCCTCATCGACCTGACGGCAGAATTGAGCGGTTCGCCTGCCTCGGAAACTTCATAGCTGGGGACTGACGTCCCGAATGATCGCTCTCAAGCCAACATCTTCACTACCAATCAGAGGCCCGTAAGCCAAGAAGCGGTCTCGCTGGTGGAAAACTTATGTGAACTATTACATATTTCAAGGGATCAACGGATAGATACGTTCACCGCCATCAATCGGATAACGTTAAGCGTTCCCTTGGTTCCTACATGCTCGGAAATAGCAAAAACGCAGGATTCGTCCATTAATAATATCACGTTCACCGACGACGACATGATAGCAGAGGAAGGCCATAACCACGCCCTACAGGTCACAGCTCGAATCAAAAACATGGAATTCAAAAGTTCCCTCGTCGACACATGAGCATCCTCCAATGTCATCACCCTTAGGACGACCAAAGTACGACCAAGCGAGGTTACAAGACAACCTACTACCATGACCGATTTCGAAAGTAACCAAACCAATACATATGGGTACGTCAATTTGGATCTATCGGTAGGACCTGTCCAGTCAAAAGTGATATTCGATGTAATTGAAAAGGAGTCGGACTACCACATGATACTTGGGAGACCATGGCTCAACGACAACATGATCATTCCTTCGACGTACCACCAATGCTTGAAAACCACGCTAAATGGAGAAGTCATTTGTATCTCATCATCATCATCTCCATATGCGCCAATATGTGGCATGGAAATTTTTGAGCCAAGAGAGGGGCCGCAAGTCACAACCAACAAGGCTCTCCACACCCTGCTGCCAAAATGGACGACCATTGAAGAAAGAAATAGTCCTACACAACCCCGCGGAGAAACTCAGCCTCACATCACACCTTCAGAAGAGAGGCGCACTCGCTTTCATCCAAAAGACCAGGGTCTGGTTCCAACCAAGCGAGGACGGACATTCATTACGGGTCACGACGAAAAAGGGAAAAACGTATATCAACGTTGTTGTCAGCAATTAACAGGGGATACTACCACTCAGTCTCCACGCCCAATAGAATGCCATCCTGGTGACGATCCACGAGAGGAGATACCTGATGCACCACAATAACTACAAGACGACACTAATTCGACCACGGACGAGCTTGAAATTGTTAATATCGGGAATGAGGAATCTCCATGACCCATCTCCATAAGATCGACTCTACACATAGACGAGTGCACAAAGTTAGTAGACCTCCTCAAAGAATATCAAGACGTGTTCGCATGGATGTACAAGGAGATACATGGCTTGGACGAGAAGCTGGTGACTCACCACTTACATATGTTATCCGGATCCAAACCGGTCAAGTAGACCCCAAGACAATTCCGGCACGATGTTGAAGAACAGATTAAGGCAGAGGTTCAAAAGTTATTGGTGGCTGGTTTCATCAAACCAATCCATCACCCCACCTGGTTGGCAAACATAGTTCCGGTAAAAAAGAAGAATGGTCAAATCAGGTGTTGTGTCGATTTTAGGGATCTATATAAATGTTGCCCTAAAGATGATTTTCCGCTCCCCAACATCGACATGTTGGTATATGCCACCAGTGGACATGGCATGTTTTCTTTCATGGATGGGTACATCAGCTATAACCAAATAAAGATGTACGAGCATGATGCGAGCAAGACGGATTTTCGAACTCCTCTCGGAAACTTTTACTATACTGTGATGCCCTTCGGTCTGAAAAACGTTGGCGCCACATACCAACGCGCCATGAACACCATCTTTCATGACATGATGCTTAAGCAAGTTGAGGATTATGTAGATGACATAGTAGTCAATTCAAAAACTCGGGGATCCCACCCAGAGATTCTACAACAGGTGTTCAAAAGATGCTGCGAATACAAGCTAAAAATGAATCTGTTAAAGTGTGCTTTCGGTGTCTCCTCGGGCAAGTTCCTAGGCTTCCAAGTAACAGCTGAGGGGACCAAAGTTGACCCAACCAAAACGCAAGCCATCCTCACAATGCCACCACCGCGAAACGTGAAGGAACTACAGAGTTTCATGGGAAAAATAAACTACATCCGTCGCTTCATAGCCGGATTGGCTCAACTTATTGCTTCGTTCACCCCCTTACTAAAGAAAGGAGCAAGTTTTGTCTGGACCCCATTACAACATGAGGCATTCCGGAAGATTCAACGAACGTTATCTTCCCGGCTGTCATGGGATCACCCATGCAAGGAAGACCGCTACACCTCTACACCGCTTTCAGTGACACTGCTGTCGGAGCTCTCCTCGCCCAAGAAGATGACGAAGGGATTGAATACCCCATATACTATTTCAGTCGGACTTTTAGAGATGCCGAACTCAGGTATCCCAAAGAAGAAAAGGAATTCCTAGCTTTGGTCTACTCCCTCCATAAATTCAGGCACTACCCGTTGTCCAATAAAGTGGTGTTGATATCCAAATCCGATCCTGTGAAGTTCCTCCTCTCGAAACCTGCTCTGATAGGAAGACCATCCAAATGGTTCCTCCAGAAGTCATAATTCGACATAACATGTGCTTCCCTGAGGGCCATCAAAGGACATGCCAATGGCTCCTCCAAACCCTAATTCCCACGTGTGCCAATGGAAAATCATGCCAGCCACACCAAACGCGCCAAAGCATGCCAACCATGCTAGCTGTCACACCTTCAAACGCCCTAGGAATTTTCTGCGAAAGTGTAACCCGGCATCACAATGGTTCTGTGAATAAAGCTTCACCCACTTGCACTTCAGCCTTATAAGTTTGCACCTTTGCAAACAGCCAACACTTCAGGTTAACAGTGGAAGTCTTAACATCCTTCTTTCACTTCTCTTAACTCATCAAATGCACCCCATAATGCACCCAATTCATGCCACACTTTACCAACAACGATCAGCCAACCAAGAACACTTAGAACATGACACAATCAACTCTTTTATTGCATCAAAGGGAAGAAATACAAAACTTGCCCACTTGGGGACTTACACAGACTAGTTCACTCCCTGAACCAAGTCTAAGTCTTACAAAAACTCTCCTAATCGCTCACATATACAACCTACACTCTCACATATGTTAGCTTACTCTCACACATGCTAGGATGCTGAATTTCCCATGCCTTAGGACTATTTATACAACAGCTTTTCTTGGCCAAACCGTGCATAACCGTTACACACGTATGGGACAGCCATCTGTCCCATGAAGCAGTTCTGCTAACCGCCAATAACCGTGCCAACTGGCTAGTTCTCTTCTAACTCGCGCCAATCTTCCAACACCTATTCTATAGCAGTTAGAAATCTTGTTCCCATGTTTATAAAATCCTTCTTCACGCATCGTTGGCATGCTTGTGAAGCTCGTAACCAACTTGTAACCATCACTTGAGCCTTATTGTGCCACTTGTCTTGGCCTACTGGATTCTGCCTTGCGCCAACGTACAGCCCTCTTGGACCTGCATTTTTATTACTCTAAGCTAATGCACGGACACTCTTTAGGCTTTACTTGTCGAGGCCAACTCCTTAAGCTCACTCTAGTTACTCGTGTGTCATATATGCTTCGCTACGCCAATTTTCTTGACAACAACAATGCAACTCTTGCATTACTAACTCGTTTGCATTGTTCAAGCTTTGGCCAACCTTGAACCAATGCTATAGACCAACTCTTAGTCTATTTCACTCTACTTGCATCATCCTTGAGTTTGGGCCAACTCAACTTCACGAATATGCCTTAATGCCAACATCGCATGTTGCATTTGTCACTTTGGCCTTGTCTTGCCTTCTCCTCAATGAATCCTTATTGTGTCGGTCAATAAGCTTCATTCTTAGCCAAATGTCTTTACAGTGTAGCGCTACCTTTTTGCTTCACTGGCCCTGCAGGGTCATGTTATTCTCGACACTTAACGGTCTATAAAGTATACCGCTATTATGGCTTCGCAATGCGCCATTACGGAGGAACTCTGACTTGGCCTGCAACTATATAACGCGTCATCATTATGCGTCACTTGCAGCACCGTAATAGACCTCCCCCACCTAATCCGTTCAACGAGGAACCAAGTATACCCAACATACTTGTTCTTCGGCCTTGTACACTTCTGAGCCACTCAGAATTCAGCAAACTTATTTAGCATTCCTTCCTTCCAAAACTTTATGCCTAGTACCACATGCCACCACTTAGTTTTATATCTTTTCCATTGATCTCATATACTTGAGACACTTCTCGGCGTCGTGCACTACGCTTACGTTGCTGCTCAAATCATGCATCAATACCCAAATGCAAATTTGAAATTCTTCTTAGCCAACTCCTCCAAATTTTGGCCTGAATTTCGCCTTGAATCATTTGCGCCTAAGTGTACTCCAATAATGATTCTTCTTAATTTGATCACCATGATCATTGCCATCGTTTCCCGACTTCGCCTCTTGCATCTCACTCAACGTGATAAGGACTTATAAACGACTTGGCTTCATTTTCAATCAATTTTGTTAGGAACTTTCTGTTGAACTGTTGTTCTCCGCGCTCTTCATTCAGCACGTAATAAAGTTAATAGGGGTTCCCTTTGCATTAGACACCCGAATTCAACACTTCATGCCTCGCCAAACTCTGATTATGCAAGAAACATTCAAGAACTCATTTCTCTAAATGTGGCCATCAAGTATAAACTCTATACTTATGCCATCTTGTATACTCGAACTGGAATGGTGAGTTTTATTTGATTAACTTCCATGCAACAAAACTATTGAGTTGCACAGCCCATTTAAAACTATGACTAACTATCTCTTTGGACATATCATTAGCTAACCCTTTAGATGTCCATATGCTACGCCTTCAAAGCCAATATGTCTCCAAATACTTCTTTGAACTGCATTGATACTTGCCTGGAAAGTGTGTGTGTCTTTCTCTAAGGCCATGAGTTCTACCCAACTTATGCTTGTTGATGATGTGATTTCTTACTTGCTGTATTGCTTGCAACGTCGCTGCCCATCTGTCGTCGTGCTATTATGCAATTTCCAAAATAGCAACATCACTTTTCCACCAACTAGGACCCTTGTCCTATTCTTTGCTTATTAGATTTCAACTTGTCTCGCTATTGTATACGTTGGGCTAAGTATGTTACTTGCAGCATCTTCCCATGAACTAGCTTTACATCGTAAATAAAGAGGCAAGACTTTATAAACGAAAACACCCTTCTTAATTACTGCTCTTACATAACAAGACCATGTACCATTACATGTTTGATCATCCACTTGATCACTTTTGGAAAGCTAAAACTTCATTAACAAAGCAACTTGCTTACACCAAAGAAAAGTATATACAAACTTGAAGACTCAAATAAAAGTTTGTACAACCAAACTCTACACACAGAGTTTGCATCAACCAACAACTCAAGCTACATAAAACAAGGCCACAAACACTCTTGTTTTGGAATTAAAGTGTCTCCAATGGAGACATCAACACTTACTTTTGTTCTTAGCTTAGTTTCTTATTTTGTCGAAGTGAGCAACGACTTCGCTGCGTGGTCTCTTCCTTGATCCTTCACTTCGGCCTTCACGAGTCTTGCCAGAATAACCCCCATAGTCATTCCCAACTGATACATTAAGTTGTGATTTGAGTGGACAGCTTCTTGCGAAGTGAAAACCTTTGCATATGAAACATCCCCTATACTTCTGGGCTGAAGGGAATAATTCATCCTCCTTCGGTTCATGCTTACGCTTACTTCCTACAGATTTTTCCTTCCTTTTGGCTTCACCTTCACAGCTTTGCACATCTTCAGTCGTTGTGCAGCTAGTAAGTCCTCTTACCACTTGAATAGCCATCTGGATACTCTGGATTTTGCGCTTCTTAAGTTCAGCAATCACACTTGAACTTGCGTCAGCCAGAAATTGGAACATCTGATCTTCTTCACTCATGCCACGCACTTCTTGCACCAATGCAAGGAAGTTTTCAGTATAGGCCTGTGGTGTACTCGTCATTTTCAGCCTACGTAAACTTTCTCTTGCATACCAAGCACCATTGCTCGGCCAGAACTGACATCCCAGTCCCTCTTTCATGTCATCCCATGACATAGGGTTGGCATAACCATCCGCTTCATCTTCTTGCAGCATAGTTCTCCACCAAACCTTTGCATCACCACCAAGGTAATTTCCTGCGAGAGTTACTTTTTGTTCTTCCCTAGTTCCATTCGCCTCAAAGTATGTATCAACGTCATACAAGAAATTCTCAATTTCTCTAGAATTTCTGGAACCAACGTAAATTCTTGACTCAGAAACTCGACTTGAGCTTTCTCCATGCACGTTTGCCCCTACAAACATGCCGTTACTGATTAACCCGCGAATGCTTGCCACTTCCTCAGACATTTGCTTCGCATGTCTTGTTAGTATGGTCTTTATGTCACTGAATTGCACCTTCAATTCAGTCACTTCATCATTGGTTTCGCAATTCAACAAGGTTGCATCATACACCTTGTCCTCGACTGCACCTACCCTTTCATCAAATTCTTTAAACCAATCTGATGTCCTTCCTTCAAGTAGGTCTAGCCTGCCTTTATCTTCAGAAACAAGAGGATTTACAAGGCTATCACAGCCCATGTCTATGACAAAATCATCAATATTTCTGCCATACTCCTCAAGATGATCAAACGTACCCGGTAGTTCTTCGTCGATCATCATGCCATTAGAACTCATTTCTAATGCAATATTCTGAAAATAATGCGCCACTTACTTGGTTACAAGAAAATAGCTTAAGAGAGAAAGAAGTATTAATGTATTATCCAACAAATACACTTGAACTGTGCACCAAACACAGCTCTGATACCAGAATTGTCACACCTTCAAACGCCCTAGGAATTTTCTGCGAAAGTGTATCCCTGCAGCACAATGGTTCTGTGAATAAAGCTTCACCCACTTGCACTTCATCCTTATAAGTTTGCACCTTTGCAAATATCCAACACTTCAGGTTAACAGCGGAAGTCTTAACATCCTTCTTTCACTTCTCTAAACTCATTAAATGCACCCCAAAATGCACCCAATTCATGCCATACTTTACCAACAATGATCAGCCAACCAAGAACACTTAGAACATGACACAATCAACTCTTTTATTGCATCAAAGGGAAGAAATACAAAACTTGCCCGCTTGGGGACTTACACATACTTGTTCACTCCCTGAACCAAGTCTAAGTCTTACAAAAACTCTCCTAATCGCTCACATATGCAACCTACACTCTCACATATGTTAGCTTACTCTCACACAGTCTAGGCTGCCGAATTTCCCATGCCTTAAGACTATTTATACATCAGCTTTGCTTGGCCAAACCGTGCATAACCGTTACACACGTATGGGACAGCCATCTGTCCCATGAAGCAGTTCTGCTAACCTCCAATAACCGTGCCAACTGGACAGTTCTCTTCTAACTCGCGCCAATCTTCCAAAACATGTTCTATAGCAGTTAGAACTCTTGTTCCCATGTTTATAAACTCCTTCGTCATGCGTCGTTGGCATGCTTGTGAAGCTCGAAGCCAACTTGTAACCGTCACTTGATCCTTATTGCGCCACTTGTCTTGGCCTACTAGATTCTGCCTTACGCCAACGTACATCCCTCTTGGCCCTGCATTTTTATTACTCTAAGCTAATGCACGGACACTATTTAGGCTTTACTTGTCGAGGCCAACTCCTTAAGCTCACTCTAGTTACTTGTGTGTCATATATGCTTCGCTACGCCAATTTTCTTGACAACAACAATGCAACTCTTGCATTACTAACTCGTTTGCATTGTTCAAGCTTTGGCCAACCTTGAACCAATGCTATAGACCAACTCTTAGTCTATTTCACTCTACTTGCATCATCCTTGAGTTTGGGCCAACTCAACTTCACGGATATGCCTTAATGCCAACATCGCATGTTGCATTTGTTACTTTGGCCTTGTCTTTCCTTCTCCTCAATGAATCCTTATTGTGTCGATCAATAAGCTTCATTCCTTAGAGAAATGTCTTTACAGTATAGCGCTACCTTTTTGCTTCACTGGCCCTGCAGTGTCATGTCATTCTCGACACTTAACGGTCTATACAGTATACCGCTATTATGGCTTCGCAATGCGCCATTACGGCGGAACTCTGACTTGGCCTGCAACTATGTAACGCGTCATCATTATGTGTCACTTGCAGCACCGTAATACTAGACGCACCTTTGTTCTAATGGAAAATAATGCCATCCACACCAACCGTGCCAAAGCATGCCAACCATGCTAGCCGCACCTCTGTGCCAATGGCAAATCATACCAACCACACCAACCACGCCAAGGAATGCCAACCATGCTAGCCACACCTCTGTGCCAATGGAAAATCATGCCAGCCACACCAACCGCGCCAACCATGCTAGCCGCACCTCTGTGCCAATGGAAAATCATTCCATCCATACCAACCGCGCCAAGGCATGCCAACCATGCTAGCCGCACCTCTGTGCCAATGGAAAATCATACCAGCCACACCAACCACACCAAGGCATTCCAACCATGCTAACCGCACCTCTATGCCAATGGCAAATCATGTCAGCCACACCAATCGCTCCAAGGCTTTCCAACCATGCTATCCGCACCTATGTGCCAATGGCAAATCATTCCAGCCTTACCAACCCTGCCAAAAGCATGCCAACCATGATAGCCTCAGCTATGTGCCAATGTCAAATCATGCCAGCCAAACCGACCGCGCCAAAAGTATGCCAGCCATGCTAGCCTCATATTTGTGTCGATGGCAAATCATTCCAACCAAACCGACCGCGCCATGCCAAACACATCTCGAAATGGACCTTCTAACCACGCCACCATGTTGGCCCTCACTACGCGGCTACCAGAACGAAGGCGTGCAACAATCAACGGTTTCTCTTCAATCACATGATCAAATCCTGGCCATTTAAAGGTCACCTCACGACCTTTGGCCCAAAACCCTAGCTTGGTCACGCAACTAGCCAAGCTAGCCACGCGCCAAACACATCTCGCCATGGCCCTTCTAGCTGCGCCACCCTGTTGTCCCTCACTACATGGCTACCTGAACGAAGGCGTGCAATAATCAACGGTTGCCCTTTAATCCTAGGAACAAATCCTGGCCGTCTAAGGTCCCCTCACGACCTTTGGCCCAAAACTCTAGCTTGGTCACGCACATAGCCAAGCTAGCCGCGCCATGCCAAAACGCCCAAACCCTTGGCCCCACATTCCAAGCCGGACCAAACCTATCCAAGCTAGTCGCGCCATGCCAAACGCACTCTGGCTTGGCCCTAGATATGCTAGTCACGTCATGCCAAGCCAAGTGCTCGTGCCTTGGCCCTGGCCACGCCATACGCCCATGGCAAACCCTTGGCCCCACATGCCAAGCCAAACCTAGACAAGCTAGCCGCGTCATGCCAAACGCACTCTGCCATGGCCCTAGCTATGCTAGTCACGTCACATCATGCCAAGCCAAGCGCCCTGGCCATGCCATAGGCCCATGGCAAACCCTTGGCCCCACAGGCCAAGCCAAAATCGCGCCTAGCCAAAGCTAGCCACGATTAAGGAGAACCCTTGGACCCACACGCCAAGCCTAAACACACCCTAGCCGCGCCACCCTGTTGGCCGTCACTACCCAGCTACCAAAACGAAGGAGTGCAATATTCAACGGTTGCCCTTCAATCCCAGGAGAAAATCCTATCCATCCAAGGTTACCATATGACACATGGTAACCTTTGGCCTGAAAACCCAAGTTTGGCCACGCCAAACCATGCCATGCCAACCTAGCCGTGCCACCACGCTGGCCCTCACTACGCGGCTACCAAAAAAAAGGCGCGCAACGATCAAAAGCTGCCCCTCCTCTCAAGATGAAAAATCTTGACCGTCGAAGGTCACCATGCTAACAAGTTCCCCGAGAGCGACTTGCCAAGACACAACAACATGTTTTCCAAAAACATTCGAGATATCAACACAAACTGGGGGATTCTTTTTGGGTATTGGTTTGGCGGTTTACAGCGTGCGGCGTACACTACACCCTTCATAAGGAAATGTCATAAGGGTGAGGCGGCTAGTAAATATGGGAAGTTATTTGGGGAACTTTCATGGGATATAAAGCCATGTGTTAACAACTTTATGGGACATCAATTCCATAACATTTCATGAAAACCAGTTTCATGCGTTAACCACTTTATGGAACATCAAGTCCATGCATACGGTTACCACCTCCTCCCATTTACTCCCCCACTCCTTAATGAGACCAGGGTGCGTTTCTACTTCGACTTGTATAAATAGGTCTTACCTATTTTCATTTGAACAACAATTTCATTCGGACAAGACAACTCTCAGAAATATTTACTTGCTAGATCTCCTCGTGAGCTCTCTTACTTTTCTGATAACAAGTCGTAGTAACCCAACTACTCTTCCATAATCAACTATTCTGGTCTCATCACTTTCCTTGCTTCCCTACCCAAAACCAACCCATTCTCCTCCACTTTATGACCGAAGTAAGTCTGGAACGGCCATTTCTTAGTTTTGGCCGGACTTGTACAGATTGATCTCTCGTATCTAAAGTACTCCCTTGCAGTACGTTGTTTAGGGTTGAAACTGTTTCTCACCTTCACATCCGCAATTTCCGAAATCAGCAGAAACTAGGTTCACCTATAAACACCTGGTAAGGGACATTGACAAGCTGTGGAATGAATTTTGTGGTATATTTATGGTACAGTTGATGTTGACTTGGAGTTTGTGAAGGATAGAAGTAACAATCAGTTGTGTGTTGGGTATGTGGATTCTGACTATGTTGGTGATTTGGACAAGAGACGTTCAACTACAGGTTTAGTATTTACCGTAACTGGGGCACCAGTAAGTTGGAGATCAATCTTGCAGTTTACTGTGGCGCTTTCAACTACGGAGGCGGAGTATATGGCAGTGACTGAGGCATTTAAGGAGGCTATATGGTTACAAGGTTTGCTAGATGACTAAGGAGTTGTACAAGACCAACTGCATGTGCATTGTGATAGTCTAAGTGCAATTTATTTGGCTAAGAATCAAGTGAATCATGCTAGAACCAAACATATAGACATATGATTTCACTTTGTGAGAGAAATTCTTTAAGAATAAGACATTGTACTTGTGAAAATCGATATCAAAGACAATCCAGCTGATATGTTGACTAAAGTAGTATCTCCGGTCAAGTTTCGACATTTCTCGAAATTGATGCACATCCTTCTGGTTTGGTGAAAGGACGGGTAGAGGTTCTTAAGAACCTAGTGGAGGTCTTCTAGCAAGGCCATTTGAGAGAACTACGGTCGGGTTTGATTCCTATTGAGGATACGTAGGCATCCAATGATAGTTCAATCGACGTTGGAAGATGGAGGTGATTTTTTCTATTGATCGTCTCATGCATGAATGCATGATCCGAGATGGAGAATTGTTGGTAGGATAGTCAAGGACTAGATTAGGAAATCTAGTTGGTTTGGGAAACCAATTACTAGTGTCCTAAGTATAACAACTTAAGAGGTTTGTCTCTTAGAGTTAAGTTAGGAAACCTTATACTTGTAGGAAAGTAATCCTTGTTAAGGAATGTGTCCAGTCCTATTGATGTGTATAAATAGCCATAGAGAGAACTAGAGAAAACATACCAGAACTAAGTAAGAGTTCTCTTCTGCTCAGCCAAGGCTTTGTATACGGTGATATATAAAATTGCTTATTCCATCCCGATGATTCAACCTCGTTAAATACTTGTTCTTCTTGTGTGTGTGTGTGATTGTGTTCTTGGCGATATTGAGATACCTCGTAGTAGTGCAATCCTAACGCTTCCGCAGGCTTTGGAGCAACATTATGTATGGAGAATAATAGTCCAGCTACTGATCCCATCTTTTCCTTCATTTGTAAGCAAAATTATCCCCAAAGGTGGGATGTTTCTTTTGATTAATAGCTTATAACAGACTTCCTACTAGGGATCTTTTGAGAAGATGGGGTTTAGATATTCCAGAATCATGCCTTTTTTTTTTGTAAAGAACCATAACCAAGTGTTCATCTTTTACTCCATTGCACCTACGCTAGAGAAGTTTGGGCTACTTTCCAAGAAAAGTTACGTTGATCCTTTGTTATGCCGTCGGACATCCCTATCGCTTTGCAGGCTTGGCATCTAGTTCAAAGAAATAAGACAACAACGGATGTTTTGAACCTGGTCCCGACGGCTAATATTTGGAACTTTTAAAAAGAGCGAAATGCAAGAGTTTTTTCTGATGAATCCTCTTCCTATAGCGCTGTGGTTAATAAAGAATTTTTAATTGGGGATATCAAAACTAATTGGGGGATATAGCTACAGGACAAAAACGGTGTCCCAATAGCAATTTTGGGTGACCCCTATGTAATTTTTTTTTTAATTCCTAATCTAGCCCTCACTAATCATGTTTAGTAGTTAATAATAATTAGTATATTCTTAAGTATTTGGGGGATAGTTTAGTGTGTGTTTTGATTTTAATTTGTGTGAGTGAGGAGTAGAAGGAGAGGAAAAAAAAATAAGTGGAATTTTTTTTTTTGAAAATGGAAGATGATTGTGATGAGAGAATTGTTGCTAAGAGGTTGAAAATTTGATTTGTTTCCTTTGAATCCACCATTGTTGCAGCTGAAAAAGCTCGGTGCCGGCATGGTATTCAACCAAAAAACCATGCCGGCATTTGTCGGAAATTTTCAAAAATTGTTTGCCACTATAAAGAATATTTAATTGTTTGCCACGAATTTTTTCTGGTTTTGATCTTCATAATGTTGTTTTTTTTCTGGGTTTGAACAGGTACCGGCATGGTAATCTAGTTTTCGAGCATGCCGGTACCTGTTCCGGCATAGTACTTTGCTTACATTTCTATGCCGGAACAGGATGAAAAGTATCCAGAATGTTGATTTTTTTTCTTCACTTGACTACCGGCATTGAATCATTGATAGGAAATTCTCGAACATGCCGGTATCATGTTCCGGCATATGGTCTTCATCAATTCCGGCATGGTCTTCATCAATTCCGGCATGGTCTTCAACACTTCCGAATTAATCAAAAAAAAAAAAATTGTTCCCAAAGTGAGGAGCCGGCAGAGAAGGAGAAGAGAATTTTATAGGGAGTGAGGAGAGTTTAGAATTTGAAAGGGAATGGGGTATATTTGGGTTTCAAATCTCTAACCCTAAAAGAGAATAATAAAAAGTGGAGATGGAAATGGAAATGGAAATGGAAATGGAAATGGAAATGGAAATGGAAATGGAAATGGGGATTTGATTTTAAGTTTTTTAATTTTTATTTTGAAGGAAGGGTATTTTAGTATTTTCATAATCATAAATCACCTCTTAGCACACACCATGGGTTGGAGGAAGTAATTCATATCCCCCAATTAAATCTTCTTAATAAAGCAATATATTTGTTGTTTACTTGGAGATTAGTTTCAAGGGATTTCGAGTCTATGAACTCTATGGATGTAATGAAAAATTGGTAGGAAATGAATTTCGAACCTCCTTAAGTAGTTGGTAGTCTGTTACCTCTACTTGGTTTTTCCTTTTTGGATCTTTCTTCTTTGTTTTGTTTTAGGGTGGTATAATCCTTTTATACCTCTATTTTTGATCAATATATTCTTTCCTTTGTTGATCAAAAAAAAAAAAGTCTACATAGGGTAAAAAAATGGGATGGGCCAAATGTTAAATATCTCGGGGGCTGTCATTAAGAAAAAATATAAAAACATGTGTGTTTGAGAGCAGGGGTGAGCATGGGCCGGTATGGACCGGTTTTCACCTCATCCGCATCCAATCCAATACACTACGGATTTTTAATTTGGCATCCGCATCCAATCCAGATCCAACGGATTTGCACCCAATGGATGCGCGGATGGACGGATTGGATGTGGATAATCCAAGGGATTTGTTTTAGTTAAAATTTATAGTAAAGAAAATAAAGCCAACACAAGTAACTCCTTCTAAAATCTACATATCATATATATGTATACAAATATAAAAATGCCATGTACAACATCCCAATCAAACACCTTAAAAATTCCTAAATGATTCATAAGTATTTTCTAGAAATATATAAATATTTTTAATTTAACGGATATGGATGCCCAACGGATTTTCAAGGTTGCATCCGGGCCCAATCCGTAATCGGTCGGATTTTAAAATTTCCATCCGCATCCAATCCATTAACGAACGGTCCGGACATCCATCCGCAAAAGAACGGTTGGTCTCGGTTAAATCCGCGGATTACGGGTAAAATGCTCACCCCTTTGGGAGAGAGAGAGAAACTCCACAACTGCAGCACATATGGTCTTGTCTTGTTCTGAAAATTAGGTTGATTTCTTAGTGGGCTCAAAAGAGTTTAGATAAGTGTGATTTTAATGGGCTTGGTCTGTTAATCACTAGCCAAGACAAGACATGACCATACAAAGTAGGGGTGTGCAACGGTTGGACGGTTGCGGATTTGGGGTCACCCGCAACCAAACCGTAAAAGTTGCGGTTTTGGAAAATCAAACCGTGTCCGGTCCAATCACCCACGGTTTTTTCATCCGCGGATCAACGGATTTTTGCGGACGGTTGCGGATCAACCGCGGTTTTGGTCAGAAGGAAAAAAAAAATCCCTATGCGGCATTTCATCAAACAACTTATGTGGATCTATGAAGGCTTTGCAGCAAAGCTTCATTGTGGTGTTGCTCTTCCTGATTCCCGCCCCCTCAACTAAGTATACACGGTGTTTAGTGCATGATAAGATGGCCCATTAGCTGGTCATCTGTTTGTGAATGCGACAACATCCAAGGCTGCTAATACCCAAATCATGAAATCATCAGTATAAGATAAAACAATTTTTCATTTTAGCAGGGTTGGTAAGCCCATAACTTAGTACCTTAACACTTGCACATGGGCTTTATTTAACACAACCTTAATGATATTGCACTTGGGCTTTATTTAACTGGGTTTATCCTTACTACCCTACGGTTGCGGTTAAAACCGCGGTTCTACGAATCCAACCGCAACCAAACCGCTAAACCTTGCGGATTTGAAAACTCAACCGTGTCCGGTCCGTAGCCTCTTGCGGATTGGTTTTCACCCGCAATTTTGCGGACGGTTGCGGGTGAAAACCGCGGTTCCGGTTTTTTTGCACACCCCTAATACAAAGTTACAAACCAATTACTTGTCATAGACTCATAGACGAGGAACGTCTAACAAAGATAAGATCGAGAAATTATTTAAGATCCTAATTTAATTTCTCTACCGTCAGACTGATCATGATATAAATGTGCACTCTCCTAATGTTGTTTAACTAGGCCAAGGCTGCGTATTTTCTTAACATGGGCTTGTTGGACTTGACAACACATAGAGTGGCGGCCCGCATGAAAGGTAAATACCAGAGGAGATGCGTAAAACATTCGCCATTAGAAACCAACTCACTCCTCAGTAGAGGAAATGATTCGCATGGAAAGTGAATGGGACTTCGAGGATAATTTTTTTAGCAGAAAGAATATTGCAGCAGCAGTAGAGGTTGCAATCATAACCGTTGCATTTGCATATAGTGGTCTTTATACTTCTCAATCTATTTCTGCTGTCAACCCATATGGAGCAGAAGGGATTGAGTGATGGATTGATTAAAAAGTGATGATGAGTAAGAAGTGGGGAACTGGTTTATGACTCTTGGAAATGTCTCTTACCAAGAGAAGCCACTCAAGAAATGTCTCTTGCCAAGAGAAGAAAAAAGATGCGAAAAGATGTAATGAATGTATGTGCCTATTCAGTTTGAGACACAACGGTTGATTTATGATAAATACATGGTCTTCTTATGCAATACCCCATTCATCCGCATCACACCATGTCGGCACCATTAAAGACTATAACTTTGAATAGTAGTGATGGCCATATCTTCGTTATCGACCGGGCAGTAGCCCTGAAATCAAAAAAGTTAGAGTCAGCGATAGTTGGTATGGAAAATAAGAAAATTGCTATCAGTTTTTCTACCGTAATAACAGGGGACATATTGTCTAAGGTGATCGAGTATCTCAGCAAACACGCTCAGACCCAGACCAGCGAAGAAGACTTAAAGATATGGGATGAACAGTTTGTCATTTTTTTTAATAATAACCCCATAGTGTTTGCCATGATCAAGGCAGCAAGTTATCTTAAGATACAGGGCTTGGTGGATTTGTTAACACAGGGAGTGGCGGATTGCCTTAAAGGTAAAACACCTGAGGCGTTGCGTGGAACATTCGCCATTTGCAACCAACTCGATCTCCCCGGAGAAGAAGAAGGAGATGAAGAGAGAATTTTGCAGAGCAGCACGGAGCATCTCTCCCCGAAGAAAAAGAAGGTGAAGATAGAATTTGGCAGCAGCAGCGAGCAACTCTCCCCGGAAAAAAAGAAGGTGAAGATAGAAGTTTCCAGCAGCGGCTCGGAGTAAGAGGCGACCATATGCATAGCCGGTGCATATTATACATTTTAATACAAAATAATCTCATCCTTCGCGATGTGACATCAAACTCAAATGTGTGTTTTCAATTTTATTCTCATTTCTATTTTGCAGCCAAGATCTCATGTGAATCTTTGGCATGCACTAAGGGTCCGTTTGGCACGGATGGAATTTGAATTCTAGAGAGTTCCAACTACCTAGAATTCAAACCACCTAGAATTGGAATTCCATCATTCTAAATTTATTTATGTGTTTGGCATGATAATTGATCAAATTGTTAATTACGTCATTCTTCTTTTTTAAATGTTTATTTCTTCAAAATATTTATTTGTAATATATTATTTGCTGGTAAATTTATTCTTCAATCATTGTGAATTTCTTCAAAAATTATGTTTGATTACTTTTTAAATAATTTTTAATTTAATTGTCATTAATAATGTATATTTTAATAAATAACTACATAAAAGACTAGTAAATTAATAAATGCAATATTAATAATTAAATAAATATTATAGTATTCATATAAATATAATATTATTTAAATTAATTTTAAATATAATATTAACTAAATATTAATTAAATATAATATAATATTAATTAAATATATTAGCATATTAATGTAATATAATATTGATATATTAAAATATTAACTAAAAATATTAATAATTGATAATATTAATATTAATTAATTAAATATAATATAATATAATATAAATTTTAAACATAATATTATTATTTATGAAATTCCATAAAAATAATATTTAAAATAGATAAAAATAATAAAAAAAATATTAAAAAAATAAAATAATATTAAATTTAAACATAAACATAATATTAATATTAATATTAATTATTTTATTTTATTTTATATATATAATATAATATAAATGTGATTTTTGAAGTGAAAAAGTTATATAAATTATTATTTAAATAAATATAATATTAATAATAGTTAAATAAAACTATTATTTTTCGATGAAAAAATAATTTATGAACAATAATAATTAATTATTTATGTAAATATAATTTTATATTTAATTGAAAATTTATTTAAATTTTCAAATAAATATTAATATTAAATAATAGTCTGTTTTGGAATTTTAAATAAAACTATTATTTTAAATTTCAACTTTAATAATTTATCAATAGTACTACTGTATTTAAATAATAAGAAAATATATCGTTTTTCCATTTTTGAATATGTGAAAAAATAAAATATTATTAAAGTATTAAATATTACCAATTAATAAATATTATAAAATTTAAAATAAAATAAAATATAATATAATTACTTTTTAATTATCATAGTAAATTTATAAGTATAGGAAATGAATTATTTTTTAAAGAAAAAAAGAAAGTAAAATGTCAAAATGGTCAACGGGAGGAGTTGGAATGATGGAGTTTCAAATTCCATGGGGGGAGGTGTCATTTGATTTTTCACTGAATGAAGGAGTTTCAACTCCCTCGAGTTTCAATTCCACCCATGCCAAACACCCTTGAAATTCAACTCCATCCTTGACTCCTCCCGTTGACTGAACTCCACCCTCAACTTCCTCCGTGCCAAATGCACCCTAAAAGAGGTTGGCATCGTGGGCTTTGCTTAATTTTATCTTTTTAATAACGCAAACATTAACCCTGTTGGAAGTGTCAGATTAATGATATAATTATTTTAATAATTAGAAAAAAATTCAGTTTCATTTTTTGTTCTCAAGTTCCTCAACAACCTCCTAGAAAAAAATAGTCCCATCAGATAATGAATTGAATAGCCTATTAAAGACAACTTCGAAGAATTTGTAAAAATATCCAAGGTGATGATCCAGCAAATTCTCCTTGATCCGACTTTATTACCATATTGGTTTAAATAGATTTTTGATCTTTGTCAGACACAAAATGTTAAATGCCTCAGAAAAAACAAAAAGAAATGGATATTTTGACATTGGTGCCTATAATATGGTATACCTTTGCTTTTTGTGTCTAATTTTGTCCGAATTTGAGTTTGGTACTCAGTTAATCGATTGACTTTGTTTAACCGTTTGACCATCTAAATTTAGAATAAAAAATGTGAAATGACTAATTAAAAATAACTTCTTATGGAAAGGTTAATGGTATTGAAATGGGTAGAGTTAGTAAATATATTAAAAGTTAGTTTTTAATTAGTCATTTCACATTTTAACTTTAAATTCAAACATTCAAACAAAGTCAATCGATTGACTGTGCACCAAACTCAAATTTGGGCAAAATTAGGCACCAAATGCAAAGATATACCATTTTATAGGTACCAAAGTTAAAATATCCCTATAAAAATCAACGTTGAGCTGTGTATATGCTTGAAATGTTGACAACTGGAAAAATGACAAAATATACATTTTTCAGTCCACACATGGGCCCGAGAACTGAAGCCCAGATTAGCCCTCTCATAGATGATATTCATACGTTCCGTTATATCTTATAATACACTGACGGAAATACATACATCAAATTTTTATAAAAAATAAAGTTAGGTTCGTCATTTCCTTGAGTTTGGGTCGTTTCTACTTATAGAAGAAAGATCATTATGTGTTGTGAATCGTTTCGCAAGTAAGATCGTTAATATCTGGTGGTGCATATTTCTAATTGAGGACATAGACTAATATTCTACTAGTTCGGTCTACTTATAATTAAATTTTTTTTCCCGTAATTCGGATAAAAACTGGTCTTATAAAAGACATTTACTACGATGCTAAAATATACTGAACTTTAATTTTATTGCCCAGCAAGAACGTTATGTAGGCTTCAAAAGCAAGATAAAAGCCTACACCCTAGTTAGTAATTCTCCGAATCATTCCCGAATGATTCACGAACGTATCCGAACTGACCAAATCCGAATAATACTTACGAACTATTTGAACTCCGAACCTAGTTCCCGGATTATATGGACCTTACGAATGATTCGCGAACGTATCCGAACTAACCGAATCCGAATGATATTTCCGAACTAGAACTTCGAACCTAATTCGCACCTAACCTCGCTCTCCCATAAGTAATTCTCTGATCAGAGTTTTGTTGCTTGGTTTTTGTTTGATTTCGAATATACTTTATATTTAAATACAATTATTCAGTTAAATTTTTTATTGATAGTTGTTTAACCAGTTATTTATGTGTTAATTTTTGTTTAAAAATCTATAAACTCATTTTATAATACATTTATGCGATTAAACTGTTTACTTCTTGTTAAATAATCACGCTAAAATGTTTTTTTCACCTTATAAATCATATACAAATAAAATTAGTCTCGTAATAAGATCATAATATTTATCAATTTATCATTTATGTAATCCGAATTTTAAGTGCCGAACTCACATTTATAAAAAGAATATACACATACGTATGCCGTTCCGAACTATTGTCCGAACAACGAACCGTTGACCGGATTTTTGACCGAATATGACCTATCCGAATCCGTATAATTCTCGTACGTATGTCGTCCCGAACTACTACCCGTACCCCGAATTGCTAACTAGGGCCTACACTACGTATTAGAGTTAAGCTGAGTATATGCTTAAGATATCGCTAAATGATGATACTGTTAGAAGTATCAGTCTTTATTCACTTCAGTAACTATGTCTTTTATCTTTTATCTTAGTAAAAGATGTATTAGAAGTGTTAGCTTTATATTTATCTTTTAGTCACTAGGGTTAGGTCATATCTTTTACATGAGTTGTTCCTATAAGTAGAACAACATGTTTTGTTACCAATAACAATCAATAGACGTTTTACTTTTCATTATAAATTCTGTCATGGCATCAAGAGCCAGTGAGAAACCATAGCCGTTTCTTTGATCCGAAAAGAGTCCATAACGTTACCAAGAATCTCAATTGGCCATTGCCAAAAGGATATCTCAACAAGGTATCTTAAGGGGCGTCCTATACCACCACTTAGAAACCATAGCTGCTACAGACACTAGACTACTACAAACTAACTTTGGTCTGGACTGTAGTTGAACCCCAGTCAATCTCACACTGATCCAAGGTACAGTTGCGCTCCTTACGTCTCTGATACCAGTAGGATACTACACACTTAATTCCCTTAGCTGATCTCTCCCACAAGTAAGAGTTGATACGACCCAAAGTTGAAGACTTATAAACAAATATGTGTCACACATAAAAGTCTACCGGAATAGATAAATCTGTCTTCCACAGAAATACCTACGAATTTTGTTCCGTCTCTTCATAAATCAAGCTGTACAGGAACCAATCGATAACCCAGACTTATATTCCCGAAGGAACAACCTAGAATTATCAATCACCTCACAATAATCTTAATCAACTAGCGAAACAAGATATCGCGGAATCACAAACGATGAGACGAAGATATTTGTGACTACTTTTCTATCTTGCCTATCGGATAAATTAATCTCAATACAATCTTACGATATCACTCAATCACGATAAAAACAACAAGATCATATCACGCAACTACATAGAAAACAGTTGGGTCTGGCTTCACAATCCAAATATAGTCTTCAATTCGTTAACCTATGGGGTCTTGGTAGAAACATAAGGTTAAAGGAGAATCGACTCTAGCTTATACAACTAGTATCACACATGAGGTATGGGTATCAGGTTTCCCAGTTGCTAGATTTCTCCTTTATACAGTCTCCAAATCAAGGTTTGCAATATAAGTTACCTTGGTAACAAAGCATTCAATATTCACCGTTAGATGAAAACATGATTAGATTCAAGCTAATATATTTGAACCGTTAGATCGAACTTAGCTTGTTATACACAAATGAAATGCACGTTCATTTTTGTAACCGTACCTAAACATGTACACCTATTTAGTTCAACAGTAGTTAACCAAATGGTTATCCATATGAGCACTTTCATATCAACCATATTCATCTTCACCGTAACTAGTTTAAATGACTCAAAAGAACTAGTTAGAGAGTTGTTCAATTTCTTAGATATCATAGAAGTATACAAGACACAATCGAAGCAAAAATGATTTTGATTCACTCGAATCGATTCATGAACTTTATAGCCATGGTTTGAACATATGCATTCCTTAGTTTATATAAGTTTAAGCTCACGAATAAACCGTTTTTAGAAAATAACCCACTCAAGTTTGCATGCTGGTACGCATACTTAAGTACCCGGATTAAGTTTGTTTTCAGTTCACAAACTCCATCAAAAATTCACGGGACGTGAACTTCCGGCAGTAAGTTTACAGGTACGCGGACTTTAGTTCTGGTTATCCTGAGCAGCAAAGTACGCATACTTTGGTTCAAGTAATTTGGACTTACACGCGTATGAGTTCACATACAATGTTTATATCCATTCAAGGTTATATATTCTAAACTCTCATTTCAATCATTGAAACATTCTTAGAGGATGTTATATAGAGGTTATTCACACACTATTTTTTATCAAAGCGATTTTCAATATGTTGAAATAATCAACATGACTTTCGTCACGTGTAAAGATGAACTTAGCCAAAGAGAAATCTTACCAACACATATTTCGAGAAATAGATAAGCGAGATAAACTCGGCTCGAAATAGCAAATGTGTATAATCGAAGTCTATATAGCAATACAACTTTTGTATCAAGATAAGAGATAGAGTAGATAGACTTTTGAGTAATAGATAAGTTCAAGTCTCCACATACCTTTTAGTTGATGAAGTTCCACCAGTTCCTTGAGTAGTTCTTCGTATTTGTATGACGAACGCCGTGGAGTCTAGAGCTCAACTACACTTTCTGTCCTAGTCTTAAATTAGCTATAAGTAGACTAAAAATCAAGACTTATAGTTTTGGCAACTAAACTTGACAAATAAGCTTGAGATATCAACACTTTCGAGTTCGACCGAGCAGTACTCTAACAATCTCCCCCTTTGTCAATTTTAGTGACAAAACTATTAATACATATGGAATACAAAATAAATAAACTTTGCAGCTTGTCTTCCACATGCATGATCTCCTTGGTTCTTCGGCATTCCTCGAAATCTTTATCACTTCCAAGTACTCCAATGATTCCAAAGATATTCAATGTAGCATCATCGTTGTTGAAGATCCGTATCCATAACAATGAGAAAATAAAAGCTCTCAATCATGGTTACACGGTGTCATAGTATTATTACACGACATCAAAGTTCAATTATATCACAACTTCGACAAAAATACTATGGTGATATGTATCACTCCCCCTTAGTCAATACTCTATCTCACATGGAAACCACTCCCCCTTACATAATGATCTGAAAGCCATATGTATTTGTAGTGTGAACTACACATTAATTCTTCCCCTTTCTGTCAATAAATTAAAATTGGCAAAGGTACAAAAACTGGTGGGATCCAAATGAAATTTCCATAGAGATATTTCATGACCAAAAGAAAGAACATATTAAATTTTTAGATGCAATCATATAGCCGAAACTAAATGCATTTATCAAGGAGTTTATAAAGATACAAGATAACCCCTACAATATTTCACAGCCGCACTCGCCACAAAGATTTGGCAATTAAGCACAAGTTCAATTAAGAACTCTCCCCCATAAAATGTCATTCCCGAAAGAACAACAAGAGAGACCTTACTTTCACAAGAAACGAAGGATTCCTTTGGACAACAACAAATCATATAAGAATATGAATTTGTATCCTAAATACTCAATTAAATTAACCACAAGAGAACCCATGATTAATTTAATCAGAAATGCTCCACATAAGAGAACTTACAGAGCCACAGAGTATATACATAAAAATATGGATCAGGGAATATCAATACTGCGGAATAAACAAATATTCATTCTATATTTCATCACTATTTGCACAATGACATACAATAGACTTAATCTTTGTAAACAAAAGCTCATCCTTTCTTACGACAATATTTGCATAATGACATAAAAGGCTTAACTTTTGTTTGTCAAAAGTTCATTCAATCTTTTATCAATACTTGCATATCGACATATGGAATACTTAACTTTTGACAATGTATGGGACAATCACAGTTCACAGACGTAAACACACATATCCCATAAAAATTTGCAATATATAAAACCATCTTCCAAACAAACTTCAGAATTTAAATAAATAAATCTAAAAACTTTGAAGATGAAAATCGTTGGACATAGCTATGTATAAGCACAAAACGGCTATTCCAAACTCTTGTTATTCTTCTTAAAAATACAAGAATAAAATTCTCGTAAGAAGTTTCCCTAGACAAAATAAAATCAACAAGCTAATGAACAAAGACAGACTCCTAAATCATCAAAATCGAACACGAACTAAAATCACATAGACGTTTCAGAATCCTCACGAGCCTTGAGGTCTTTGAGATTGTGATTGATATCAACCACTGCATCTTCAGAGAAGATATCCTCATTGAGAAGCTCTTTAACATGTGTCTTTATGAGACCAAGGTCAGAAGTAACCTTTTTCAACTCAGTTCTCAACACATCATGACTTTTCAAAGAATCAACAAGTTGCAGTTTTGCTTCCTCAAAGTATTTAAGAAAATCATGAACCACTTCAGCAAAAACCATATCCTAAATCTCAACATCATGATGTGTATAAGTATAGTAACATGAGACACTTGGATGATCATCTTTTACTAGGGTTATTTTCTTCCTTCCCTTGGACATGAAACTGATACCTTTATCAAGAAAACCTCTTGAAAAATTGCTAGAGCTAGAAGAATACATTCTTGAGAGACCACAAAGTAACCCAGAGTATGCGTATGTGACTCAAGGGGTTTGGTACTTAAATGGTTTCTTAAAGAAGGAAACTTTTAGGGTTTCCAAAATTGATTCATGACAGTAACATGGGTACGCGTACGAATATAACTTGACCCAAAAGCAAAAACACACAAAGGTCGCACCTTTATGACATGACTGGGATATTTTTTCTACGTGAATATTTTCACAAAATTTTATCTCAATAAATTCTATATCTCTGTAGAGAAACAATTTAGAGCACAAGAGTAGCAGGAAACTTAGTTGCAAAGAAAACTTCTTCGAAAACAAGGAAAAAATAAATAAAAACGAAGAAAATCTTCAGACACAGCCAATACTTAAGCAAAGTTGTCTACAAATAATAGTTTAGCTATTAACGATAAGAAAATAGCTCAACTAAACAGAAAACAATTTTGACAAAAGTATACCTGATTATTAACACAACTTACTCAACATGATTTTTATAAGTAAGTTCTCAACCCTTGTGATTAATTAGCACAAGAATGAGCTTTAAGCTCATTAAATGAATGATGCTCATGGTAGAGTCTCTTTTTCCTTTCATCAATGGAGATATACTCTTTGGAATAACACATGTCAATGTCTGTCTGTCTCGTTAGAACACTGGGTTCTTCTATATTTGAGATTGACGAATCTTTTTATTGGATAGACATTGTCGAGATAGAGTTTTTGTTTCTAGTGATGCCTTTGTCAGAGATATTATTGTCGTCCATATAGTCAGATCGCTACAAACACAAATTTATAAGGACTTTAAATGTGTTTTCCTGCTCTAATACCAATTAAAAAAATAGGGGTACAACAACCTCACCCAATAATTCGCTTATCAATCTATATGGACTAACTCCAATATACTTTTAATAGAATCAACTAGACAATCGGACTCAATCTTAATAAAAAGTATATCAATTAGTTATATCTCAATTTCTCGATTCAATACTTACTCAAGCAAATAAAAATCTGCGAGTCTAATTGAATACAGGAGAAATTAACTTGAACAGTACCAAAGACCAATGTTCAAGTATCAATCAATTTCAATCAACAACCAAAGGTTGGATTTACCAATTGATCGATTCAACGCACAACCTGTGATATTTTAATTATATAACAAAATATAATGCGGATAAAAAATAACATAGACACCAGAAGTTTTGTTAACGAGGAAACCACAAATGCAGATAAACCCAGGGACCAAGTCCAGATTGAACACACACTGTATTAAGCCTCTACAGACACTAGCCTACTACAAACTAACTTTGGTCTAGACTGTAGTTGAACCCCAATCAATCTGACACTGATCCAAGGTACAGTTGAACTACTTACGTCTCTGATCCCAGTAGGATACTACGCACTTGATTCCCTTAGCTGATCTCACCCACAAGTAAGAGTTGTTACGACCCAAAGTCGGAGACTTATAAACAAATTTGTATCACACAGAAAAGTCTACAGGAATAGATAAATCTTTCTTCCACGGAAATACCTACGATTTTTGTTCCGTCTTTTTATAAATCAAGGTGAATAGGAACCAATCGATAAACCGGAATTATATTCCCGGTGAACAGCATAGAATTATCAATCACCTCAAAATAATCTTAATCAACTTGCGAAAAAAGATATTGCTGACTCACAAACTATGAGACGAAGATATTTGTGACTACTTTTCTATATTCCCTATCGAAGAAATTAATCTCAAGATAATCTTACAATTGCACTCAATCACGATAGAAATAGAAAGATCAGATCACGCAACTACTGGTAAAATAGTTGGGTATGGCTTCACTATCCCAATGAAGTCCTCAAGTCGTTAACCTACAGGGTCTCGGTAGAAACTTAAGGTTAAAGGAGAATCGACTCTAGTTTATACAACTAGTATCACACAGGAGGTGTGGAGATTAGGTTTCCCAGTTGCTAGAGTTCTCCTTTATATAGTCTCCAAATCAGGGTTTGCAACCTAAGTTACCTTGGTAACAAAATATTCAATATTCACTGTTAGATGAAAACATGATTAGATTCAAGCTAATATCTTTCAACCTTTAGATCGAACTTAGTTTTTTATACACAAATGAAATGCACAATCATTTAGGTTTGTGTAACCATGCCTAAACATGTACACCTAGTTGGTTCAAAAGTAGTTAACCAAATGGTTAGCTATATGATCACTTTTATATCAACCATATTCATATTCACCATAACTAGTTCAAATGACTCAAAAGAACTAGTTAGAGAGTTATTCAATTTCTTATATCTCATAGAAGTATACAAGACACAATTGAAGCAAAAACGATTTTGATTCACTCGAATCGATTCATGAACTTTATAGCCACGGTTTGCAAATATGCATTCCTTAGTTTATATAATTAAGTTTAAGTTCACGAATAAACCGTTTTAACAAAATAACCTACTCAAGTACGCATACTTAAGTACCCGGATTGAGTTTGTTTTCAGTTCACAAACTCCAGCAGAAATTCACGGTACATGAACTTCCAAAAGTACGTGGAATTTAGTTCCGGTTATCCCGCGCAGCATTGTACGCATACTTTTGTTCAAGGATTTTGGACTTTCACACGTATGAGTTCACATATAATGTTTATATCCATTCAAGGTTATATATTCTAAAATTTCATTTAAATCATTGAAACATTATAAGAGGATGTTAAATAGAGGTTATTCACACGCTATTTTTTATCAAAGCGATTTTCAAGATATTGAAATAATCAACATGACTTTCGTCACTTGTAAAGATGAACATGGCCAAAGCGAAATCTTACCAACACATATTTCGAGAAATAGATAAGCGAGATAAACTCGGCTCGAAATATCAAATGTATATAATCGAAGTCTATATAGCAATACGACTTTTGTCTCAAGATAGGAGATAGAGTAGATAGACTTTTTAGTGATAGATAAGTTCAAGTCTCCACATACCATTTAGTCGATGAAGTTCCACCAGTTCCTTGAGTAGTTATTCTTCTTTGTATGATGAACATCATGGAGTTTAGAGCTCAACTACACTTTTTATCCTAGTCCAAGACTTAGCTATAATTAGATTAGAAATCAAGACTTATAGTTTTGGCAACTAAACTTGAAAAACAAGCTTGAGATAGAAATGCTTGCGAGTTTGACCGAGAAGTGCTCTAACAGTTCCCATCCACTCAAACTTGTCGCACATGTGCAATCCTAGTGTTACCTTGCATACAAGCAGGCAGCATATGTGGAATAGGCAGCAGTTGTGAATTGCAGCACGACTCAAAATTTCGCAACTGCAGCACACTGTGGCTAATAATGACGTTGTTGCAAATTTGCAATTGTGCTAGAGCTGTTGCAAAATTTTGTTGCTAATCCTAAAAAAATGGTGTAGTGATTCAACTATTATAACTTGTAATACTTTCGATCATGTACGCGAGTTACAGGAAAATTTAGGAGTAAAAATAAATCGATTGATGAGGCTTCATCACCAATGATGCCATGATAAAATTCATCAATGTACATTAACTTTCCCATCATCTTTGATGTTACCATAGATGCAGAGATCATATAGTGAAACATTATCTTTTAAAATCAAGAAAATCAATTGATTATAAATCTTTTCACCTTTTAACTCCTCTAGAGTTTTAGAAATTCCAACAAACAAAATCCAAGCATATATATACTAATTATTAGCTTTTCTTGTTATATCCCAGTAATCCTAATACATAATGATATCGTAAATATGTCATCGGACAGACAAAAAGCTATTTTAGGTTGCCTTCAAGCAGGGCATTCCCAGGATTTGCTCCTCGCTATTCCAATTGAAGGCCTTGGACAGAAGATGTCACCCGTGGAGTATCGTACGTATCATCCTTAAATACAGATTGATGATCCCCTTATACTCATCGGACACCCATTGTCCTACTTGTATCACTGGGTGTTTAGACGCTTACGAGGAACATGCAGTTTATTGCAAGGTAGACCCCGGGTTTAAACATATACATGATCATGTGAGGGAAACGTTGTATAATATACTATGGAGAGCCGGTATTTCAGCTAAGAAAGAAGCGGTTGTCAACTTTTTGACTAATCCACTCGAAGGGAGATTGACACTCAAGCCATCAGAAGTTTTAATTTTTGGGTGGGCTAACGGAAAACACGCATGTGTTGACCTCACTGGGATTTCTCCATTAGTAGGCATTGGACATGGCACATTTACAATCGGGCAAGCAACACTACGGGTTTCCTCAGGTAAGATAGCGAAACATGAGAAAGCATGTCATGATAATGGACATGCCTTTATTCCTTTAGCTTTTGATACATTTGGTTTTTTGGCTTCATAGGCGGTTGGACTTCTCAAGAGAGTACAGAAAGTCATGCATAGTAATATTATGACTCTCGGTTCGAAAGAGTTTGATTTTAAAAGGATAGGATTTGCAATTCAAAAAGGGCTTGCGGCGCAACTTGTTTCATATTTGCCTATTATGTTGATGTAATTGGAACCATATGTTTACTACAAATGTAATTACTAATCCATCAAATTCCACAAAAAGAAAAAAATAATTCATATTCATTGTGTCACCATGCAGAAACACTAGTGGATGATGATTAATGCAAAGTAATTGAGAGTATTGAAATTTCTTACCGTCATTGTGCAAGCTGGGTATCAGTCATTGAGTATTTTCATCGAACAACGCGCATGCATATTGATACAAATCCCCATTACCCACTTTAATGAAATTGGCATTAACAGTTTTAAAGCCCAAAGATTTACCAAATAACAAAGCTTTGTTAGTTGTGGATGATTCATAACCAACACTAACGTGAAATTTTGAAACCTTGAATGAAGGAATCAGAAAGTTTTGAAGTAAGGATTTCGATTTTAGGAGGAAACCGAGTTATGAAATTTGTGACTCCAAGTTCCATGCATCAATAAAAAATCAAGTTGAAAAATATAAGAACGACAGTGACATATTTGGAAGAGAGGAATAAGAAAATGATGTGACAGTGACATATTTGTCCCTTCATCTCTTTTGCTCTCTCTAGTCTCCATTACTGGCTTTGGAAGTGGGAACGTTAGGAACAAATAAATACAAAGTAGATGTTTTAAAACAACCACGATTGATGATTTATCTTTGCCAAGGAAAAATCCTGACAACTCTTTACATAGGTTAAGTTAGACAAACTGTGCTATGTATTCTTGATATGTGAATTCTTTAATCTTACACAATAAAATAAGATTATTTTTCTAAGGGTAAATGGGGAATACTTGTTTCTAGAAATAACAAAATTATTCTTCCAAGAAACTTCAAAAATCAAAGGAGAATTGCATCTCCCTAAAGCAACTAAACAATATAATAATAATAATCATCTTCAACATGTATAATCCAGGGATATACGTTAACAAAATCTTAAAAATTAATGTTGATGCAACTTGGAACTCTGTCCATTCTCCATCTAGTTTTGCTATAATTCTGAGAGATGATGCAGGCAGCTTTGAAGGAGACAGAGAAGGACCAACAACAAGTGCAAATCCACAAGAGGCAGAAGCTGTAGGTATTCTTCAAGTAGCTTATTAGACAAAAGAAAAAAAATCAAGCAATTCAGTATTGAAGGTGATTATGAATTATTTTTTTGTACCTTGTCTAGGGGTGTCAATGGATGAATATCTGTCGAATTTTTAGAAATTCATATCAGATAGGTTAAGTGCTATCAGATATTCGATATCCGATAATATCCTATAGGATATCAAAAATCAGATATCGATTCTGATAGGCTACCGGATATCGGATATTTATCCGATATTATCCGGTTCTGACAAAACATGTTAAAAACCCTTAACACATGTTCATAATTGAAATTTAAGTTCAATTTATCAAACATTTCATATCGGATATCAGGGTAAATCACAAATATGGTTAGGGTAAATCACAAATAAATCCATGTTCTATCGGATATCGGATATTAACAATTCAGATGGATCCTAATACGATTCTGATATATTAAGGAAGAAATATCTGATCCGATATCCGATAAAACAGACAAAATCCTATAGAATCTCGAATACTCGGAAACGGATTCCGGATATCGTACATATATTGACAGGACTAACCTTAACGGTCTCCACTTCAGAAATCTCTTGGAGCAATAAAAGTTTGTTGGATGAAGCTGACATGTAGCAGGCTCATGTATAACCTTTTTAGGTTTCCATTTTGTTCCTAGAACAGGAAATGCAGTAGCGCATGCTTTAGCTAAATGACTAAAATCTACATCTTCAGTTTAGATTGGAATACAAATCTCCCTGAATGTGTTAAATTTAACCTCTCAGTAGATACATCTAATATGAAAAGAAACTCCCCATCTATATTCGATGGCTCTATTAACTCCGTAATCCAGACTCATAATTTTTTTTTTTTTTTTTAGTTTTACTTTGGAAGAATGGTTTCATGTGTGATATAGTCGACACACACCAAAATATGTTTAGTGACATAGTTCAATCTGATCCTAGTAGGCCAGAATTTCTTTTGACTTGTATGTATGGTTACTCTAATTATACAAAGAAAAAGGACCAATGGAGCTATATTCAACATATTAGTGAAAACAATAGCAACCCTTGGATTGTTTTAGGGGATCTTAATTTTCACTTAGTTGATAATGATTCTGGTACTTTTAGCTCCTATGATGGTATGGTCAACAACATAGTTTCTAGCAGTGGTTTAGAGGATATAGGTTTTGTTGGGAGAAATTTCACTTGGAGTAACAATAACATGGGCACTGGAACTATCAAGTCTAGAATAGACATGGCTCTAGAAAATGGTAACTGGAATCTCAATTTCCAAAACTCTAGGTTACTTCACCTTTCTCAAATAGGTAGTGATCATTGTGCTATCATGCTAGACACTGATATCACTACTCCCAATTGCTGGAAACCTTTTAAGTTCTTCTTGACTTGGCTAAATGATACTTCTTGTTCAACTGTTATTATTAATGCTTGGAAATCTAGTGTGATCTGGATCACCTAGTTACCAGTTGGTCTCTAAGTTATCTTTCACAAGAAGAGATCTCTCTATATGGAATAAGGAAAATTTTGGAAATATCAATCAAAAGGTGGACAATCTCCATCTACAACTCAAACAAGTTCAAGATCTTCCTCCATCTCCAAGTACTGAGAGCAACATCATTAACATAAGCAATGAGATGAATAAATGGCACAAAATCAAGTCTGAATTCTATCAGCAGAAGGCAAGAGACCAATTTATCAAGGATATGGACTCCAACAGCAAATTCTTCCACACAAAGGTGAATAAAATAAGAACCAGGAATAACATAGATGTCATTCAAGATCACAGTAATAACTGGCTCCAAACTAGAGAAGACATTGCTCAAAATCTAACACAACATTTCAAGAGTATCAACACTTCAAGCAACCCTATTATAGATGATCATTTTTACAACAAAATTCCCTCAATCATCACAGAAGAACAAAATGCATCTCTTACTAGGTCACCAAGTAATGGGGAAATTTTTGCTACCCTTAAGAGTATGGAAAACTGGAGCTCTCCTGGACCAGAGGGATTTCAAGCTGGTTTTTACAAAATCCAATGGGAGACAGTGGGAGATGATGTCTGTAATATGGTAAAAAGATTCTTTGAAACAAGGAATATTCTCAAGCAGATCAACAAGACTTATGTCTCTTTAATTCCAAAAAAGAAGAAGTGTACCTGTGCTGCTGATTATAAGACTATTGGATTAATCAATACTTTTTACAAGATTGTGTCCAAAGTGTTAGTTAACAGAATGAAGCCCATAATGGAGAAACTCATTTCTCCCTACTAAGCTGCATATGTCTCAGGCAGACTAATTAGTGACAATACTATCATTGCCCAAGAAATAATTCACTCAATGAAGAAAAAAGAGGTGAAGATGGATGGCTAGCCTTAAAGCTTGACATGTCAAAGGCATTTGACAGGTTAGAATGGCCTTTCCTACTCAAAGTCTTAATTTCTTTTGGATTTAATGAAGAATTTTGTGATCTCATACAGCAATGCATCAATACAACTTAGCTCTCAGTTATGCTTAATGGTTCTCCCTGTGAATCTTTCACTTCAAAAAGAGGAATTAGGCAAAAGTGACCCATTGTCACCATACCTATTTATTCTGGCCATGGAGTTTCTTTCAAGACAATAATCAACCATTGTCACCATACCTATTTATTCTGCGAGAAGATCTTTACTCAAGCAAATGTCACCACAGTTAACAATTTATTGGAGTTACTTCACAACTTCAGCTCACAGTCAGGGAAGGTTATCAACTTTGAGAAAAGTGCTATCTACTTCAGCAAAAAAACGAAGCCAGATGTTGCTGATTCCATCAAGCAAATTCTTGGAGTCAAGAGCATGAATTCTAAAGAAAATTACTTAGGGTCACCACTCATCATTGGTCACTCAAAACAAGAAGCTTTTAAAAGCATCAAAGACAACTTTGAAAGTAGATTTAATGCTTGGACTTATATCTCTCTATCTCAAGCAAGAAGGGGCACAATGATAAAGCATGTGCTTAATGCAGTCCAAATATATCAGATGGGAACCTTCAAGTTGCTATCAAACATACTTCAACAACTCACAAGTATTGAAAGGAAATTCTTCTGGGGCTATCAGAACAATAGAGGACATAATCCAATTGCCTGGTTGAATGTGTGCAGGCCAACTGATATGGGAGGATTAGCTTTCAGATACTTGGAAAAGCTTAACCTAGCACTTCTTACCAAATTGGCTTGGAGATGTAATGAGCCTAATTCTCTGATGGCTCAAACCCTTACAGGCAAATACATAAAATCTGGAGATTTACTTCATCAAAATATTTCAGTTAAAAATTGCTCTTACACATTGTAGTTGTAGGAAAACCTACACTATACCCTTCACAAGAATTCACAATAATCAACACATATTTGAAGATTAAAAACAACACTTTATTATTTGATTCTCAGAAATGTTTACAAGAAATGGAAGAAATCAAGAATACAACCGCTCTCTTGGATTTTCTCTCTCCTCAAAACTTTCTTAATGCTCAAAAATTCACCCCCCTCTCTGAATCTACTGGGTCTCTTTATATAGGGTAGTTACATAATGGATGACAGCTAAGCTGTCCTTTAATTTCGGATATGAATCGCGATCTTCTCGCAGTAGTGATAATGAGAATTCTTGCAGATGATATAACCCTCACAAAATTGTCATACTCTTCTCATGTTTCAGCTATCGTCATCTGCTACGTCATTCTTTGAGTCATTCTGCGACACTCGCAGTATGTTGTTGAAGAACTTGCAGACGAATTCGCAGAAGTTTTGTAAATCTCGCAAGAATAATATCATGGCGATATTCTGGTCCTACATCTTGCCTCTTCTCATGACTTTTCTGCGAAGGAGAAAATATCATGAGAAATAAAATGCCGCAGCTATTCATCTTTTCATATTCTTCTGTTCTGACATGTTTCTGCATCCTTTGCCATATTTTTTACACCTATTTTTTCTCCCATTCAATTCCTGACACGTCCTTTTCAACCGCTATGTTTCAACTGTTCACGTCTTTTCTTCGCATTGAATACATTTATCTTCTCGAGAATCTTTTCCTTCTATAAATACTTCCTTTATTCTTTTCTTTCCTTCTTTTTACTTCCTCTTTCTTCTCTCTGAAATTTTACTAGTCTTTCGTGAATTCCGGATCTGCTACTGTTGTAATTTTTTCTTTCGATCTTTTACTCTTTCAATCTTCATTCCCATACTAAGAAAATGCCTCCAGCTGGTCGTAAATATCTGAAATCCTTTGAGAAAATTCAAGAAGAACTTCAGAATAGAGGTTTTACTTTATTTACCATTCCTGATCAAAACCCTAAGGCTGAGCTTTCTGTAAAATTATTTTCTAATCATCCATGTAATGGCGAGAAAATTATAGTCTCTCTAGGTCAACTTGAAGATGATCATCCTATTCCTTTCGATGACCCTGAGCTTCCTTTATTCTATGAAATGAAATACTCTTTCATGAGAAGTTCTCGCGGGTGGTATATCAGTTGAGTGGGGATTGCATTCGCTTAATGCTTGAGTATGCTACTTGTGGTACAGGTAAAGAATCTCGCTACCCTGATACCGCGAAGAATCCTAAATTCAAAGATGTTCCAATTGTTCCTGCAAAGTACACTGTAGAGAATTTCTTCACAAACTATGGCATAATCCCCATGAGGAGGGATACCACTTGTTGGGGTGTCCGCTAACAAAAGAAGGATGATGTTTCTAAAGACAAAGCTCTTATGTTGGATATTGATTGGCATCTGGGCAACAATACATCCCCTCGCCATTCCAGTGATGACAAATGGTATATTCTTCCCTTATTGTTAGAAGGTCCCTATATTTCTGGTTCTCATACTTTACCCGCGAGTCTCACAAATTACCAACCATGGGTGTTCTGCTGGCCTAAAAAGAATAAGGAGGTATATTCCCGAATTTTTACTTATTTCTATTTTCCTTATATTCTTACGTATACACTCGCTGACTACTCCAATATTTACAGTTTAACAGATTTAAGGCTAATTATAAGAAGTCAGGGAAACCTAGTACTTTATTAGCTCTCAAATCACTCATAGATGAGGTAAGAAATATTCCTTTATGATTCCTAACAATATATTGTTGCCTCTATTTCTTATCTTTATCTGTGTTTGAAGGTTATTGAAGAAATAGAACCTGTGAAGATCGCGAAGACTAAGGGGAAAAGCAAAGGTTCTTCTTGCAAGGATAAATCTACTGTTCTTCTCAAAGAGAAATCCATTGTTCCTACTTCAAAGAAAAGAAGAATCCAATCTATTTCCCCTTCATCATCTGAATCTGATGAAGAAAGTTCTCATGATGATACTGATAATGATAATGATGATGATTTTGATGCTGATATCCCTTCCGCGAGGGAATCCTCCCAACCCGAGTCTTCTATGTCTCAGCTATCTAGCATATTTTCTGATACTATGCTTGGTATGGGGAATGATGCTCTTAGAGACACATGCCAAGCTCTTGCAAAGGTCTGCGATGCTTTCATATTAGTGGACAATGAATCTCTTCAAGGAGTTTCAAGATCAGTGACTCCCAGCCTCTTAAATTCACTAAGCATTTTTGTATGTTCTCATTTCTTCGCCACATTTTTATAATTTCATTTATTCGCAGGATTTTAATTTATGTTTATCTTGACAATTTTTTGTTTTCCCTCGCAGGATGGAAGAGATTATTTTGTTGTTGCCTTAGACTTGGAGAAAAGGCGTGCATCCTTTCACAAGAAGAACACTGTTCTTCACAAGAAGAATGAGGAGTTAGAATCTGAGTCTGCTAATCTTCGTGAGAAGGACGGACATATGGAATCTGAACTTGTTAGTCTTAGCAATAAAAATAAAGAATTAGAATCTGCCTCTGCTGATCTTGGCAAGAAGAATAAACAACTAGAGAACGATCTTTTTCATCAAATGCTCAAAGTATCCAATCTTAAAAGTGCCAATAAACAACTCATAGGTATGAGAATTTTCCTATTTTCTTTCATATTTCTACTTTCCATTACTCCTTCTTATTTGATTTACCATTCTTGCAGATATTTATGGTCTCTCTGATGAGGCTTCAACCCTTCGTTCTTTTCCTGAACCAATAGATGATGATGCTCTTCTAGAGCTTCTCAATAACTCTTTGAATAATCCCTCCAATGATAGAATTAATTCTCTTTCCATAGATGAACTCAGGTCTAAGCTTCGCCTCTTAGAAATTCACCATAGATCTTGTTTAGACATGGTTAACAAATTCAAACGCTTTTACCACAATTCTAAGGAAGAGAATAAAACTTTAAGGGCCAAGAACAGTGACCTCTCAGATGACAAAGATCGTATATCTAGACAAGGAGCTCAAACTTTAGCGAATTTTCATAAAACCCTTCTTGAAGTCCAAATTGAAAGGGATAGACTTATCTGCGAGAAAAAGGTTCTTGTTGAAAGGGAAAACCAAATTCGTTCCCGTGTTCTTATTAATAATGATGATAAATTTTCCTAGGCTGCGAAGATTATTGAAAACGCTAGAACTAACTTAGGTGTAGAAGTTAGTCTTCATGTTGAACAAGCGGCCTTAATTAGAGACATGATTTCTGAAAGGGAAGGTTGTTAACTGTTCTTCCTCATTAATTTCTTGTCTTTATAGGTTTTTTCAAATATTCCAACTTGTTGTTATATACTTGTAGGAGCTGAGAAGAGATATTCTGAAAGAATTGGAGAACTTGAAGCCGACAATGGTCAACTTGAAAATTCTCTTGCTTCTCGCAATGAAAAATATTCAAGATTGAAAGATCAATTAAAGATCACTGTTGCGAATTTTAGTAATATACTTGTTGGTGTTCTCAATAACTCCGTCAAGAGGGTCTGTGATGATCATAACATTTCTCACTCTTTATATCCTTTCCTCGCGGAAGAAGTTCCAACGAATACTCCAAACCTTGTTGTCTCTGACAGTGAAGCCGAAGAATCTGGCGAAGATGAAGGATATAGTGAAGGTGATGGTGAAGACGAAGAAGGAGAAAAAACTGGCGAGGATGATGATGGATCTAACTAGTTTTGTTTCTCCTTTTTAATATTCTTGTAATATTTGTACATTTATCTCCTTCTTCTTGTGATATTGCTGCGAATTTCTCCAGCTTCTAAGATTCCTTGATGTATAGATTTCTTTTGCTTCTATCTGTATAAATTAGAAAACAATTCTTTTTTGCAATATGGTTAATCAACATGATTATTAATTTTTAACTATCTGCATAAATCTCCCATATAAAGATGAATAATAATTTTATCATTCTGTTCATTCCCATACTTTCCTCTGTTATTCATCTGCAATAAGGAAGATTGAGCAGATTAATGTTGAATAAAATATGTTTGTAAATTTTGCCTCAACCTCTGCGTAAATGGCGCAGGTTATATCTGCATAACCTCATGATCTCTTGTGGTCTTATTTTGCCTTCCTAGTTAAAGGTCATATTTAGCCACTTTTTATTTATGGCGACAAAATCGCAGGACGTCCTTACATTCGCATGTAAAAACCCATTGATCTTGTCTTATCCTTGTTTTTTCAATTTATTGCGACAATATGACAGGCCTAAGTTCTCTTGCGAGAACAAAGCCCCATGACATTGTCGTCTTGTGATGAAATCACACGACGTTTTTACACTTTCATGTAAAAACCCATTGATCTCATCTTAACTTTTTCTCATGGCTTATTGCCTCTGTAAGGTATTTTTCACGCGACAATATTATAGGCCTAAATGTTCTTGCGAACGTAAAAACCCATGACATTTCCGTCTTTAGACACTTATCAGCTCCCTAATGGAGGGTGCCGCCCTTATCTTCCCCCTAGTTGCCCCTTCAAGGTGGTGACATCGGCCATACAAGACTAGCTCCTCCCATCCGGTCTTAACAACAACCAGTTGTTTTCGCAGCCTCTTATCCCTTTTGCCTATATGGCTTATGGTTACGAGACTGCACCCTAAGTGGGGTTTTCTTCGGGCCGAATGCATTATAGTCAATACTTGCAAAGAATGGCCAGGGTAGTTTCGTACGCCTCGGGCACTCTTGGCTCAACCGTGTACCTCGGCGTCTTAATCATATTTTGCACTCCATAGGAGAGACCCTCAGTCGTACAACTGTTAAAATATATATATATATAGTTGGAAATCCAAGGTACCTTTCCTGGATGGGTTTTCAATAACCCCGATCTCCATGACTCAGGTTCCAGCAGCGGTATAACCTTATCCCTGAGTCATGCAAAGAGATACCCCCTCATATGACGTACTTTAGGTCTTACATTTACCTCTTGCGAAATTGTATCCGCGAACTAAGGTTACACCATTAAGGTTCGTCCCGTTCTTATATGTCTTTATTCTTTGATTATCTCTTTTTTTGCATTTCATCTCTTGTATGATTTTTCAATTTCATATTTTTCATTGAAACAAAATATTCTTTTGAAACATTTTCTTCAACAAATCATTCATACATTTCTTAAATTTCATGATTTGAGAAATTTTACCTTTCTACTTACTACTTTCTACTTCTGTCTTTTTGTTACGCTTTGCTATTTTTTATCCATATGAGGGGCGCTCGCCATCAATTGTCTTTAGTGTGTGTTGACTTTGCAGCATTCCATCTTCTCGTCGTTCTATTGTATCAACCATTAGTTTGTCACTTCTTTGCTTATGTTTGATGTTATGCTTCCAATTTCTATTCCTCGCAGCTCTTTCTTCGTAAGATTCCATGTCAATTTCATATCACTTCCTTCCCTCGATCCAATCTCCCTTTATAACTCCAACACCACTAGGATGAGGAAACTTAATTCACTGGTGATAAGTTGACGCTACTCCTAAAATCCCATGTAACCATGGCCGGCCAATTAAGGCATTATATGGCGATTCTATGTCAACAACACAAAATTGAACTTTAGAAGATAGCCCCTTTAATGGAATCCGCATGGTAATCTCCCATTTTGGCTTGTTGGCGGTACCATTGAAAACATAGATCTTATAGGTTGACAGTATTAGATACTCATCTATTCCTCCCATTGTTTTGTAAGTGTGATAAAATAATATATCCAATGAGCTTCTAGTGTCAATTAAAACTCTGTTAATGGCCCAAGAATCTTCAACTTCATCATCCTCATTTTCTTCTTCATCTTCATCTTCCTCTTTTTTTTTTTGGATTGATTTCTAATCTTACCACTAGCGGATTATCATGCATTTCGCCAGGCTCAGGTACTTCTTGCGCAGTGAAAGAAATAGTTTTCTTTTGCCACTCCTCTAATAGCGAGGCTCTCGCAATATTCATTATCTCTCTTTCATATGTGTCTCTCGTGAAGACTCTAATTAGAACATTGTCGTGGAAATCCTCAATAGTCTTATATGAATGTATGATGGAATTACAGAATAGATTCTTCGCTTTGGATCCAACTTCTATCACAAATGTTTATGCTCCTTTTGCGGTATTCACTCTGCGAATATCTGGTGTTGGTGGTAATTGCTGAAGTTGCGGATGTCCTATTAGAAAATGATTCAACTTTCCCTGATCGATCATCCTCAAAATTATTCTCTTTACATTCCTGCATTCGCTTATTGAGTGACCATGAAAATGATGGTAAGGACAAAAAATTTGATTTCGATTATTTGGATGTGGCTCTTTTCCCATATTCCAGGGTGATGGTATATTTTCCATCAGGATGATAGCCTCCCAAATTTTCTCTATACTAGTATTTAGAGGTGGCATCTTAATTTCTTCCCATATTATCTTCTGACTTCCTTTCCCTCTATAATAATTTTGTCTTTGACCACCATAAGTTTCCTGCGGCTGATCAAGTTTTTGAATTTTATTATTCCCACTGCGATTATAATAATTCCTTTCTCTTTCAAACTCTTCTTTATCTCGACTTCCCATGGATACTAACTTCTGCTGACTATCAGTCACTACTTTCTTTTGTTGCGGTTGCGAGGTGCTCGCCACATTATTAATCATATTAGGAAGTAAGCTTCCATTCGCTGCTATTAGACTGGTGTTTGCGACTGGATATGATTCCATCTCATTCTGTTTCTCCTCCAAAGCAATGTATTCTTCTTGTAGTTCTCGCAGCTCAGTCATTGTAATTGTATTTTTGACTTGGAAAACTTGGATATATAACAAATTGGTTGCGAACATAGCATTGATGAAAGATAAAATGAGGTATATCTCATCCACCATACCAGCCATCTCACTGCAAATTGTCTTCCACCTTAATGTCAAATGTTTCAAACTCTCGCCAACTCTCTGTTTTAACCCAAACTAGAGCTGGCAAACAAGCCGAAACCCGCGGATTAACCCGTGCCCGACCCGCGAAAACCCATACCCGGATCGGCTGGGTTATAAACAAGCCGGGTTCGGGTTAGAGAAATGGTGGCCCGTGAGAAAACGGGTTAACCCATCCGGCCAGAAATCCATGCGGTTAAACCCGTAACCCGTCCATTCCCCACATAGTTGGTCTCACATCCCATATGCCAGCCGCGTGTCTCATGTGAGGGGAAATTATAAAACAGAAAAACCCTTCCCCACTCTCTTGCCTCGTAGTCTTCGTCTCTCTTCTTTTCTTTCTTCTTCTTCTTCCAGATTAAAATTAAAACTCAAAAATGTTTTTACATGGATAAATCATTGAAGACATCTTCTTAAAGACTTAAACCTTTATTCATCTCTGAGGTAACACAAGAAAATCCATACAAAAGTAACAAAACCCTAGACATCCTCTTAAGACCAACTTTGGTCGGTGGTGAAGATTTTTTATCATTAACAACTGAATATGAAAGATTCATGAACACAAACAATCACAAAGGTTAGTCTCTTACTGATTATCATTATTTTTTGATTGAAATCTTAGATCTCACAAAGAATTTTACAGAAAGTTATTGATGTAATTTTGATCCGTCTCTTGATTTTTTTTTTATCTTGATTGAAAAACTGACTTTACATTTGTTATCAGTGTACATGAATTTCGATTACCCATATCATTGATTTCATTTTCATGAAATTTCAATTTTTCTACCTCTTGAACTTATAACTGTTCTTGAAAGATTAAATGATTTTTAAAATTAAAATCTATTTAACTAATTGATAACACAACAGCAGATGCAGGATTACATGGGATGAATTTCTAATTAATTTTTTTTTATCTCAATCTCGATATTCCTCTTAACGTCTGTTAGTGATGATAAGTTAGGAATTGGGTTTTGATTTTGATACTTTAATTCAATTTTTTGATTTCTACAATAAATTGAAATAACCCCCAAGGTTTTGGTTTGCAGTTTGCACAATTAAGGTTTTTTGTGAAGTTAGGAGAATGACTTAAAGTCTTGAACCACTGAATCACTGATCTATGCATTTCCTAAACTGATTAGCTATCTTTTGAATGCTTACCGATATGTTTTTTATGTAAGGGGATGAATATGTTGTATGCATAAGCTGCTTGAAGAGAAGATTTAGGAGAAACGTTACCAGATTGAAAGGCGAAGTACCAAAAGAATTACCGGAATGGAAAGAAGAAGAGAAAGAACATTTTAGAGAAGAACTTTCAGATGTTCTATTATATGATTCTAGTTTAACTTTCTGATTATTGTGTGATTGATCTTGGTAAAGTTTCTCTTAGAAAAATTCATCTTAATGCTATTAAACACCCAGTGAATAGATGTATGTTAGGTGTTATAGGGAATTTTTTCAATTTGTGTATGATCCTTGTAAATTTCTCATACATTAAGTTATTTAATTTTTTATTTTATTTTAATTAAACAAGCCGGGTTACCCGTAAACCCGCAAGCTTAACCCGTTACGGGCACGGGTTGAAGAAATGACCACCCGTGATGAATTTCAACCCGCGGGTTTTGACCCGTATAAACCCGAACCCGTGTAACCCGCAACGGGCCAGCCCCGGCTCGCCCGTTTGCCAGCTCTAACCCAAACACATCTTCAATTCTAGGTCGCGAAGAATTGTTACTTATGTATGCCCCCAAGAATATAGTCTGTAAATGAATGAAAGAATTTATAGTATTCTTGGGTAAACCCTCAAACCACTTTAACGCCTCGCCAGTTAAGCTTGATACGAAATATTTTCATAATACAACATCATGGTTTTCCCACTGTAGCATACACCTAACATAGCCTTTAATATGTTGAATGTCATCAAAAATACTGGTTAACGCTGGCAAGTTGAACTTTGGGGGTATTCCTCCTAGTTGTACTGCTTGAGTAAATGGAGTTTTCGCAGCTTCTTCAATGGCCTCATCAATTTTCCTTATGCCTCCTTCTCTTCTATTGTTCAACATTCCCCTCATTTCTGATAACTCTCTTAAGATTTGTTCATTCCCGCCTGAATTTTTCTCAATTGGACTTTTCAGTGCAGCCTCCCTTCTTCTGTGTTCATGTTTTTCTTGCCTTGCGAGGGTTTGTGCTTCTTCTTTAGTATTTTCATTCTGCCTTCTCCCGCGATCTTTTTCTTCACCTCCTTCTTGAACTCACAACTGCTGATGTCTTCCATTGTCTCCCCTGCGATCTTCTTCATATCTCATCATTTCTCTCCGCTGTCTTTCTATTCTCCTTTGTATTCTATCATATTCCTCATTGATATTATCAATGTTGCGATTTCGTGCGCGTCTTCTTTATCGATTATCATGATTATTTTGACGTATTGCTTCTTGAAATTCTTGTTCTTCCACCTCTGCTCTCAATCTTTCTCTCTCGCAAGCTAGACGTTCTTGTTCAGCATAATGTCTTTCAATTTCATCCTCTATTATTCTTCGGTTTCTCTGGATTTCTCGCTAATGTAGTATTCTCTTTTCTTCTTCTGGATTTTCTCCACCATTTTGGTTATTTCCACCCTATTGATTTCTATTATCACGTCTACCATCCAAAGTTTCAATGTGTAGAACGTAGCGATCATTAATCATTTCTTCTCCTCCATAATATTGTTCTCTATTTGGATTCTTCATTCCCTCTTGAATATTTTCGCCAACATTTCCCATAGGATAATTTCGTCTTACTTCTTCTCTAAATGACCGTGAACTTGATATTGCAGTACTTCTTGATCTTTGCAACCTCAAATTCTCCATTCTTAACTAATGATTTTGTCTTGTTAGATTCGTGCGTTCTTCCGCCTCCATCCTTCTTTCCTCTTGTTCTCTTTGTCTTAATGCCTCTAATGTTTCATTTGCGCCATCTACATGTATTAATCCTCCATTTACTTCTTGATTTCATTCCTATCTTCTTTCATCCCTTAATTGTCGATCTTCTGGTTCTTCCATTGAATCTGATCGCCAAGTATGCACACTTACTCTATCATAATCCACAGCTCTATCTTGCATTGGTGTTTTTTGATTTGGATGTCGAACCTGATTTTCTCCATCATTCCTTGTTATATTTCTTCTTGTTTTTATCCTTGAAGATTCTCCCATTTCATTTGTTTCTCCACCTGCAAGTCTTTTACTCCTCCTTACGGTTGTTGGTGGTTCTGATATATTTCTTCTTATTATTCTAGCCATTACTCTTAGTGAAATGTTGAAAATTGCGTAAAATCCTTCACTAATTATTCCAAATTCCTTCCAATCACAATGTCAATTTTTACCTTTTTCTTCAAATAATCATCAATTCATCCATGTTTCTAGCGCCAAAATGTAGTTGCAGGAAAACCTACACTACACCCTTCACAAGAATTCACAATAATCAACACATATTTGAAGATTAAAAACAACACTTTATTATTTGATTCTCAGAAAAGTTTACAAGAAATGGAAGAAATCAAGAATACAACCGCTCTCTTGGATTTTCTCTCTCCTCAAAACTTTCTTAATGCTCAAAAATTCATCCCCCTCTCTGAATCTACTGGGTCTATTTATATAGGGTAGTTACATAATGGATGACAGCTAAGTTGTCCTTTAATTTCAGATCTGACTCGCGATCTTCTCGCAGTAATGATAATGCTAATTCTTGCAGATGATATAACCCTCGCAAAATTGTCATACTCTTCTCATGTTTGAACTATCGTCATCTGCTACGTCATTCTTTGAGTCATTCTGCGACAATCGTAGTATGTTGTTGAAGAACTCGCAGACGAATTCGCAGAAGTGTTGTAAATCTCGCAAGAATAATATCATGGCGATATTCTGGTCCTACACACATGGAATGGGATTTCAAAAGGTTTGGATATTGTCAGACAAAACTACTTCATGGAGATCAATAATGGCAAGAAAACCAGAATATGGGCAGACAGATGAATCCCTGGTATGTCTCAGCCCCTACACCTCAGAATGAATTTTTCAGATTTTATGAGTTTGTGGAAGAATTAATAATACAAGAGACTGCACAAAGGAATTTCCACCTTATCACCTCTATTTTTGATGCTGATACTGCACTCAAAATTCAAGATATTTATATTGACAACAACAAAGAAGATTCTTTGATTTGGATGCCAGCTAAAGATGGTGTTTTCTCTGTTAAAAGTGCTTACAAAATGCTGACTCATAATAACAGAGAAGTTCAAATAGATGGCAGAACAATTGATAAAAGGGTTTGGAAAAGTCTATGGAAGTGTAAGGAAGCTAAAAGTATCAAATTCTTCACCTGGAAATGCATAAGAAATGTACACAGTACCAAGTGCAGAAGAGCTATGTATGACAACAGTATTGAGACTACTTGTGATATCTGTGGGGGAAATTAAGAAACAATGGAGCATATAATATTTGAATGTAGGCATGCCAGAACAGTTTGGAGGGGATTAAACATTAACATTGATGAGGTCAGAACTAACTTCAACATAATGTCTGAATGGGTTAGTAGTTGGTTGTCCACATCAGATCAAAATAGGGATGATAAATGACTTTATTCCCTCATGATTGGTGCTTGGATAATTTGGAAGGATCATTGTGATGTTGTATTTCAGGGAGTAACTCTAAACCCTTTAAACTCTATACACAGGATATATTATCACATTGGTTCTCACTTGCATGAAACTTTTTTTTTTTTTTTTTGTTAAGTCAAAAATATATAAATAAGAAAAAAGATACAAGTTAGCCGAAAGGAAAAGAGGTCACACCAACCCCCAAACCTAACAACTAATTAAATTTGTAGTAAGATACATTTGGAGTTTCTATTGAATTAAGGAAATCTGGTCTCCCAATAAATTCTAAGCCAACTCCATTGTCAAGATCCCGACCCCTTTTAGCCATAATGTCCGCAGAAAAATTACACTCCCTAAAAGAGTGCTCCAGAATAATAAGATCGTACTTCCTCTTAATTTCCCCCCAGCGAGCCCTGGCAAACCAGGGAATAGTTTCCTGAGAAAACGCCCATCTAGCAGAGGCCGAATCAGTTCGGATTGTCACTCTCCTAAAGCCCAACTTCAAAGCCCATTCCAAACCAATAAGGATAGCATAAACCTCCGCCAAATAATTGGTAGTTATACCCAGTCCAAAATAGATTTCCCCAAGCACAGCCGGACAAGAGTCACGAGCCACAACTCCCACCCCCGCCCTACCAGGATTGCCTCTAACCACGCCATCACAGTAAAGCAAAAGATCCCAAACCTCCGGAGGAGACCAAAAGAATTCGACTACTTCGTGCATCTTCACTCTTCTATGTCTGACCCGTAAGTATTCCAAAACCCACAAGTCTTCACAACAATTCTTCATGAACTCCCTTATCCTAACTGAAAATTCTTGAATCTGGTATAAAACCCTTTTGTAAAACATAGGCCAGTTTGGTTTTTTGTTTTCAAACACTCTTTTATTCCTAGTATACCACAGTTCAGTACGGATTACCAAAATGGACAGCAGCCATAAGCTTTGAATCATCTTACTACGGTTTTTTGCAGCTTTAAAAGCTACCACCAAATTTTGATGCGACAGAATTCCAAAGAGATCAGCTATCCACGTCCAAGCCTTGGCAGCAAAGGAACAAGTCCAAATGATGTGCTCCAGCGACTCCTCAGCAGCAGAACACAAAAAACATTTAGTTGGCATTTCAACTTTGAAACGAGAACACACCTGGTCTTGGGTAGCGCAAGTGCCACGAATAATTTTCCAGTTCTGGGCAGCGATACAAGGATGGATGCTCTTCCTCCATAGCAACTTCGCACCTTCAAAACTCTGAAAACGCGGTCTAATAAGCTCTCTAGCTGAGTGGACAGAGAACTGCCCCTTGTATTCTGGCATCCAGAAACGAATATCTTGGCCCTGACTAGGACGTGGCAGATCCGACAACTGAAAACCCGCCTCATGAAGTCTTGTAAGATGACCATCATCAATAGCCCACTCACCATTCGCCACTAAGTTACTAACTCGAATAGATCTATCCAAGTCCTCCAACCGCAGAATATTAGCAATGCTCTTATTGCTACACCAATTATCATAATAGAGAGAAGTAGAATGACCATCCCCGATAGTGACTTTGATGTTCTCCTCTACCTGCGAGTAGACCAATCTAATGCCAGGCAAGATAGTAGACTTGACACCTCTTCGTTTCAGCACCCCATTCCTGCCAAAGAATTTTGCAACCAAATATATCTCCCATTTCTTATTAGAAGTTCTGATATGCCACCAAAGCTTCATCAATAAGGCCTTATTCATAACTGACAGGGAGGTGATACCAAGACCACCTTCATCATAGGGAGCGCAAACCTTATCATAACCCACCACAAAGGACCTTCTCTTGTTTGAATCACCCGTCCAAATGAAGTTTCTAATAGCTCTTTCACATTGCAAAATGAATTTGCGCAGCCATTTATAAACAACCATATTGTGGATAGAGTAACTAGCAATAACTGATTTGACAAGGACCACCCTGTCTTGAAAAGAAAGCAAACGCCCTTTCCAAATTGCCAACTGATTTTTTGTTTTGTCCACAATATTACTAATGTGATGGTATCTCACCGTACCTGGCATGAAATACTTAATGCTATATCTCCATGTGTTCGAATCTCTAAGTGGAAACCTTCTTTAGATAGTATTGTTAAATTCAACATTGATGGATCTTATGATGCTGATACTAATTAGTTTGGTATTGGTGTGGTGTTGCGTAATTCAACAGGTGAATGCATTGAAACGAAAAGAACCCATGGAGGTGGAGCTTTAAACCCGGAAGCTGTAGAGAGTATCACTGTTCGTGGAGCACTACAATGGGCGAAAATCTTAAACTACTCAAGAATTCAAATTGAAGATGATGTGAAGCTCGTCATTCAATCCATAAATGGTCACTCACTAGTCATTCAATGTGAAAATAGAAATTTAATAAAGGAGATTAAGTATATAAGTTCCAGTTTTAGTTTATGTACTTTTGATTATGTTAGTAGAGACGATAACTAAGTCGCTGACGCTTTAGCTAAAATAACAAGAGAAACTCAAACCTCTGCTCAGCAGTCTAGTAATTTTGATTCGAGCATTTTGTAATCTCTTATTAAGAGAACAAACCGCACTTCATTAATAAAATTCATTTTCGTATCAAAAAAAGAGAAGACTCATAGTTTTTGTTTTTTGTTTTTTTTTAATGAAATCCTATTCAAAAATAAAAAGGAGTGAAAATCTAGACTAATATGTGAAAATCTAAAAAAATAAATAAAAAACCTAATTTGTCAACGTGGTGGCGGTGGTACGAGTTGACCGTTATCCATCTTACTATTGAATGGTGGGTCCCTCCTGTTAGTGCAAAGCACAAGAACAGGGCGAACAGCGTGCGTGCACGAATGTAGAGGCCAGCTGGTTTGCCTTTGACAAGCAAGGTATATAGAACCCTCTACTATCTCTCTTATCTTACGCCACGTACATTTCCAACTAGTTTTAACGGCTGGATTCTTCAAAACTATCCATAACTTGTTAAGCAATTCTAGTCCTGCGAGTATGAGATCAAACCCTGAGTTTAATCCGAGCACATCGGGGTCTAGTAGGTGGGACCATGAATAGATAAAGTGCATTTAATCTTCTGTCAGACAACGGCTTATGTAACCTGAGTAACGTTCACTCACATCGAGTAGATAAAAGGTAAATAGAATTAGATAAAAAAAAAAGTAAAAAATGGATAAAAAATGTAAAAATGGGTGGTGGATTATGAGAGAGAGCGGGAGAAGAGAGGAAAAAAAACAGACACAAAATTCTAGAAGAGAGAGAAAACAGAGAGACGGCTCTGCTGATGGCCGTGAACAGCCTCTTATCCTGAAACCGTCTTCATCATCAGCAGCATTCTCATCATCATCACCACCACCGCCATCACCTCCATCGTTATCTACATTCCCCCTTTTACCCCTGTTGTTTAGGTAAATTTACCTTTTTCTTATGCCTTTTTTTTCTGAATTTTCTTTTCTTTGCTTGAGAATAGAGAGAATTAGGATTCTCTTTAATCAAATCCAATTCTGGTCTCTATATTTATCTCTCTTATTTCTCCATATGTATTGAAATTGCAATCATATAATTTGAATTTCTTCTTGTTTCAGTGGTGATCATCAGGTTTCTCAAATGAAAGCTTGAATTCCATTAAAAAAGAAAGAGATGAGGGACTCAGATGATCCGAATTCAGAAGATGATCTAATTATAATCCCCTAGAGTACCCTCTGTTGTTTCCGATTTTTTGTAATTAGACTTTGTATTTTGTAATTAGTGTTTTTTATGGAGTCATTGTTTTGTAACTGAGGGGGGGTTGGAGAAATTTCCTTTAAACTTGTCAATGTAAATCATCTAAAGAAGAAGAAGAACAAAAAAAAAAAAAAACACTGGAGATATCATATAGAATCTGCTTTCATTGTTAAAGCAATGGGTGGTACATGCAATCATTTCATTTTCAGCTTGACGAATTTTTCGTGTTTATTGGTCTTGGCTTTCCTACAAATTCACAAAACCTGCTCACTTAATCTAGAAGGTAAGGAATTTGTACTTTTCTTCTTTTAAGTTTATATTGGTTCGATCGCCGTATGGGGTTTACAATTGGTTTTGAAATGCAGGATTGTCTTTGTTGAGTTTCCGGGATAGTGTGGTTAGTGATCCGAATGGAGCCTTCTCGAATTGGTACCCCAATGATAGTCATCCATGCAATTGGTCAGGTGTTCAGTGTGTGGACGGCAAAGTGCAGATGCTGTAAGTCCTTTTCCACAATTAGGCTCAGTGTTTTTCTTAACCTGTCTCCAAGACTATTTAGAACAATTCTCTACATTGGGTTGTGTCAAGCATATGAAGACTTATATTTTTGTGTTGTTTTGCCTATTCTCAAGTAGGGTATCTTGATTTTGCAGTGTTCTAGAAGGGCTTTCACTTGGAGGGATCCTAGCACCTGAGCTTGGGAAGCTCGCTTACTTGAGATCTCTGTGAGCAAAACTATTTCTCTGCTTCTATACCTTTTTGCAACAATGCGGGATAGAACTAGTCTTAGCTTGGCCTGGTGTTCAATAGGGGGACCCTAGAAGACATGTTAAATGCATCTCAATTTGCTTTGAACCTTTATCTTGGGTAATTTCAGTGCGTATTCTTCTAATTCCAACAAGGTTGACCTTTTTTTGTCATACATGGAGACAACTATAACATTTCTGGACTTTGTCATATTCTTTAGCCACACCAGTTGTAATAGAGAGAAAAGCTTTACAGAAAAGGTTTATGGTATAATTTAATAGTTACTCCAAATTTCTACTCCAAATAGGACCTCCAAGAAACTGCGTACCAGCTTGGCCGTGGTGTTTGGGGTCCACTGGTCATGCTTAGGGTCTCAGCCTTTGGTTTTCCCTTTGGTTGGCTGGGTGGTACTAATGGACTCATTTGCCTTTGCTTAGTATTTATGTCCTCCGTAAAAGACTTACTCTCTTTATGTGTGTTTCATTTGCCAGTGTCCTCTACAAAAACCACTTCTCAGGTTTTATTCCTAAAGAGATCGGAGGGCTTACCATGTTAGAAGTATTGGATCTAAGGGGTAACAGCTTAAGCGGGACAATTCCCGCTGAGTTGGGACAGATGTTATCTCTTAAGCGCTTGTGAGTGTTTCGCTGCAGATCTCTATTTGCATTTATGCTGTTGGTTGCGGAGTCGATTTAAGTTGATCAAATTTAATTTTCATTCCAGGCTTCTTTGTGACAATAAATTCCAGGGTAGTCTTCCTCCTGAGTTGGGGAAGCTCAATATGCTGGCCGAGATACAATTTGATGACAACCTTACAATCTCTCTTTCAAGTGGAGTTCGTTGTTTAAATAGGAAATTTGGACACTGGTGAGGGAAACTATATTTCTTTTATCTGCAAGAGTTGTATGTGCTTAATGGTTGAATGTGTGATAGAAAAAAAGAGAGCAAAGAAGACGAAGATTCTGTTAATAGTAGAGCCTATGAACTTCGACCATGTTATTTACTTATTTTACATCACAAACTGTCAAACAACTGATGGAGCTTATTTTGGTCAGCATCTGGCAGAACAGTTCCAAACAACTGAAGAAAGCGGACTCTTTCAATATTCCGTTCAAAGGGGAACTTTTTCGTTATCTTGGTGTACTACCACTGTATGGAACAAACACTTCACCTTTATCCTTTCAGAATTTGCATTCTTTTCTTTGTGTTCCTTTTTTCTTGTATAGTTCATGTAAACAAATTAGTTCGTTTTTCTCTCAAGGTTCAACTTTAAAAAAGGATCCTTGCATGAGAATGATGGAGAAAGATGCTGTGGGAATTCACGTAGTGAGTACAATTTGGTTTTGCATGATAGTCCATTGTTCTCACTGTATCTTATAAAGGAGTTATTTTTCCAAATTTGAGAATGGGCCATTTTTTCAGACGTTACAGAACCCTGGGTGAAAGGAAAAGTGATTTTTTTCTTAATGTCACTTACAGGTTCAGCAGATTCTTACACAGATCAAAATGTGGATGACATGGTAAACTCTGGACGCCGTAGATTGCTTGAGGAAACCACTAACCTTCCTGCGGTACCAGCAAGCGGGGATGCTCTTCCTAATTCAGCGAGCACCATCCCATTTACTAGAAGCAGTGGATCCTTTCCTGCTATACCAAAGAGCAAGAACATGCCAATACCTTCACCGGCACTGCATTCTTCCCCGGACTCTAAACCCCAATCAATTTCAGCACGTCCCGGAAACCAAAACGATCAACATTCTGGCGACTCATCTGGAAAGAGATTGACTTATGTTGTTGTGGTACCGACAATCGCATTTGTGCTCATTGTCGCATCAGTAATGCTTTTGGTTTTTAGAAAAAGTGGAGGCACGACAATAGGTCCATGGAAAACAGGACTGAGTGGACAGTTGCAGAAGGCATTTGTGACAGGTGGGGTGTCATGATGAAAATTTCTTTTGAAGAAACAATTGAGAACCGAAACATATTTTAATCTTATAATTCCTCTTTTTTGCCGCTAATTACAGGGGTTCCCAAACTAAATCGCCCGGAGCTAGAAGTTGCCTGTGAGGATTTTAGCAACATTATTGAGACCTTGTCAGACTGCACAGTGTACAAAGGAACATTGTCTAGTGGAGTTGAGATTGCAGTTGTGTCAATTGGTATATCATCATCCAAAGATTGGACGGAATGCTTGGAAGCGACATTTAGGAGAAAGGTACGTGGATTTGGTTTTTAACCTTGAAACATCTAGTTTAACTGGTCGCCACCATTTTGTCATTCATACATTATTTTGATGCTTTCTGTATTTATGTTTTGTGTTTTGGTTTTATGTAGATAGATACACTGTCACGGGTAAACCACAAAAACTTTGTCAACCTTCTGGGTTATTGCGAGGAGGATGCCCCTTTTCTCAGGATGATGGTGTTTGAGTATGCTCCCAATGGTACCTTATTTGAGCATCTGCATGGTAAGTTTATATATTTTATCATGGTTATCTTTATTTCATTATTACTATGCCGTGGAATTAAACATTAGGGAATCAGTATGTGGCTTGGCAACTGAGAAAATATTTTGGGTCCATGTATATTGCAGTTAAAGAAGTTGAGTTTCTTGACTGGAATGCAAGGACAAGGATTATAATGGGAACTGCTTACTGCCTGCAATACATGCACCATGATTTGAACCCACCTGTCGCTCATCCCAATCTCCACTCAACTACTGTTTATTTGACGGACGACTATGCCGCTAAGGTAGACAACCTCTTTTACACCACGTTATTCAGTTTCATGTGGTATCGTGATCGTCCATTCTCATTTACAAAATTAAATACCGTATAAAAATTGTAATTTGAATTTTAGGACCCATTCTTAGTCACTGGCTGTACTTCATGTTTTCCTGGCAAGACTCGTCCTTAAACTTGTTAATCCATTGCAGATTGCAGAAATCAATTTGCTGTCAGACTTTGATGCCAAGCCAGGAGCTTTTATTAAGGATATGACTGAGCACTCTGTACTACCGCCACTTGCGGTTCCTGAAACAAACGTCTACAGTTTTGGCGTATTGCTGTTAGAGATAATATCTGCCAAAATTCCATATGCTAATGACGGAACCTTACAAAACTGGGTAAACAGCTCCACCTCTTAAACTACTCTTTTTCTATTCCACAAGTTGTAACTCTACCGACTAAAGTGAGTTTAACTCATTTATCAGGCTGAGGATTACTTGAACGATAAACTGAGCGCCAGCGACATTATCGATCCCTTACTCAGAAACGTAAAGAACAACGAGCTTGATATCATATGCGAAGTCATCAAGGATTGTATTCGCGACGAACCGAGACAAAGACCCTCGATGAGAGAGGTTACATGCAAATTGAGAGAGGTGATTCCAATTTCACCTGATTCTGCAACACCAAGGCTTTCTCCACTTTGGTGGGCAGAGCTTGAGATTCTCTCCGTGGAAGCTACATAAGAACGTGTTTCTCGTTTTCCTCTCTCTCTTCTGTACCTTGTAAGTCTCAACTCTCCCCATTTTTCTTGCAATCACTCAATTGTTGTAGCTGTATAATCCCCACACATACATATTTATATTCCCCCCTGACATGCTTATTTTCTTGTCGATTTTCCTCTGTATCAGTGATCTTGTTGTGATTATCTTTTTTATTCTATTCTTTTTTTCTTTTTCTCTTGTTTTAGAGCTATACCATACTTCTCATTTAACTTTACAGTAGCAGCTGTGTATGCATTTTATAGTGCGAGTGTCAATCAGTTCCTGGAATGTAAAATAAACTAAAAGAACAACTACAACTATTACTACGAAATTCGCTTCTCATATTAGCGTGATTGTCATTTTGGAAAACATGTTATTTTCCTTCTCATGTTAGTGTAAAATTCGACATTCCATGATGTAATCTAGTCGAGGGCAAATAAAAACTGCCATGTTCATCCATTTCAAGCACACAAAAGTAACTAGCTTAGCAAAACAAAGGTCAGATTATGACCTCCAGGATCTACTCAAGGCGAAGGCAAATAATACGAGCCATCTTCGTCGAGCACTTTCTCAAGGTCGTTCCTAATATCTCCTGGCACGCCTTCTTTGCTCAAATACATACGAGGTTGGGGGGGGTTTATGGGCCTTAAACTCCTTATTTTTCCCGTACTTGGCCAGAAAATCAGCAGCTTTGTTGGATCTCTTGGGGATTTTGCTCATCAGCGGAGCAATCTTATAGTATTCTGTGCACAATGTTCTTGAGAACTTCGTAATCCAAATCCTCCTTCCCAATATTACAGCAGTTTGCACAAAATGTGTCGAAGTCTTGGTGGAGGGGGAAACCGCTGCGGCTGTTGAAACAGCCTTCTTCATGCGAGCAGACGCAAATCAAAACATCGGTGGTAACCGAATCGTTATTGCAGGCTACGTGGACTTTGGTGTGGACTTTGGTAATGCCGTGCTTCTTGGCTAGCCTTAATAATCTATTATAGGGGCTCCAAGGATTTGGTTTTGAGGGCTCCTATGGATTCAACTATCCTAAATATAGATGAGGGGACCTAATTTATTATCAAAAATACAAAAATATTCTTTCATCTCTTCTTAAAAAATTACCAAATCTAAACCCCAAAAAATTAAACTTAAAAAAAAAAAAAAAACAACGTATCTTCTTCTTCATCTCTTCTTCACCTCCATCGCCCCTTCTTCTTTTTCTTCCTTCTTTTTTCTTCAACGACTATTAATCGTCGATTCTCAGCAAGTAATAACTTTAAATGGGTAAGAATCGAAAACCGAACCCCTTTTTACTGTTTTTGATCCCTTTTTACTATTAATTTCCCAACCGTAGGATTGATTTACGATGGAAAAATATTGATTTCCTCACCCTAAAAATTTCTTACGGATGGGAAAATATGAACTCCCAACCGTAACTGATTTACCTAACTTTTGTACACGGTTGGAAAACCCAACTGTAAGTTACCCTGGTTTTGTATACGGTTGGGAAAATATGAACTCCCAACCGTAACTTCAATTTTCAGATTTTTTTTTTAAAATTTAATTCGAAATTTTGGTTTTGATTTTCAAGTAATTAGCCTAATGATTAGTCTAATCTTATTACTAATCTAATTGAAACCATTTTTGGTAATGTATCATACAAAGCTTTTGGTTGGTAACCTAGCAACAAGTTGGGCTCCAACTCCCCTTTAAATAGCCACACCTAATCTATAAAAAATGAAACTTCCTAAGCCGCTACTAGCATCATTACTGACTAGGCAATTCTTCAGACGCTTGGAAAAAAAATCAAAGTATCCTCGCCAACTTCCCCTAAGGTAGAGAAGGCTAGGACACCCAAACCATACCCATGTGAAGCACACTTGTCCAAATATTTAGTGCGTTTCCGCGAAACCGCGCTAGAAATTTCCTTTCCAGAGACAAAAGAGCGAACACCATCACCAGTAAATGGAGAGACACCTGTAATATCCATACAAACATCTTGTCCAATTTCCCAGTTAAGAACAAGCACTACAAGAAAATTAGGATTTAGCGACTACCTTGATTCAGTTGGTACAGGGCCGTTTCCGGCGGATGGAGCTCTGCAACAACCAACCTGGCAACATATATCCTCGGTGACTACATGCTTCTTTGATAAAGACTTGAACCAACCATGCTGCTGGAAGAGATATCTGTCAACTAAATGAAATGACGAAAGTTTTAGTCGACACAAGTTTCCAATAACTATTAACTATCGTTGTTAGAAGCATAAACATTTGTTGATGAAACATTTCACCCGCAAAATATGTTGTTGATGAAGACTAATACATTGTTGGTAGAGGTAGGATGTTATAAAACGTTGTAAGCTGCTAAAGATCATAACTTACTGATTTTTCATTTGGTGGAGGTGTTTGATGTCGTTGGTCAAGCAATTTTATCACCGAATGTTTTGACGGTCAAGAGTTTTATAAACTAGATCTTTTTTGGTAAAGGGGTTCTAGCAACAAAATAGTTGGATGGCTGGTGGAGGTGTTTGATGTCGTTGGTCAAGCAAATTTATCAATGAATGTATTGACGGTCAAGAGTTTTATCAACTAAATCTTTGTTGGCAGGGGGATTCTAGCAGCAGAATAGTCGGCTGGCTAAGGAGAGACGTTGGGGGTGCTGGTGAAGGGTTGAAGCCGCTATATTTCTCGATGGAAGAGAGTTTCCTTCCATTGAATTTTAGTTGCTCAAGAATTTAAACTTCCGTAATGTTTGTTGGATGAGAATCTCAGCCGCTGTTTTTGAAGTTGGCTCAAGGGTTATGCCACCAACGTTTTGTTGGTCAAGGTTTCTAGACACCAGTTTTCTGGTTGGACCAAGTGCTAGCTCTAAATTGGTGAAAAGTTATACACACATGGTTACTTTATCTACTTATGGGTTTGAGCCATTACAAATCAGTCGGTCAAGATGTTATTATTGTTGGTTAAAGGCTTTTCCCTCTACAGATTTGAGTTACTAGAGAGTGGTTTCTCGAGACTATCATGAAAAACTAAATGTAAACTTTAATAAAATTCAATTCATTAACATTCAAAACATCCCAAACAAAACATCAAACTACAATATATACAGAGGACAAATGGACCTAATCGGTGATTGAGCAACATCTGAAGTCTGGATCTTTACTTGGATATGCTCTCACTACGGAAATGATTGGATCCAGGGTACTTGAAGGAAAACCTTCCCATGGAGTGGGGATCATCATATGCAACAGCAATATGATGGGTCACTCACTCAGGCATTGGTTTAAATAATGCACATACACCCCCATGAAGTGCACCGTGTGCTTAAGTTACCTCTTCCTGCACAACTACCTCCTCAACACCATTAGTCGGGTCCTCCGCAATAAGTGCTGTAGTACCTGGCACGCGAGATCAGGGACATGAGAGGTTTTTCAAAAGAAAAATAATATTCAAGTCCCATTATCGTAACAGAAGAGGAGAAAGAATAATAAAAGAACGAGACCAGCCAAGTTCTTGAGCTGCTGCTGTAATGATTTCACTTGTTCAGTTAACCAATACGGGCTTGAGCTTCGGACTCTCGTACCTAAAAACATCATTCTGAACATAGTAACCCTTCTCTTGTAGTGCTAGGAAAAATGACTGTGAACTTCCTTCCTACTTTTCCCTTCCAAGTTACACATACCTGAATAATTACCACATCCTTGTTAGAGTATTGAGCATCTATAGTTTTAAACTGTATCGTAATATGTGGAGTTCAACGACAGGATTTTATGATTTATGTCCTGGTCAAAAGCAACATTTCAAGTCATCTAATTGAGAATCATAGCAATAAAACAGCAGAAGCAGGAAGTGAAAAGCATCAGCACTGATTAAGATATGTATAAACTGCAATATATCAAATATTGGTTGTCCTTCGAGCACTAATGACTTATCACCGATAAGTTAACAACCAACAAACAATCCCCAATAATCAACCATAGTACACAATGTTTCTTTCTTATTGCTAAACCAATGATAGTATATTTGGTTACTAGCTAATTATTAGACAGGACAGTAAAGAGATAACAACACATGCAATTAAACATGGCTTCAGAACCCACCGATCCCAAAAGACCCAATCTAATGTTAAGTCACTATTCCACATGCATTTCAATCAGTAATTGAGCTACCTTGGGTCTTATATTATTGTTCAACTCACACAATGCATCAACAATAGTTAAATATGACGATTAGTCGAAAAAAAATCTTAAATATCCATTTCCCTCTATATTATTGTTCAACTCACACAATCAGTTTCAAACCCAATGTCTCATAAGAAAATCTACGTTCTAGGTACTCATGTCATACAATGTACACCTAACTTTTAATCCTCAAATATGTGATTATTAAACTATTATCCTAAGTACCAGTATCACTTAAATCAACGAGTATTTTTAAACACATGAGCAAATTATAGAGTAAAACTGTGAATATAAATTATCGCGCGCGAAACTGTTTTAAATCAAGGTCTTTCCCATGCCACTCTCATCAATATGTCAGTGTAAATGCCACTCTCATCAATATGTCAAGTATAGAGCAGAACAGAAGTATGATATTTTGCGGTAATTATACTATTTGTAGTAGAACTATAATTCAAAATGGCATATATCAAACTCATTACTTAAATTAAGCTAAAATTAAAAAATTTACAGAAACAGAACAACAAATAGTGGAGTTTTACCATATTCTGTCCCACTTGACAGTTTCGGAGAATGGGAAAACTATCTTCAAGGTGGTACACACACACCATATTCATAGTGAAGAGATAACGACATCCATGGGTAAACTATCTGCAGTCATAACATAACATATTCGATTCAGCCGTCTCACCATACTGAGTTGTATGAAACTCCTGCTACTGAGCGAAAGATATTTAGTTTCGTCGAGCAATGCTTTGATACTAGGTGAAGCAGGAAACTTACATGGTCTACCAAGCTAGGAACTGCATCTGTTGGATCCAAATAAAGCTTATAAATCAAAGACCATTGGTTGAAGTGAGGTGAGAACATGATTCTCCTGAGCAGGCCTCAATCCATACATTTTAATCCATAGATTCTTGTTCTGCTGCATTGATAATGTTCTCAATTGCCGATCTACAAAAGACATACACATAGACCATTAAAGCACAAATATAGGATTCAGAAAATACCCAAAATTTTCTACATAAACCATAATTTCACAACAACAAAAATTGAAGAAACAAACTGACTTTTAAACAGATTAACAACTCCAAAAACAGAAGATAAAACCCCATAAATATATTATACAAAGTAGTTTTCAATATGTATTTAAACAAAAAGTAGTTTAAACCCAAGATTCTTATTTACCAGTAAATGAATATCTGCAAGAGAGAGAGAGAGAGAGAGTATGAGAAAAAACGAGCTTCAAATTTGTGTATAGAAGTATTGTTTTGATGCTCCTGCATTGTAAATCAAAGGGTAATTAGTTTAAATCTTAATTGAAAAGGAATCATATATAAATAATCAAACAAATAAAATGATCCAGAATGGAACTTTGGAGAAAGATAGGGTGTTAGAGAGTACCTCTGAATGGGTAATTATTGTAGTTGTGATGTTCTTTCGTAAACTCTTTATCACTAGGTTGTAAACATATATCGAACACCTAAACACCATAGTAACCTTCAATAATGGATAATCCATCAGAAACATTGTAATCAAAACACTCTATCTGTAATTCTAAGGTTCAGCAGTGCCTAGTGGTTCAATCTCTTACAAGAACTTGAGTGTCACCTGCAAAATCAAACAAATTAATCAAAACAAGAGTCACTTCCTCACAGCACACCTGCTCAGGTTGAGAAACATCTGAGAAAATAACATCAACCATTCCAACCAACACTAGGATAGTAGTGCCAGAAGCATCCCCAAGATACAAAACTCTAGCTCCAGGTACCTGAAATTGCAAATCAAACACCATCATGTTAAAACAATGACAAAGAAAGAAATAAAAAAGTGAAATCCCAAATATGATACACAAATAATACTTAAAACTGATGTATATATCTCCTACGAAGTCGTCCAACTGGACTGTATAAGTATTGCGACATGCCCATTCTATCATCACCCATCTTCCAAGTTCAAGCCACTATACAACTCCGGTCACTGCAAACCACATCACCCTTCCTATTTTGAACCAACTGAGCATCACCTCCTTTAATTGCAACCAGCTCAAGTAACTATCCCAATTTAGCACATCTATTTCGAGCAACACAACCTAACTGCTTGGTGCTAATTCATGTTGCTCTCCTTCATACTCTACCAGTACAATAGGAAGCCCTTTTTGTTTCAGAGCTGCATAAACCCCTTCTTCCATTCCTTCTTCTTCTCACTAGCCGGCCCGGCCGCAGGAGAAACAACAACCTTATTCACAGCAGTTGCCATATTCTTCACTTCACCACATTCTTCTTATTAACTTCCAATTCTTCCTTCTACAACCCACCTTTCGCCATACTATGAACATAAACCCTAACTTTCTCTTTCACAATCAGCACGCCTTTCGCAACGAAAGCATTCTTCAATCTCTTAATGGTTTGATATTTCAGCTATACGCATTTCATCAATCATCTGGAAAAATCAACAAGAAACAACATCAAAACCATATGAAATTGGTTATTCAAAGACAAACACAAATTTTATAAGTTTGAATAGATATATCAGACCGGTATTTACTTAATCATCTTCACCAACAGAGCAAGAAAATACCCAAATTGAAAAACCCTAGTTTAAGATCGAGATGAAAAAAATAAATAAAAACAAAAATTGAACATCTATTGCAACAAAGAAGATAGACAACATTAGGGTTCATGAAACTATACATTTTTGAAGCTCCAATAGTTTTCTTCGTGTTCATTAATTCTTATTTTGCCTGAGAAAGAGTACAGAACAAACCATTTTAGATCAGAATCAAACAACATCATCAAAAACAACAACAAATTAATCTCGGGATTATATCTCAATCGTTGGATAATAGATCGAAGAACAATTATTATCACAGAAAAAGTGTTCTTTTTATTTCAGGGACAATATCAAATTTTTAGGGTTATTAAAGTTTCAATTAGAGGTTTTTTTTTCGATTTAGGATTGGTTTTTGATTCACGGATTAACAAGGATTCAAGGATTTTTAGGGTTGTGAACAAGGGTTTGTTATGAGAGGTTTTGGTTAAGCCAGAGTTAGAGAGGAGAGAACTGACCGAGAAAGAAAAAGAATGGAAAGAAGAGAAAGAGGAAAGTGAGAGGAGAAAAAAAAATGGTTTTTGTAAAAAAATAATTGGACAATGGAGATTGATTCTGATACGGATTGCGGAGATTTATCAACGGTAAACAAATAATAATGGATTCTCATACGGATTAAGATAAGTGGTGTTTCTTTTGAACACAATTGTGTTTCTTTTGAACCTTCGTAAGACCAAAATCCAAGGTTTTGTATTTCAAAATACTCTCATTTTTTGTAGGAATGTAGAGTTTTATTGGAGGAACATTTCACCAAAATATTAGCTTCAAATTAATCGTCGTTTAGATTTTGTAGAGAAAAAGGTGCCACCATGTCAAGATTATGTCATTATAACCATGTCAACGGATCATACCCCTACATATAAATCAGAATAAATTTGGATATTGTTATCGACCTTCTGACTATATACAAATTCGAAAAATATATAAGAATGAATCAGAAAAATCATAAATGAAATCAAGAATTGTTATTTTCTTTCAATTAAACAAGATTCAAAACTTAATGATAATAGAATATGGGTTTCGTTAAAGATTCTGACTTATAAGTGGAAGAGCTCAATAAAAAAATCTAACAAACATTGGTAGGTTTAGTGCTCAGGTGTATATTTCGACATAGTGGAGGTCCGGGTTTATTCAGGATAATATAACATATATTGGTATGTTTAGAGCTTCGGTGATTTCGGATTCCGGTGAAGATTGTGAGTTAGTAGAGGAGGTTATTAAGGATAATATGAAAAACACTTGTAGGTTTATAGCTCCAGTGAAGATTCTAACTTAGTTTTTTTTTTTCTGACTTAGTGGGAGAGGTCATTAAGGGTAATATGAGAAACATTTGTAGGTTTATAGCCAGGTGAAGATTCCGAGAGGGTTCAGTATAATGGAATGCAATCTATGAACCATGAAGCTCAAAGAGGGTTCTGACTTCAAACTTAGCATGATACATCATCAAAATTGATGAATATGAAGCTCAGTGTCGATTCGAACTTCAAATTCGGTATAACGACTTACAAACAATGAACCAAGAAGCTCTGAGAGGGTTCTGACTTCAAACTTAGCATGATACATCATCAAAATCGATAAATACGAAGCTCGATATCGATTCGAATTTCATATTCAGTATAATAGCATACAATCTATAAACCAAGAAGCTCTGAGAGGCATCTGACTTCAAACTTAGCATGATGGCATACGATCCATATGAATATTCCCTTAAATATTACTAGAATTAGACATGATTTTCTCTTTCGAATGAACAGAGGACGAAATATATCATAATTGAACATCAAAGGTTCAAATATTACCGGAGTTAGACATGAGTTTCTCCGTCGGATGAACTTGGGACGAAATATATCAGAATTGAACATCACAGGTTCAAAGATTACTAGAGTTAGAACTGAGTTTCCCTTTCGGATGAACTGAGGACGAAATATATCATAATTGAACATCACAGGTTTAAATATTACTACAGTTAGACATGAGTTTCTCGTTTTCGGATGAACTGAGGTCGAAATATATCAGAATTGAACATCACAGGTTCAAAGATTACTAGAGTTATACCTGAGTTTCTCTTTTGGATGAACTGAGGACGAAATATATCAGAATTGAACATCACAAGTTTAAATATTACTACAGTTAGACATGAGTTTCTCTTTTTTGGATGAACTGAGGTCGAAATACATCAGAATTGAACATCACAGGTTCAAAGATTACCAGAGTTAGACCTAAATTTCTCTTTTGGATGATTATGCTACCCTTATCGTCAATAAGTAAAGTAAATGTTACCGATTGTGAAAAATGACCATATTACCCTTATTGGAAAAAAGTAAAGTAATTCTTACAGATTGTGAAAATGACCATATTACCCTTACTGGAAAAAAAGTGCAATGAACATTATGGAGACTATGAAAATGACCATACTACCCTTATCGGAAATAAGTAAAGTAAATGTTACCGATTATGAGAATGATCATATTACCCTTATTGGAAAAAAGTGTACAGTAAAACCTCTCCGGAAGAATACTCCATAATGGAATAAACTCCACATAAGAATAAAAATGTCTGGTCTCGACTTGGGCCAGTTATAATTAAGAATAAACTCCATATTGGAATAAGTCATAATTTTTTCCGGTCCCGTCTTAAGGAACATACCTCCATATAAGAATAATTGACATTATATATAATATAAATAATATATTTCATGTCATACATCAAAGTTTAAGATGAAGAGATTCTTGTAACCATTTACAAGATTATTTTGCTTTAAAGTAAATTATTTGCTATTTTGTGCACAACATAATACAAATACCTTTCACTCATATGATTTTATTTATCGATTTCAGTGTCAAAGTTGAGTTTTATGTTGATTGTGTTATAACAAATTTCATATCTACATACATGTAAAACAAAATCCCAATCTAAGTAGTAGTTACATTTACCTAGATATATTTATGGTGCTTCCTATGCATATGTATGTGTTTTCCCAAATTGCTCTAATCACGGTAGAGACCTCCATATAAGAATAACCCCCATTTATGGTGCTTCCTATGCATATATATGTGTTTTCCCAAATTGCTCTATTCACGGTAGAGACCTCCATATAAGAATAACCCCCATATAAGAATATTTTTTTATGGTCCCTAGGATATTCTTATACAGAGGTTTTACTGTAATAAATATTATGCAGACTGTGAAAATGACCATACTACCTTTATCGGAAATAAGTAAAGTAAATGTTATAGACTATCAAAATGACCATTTTACCCTTATTGGAAAAAGTGCAATAAATATTATGGAAACTGTGAAAATGACCATACTACCCTTATCAGATATAAGTAAAGTAATTCTTACAGATTGTGAAAATGACTATATTACCCTTATTGGAAAAAAGTGCAACAAATATTATGGAGACTGTGAAAATGACCATACTACCCTTATCCGAAATAAGTAAAGTAATTCTTACCCTTATTGGGAAAAAGTGCAACAAATATTATGAAGACTGTGAAAATGACCATATTATCCTTGTTGGACAAAAGTGCAATAAATATTACGGAGACTGTGAAAATGACCATACTACCCTTATCGAAAATAAGTAAAGTAATTGTTACCGATTATGAAAATTACCTATGCTTAAAAAATATATGAAAATGACCATATTACCCTTATTGGAAAAAAGTGTAATAAATATTATGCAGACTGTGAAAATGACCATACTACCCTTATCGGAAATAAGTAAAATAAATGTTACAGACTATCAAAATGACCGTTTTACCCTTATTGGAAAAAGTGCAATAAATATTATGGAGACTGTGAAAATGACCATAATACCCTTATCGGAAATAAGTAAAGTAATTATTACAGACTATGAAAATGACCATATTACCCTTATTGGAAAAAGTGCAACAAATATTATGGACACTGTGAAAATGACCATACTACCCTTATCCGAAATAAGTAAAGTAATTCTTACAAACTGTGAAAATGACCATATTACCCTTATTGGGAAAAAGTGCAACAAATATTATGAAGACTGTGCAAATGACCATACTACCCTTATCAGAAATAAGTAAAGTAATAATTACATACTGTGAAAATGACCATATTACCTTTAAATAGATGCAATAAATCTTATGGAGACAGTGAAAATGACCATACTACCCTTAGATGTGGTGAAATTTTAATTAGGGTGGAAACATCATTTTAGATTATAATTGTGATTGTCTGGATAATTGTCAACAAATATTATTGTTACTAATAAAAGAATTTAATATACCTAATCATTATCACGAATACAAAATTTAACAACAGTTATAATTGTTGCAGGACTTATCACATGTGTTTCAGTGACTGAAAAATAAACTGTGACAGGTTACATTGTGAGAAAATCCTGGTTTTGGTGTAGTAAAGTAAGGTGATGCATCTATATTATCTAGATGCTCTAGCGATAAACTCGCCAAGACAAATTTTGTTTCAAAAGATGAAACTTTTCAATCGATACGATGCTCTAGCGATAAACTCGCCAAGACAAATTGTATCATCTTTGCGTACATATTTAAAAAAACCATGAAACTTGGTAGTTATCATATCCTGGTGGATGAAAGCTAATAACCACACCAACAAACTAATGTCTTGGTACAAGTGTCTACCAAAAGATTGAATTGGTGGCTGCACATAGTGTCTTGAAGTATTTACCTTCTAGTGTACTTTGTAGTTGTTAAACTCTCGTGGATGAAAGATACTAACAACACCAATAATTTGATGGTTGGTTGAGGTGTCTACCAACAGGTTATTTCGTGGGTAAGATGAGTGGCAAAAGATATGTACCTTTTAGGGTACAGCTTGTTTTCCCAAACATGATGGTTGGAGGCTAATAAAAACACATACGATATTTAGGTTGTTTAGTTGTTCATGCTAAAGCCTTCCACCTACTATCGTTACTGAAAAACTGGTGGTTAGACATTTCCGCCAACCATAGTTGTTTTTAGTTACAAATAATTATTGCTGAAGAATTCCACTAACTGTAGTTGGTAAGAAAATAGTCGCTAAAGCCAAGTTTTCTTGTAGTGAAGGATATCAGCTGGATTTAAATCTATGTCATCATCCGTTCGAAGGCCAAGAGAAACTTCCTTGCGCGTAGGCACACCATCTTTGTAGCAAATGTCAGTAATAACATCACGAACAAGATCATGTCGAAACTTATATCCAACATCTTTAGCACAGTGAAGAGCGTGATCTCCAAAGATGTCCATAGATTTGTTACAGCTTGGGCATAAACTATTCTCAACAAACAGAGGGATACCAAGACGATAACAAAATTGTCTTGGTCCGAGACACTGATTAAGCCCATTGACGGGTACAACTAGCACATAATCTTGCGCGTGTCTAACACGGTTGCACTTCCATAAGATGGAATCTCTTACAGACAAAGAAAATTGGTCTGGGATTTGTTTCTTAACTGCATCGAAATAAGTTACTTCCAGGGAATGCATGGAAGGGGGGTAGTATCATCGACACAATAAGTAGAAGGTAGTCCACATACCTGGATGAAAGTCTGAAGAGACAACTGATAGGCTGAGCCTTTGTCCGTTGAGAATAAATTACCAAGGATAACCTTTTGCACCGAAGCAGTCTAGGTGCGGGTGTCATCCATGGTATAAATGCCAAGTCCTCCATATTTGATAGGAAAGGTATCTAATCTCTGATGTAAAGGACCAAAACCCGCACCATCCCCAGTAATTAGGAGTCTTAAATACTGAAATAACTGGTCATCAAAAAGGTCAGCGATGGTTGTAGAGCAGCAAGATTGGTAGTCCGAATTGCAAAGTATAGTCTAGACACACTAGTGCAATTGCGAAGTAATAGCATCTCACTTTGAGGATCCTTGAGTTTTTTGATTGCACTCATTAGTTGAATAGTTTTATGCACCCTTCTCAACAACATATCACTAATAAATCCCAAATACAAACTCACCTGTCCACCCCAAAAGTTTAACACCATTAGAAGGCCTATTAATATCGGGGGGGGGGGGGGAGTACACCATCAGCTGTACTTCTAGGATCAAAATAAGGCAAAAAGACCTCAATTTTATTTATATTGAGGTGTAACCCCCTGCTAGGTCCTTCTGTTTCAATTATGCGCAAGGCCTTAGCTACCTCTAGTGTATCACCAACAATTGTATCATCATCAAGTACCAGGCGTGCAAATTGAGTTTGCAACGAGAAGAAATAGTCTTCACCAAGGGGTGAAGTGTCAACGCAAATAACAAGGGACTGAGAGGGTCACATTTTTGGACACCAATAGCAGAAGACAAAATATATTGGGCATAAGAAAGCTTAGATGGTCGTAAGTAGCAAAATTCTACCCAACGAGAAATACCTGGACAATGGAGACGAACTTTCTTGATGAGTTGAGATCTGCTCACCATGTTAAACGCATTTGAAAAGTCAATTAGTAACATTGATATTTTGTCTGAATGACCTTTCATCTACAAAAGGCGATTTACAGAATGTAAAATACCTTCCCCTCCGACAAGCACACCAACACCGAATTGGTAATCACCTAAATAAGAGGTCATGTCCTTTTCAATAGAGAAAGCATCTACTTTGGAAACCAATCTACGCCAAACCATACCAACTGCACTTGGCCTAAGATGAGCCCCAGGATTAAGCAATGGTGTCAAAGGTGCGCTAGCAATGTACTCGCCTAATTCCACTGGGCATTTTCCAGCCAACCAAAGGTTGACGACCCCGAAAATTGAAGAAAGTAATTCATCTGCCACACTAATCTTGCTTAATTTAGTTTACCTAATCATTAACATTAATTAATTAATTATTGAGATAAGGAGTTTTTGAGTTACTATTTGATGACCCCCTTCTTTGTCATTTTATGAGCCTTCAAAACCAAAATTTTGGAGCCCCTATAATAGGTTAATTTTTACAAATCTAGGCCAATCAAACGGATTCCATTCAAATCCATTATCCCAGTCAATTTCTCGTGTTGACTAGTCAATATCTCGCAAATATCTCTTTAAATGATATATCCTGGATAGGCTGGGATTACAGTTATGCCCTTTTCATAGGTGTGGTGAATATATAGGAAATAATGTCACACGTATAGGCTTATGCAGCGTCTATCTAAGATCTGGGCATCTCGATGATTTCCAACGGTCGTGATTTCCAGTACAAATTATATCGAGATAAAATTAGATTGATGAATTGGTAGAGCTTGAGAGGGATTTTGACGAATTTAAGAATGAGGTTGAGTTGGCTTGAGATTAGGCAGCAAAATCAAATGTGTTTTTGATGGAGATGGGTTTTAAATCTTTCGTTGTGGTCGGGAATCACAAAAGAGACTCTAGGGTTTCAGAGATCAAAGAGGGAATTTGGGATCAGATTAGGGTTTTGCAGCAAATTTGGAGCTGTTACTGCCATGGGTGTTAATGCTGAGGAAGAGATTGGTTGATAGGGGTTTGAAGCAAGAAACTGTTGTGAAGAAATTGAGTTTAAGAGGATTTACTGTTGATTCTCTGGTATGATTTTAGATATGATTGTTGCATGTAAAGTTGATTTTGGATTCTGAGATGTTTCAGGTAGAATTTGGGGAAAAAATAAAAATGATTAATCTTCAAAGATCGATTTATCGTCCACGCATAGTAATTTATTCTTCCAATTGTTAGTTCAAAGAACAATCTTAATTATTAGGGGTTTCTTCTACTTCCCAGAAACCTGTTGATAATTACAGATCTTTGTCCGTGATTTCTTCCAATCCATTTACCTTTTCTTCTTCTTCTTCTTCGAAGATTAATCAAAAAGGCAATTGATCTTTGTCATTTTTTATTTATTTATGAATTATTAGATGTTTGTTGGCAGAATTAGAAAGGGATGCTGATGAATAGAAGATAAAGTTTGCTGAAAAACGTCTCGCCGAATTCTATAATCCTGATGGTTGGTTATTACATAATTAGTGCACATCTGATGTTCAAGTAATTTCATGAATGAACTTTTCTTCACCATTTCAAGTTATAGTTAGGGCTGCACAACGGTCGGTCGGTTCGGTTTTCAGGTAAAACCTTCGACCGAACCGTACATTGGACAGTTCCTAAATATGAAACTTGTTAGAGAACTGCTCGATCGAACTCGCAGGTATTCCTATCTCAAGCTTGTTTGTCAAGTTTAGTTGCCAAAACTATAAGTATTAATTTCTAGTCTAGTTATAGATAAGTCTCGGACTAGGATAGTAAGTGTAGTTGAGCTCTAGACTCCACGACGTTCATCATGCAAAGACGAAGAACTACTCAAGGAACTTGTGTAACTTCATCGACAAAAAGGTATGTGGATATTTGAACTTATCTATCACTCGAAAGTCTATATATTATATCTCTTATCTTGAGACAAAAGTCGTATTGCTATCGATTATACACATTTTCTATTTCGAACTGAGTTTATCTCACTTATCTATTTCTCAAAATATGTGTTGTTAAGATTTTTCTTTAGCTAAGTTCATCTTTACTCGTGACGAAAGTCATGTTGATTATTTCAATAACTTGAAAATCGATTTGATGAAGAATAGTTTGTGAATAACAACTATATAACATCCTCAAATAAAGTTTCAATGATTGAAATGAGAGTTTAGAACATGTAACCATCTGTGGATATAAACATGGTGTGTTCTAACATTTGTGTAAAAGTCTAAAATCGGGAACCCAAAGTATGCGTACCCGTATGCGTACTGGCGGTTGTTGGAAATCCGGGTAAGTATGTGTACCCGTACGCATACTGGCGGAAAGTTCACGTCCGTGAATTTATGCTGGAGTTTAAAAGTGAAAACCAAACTCAATCCGGTTACTTTAGTGCGCGTACCCATATGCATACTTAAGTAGGTTACTTTCTAAAATCGGTTTGTTCATGAACTAAAACATTTATATATTAAGGAATGCAATCTTTGCAAACCGTGGTTATAATGTTCATGAATTGATTCGAGTGAATCAAAACAGATTTTTCCTCGATTGTGTCTTATATAATTCTATAAGATCTAATCAATTGAACAACTCTCTAACTTTTTGCCAAAACATTTTTCACGAAACCCTGTAGGTTAACGACTTAAAGACTTCATAGGGATTGTGAAGCCAGACCCAACTATTTTCTCTGTATTTTCATGATTTGATCTTGTTGTTTTTATCGGGATTGAGTACAATCATAAGATTAGCTTGAGATTTATATCTCCGATAGGCAAGATAGAAAAGTAGTCAAAAACACCTTAATCTCATCATTTGTGATTCCATAATATCATGTTTCGCTAGACGATTATGATTATTATGACGTGATTGATATTTATAGGATGTTCTTTGGGAATATAAGTTCAGTATATCAATTGGTTCCTGTTCACCTTGATTTATAAAAAGACGGAACAAAACACGTAGGTATTTCTGTAGGAGACAGATTTATCAATTCCTATAGACTTTTCTGTGTGATACAGATTTGTTTATCAAGTCTTCGACTTTGGGTCATAGAAACTCTTAGTTGTGGGTGAGATCAGCTAAGGGAATTAAGTGTGTAGTATCATGCGGGGATCAGAGATGTAAGGAGAACAACTGTACCTTGAATCTGTGTGAGATTAATTGAGGTTCAACTACAGTCCAGACCGAAGTTAGTTTGTAGTAGGCTAGTGTCTGTAGCGTCTTTATACAATGTGGTATTCAATCTGGACTAGGTCCCGGGGTTTCTCTATATTTGTGGTTTCCTCGTTAACAAAACTTATAGTTTTTGTGTTATTTCTTTTCCGCATTATATTTTGTTATATAATTGAAATATCACAGGTTGTGCGTTGAATCGATCAATTGGTAAATCCAATCTTTGGTTGTTGATTGAAATTGATTGATCCTTGAACATTGGTCCGTGGAATCAATTTTTTGGGGGAGGCAAGGAAAGACTTTCCATGGAATTAAGCTTAAAACATACTTTAGGCCCCGCTTTTTTTTATAATTCCATGGAAATAGTTTTTTGATCAAAAAACGGAAAACATGTTATTTCCACGGAAAGATGGTTAATTTCATGGAATTAATTCCTATCAAACACATCCTAACTTATTAGACATTAAAAATAAACATTTTTTTAAGAACCCTAAAATTCTATTGTGGTCATTAATCTTCGATTTTTCACCAATCAAAAGGTGGTGGTGCTTGTGATGGTGGTGCAGCTTGTGGTGGTACTCGTGATGATGGTGTAACAGGTGGTGGTGCTGGAAATGATGGTGTATCAGGTGGTGGTGGTGTATGTTGAAAAGGAGTCGAAGAAAAAGTAACTAAAACAGAAGAAGAAGAGGAAAGAAGAAAAAGAAAAGAAGAAGGAAAAAGAGGTGGTGATTGTGGTGCAACTGATGGAGGGAAAAGTTGCTGCAAAGAAGTGAAGAAGAAAAGAGAAGAGAAACGATACACGTTTTAGATATAAGTTAAATATGTACTGAGGGTAGACGGCTAAGATCTGAAAGCAATATAAATCAATTGATATTAATCATCGGTTAATACATTTCAGTTCGGTCAGTTTGGATGCTCAAACCGTTGACCGAGCCGCAGATCTAACGGTTATCAAAACTGAAACCGTGATCGACCATTGGATTAACAGTTCGGATCAGTTATGGTCCGATTTGGTCGATTTTGCTCGGTTTGATGGTTACGGTTCGGTTCTGTGCATCCCTAGCTATAGTTGTGTCTATGAATAAGGGTGTTGCTGCAATCATTTGTGTGGTTGTTTATAGGGTTCTGAGAGATATTTGAATCTTGAAAGAATAAGGGAGAGATGATTTGAATTGATCGAAGTATGGGGATGTGTTAGAAGGCAAGGTAAGTTGGACTACTTATTGAAACTTATCTTGAAGAAATTGTACCGGACCCATGCTGAATCTAAAGAAATTCACCAATATCATTGAGATTTTTCCTGATTATGCACGTGTTTTCGATGATGGACTTTACAGAGCTATTTACATAAATTTAAAGGTACTTCTCTAATCCGTTGCATTACTTACAAACTTGATTTTGTGGATACAATTAATCTCTTAGCTAGATACCCTAGTTTTATAGTGAGAATCAAAAGAAAAATGAACACTTATGACCTGACACACCATTAGTTTGCTAATGTTTGGTATTTTATCTTCATTTGCTTACTCCATCTTGGCAATTTATGTCTCTTATCTAAGAAAATAATGACTTTTAAATGTTGGTTTATGATTTTGTAAATTGCTATCTCTTGCACATCATGCACTAACTAAAAATGAATCTAAGAAATTGTGCAAGTACATAGACTTCCAAAAGCTCTCTCAAGAAGCCAGCAACCATGTGGCACAAAACGATGGTCTACCAGTTCATATGGCAGTACAGGTTCTCTACTTTGAGCAGCTCCGCTTAAAAAACGCCTACTTTGAACACGGTAAATGAGCTCCTCTATTTAAACTTTATAACTTTTATTTGTAACAACAACAATTTAGTTACTAAAATATCACTTCACAACATGAGTATTACACAAATAGTTCCTACTTTTATATGTGATATGAAGCATTTAACTGATCTTTCATCAAATTTCATTCATGGGGAGTTCCCAGTTTCTGTATTGAATGTTCTAAACTTGAATATCTTGATCTTTATTTGAATTACTTCGTTGGTGTAATTCATAATGACATTGATAGAGTATCTAATATAAAAGTACTTAGTCTGGGTGGGAACAATTTCTCGGGTGATATTTCTTCTTCAACTGGGAATTTGCAGTTCTTATAGACTTTGAATCTTTGGCGGAATCATTTTAATGGAACTTTTCTGGTATTGTTGTTGTAGAATGTTGATAGCAGGTTGTTGCAGTTTATATTGGAGAGGAAATGAAATATAGGTTTCGGGTTGCTATCTTAGAAGCTGCTGACCAAGATGCAAAGTCTCAATACAAGACAACTCTTTTTTTTTTTTAGGAAAATTGTTAGTCTTTTTTTTTTCGGAAAAGAGGCTAGCCTCAATACATATAAAGAGAGTGCCGATTAAGGAAATCGGATACCTTATAGAGATTTTTCAAGATCATAGAACAGTCATACAAATTATAATATCTCCACCAATTCTTGCCTATCAATTCTAACCCTAGATATCTAAAAAAAAAATCATAAAACTTTCTCTCTCGCAAAGGAGAAGACCAAAAATTTAGGGACCAACTAATTTTGAAAACAAAATTAGTTTGTGTCAAAGAACAAGGCATTAACTGGATAAAATCCAACCCTATGTTCATCAGAACATGCATATTACATGAACTGGAGTTTTTAAATTTTATATTTCCAATGCAATCAAGGTAGAGGCGACCCAACTAATAGTAACAGGAGCCAAGAAGTAACCATAGTGCCTCAAATCGTAACCATAGTGTCTCAAGTAGCAGTAGTGATCTGAATCGGTCTTTAGGTGTCTGTAACGGAACAAATCGGTCGGCTGACTCGACATTGGAGATGTGATAATAGTTGTTGTAATAAGTGAACTTGAAGATAATCTTAAATAAGTTGATGTTGTCTTTGATTTCATCCCTAAACCTAAAACAACCATAAAACATGTTTTAAACTTTTTTTGAAGACCACTAAGGTCTTTGCAAATAAGGTGATGTTCTGTTATAATCTTCGCCTGAAAGCAGTGAGCTGGTCGGAAAAATCGTCATAGCATCGGCCAGAGAAAATCAGATTGATCCCTGCTACCTTTACATATTAACAGAAATCTATAAGCGAATACTATAGGGGTTACATAGATTAATAAAGGATATAGATTCAAAACTAAAACAAGCAAAGATGCAGCAGTAACAAGTAGCAAATCCGATCTTGTTCGAGTTTCCAGAGAAGGAACTAGAGCTTCTACTTGGACATAGATCATCTATGGAAACAACTATATTTCTAAATCTCTCATCTTCAAAAGAATAAGAAACATACCAACTTCAAACAACCAGATATCAACCAAGATCACAAGAAGCATATGGAAAAACTCGTTGGAAAATAAAAAACAAGACTAAATATCAACTAAAAAAACACACAAACGAGTGAAGAAGGGGTAAACTAGATTTGGGTATTTATTGATCTTCTCAGATCTGCACTAAAGGCGCCGATTTGAGCAGTTGAGGATCTCACAGTGTTAGGTTTTCGTTTCTGCTATTTTGGAGAGAAAAGAAGAAAGAGACAAGGAAACTATTCATTAGCAATTAATGGCAACAGGTGTTTGCCATAAGTCTTGAACGATCCATCTACAATCACAAGATGAGTGAACTCAACGACTCAAAGGGCTAATATGTCTTTTTAAGTCCTGTTAACTGTCCAAGTGGAGGTTAACTTTCCATCCACTATTTTTTTGTCAAATAAGGCCTATTTTTGTAAGAAATAAAAAAAGAGGTTTAGTTTTGTAAACCATAAAAAATACAAACCTAAATTTGTAGAAATCCCATTAAAATTTAATTGAAAAAGGAAAAAAAGAATACAAATGGAAGGTGCAACGATAAAATGCTCTCCCTCCGTTTTAAAATAATAGGAAACTAATAGCAACCATATTTTGGTAGTAAAAACCAACACAAACACATGGCAAACAAATCAAGGAAGCCTTTTTTTTTCCCGAAAGAAAAAGCACAAAGATGATCATTGAAAAGTGGCCAAAGGCAGAGTTACACGGTACATGATATTTTCTCCAACTCAATCTTAGCACTGACACATATAGGAAGATTAACATTACATTTCTTACAACAAAGATTGTTCCTAGCAAACTTGGAAAGTAAAACTCTCACTTGATTACATTTTATATTCCTAAAACAAGCGACAACACTTCCTAAACAAATAACTAGATGCTGACATTCTCTAATAATATTACCATCTTCCTAAGGAGAGATATTGCAGTGACCATTTATGTTGTCCATAACTTTTTTGTTATCACATTCCACTATAACATTCTTCAGTTGAAGATGATATATCCATTGGAGAGATTTTAAGGCAGCAACAGCTTTTGCTTGGGAAACATCCCTCACTCTTTCTACCATTGTCCAGGATTCCACCAGTTGACCTGGAAAATCTCTGATAATTAGAGAAATTCCAACAATATTACTACCAGGTAGAACAGAAGCATCAATATTGATTTTTAGCCATCCTCTTTGGGGAGGGATCCATCTATTTATGTTAGTTGTGCTTCTTTCAGTTCTGTTAGTATTATTGCATAACACCTGCAACTGTTTTAGATGATTGTTAGTTTGAATTTTATTTTCCTTGCAATAATCTCTAATTCTGTGAGCTAGGCTGTTGGTAGAGATTATTTTGTTTTCAAATACCAGTTCACATCTTGCCTTCCATATGAACCATAGAGTAATCACAATGAGATTGATAGTTGTCTGCTTCTTGAAGTTTATACTTAAGTATGTATTACTCAAGATTTTACCCACTGTTATATGTCTTGAACACTGGTTAATTCTTGAGCAATATCTTGAGATATAGCATTCCAAACATTCCTTGCAAATGTGCACTGAATGAGCATATGAGTAGTAGACTCCTCTCCATACATGCATCTTTTACAACTCCTATCTTGGACTTGAGAATGTCTAGCCAATCTTTGATTAGAGGGAAGAATATCTTGAGCTAATTTCCATAAGAATAATTGGCATTTGTGAGGAATTCTGAGATGCCATAATCCAAGCCAAAATTTGGCTTCTTCTTCCTTATTTCTCAGATTTTGATTGTGCTCACAAAGAATGGCTTTATAAGCTGAGTTAACTGTGAAATTCCCACTGCTAGTCAGAGACCATTGTATTTTATCTTCATGTTGAGTAGATGGCCTGATATTTAAAAAAATTCCACCTGATCTTGAGTAAAGTAATTTTGGAGGAGATCCACATTCTAGCTTTTTGTGTGACTGTCAAAGAAATCATCAACTTTCATATGTAGAGGGATATCTTCTCCATCATTGAAATATTGCTGAACTTGCTGAGATGTATATCCTTGGATCCAGTTGTCTCTAAAAGCATAGACTTTTTTGCTATCTCCAATCAGCCAGATATGAATTTTTTTGACCCATTCTAGGCCTTTGCAGATACTCTTCCAAATTACAGTGCTCTTTTCAGAAATATCATCTTGAAGGATGTTGTCATGTTTGAAGTATTTAGCTTCTAAAATGAGGGCCCATTCTTTATCTTTTTCCTGAGTAAGCCTCCAGGCCAGTTTAGTGATAGCTTCTTCATTGCAGGCCTTTAAGTTTTTGAAGCCAAGGCCTCCCCATCTTTTGGGAATGGAAATAGCACTCCAAGAAATGAAGTACAAACCTTTTCCACTGCTCTTGTTCCACCAGTACTTTCTTTGAGTAGCTTCTAATTGATTTATTATTGTTTGAGGAAAAATGAATCATCCTATCTGAAATTGGGCCCTGGAGCTTGTAACAGATAAAATTTGTGTACTTCTTCATGCATGATTGACCATACTAACTTGCCATTGATGTATCCTTCTCTGCATATTTTCTTGGATATTGCTGAAGCATTTTGTTTTTTCTCTGCCAATGAATAGGTTTATTCCCAGGTACCTTTCCTCAAGAGGCATTAAGTTCATTCCCATCACTTGGCATACATCAGTTTTTAAATCATCACTGAGTCTCTTGCTGAAGTGACTGTGTAGAAATTTTGGATAATATTTTTGAGGCTTTCAAAGGAGCTTCTTTTTGCAGTGGAGAATATAATGCAGTCATCATCAAAGAATAAGTGAGAACTGGTAGACCTCCTCTGGCAAGGTGAACTGGGTTGATCTTCTTTTTCTCTACTTCATTTTGTATCATTCTACCAAATCCTTCCATGCAGATGATGAAGAGATAGGGTGATAGATTGTCACCTTGTCTTAGTCCTATGGTTGGAATCATAGTTTTAATTGGAGAGCCATTGAGAAGTATATATATTGAAGTAGTTGAGATGCACTGATTTACTAGCTGACACCATCTTTCACTGAAGCCCAATTTCTACAAAATTTTGATGACAAATTTCTATTCCATCATATGAAAATCTTTTGACATATCAAGCTTGACTGCTACTTCACCATAATAAGCTTTTGTGTTCTTCATGTGATTAACAATTTCATGAGCAATGATGGTGTTATCCATTATGTTTCTGCCAGGAACATAAGCTGCTTTCCATGGGGAGATGATTTTATGAAGAACTGGTTTGAGTCTGTTGATCATGATTTTTGAAATAATTTTGTAAGATATGTTGCATAAGCTTATTAGCTTGAAATCAGTTGGGGTTTGAATGTAGTTGTTTTTTGGTATGAGGGTTTGGAAAGTGTGATTGAGTTCTTTGAGAAGTTTACCATTTTGAAGAATTCTTGCGCCATGTTGATTATGTCTTGTCCAACTATTTCCCAATTTTGTTTGTAAAAACCTGCTTGGAAGCCATCTGGCCTGGAGCATACCATGACTTTATCTGGAAAACACAGTTCTTGATCTCTTGGGAGTTTGGGATGGAAATAATCTTACTGTTTTCTTCAACTGAGATGAAGGGAGTGATGAGGTCCATAATCTCTTCATCTTCATCAGGATTAGATGTGGTGGTGATTCCTTGAAAATGGTCCAACAGAATTCTTGAGATATCTTCTCTTGAGTTCTTCCATTCCCCTTCAACATTCTTTAGTGAGTGAATTTGGTTGAATCTTCTTCTGTAGTTAGCTTTGGCATGGAAGACTCTTGAATTTCTATCCTGATATTTGATTTCATCTTCCTTTGATTGTTGGAAAACCATTTTGTTCTTTGTTTCATAGAGATCATTTAGCTGTTGTTGACATTTTTGTTGGGCTTCAATGTCTACGATAGGTTAATTGATGATCTGCTGAATTTAAGCTTGGGTGTTTTTAATCTTCAATTCAGTGTCTCCATACTCCTTATCTCTCCAAAATTTTAGCCCCACCTTTGTATTTCTGAGTTTGTTAGTGAACATGAAAGTTTCTGTGCCTTCCTTGTTACATCTCCACTTTCTCCTTATCTGTTCTTTACAAGTTGTATTTTCATAACATCTAAAGGGTTTATTGAGGTTTTCAGCTTGAGGGATTGTGTTTAGCAGTATGGGGGCATGGTCTGAGCCACATGAGATGAGGTTGTGAATAATAGCATTGGGAAAGATGTTCATCCAGGTTTGAAGACATAGTGCTCTATCAAGTCCTGTTCTGACTTGATTAATTTGATCTCTGTGATTATACCAAGTGAATGGGCTTCCAGTGAATGGGATATCTATTAGCCCTAAATCATTGACAGTGTTGGTGATGATTTGGTGTGATTGAGTTGGGTTTATAGAATAACTTTGCCTTTCATAGCTGTACAAAGTGGAGTTGAAATCTCCTATGATTAACCATGAGATGTTCATATTTTCACCCATTTCATGAATGGATCTCCATTGAACCTATCTTTCAATGTCATAATAGGAGATATAAAGACAAGTAAGGAACCATTCAGAGTTAGTTTCCATGTTTTTAATTATTAGATTGACCATGTAATTAGAGGAATGTATGAACTCAAACTCTAAACCATCTTTCCAAAGTAAGGCTAGCCTCCAACACTAGTTTTATCCTCATTACACCAAATGTTAGGATATCTCATTTGTTTCAGCATGTAAGTAGCCTTCTTAATGGTAGATTTTGTTTCAGATAGGAATATAATATCTGGGCTGTAATTAAAAATGTAATTTTTCAGATGATCTCTGGTTAGTTTATTTCCTAAGCCTTGAAGGTTCCAGATAAGGATTTTCATTTTTATGGCTATGTAATGTATATTAATAATATTATTTTTGAAATTGAAGAAGATAAATAGATTGAGGTTAAGGGTTTTATGGCAGGTTACCATTAAATTTCCTTATCCTGCTTCAGAGCCATGGTAGTTCACAATGTGCTTGTCCCAGTCTCTAACTCCATCTTGTTGCTGATTTTTCTCATCTTCCTCCTTAATGGGTTCAATCATGTTGTTAGAGCTAGCTCTGGAGATTTTTGCTTCTCTAGTTCTTTTGAACCTCCTGAAGACCACCCTCCTGCTGCTTTGGCTTCTTTCATGAGTTGAAAAAGATGTGGAGCTATCTTCCTCTTGAGCTTGTTCAGGGTACGCTGAGTTACAATATTGACCATCTTCTGATCTGACAAAAAGAACCGTATTGGCTCTCCTGCTTCTATTGTTTTTCTTAGGAGAAATTCTTGTTGGAGCTTCATTGATATTCCAGAATTCATTAGTTGTCATATTGTATGGAATCTTATCATCAAGAAATCTGAAGAGCTTTTGAGACAAGTCTCTAACATCCTTTGCTTTGTTTTTACAGTCATCATTGTCATGATCAATAATGAAGCAAACTTGGCATAGTTGGTGTGGGTGATTTTGGTAATAGAACGGACTCCACTGTGTGCGGTCAGCAGAATTTCGGCTAAGCACCCCTATGATTAAAGGCTTGGCGATGTCTATCTCAATGAGAGCACCCACATCATTTGAATCTACATGATTGGCATCCTCAGGATCTAGCTCCATCACATTTCCAAAAATATTTCCCATCTCATTAACCACAAACACATTAAGATATTCCTTAAGAAGTTCTTTGAAGATTACCCAAAATTGTTGAGTGTCGAAGGACATGTCTCTGTGATTTTGAGTTGGGTTCCATGGTTTGATAATCCATAGGAACCGTCAAGGCACCATGAAGCTTCAGATAAGACCCATTTTCATTCATCTTTTGTTTCAAACTTGACAGTGAATAAATTCCTGCTCTTCTTTCTCAGGTCAAAGCTTCCAATTTTGTTTCCCCAGAGAAGCCTAGCATTTCTTCCGACAAAATTTCTACTCATGTTTTCAGTGGTAATAACTTTGCCAATGATGTTGTTACTCTGACCCCTTAGACAAAGACTTGGGTTAATTTGGGCGACATTGACAACCTCCCTAATATCATCTGAAGAATCAATTGAGGCAGAATCAAACTGGTTAGCGAGGTTGTTGTTATCTTCTGAGGCCATTGAATGAGAGTGATGTGAGTATTTTTATTTTGGATATAGAAGGCTGATGCTTATGATACTAATTAGCCAAATACTCGTCCAATTTATAATGAGAGATTTTTTCCTCTTTTTCCTGCCGCTTGTGAATGAACTGAGACGTGTACTTCCTGTCATGGCGGTGCTGCCATTTTCCTTAAGGGGAGGAGCGGTTTTTACAATTTTTATCTCGTTTAATCTTGGTGACGGATTGAACAATGTTATAGTTGTAACGATAAAACTCTCTAATCAAGGAAGCCATATTCCATATTTTGGAGCTTCCATATTCTATATGGCTTTGTGTGTTTAAGGGACCGGAACTACTAACCCCAAGTATAAGAGAGGCCCTCTGTCCAACTGGATTATTCGCAGTGTTATAAGCCAGCTGGCATTCAGGACTTGAGACTCAGTCGTAGCTTAATTTTCTCTTTGAGTAAACATAAAATCCGGCAATTTCATTTCCCCAAATTTGCTTCCCACGCAATTTACTTCAATCCAAGTTCATTCCGATCCATAAATACAGATTTTTCATTACATCTCAACATCAAAATCTTACGATTCATCACTCTGAAACCAAAAAGAGAACCCTAAAAAAAAAAACACTCATCCTGAACTTCATTCTTTCATCACCATGCCAACAACAAAATGTCTCCAGCTTCTTCTACTGTTCGAGAGCATCGACTTCTTGGTCCACCAGAAATTTACTTATCTCAACCGAATCCATCTGAATCAACATTCTCGGATCGGATGGTTGACTTGATTGCAATGATTGTTCTCCTACGCGTTCACCTTCATTTTCTCCGTGGAGAGGGTACACAGAGAATGGATCGGCAACTTATCTTTCTACCGGTAACCCATTACTCGATTTCTTCTTCCACGTTGTTCCTGACACACCATCCGAAACCGTGACGGAAAGATTAAAATTAGCTTGGAATCATGACCCGCTGAAAGCTTTGAAGCTAGTCTGCAACTTAAGAGGTGTTAGGGGCACCGGAAAATCAGATAGGGAAGGGTTTTACGCTGCTGCATTATGGATTCATAAACACCATCTTAAAACCCTTGCTCGTAACGTCAAGGCGATTGCGGATTTTGGGTATTTCAAAGATTTGCCTGAAATCCTTTATAGATTACACGAAGGTCTCGACATCCGGAAGAAACTCAGGGGGGAATGGATGAGCAAAAAGAGACCGAGAACAAGAGTGATACAACGAATTGATCGGAAGAGAGGAGGAAGGCGTTATTATGTTAAGGTGAATGTGAGCAGGCCGAAGAACGCGAGGAAGAAGAGGTTGCTGAAATCTAATATGCCGGTGAAGCCAGAGCTATCTTTCGCGGAAGTTGTCAAGAAAGGGAACTTTAGTTCTTTAAGGAAGCAGCGGGAGAGAATAGAAGAATCGAGGAAACGAGATGCTCTCGAGAAGGAGAAAGCGAGGATCTTGAGGAAAGAAAAGTCTAGGCAGAAATGGAGGAAAGGAGTGGATAGGTATAATGGCGATGCGGATTATAGATTCTTGCATGACAGGATTTCTGAACATTTTGCCGAGTGTTTAGTTTCCGATTTAAAGTTGTTGAACTCGGGCGAACATAGTAAGATCAGCTTCTAAATGGTGTCCTTCTTTAGGTTCTTGTTTCGATAAATCTACTCTTTTGTGTGAAGGCATTGCAAGGAGGATTTTCTTGCGCGATTCATATCCTGAGTATGCGAAGATTGACGAAGCGCATTACGCCTACAGAATTCGTGATCGTCTATGGAAATAGTTCCTTGTTCCTCTACGTGATGCATTAGATTTACCGGAGACGTACATGGGTTCTAGAAGGTGGGATTCGTTGCCGTATAACAGAGTTCCGTCGGTTGCCATGAAAAACTACAAGTACATTTTCGCAAGACACGACCAGAAACGGTTCAATGATTATCTAGAGAGTGTAAACCGCGGCGAAACTAGTATTGCCGCTGGAGCATTGCTTCCACATTTGATCTTAGCTTCTTTGCGAAACAAAGGACCTGGTCGAGATGTTGCGGAGCTTCAGTGGAAGAGAATGGTAGATGATTTGTCCAAGATTGGGGCATTGAACTACTGTCTTGCAGTTTGTGACGTGTCTGGCAGCATGAATGGGACACCAATGGAGGTCTGCGTGGATCTTGGTTTGTTAATATCAGAGTTGAGCAAATACCCATGGAAAGGAAAAGTAATCACCTTCAGTACGAACCCGCAAATTCACAAGATTAAAGGTGATAGTTTGATATCAAAGATGGGATTCATTAGAAAGATGGATTGGGGAGGGTCGACGGATTTTCAGAAGGTTTTCGACCAAATACTTCAAGTTGCCGTCAAAGGGAAACTCAAGGAAAATCAGATGATAAAGAGGCTTTTTGTATTCAGCGATATGGAGTTCAACCAGGCATCAATGAAGGATGGCTATTGGCAACAGATGCAAAATGGATCTTCAGAAGAGAATGAATGGGAGACTGACTACTACCTGGTAATACAAAAGAAGTTTAGAGCTGCCGGGTACAAGAAGGTGCCTGAGATTGTTTTCTGGAACCTCAGAGACTCCTTGGAGACACCAGTAATGGGTGAACAAAAAGGTGTAGCATTAGTCAGTGGGTTTTCGAAAAATATGCTCAAGGTGTTTTTAGAAGGTGGGAATTTGAATGATCTGCAGCCGGTTGCCGTAATGGAAAGGGCAATCTCTGGTGCTGAGTACAACAAACTAGTTGTAGTTGATTGATTCCTGCTTGTGTAAATTGAATGCTCTCATTTTCTTCTTTCATATGCTTGATACACCAATGTAATGAGAATTTATTGTTGGATATTTTTGTTTGTAATTATATGAGTTGCTTTCGGCACTGGCTTGTATGTAATCTACAAAACCTAGCTTCGAGCTTAATTTATACAGGGAAACACAAACATGATCACTGGTCAAGTTTTTATACAGTTTTACACATATACATATTACATTCCCAGAGCAAACTTCAGCCTTTCTGCGTCGAGATTGTATTAGCACACATTTATCTTAGAATTGTACGTGACATATGCATGGTGCGTCCATGCACATCCAAGCGTCAAATGTGCTTCCTTGGATCGGTTACATAGAGTTACGAACCAGAGTTACCCTATATATGTCCTATAGACAGCAAGGAGTTGACATGCCAGAGCCAGGCGACCCCTCTATTAATTGCCGCCGCCTCAAAAATAGTTTCCTCCTCTTTGGACTCCACATTATAGCAGTTTACCCTGAAAAAAGGGAATTCACTGTTCTCATCCCTATCATGATAAGTATAGTCTACCATCTTGAGTATAGAACTTGTAACTATTGCGATACAACCAAAACTCCACCAGAAAGAATCACTGAAGAGTGGTGGTCTATCAAAAGTGCACTTCTCTATCCATTCATATTGTTGCTGTTGAGTATCATTCTTCAAAATCCATAATTTCAACGTCGCGCCCGGGAGATGATCAAGGTAGCCCAGTGTTCCTTCAATCACTTGTAAAGTAGATTTTCCTGAAGCCTCCTTTGGGAATTTTATAGTGTAGAAACTTTCTCTACTAACATCAAGACTTAGTATTTCTCTTTGATCATCTGTGTTAACCTTAGTCAAATTCGAATTCAGTCTTCCAGGAACATTATACTGTTGGAAATGATTTTGGTTTAAAGGTAATGAAAATAGGTAAACAGGCTCACGATCTCTTGGTGTTTAAACAAGATTGTATTTTATTTACTCAAAAAACTTTGGTTGCACAGAACTTTAATTAATTTTCTTACAAACTCAAACTCAAACTCAAACACTCACTCACTTTTTTTTTTTTGTCACTTACTCACTTACGGTTCCACCAAAAACACTACTTCCCTATTTATAGGAACACATGACCGACATTATAGGCTCTAGCCTTCTCTAAATTATTCACTAGATAATGCACTAGATTTTGATTACTAACTTTTTGACTTATCTAGAGAATTCAAACTTATTCTAGATATTTTTACGTGTGTGATGTAAGACCACTTCTAGAATTCTCCACATGTTTTCATTTCTTTAACTTTCACTTTCACTTACCAACTTTGATTGCCTCTACATAATTCTAGATTTTTCTAATTTTGATTAAATCAAGTTTATTATTTTAACAGCCCCCTTAAACTTGATTTGCAGTAACTCCAAGAATCTCTCGTAATTTGATGAAGACTTCCTGCTTTAGCGGTTTCGTGAATATATCCGCAACTTGGCCTTGAGATTTTGTGTATTTAAGTTGTACCTTATTCTCCAATATGCACTCTCGGATAAAATGATACCGTGTATCAATGTGCTTGCTGCGGTTGTGGAACACCGGATTCTTTGCTAAAGCCATTGCCGCCTTGTTGTCCACAAATATTGTAGTTGGTTCTTCCTGCTCCATTTTAAGCTCCTTCATTAAACTCCTTAACCATATTGCATGACAGACACATGATGCTGCTGCGACGTACTCAGCTTCACATGTAGAGAGCGTGACAATTGGTTGCTTCTTCGAACTCCAAGTGAAGACCGTATCTCCGAGAAAAAATACAAACCCAGTAGTACTTTTTCTTTCATCTAAATCTCCGGCCCAATCACTATCACTATATCCAACAAGTTTGTACTTGTCTGACGACGAGTAAAATAAGCCGAAATCAAGCGTACCTTTTAAGTAGCGCAAAATTCTTTTGGAAGCCTTCAGATGTGTGTTCGTAGGTGCCTCCATGTAGCGACTGATTAGCCCTACTACATAAAGAATATCTGGCCTCGTACAAGTTAAGTATCTCAAGCTTCCAACAAGACTCTTGTAAAAGGTTGGATTGACCTTCTCGCCTCCATCGATCTTTGATAGCTTGATTCCGCATTCTACGGGAGTAATTGCCGGATTACATTCCTCCATTTTAAATCTCTTAAGCATTTCTTTAGCATATCCTTCTTGAGATATAAAAATTCCATTTTCTCTTTGTTTTACTTCGAGCCCGAGATAGTATGACATGAGACCGATGTCTGTCATCTCAAATTCTCTCGTCATCGCTTTCTTGAATTCTTCGAATATTATTGGGTTATTGCCGGTGAAGATCAAATCATCTACATATAGGCATACGAGCAACATATCTCCTTTTTTCGTTCACCTTCACATAGAGAGCATGTTCATGCGGGCATTTATTGAAATTATTTTCTTGGAAGTACTTGTCGATTCTGCTGTACCACGCCCTTGGTGCCTGTTTTAGGCCATATAAAGCCTTTTTCAACTTCAGGACTTTATTTTCTTGTCCTTTTACTTTGTACCCCGGTGGCTGTTCGACGTATACCGTCTCTTCAAGATGTCCATTTAGAAAGGAAGACTTGACATCCATTTTATGAACTTTCCATTTATTTTGGGCAGCTAGAGAAATAATTAATCTTATAGTTTCTAGACGAGAGACAAGAGCAAATACTTCATCATAGTCGATCCCTTCTCTTTGGTTGTAGCCTTTTGCAACCAATCTTGCCTTGTATCTTTCAACCTCCCCTTTAGCGTTTTTTTTTGTCTTTGTATACCCACTTTACTCCAATTTCTCTTTGTCCTTTCGGAAGTGTTACAAGATCCTAGGTACCGTTCTTCTCAATCGCTTTTATTTCTTCATTCATCGCCTTTCTCCATTTCTCGCTTTTGACGGCTTCTTCAAACTTTATTGGTTCTCTTTCTGCAAAGAGACAAAAAAGAGATACATTATCACCGTAAATATCAGTTAAACTTCTCGTCCGTAAGGGTCTTTCGCTAGAACTTTCATCTGATGATGATGGATCATCACGATGCACTGCTGGAGGTGATGGTGGTGGCGAAGTAGCTGGAGCAACTGGTTCGCGTGGTTGTTCTTCTTCTTATTCTAGAATAGGGAGAAAACTGTAATCCTTTTCTTGAACGCCGAAATCCCAGAAGCCTTCTTCATCGAACTCCACATCTCGGCTTGTGACGACCTTTTTATTGATTGGATCGTACAACTTGTATCCTTTGGATCGAGAGTCATAACCGACAAATATGTACTTGACACTCCTGTCATCCAGCTTCGTTCTCAGCTGACTCGGCACATGAGCATATGCGATACTTCCGAATACTCGTAAGTGTGAGACGTCGGGTTTCACTCCGCTCCATGCTTCTAAAGGAGTCATGTTCCGCACGCTTTTTGTGGGACATCGGTTTATCAGATAAACCGCACAGTCAACTACTTCTGCCCAAAACTCCATGGGCACTCTCTTTGTCTTCAACATACTTCGGTCCATGTTGAAAATTGTTCTGTTTATCCTTTCGGCAACTCCATTTTGTTGAGGTGTATATGGAACCGTAAGAGGCCGACGGATTCCATTGTCTTCGCAGTAAGCCTCGAACTCTTTTGAAGTAAATTCGCCTCCTCTGTCTGATCTCATAGCCACAATTTCAAAGCCACTTTCTTTCTCCACAAGGGATTTAAATTTCTTGAAGTTGGAGAAAACCTCCGATTTTTGTTTCAAGAAATAAACCCATGTTTTTCGACTAAAGTCGTCGACAAATATGAGGAAATAGTTGTTTCCACCATATGAGCTTGGCTTTATTGGTCCACAAACATCTGTGTGAACTAACTGCAGTGGTTTTGTGGCTCTTGAGAATGTTTCCTTAGGAAAACTTTTTATAAAATGTTTCCCAAGTAAACATCCTTCACACAGCTGATCCGGGTGGTCTATTCTTGGCAAACCTCTAATCATATTTTGTTTATACAATAATTTTAACCCTCCAAAATTAAGGTGTCCATACCTAAGATGCCAGAGCCATGACGAGTCTTTCACACAGGCAGTCAGACATCTCGCGACGTCATTTTGAATGTTCAGATAGAACATCCTATTTCCCGTCATTGGCACTTTGTCAATTAGTTTTCCTTTCTTGTCTCTTATGAAAAGACTAAGGTTTTCCATATTCATCCTATAGCCTTTTTCTAAGAGTTGTCCCAAACTTAGTATATTCATTTTTACGTTAGGGACATAATAAACATCAGAAATAAACTCATGATTTCCATTTTTTAACTTAATTAAAAATTTTCCAAGACCACTCACCGGAATTTTCGCTCCATTTCCGAACGTCACGTTGCCGGAAACTGATTCATCAAGCTCCACGAACTTCTCCTTCGTGCCGCACATATGGTTGCTTGCTCCCGTATCAAGCACCCATGTACAATTCTCACTGTGGTCACTTCCTTTGAATGCCACCAACAAAGTCTGATCTCCTTCTTTTTCTTTATTAGCATAGTTATCTTTTTCTTCGACGTTATCCGATGAAAACCAACAATCTCGAGCATAATGACCACGTTTGTGACAATTATAGCATTCAACTTGAGATTTGTTATTCCTTGGCCTATTATTGTTGCGCCATGAATTATCTCCTCTGCCACGACCTCTTGTGGAGCTTGACCTCTGGACCCTTTGATCATCGTCATTCTGCTTGCCTCTTCCTCTTCCGTCATAGTAGCCACGTCCTCTTCCTCTAGCATTACTACTAGTGCTTTCTCCTTTGTCTTTCAAAGTGAGCTTTGCTTGTAGAACTTGTTCTACTGCTCCCTCTTTGCTTCTCTTTTTCATTCTTTCTTCATGGGCTTGTAGCGATCCCATGAGCTCATCCACGGTCATGGTTTCGACGTCTTTGGACTCCTCAATTGCGACGACGATATAATCAAATTTTGGAACGAGTGACCGCAATATTTTTTCGATCACACGATTATCACTCATGACCTCACCATTTCTTCTTAGTTGATTGACAACAACTAGAACTCTTGAAAAATAATCCGATATTAATTCTGACTCTTTCATGGATAGAGACTCAAACTCACCTCTTAGAGTTTGCAATCGCACCTTCTTTACTTTGTCCACACCTTTGATGGAATTTTGAAAAATCTCCCATGCCTGCTTTGCATTAGCGGCTCTTGATATTTTCTCGAAGGACGACTCATCCATGCCTTGATAAAGAAGGAAAAGAGCTCTTTTATCTCTCTTTCTAGAAATACGTAGTGTATCCTTTTCAGCTTGTGGTAGCGCCGCTTCATTTTCTGGTTCGACATAACCTTTTTCTATTATCTCCCATGCATCTTGTGAGCCTAGTAACGCCTTCATTTGAATGCTCCAGTTATCATAGTTTTCTTTAGTGAGTTTAGGAATTTGGAAGGGAAACATCTCAGTAGCCATTAGGATCTATGGCTCTGATACCAGTTGTTGGAAATGATTTTGGTTTAAAGGTAATGAAAATAGGTAAACAGGCTCACGATCTCTTGGTGTTTAAACAAGATTGTATTTTATTTACTCAAAAAACTTTGGTTGCACAGAACTTTAATTAATTTTCTTACAAACTCAAACACTCACTCACTCACTTCTTTTTTTTTTTTTTTTTTAAAGTAGATCTACTCAATCACTTGTAAAGTAGATTTTCCTGAAGCCTCCTTTGGGAATTTTATAGTGTAGAAACTTTCTCTACTAACATCAAGACTTAGTATTTCTCTTTGATCATCTGTGTTAACCTTAGTCAAATTCGAATTCAGTCTTCCAGGAACATTATACAGCCAATGAAGACAACCATTTGCGAACACAGTATTCCAGCTACAATAGAATGGAAAATGACTGTCTTTCGGAAAAACAACATCCCTCCATGAATCACCAACACAGACGGTAACAATCCTACAGTAGTACTCCTTTTTATCTTCATTATAACCACAGCAAACAACCTTGAACTTTTCCGCGTTTGCATCATAAGCTAGATTAAGGATACAATTTAATGGTTCAGCAACATTTTTGTTAACAACTGGCCGTGGGAGCTTAAGTAAACAACCTGTAACTGGATTATAAACATGTAGACTAAAATTCAGTGCATCCCCGTATATTTCAAAGCATGATATTAATACTAAACCATATAAAGAATGTTTGATGTCAAGTTGTTTGTCAATTAATCCAGTTTCTTGTCTAAACCGAGAAACTCTTTTTTCTTTCTTATTAAGATCAAACAAAACAATACCTTCTTCTTCTCCTTCTTCTTCAGTATCATCATCATTCAATAGATCATCATTAAAATATTCTTTATAATGTGAAGAAAGCATGATGAATCCAGGATTATAGTTCCGACGCGAATGTAAACCGATAAACAGGGGATCTTTAATGATTAAATGAGACCATGATTTGCATACACATCTAAATTTCCCTAAAATATCAATTGGTATTCTAGTAAGTATTTCATACAAAATAATATCATGTGAAAGAGAAGATGAACTACTGTTCAATCTGTTTCCTGAAACACCACCGCTGTCCTCGTCCACTTCGTTCTTTTGTGTTGTCATCAGAATCAAATCTCTGGTGGTGATGAAAATTTAAGAGAGATTTCGGCTAAGTTGATTAACAACATATATGAACAATTGTATAAGCTCTCTTAACCCTATTTGGGTGCCAGAGACATGTATTTATATTAAGCTTAATGGACATGTTACATTGGACTCTTGACATACAAGAAACCGACATATATGTACGGACTATATTTAGACCAAACTATATATATATACATTGGACTATACTCTTCACCCCCCTAAAGCTGTACACGGTGGTAGACAACGTGAAAGCTTGTCACAGAGAAACCGAAATCTGGCAGTGGACAACCCTTTAGTGAAAAAATCAGCAAGTTGATGTGTAGTAGTAATGTAGCACAAGTGGAGATGTCCCGAAGATATACGTTCCCTCACAAAATGATAATGGATATGAGTAATTATAAAACATACATACAACTCCGTCTCGTCGAGGTTACGGTTACTCTTAGCATAAATAACAAGCCTTTGAACCCCTAGGTGTCCCTAGTGGATGAGTTATAGTCTCGTGAAGGTTTACAAGAGGTCTACCTATAAAACCTATATTTCCAACTCCAACTACCTGTGAAAAATCCATGAACGAATCCAAAATGGCTATTGGAGGAGGTACCCTGATGCAAATCCAAATTAATATATATTGTAATTTAAGCTCTACTCAGAAAGTTGAACAAACCACAATACTCGGAATCTGACTGACCACAATCACACATGAATAGATTAAGAAAATGGATATAGAGGTAGATGTTTGCGAATGTTAACAAGTGATCGGTGTTTCCCATATCTGTCTGAAAGTCACCGCCAAGATGAACCTATGCATCCTATTGGATTGAGCTACTAGTATGAATCACTTTCAGAAAATGATTTATAGTTGAAAAAGTTTTAGATTGAGGTATATTTGGGTACCCTCATCTTTTCAATTGGTATCATAGCAGGCAAACACGAAAAGATCTAACAATCTGTGTTTGGTGCGATCCAGCTTATAAGACTGGAATCTAAAAATGGTTTTTATTGAACCTGATAATGATTCAGTTAACGTAAAGCAAGGTATCAAGAGTTTTGAATTAACACTTGATGATTGCATCTACGAATCAATATCTGAAGAAATCTTCACTAAAAATTCTACTAGACAAGTTAATTTTGTTAATGATGTAGAAACCGATGACAACTGGAAAAAATTTCTAGAAGAAAGAATGAATGATATTTCCGACGATGATGACTCAGATTTTGAACGAGAAGTTGAAGAGGATACCTCAGAATACTCTAAACTACTGAATCCTTTGAAAAATAAAAAACTGAGTTCTTCGGATTTCGTTGTCTTATGACTCCTCTTTGTCGTGAGAACAAGAAATTGAAGAAGGTTTTTCAAGGATATTATATTGGTTATCAAATTAGTGATTCTCTTCTTAAAGATCGTATAGACAAGCTAAATTCATCAGCATCTCACATCAAAATCTTGGATGAAAGGAAACCGGATCTCATGTTCTTCAATTTCTTCGGGACATCTCCACTTGTGCTACATTACTATTGTGGAGGTAGCGCTCATGTATTCTCTCTCGATTATCATGATTATTCTAGCGTATAGATTCCTAGAGCTCATGTTTTTCAATTTCGGTCCTCATCCTTTCTCTTTCGCAAGCTCTGCGAATTTGTGCGGCGTTATACCTCTCAGCTTCACCTTTAACTACTTGTTTATTTCTTTGCATTTCTCTCCCATGTAATATCCTTCTTCCTTCCTCCCGATTTTCTTCGCCATCTTGAGTATTTCGTTCTTGATGTTGCTCGTTCCTCTGATTTCTGTTGCTTTGCTCATTTTGATAATTTTCGCCCTGTTGAACGTAACGATCTTCAACTATTGATCTTTCTTTGCGAATTCCTCCATTAGGATTTTGTACATCTTCTTGAATATCCTCAGCAATATCCTCTTCAGGTGAATCTTGTCTCCCTCCTCTTATAAATGATCTTGAATTTGACCTTGTGGTACTCCTTGACTTTGTATTTTGCAACCTTATATTTTCCATTCTCAACTCATGATTTTATCGTGTTAAATTTGCACATTCTTATGCTTTTAATCTCCTTTCTTCAAATAGTATTTTTCTAAATGCCTCTAGTGTTTGATTTTCCTTTTCTCCATGAATTATTCCTCCTTCCACTTCTCTGTCTCTCTCCATTTGTCTCAATTGTTGTGTTTCTTCAATTTCCTCTGCTGAGTCTGTCCACCAAGTGTGTACACTAACTCTATCATAATCAATGTTTCCACCTTGTACTGGTGCCTGTTGAATTGGAGGTTGAACTCGTTCTTCTCCATTGTTTTTTTCTCCCATCCTGGAAGATTCCACAGTTTCATTTCTTCTCCTTCCAGCGATTCTTTTACTTCTCCTTACCATTTCAAAAATCTATTAAAAATTACACAAATTCTTCAACAATTATTCCGATTTTTTCAAATCACAACAACAACTTTCAACCCTATCTTCAAACTACCTTGAATCTTTTTCAATCATTCCCTGTTTCTAGCGCCATTATGTAGTTGCAGGAAATCCCACAACTACACCCTGTTAAGATCACACAAATGTTTACTCAAATTTCAAGAACTACTATCTAAATTTTCTTATAATTTCTTAAAGATCTTACAAAGAAAATAAGAGTTCCAGGAAATCAAAATAACTCTTAGACTTTCTCTCTCTTATTTTCTCTCTAATTCTCACTAAAAATATCTCTCCCTCTTTCAAATCTGCTTGGCTCTATATATATGTATTACATAGTGGATGACAACTAAGTTATCCTTTATTTTTGGATCTGGCTGGCGGTATTCTCGCAAGCTTACAGTGGTTTTCTTCGCAGCATTCTTAAATCTCGCAGGATCTTCACACTTTCCTCATGATTAGGCTAACGTCACTTGCTACATCATTCTTCAAATAGTCTGCGATGGTCTTCGCAAATTCTTGTTGTTATAATTTCGCGGAGATATAGATGTTGCAAGATTATGATCCTACAACACTCTTTCTTATCTGAATCCTTTTGATATTTTATATCAGGAAGGTGAAGCTTCTAGCTTAAGGGTGGGAACTCTTGGAAACAAATATGAATACCTTGACAAGGAAACAATTATTGATGTGGCAATTCAGACTTGTGAAGAGTCAAATGAAGATTCTGAAGACAAAGAGAACAAAATATCTTCAAGTGATGAAAATAAATCTAGGAAATTGAGGACTCTTAGGGATATTCCACTTATACAACCAATGACAAAAAAGCAACATGTGGAGAAGCTTTTGAATGTAAGTGCATTACTTGGTGTTCAGGATACTAATAAGAACCAGCGACTGATATGGAACTTGCTAAGCTAGGTTGGAAAGGTGAGCAATCAAATGAGAATTTAGGCATAGGTAAGAGAACTTCTGTTAAAAAGAAGAAATAGTTCACAACAAGCTTGCTCCACCAAAAGTCCAGTTCATGATGTGGGATGCCATGCACAAATCGATACCAACCAGAACTATGCTTCATGCGCGCGGAGTGGAAATTCAGTCGAACCTATGCCTTTTATGCAACATTTTGGAAGAGACACAAGACCATATATTTATACACTGTGAGATACCAAGAGCTATCTGGGAGAAGTTTTTGGCTTCACTATAAGTTTTATGGGTTCTACCATCAACTTTTCCGAACTTTTTACTCGGCTGGAGAATGTTTGGACTGGGAGAAAGATTTAAGGTAATATGGCACTTACTTCCTTTCGCTATTGGCTGTGAATTATGGATCGAAAGAACCAGAAGAGGCATGGAGGTAGGCATAGGGATAATGAGGAATTGGTGTACGCAATCAAGTTGCATATTTATCTATGGAGCTCTACAACAGATATTTTCAAAAGCTTTACAACGACTCAGGAATTGTGCATCAATGGGAGGATATCATCCATATGCAATTGAGGTTTTTTTGGTTTTTCGAGTGGCTTTCTTTGTATATTTCCTCCTGTAATTACCACCTTATTTTTATTTTTGTATATCCTTTTTCCTCAAAAAAATAAATTAAAAAAATAAGAAATAGTTGTAGGACGTCAGCACTTTGTTGTAGCTTGTTTTAGCTTCTTTTTGTTGTTTGGGGAGGCTTTTTTCCTTGGGATTGGTTGTTTGGGCTATCGTTTTCTTAAGCCTTTGTGCACCTAGTGTGCTTCTCCTTCTGTAACTTCTTTTTTTCTTTTTAATAAAATCTTGACCTTTCTACTTCAAAGATTAATCACGGGATTATGAAAGTTATGTTTTTATTAAGAATTTAAATTATGTCACTATGGGTATTTGTGAACAACAATTCTAATCGAACTGTCCAGAAAACAACTGAAAAACCCGCCCCCTCACAGTTTTATCGAAAACCTGTGGGACCCGTCCCTGGAGAGTTTAGTAGGGGGCACATACATTGTGTGTGGCAGTTTTTTTGTGTTGTTTCTTGTTTTTTCCGTCTGACAAGACTTTTTTATTTGCGAAGGCCTATTCATATGAACGGTATATATAACATTCCCACTTTCGATAGTGTTCACACTGGTTATGCTCAGACCGGTCAAAACGCATTTTCTGGAACTTAACCTGTTTATCATGCGTTGCTGAGAACTATCAAGTGTTTCATAGAGAAATTGAAATAAAATTTATATACTTTGGTACACTGCGTATTCCCGAAAAGATGAAGACGACGCAGTTGAGGCATGTTCTCTGCAATGGCTAGTGCTTCATGATTACATTCTTTGTGTTGCCGAATGTAGCCTCGACTGTTAAGATGGAATGATTTTAGCCGAGTGCATAATTTCCCAACAGTTTTAAGCATATCCGCTGAGAAAGAACAGTGACATATCTCAAGTTCCTCCAGCAAGGAAGCTTTTTCAGCCATGTTAATCAATGCATCATTGGTAACTTTACCGCAAGATACAAGACGAAGACATCTTAATGAACCGGACCTAAAAACATATAATTAATAATACGTAAGAGTTACAAAAATATTTTTTAAAGGTAGATAATAACTGACTGATAATCAATTAAACAACGGGGTTAGAGATAATTCACATTCCTAAACAAGCCATATACGGTACACAATACATGACAGAAAAATCAAAAACAAAACAAAACATATTTGAGAGTTATGTTTCAATTACTTATCAACAATATAATCTAAAAGCTCGTCACGGCCAAATCGTTCCATAGAAAACTTAGCCAACTGGCCACAATTCCTATCCACTGCTTATTTCGCCATCTTTTCCATATAATACTTAATCTTAAACCAACCGTACAAACTATTCTTGCCACAACTCTAGTTTACTACGTCTTTCTCCATCTTTTCTAGATGGTACAAGTGATGTTGAAACGAACACAACTCTTTCCACCTATTCTGCATATCTACAGAAATATCTATTGAACGAAACATCAAAGGATCTTTGGAAACTTTTCTCCATACCGAACATAATGATTGAGCATTAAACAAGACATCCATTTCCCTTAATTTCAGAAATATATGAGAAAAAACGTCATGAGGAATGTCAAGCCAATTTCTAACTTGTTCTTTTTTTTATGATGAAATCCAGGTTTGATTATTGTCCATGATTTCTAACTTCCTCTTCTTTCTCTGATAAAATGGAAGTGTATTATTAGGAGGCATTCTCCACAGCTGCGAAAATTCCCCCCTAATTAGATAACCATGATGAGAGGAAAAAAAAGAAGATGAACATATAGAGTGTCATGTACCTGCATAAGAGAGGAGGATGGCCCATATCATAATTAGCGTGGTAGTTAGCTTTTAATATTAATTGTTATAGTTAATTAGAAGTACAATGGATGGTTGGGATGTAACCATCTGTGTGGTTTAGTGATCGTTAGATCGAGCTGGATAAACCTAGCTTTATAAGGCTAGTGTCTCTGTAATGTGAGGACTAATCAATTCATATTCCAAATATCGATTGGTTGTGTTCGTATGAACCGGCAGGCTTGATTCTTCGGAATTAAGAGATTTATCAGTGTTTATGATCCAATCCTGTTATGTACATCTAGGTACATAACAATTGGTATCAGATTCATGATCCTGCGTACCCGATTCGTGATGGGAGGAGGTGATCCAACACTACAGGAGGTTGCTGCTCTACAACAATTCAGGGTGAACGATTATCGGTGTTAGAAGATCAAGTAAAATATATTAATATCAAATTGAGTTCTATCCATGGAACTCTGAATCAAATACTGGTTCTTCTTCCAATGCCAACGATTCCTTCTTCAAATTCACCACCAGATCCTAGTTCTATACATGCATATTCAAGTAAAGTTGCAATTCCTACTAACTTAACTGGAGATTTCATTATTTTTTCATCTGAGAAAACAACATCAATTCCTACTGGTGTTGATGCCGAAAAATATTCTCTTAATTTCGAATTGATCCCTCCATTTTTCTTCATCGATAAATAAGATGTTGATTCTCTTCATGGTGTGAGGTTACAATTTGAAGAACATTCAGAATTCAAGATTAATGGCTTCTCCGAGTTGAATCAAATCAAAATTAGTGAGGTGACATACTCTTCCCTGGAATTTTTTATCAACAAGTTTGAGAGGCAGTTCGCAAATCATGAATACTTCAAGGAGTTGTTGTCCATTTTCTACATCAAATTACACTGTGTGGCATGTTCTTCTTCTCTCCTTATTGCCACTCATTCCTTATTTGATCGAGGTAAGTATACTGTGATTTCATCACTTACTTATAAGAAATTGCTTCTTAAATTGCTTCTTAGCCTGGGGTTTGACTCAGATTTGCGGTTTCAAAATTCGTTTCCTCGTTTATGTTTTACAGATGTTACAATTATGGATGCGAAGAAGCTATTTGTCCAAATGGCTAACAGGGGTGGAATTTTGTTCCTCTTGTTTGCTCGAGTAATTTCTATTGAGATTAGCTGTGAGAACCTTGCAAGGTCAACAGATTTAATCGTTATTGACAGCAAATTGAATTTTAGGATGCGTAGAGAAGCACTTCTTCCTTTGCAGCTGGAGTGTGAGTTGTTTCTTGAGACTTCCTTACAGTTGGACCGTGTCTTTAAGTTTCTTATGTTCAATACTTTCACAATACTTCACCCTGGGTTCTTATATCTGAAATCATGGAGTCTTTTTCATATTGTGATAGGGGTCCATATGGATCAGGGTACTTGGTTTAACCAACTTACAAGAACTAGTGCATTTTTTATGCAGACATCGTCGCAAATGTCCCAGGTGGTCAGTTCAACTGGTGATTTTTCTTATGAGAACTTAATTTTTGTGTTGATTCCTAGCTTGGGGTACCACTTAGACTTTTCGGATATAAAATTCATTGTTCTTCTATGTGTTACTGATGCTGACATTATTGATAAGAAGACACTGACTGTTCCAATGGCTGCAAGTGGTGGAATTTGGTGTTACTCATGTCCGGTGGAGCTTGAATTGTGGTGATGCTTATTTTCTCTTGGAGTTTACACTGGGACAAGGTTTACGTATGGAAACTGCTATTCCAGTAACTGAGTTTTATGTTACTACTCTAGGTGAACGTATGCAGGTATATCCATATCCAGCTGATCTTCAGTATTCATATTCTGCTGGACTTAAATCTTATGGTTGCTGCCACCTATTGAATTTAATTTACCACCCCATGAGAGGCTATATCAAGTTTGAATTCTTGAGAGCGATCATGGGAACTCAAAGCTGGGTCACAGTGCATTATACTCCACCTATACTTGTCTGTGCTGATGTTCATATCTTGTTGAATTTGTTTACAATCTATTTCACCAAGGTATACTTCTTCACTTACCCAATTCGGCTTACTTCTATATGTGCTCGTTTACCTACTGCTACGTATATTCGCTTCATATTTGATCGTGGTAAGGAAATTGAACCTGTTCAGAGGTGGTCCTCTTAAGATAGATATAATTGTGACGGCAACTCTGCTCATGAGCTGATTTTAGAAATTATGTACTATTTAGTTCTGCTGTTTAGTGTCTTGAATGTATTTGAGTTTGTTATAAATGGAGAAAGGTGTGATGCTCGTCAGTTGGTTAATGAACTGCCACACTAAGTTTATATTCCTTGGTTTATTTTTACACTACTACTGGCAAGGAATTGGGAATGTGGCGGGGTACCACAACTGCATATGTTTCAGCAGTTCTGTTTTTTTGCAAGTAGCAAGTATTATGACAAGTACTTCATGGAGTCAAGTGGGTACCCGTCACCATCTACTCAACCAATCTGGTCACCACTGCGAGTTTCTACTAGTCTTCGCTCACCATTTCTAGAGAAAGCAACGGCTGTATATTCCACATTCTCAACCAAGGGCCTGCGGCTACAACCTTCTCTGCCAGACCCACTGCCGAGGCAGAGCCATCTGTTGGCAGAAATGCGATACTTTTTACTATATTCGGTCAACACCTTTTGCAGCCAGCTTCCCAGGGTAATGTTTGTTGATTTCAAGCAGCTATGTACATTGTCCCGTTGCTCCCAAGTACAAAGATGCTAAAACCTGGGTTGTTTTCCTTCGCACTTAACAAGCTGGCAGTTTTGAAACTTTGGACGTGTTGTAGCCACATGTGACTCGTTACTTATGACCCCAGATTTTCAAAGTTCACATCCTTAAGGACAAGGATGTTCTCAAGGGGAAGGGAATGTCATGTACCTGCATAAGAGAGGAGGGTGGCCCATATCATAATTAGAGTGGTAGTTAGCTTTTTAATATTAATTGTTAAGTAGTAGTTTAATTATAGTTAATTAGAAGTACAATGGATGGTTGGGATGTAACCATCTGTATGGTTTAGTGATCGTTAGATCGAGCTGGATAAACCTAGCTTTATAAGGATAGTGTCTCTGTAATGTGAGGACTAATTAATTCATAATCCAAATATCGAGTTTATCGATTGGCTGTGTTCGTATGAACCGGTAGGCTTGATTCTTCGGAATTGAGAGATTTATCAGTGTTTATGATCCAATCCTATTATGTACATCTAGGTACATAACATAGAGGTTCCAATTTAACCGTAAACTGATGCTTAGCTCTAACGCAACTCTAAAAACGATGCTTAGCTCTAACGCAACGTAACAATATAATGCTATATTTGGGTTCCAGAGGCATTAAACCACCGATTTCTTTCAAACTGTGGCACTTCCGCACTGTCATAGACTCATAGGCATGCACATCAGGCATACACCCAAAAATAAAAATCATGCATCTTAGGAAATTATTCGGCTTATGTATTTATTTTATTATCAAAGAAATATGGGATACGTACTCTCCGATATCGTTTTTACAATTATGCCAAAGAAATAACAGTTAATATAATAAAAACAAAATATTAACCGTTATTTCAAAGAAATAATAACGGTTAAAAAATAGATTATTATTTCTTTGATAAATTATTATGAGTTAGAAATTCGTGTGTTGCATGAATATCATGGACGTATATACCATAGAGCTTGGTGACAATATCAAATTTGGTTTCAAATATCCAATCCCCTCTTTAGTTAAAACCCTTTAGAAATCCTTAGGATGTTGAAGGCATGTCATGGACATATCTACGGTTATTGTATATATACCACAGAGGCACAGAGCCTTTAAATAATTTGGAGAAAGCCACTTCTGATGCTTCTCTACGAAGGATGGTCTTGGAATAGTGGATATTTTGAATTTTTATGTCTTTGTTGGTATCTGTTTTGCAGACCTCAACTTCTTTGTAGGGACTTGATTTAATGGGATCATAAGCGATGTTGACGCTCGATGCGAGGAAACACAGGGAAAGACCAGGTTTCTGCATGTGGGTGAAGGGTATGGTTTGCAGTACTTCATGGACGGATTGTATATGCTTTATTTACATAATTGTGTACTGGAAAATACTGGATGCAATGTTTGATACTCGGGCTTTGAGTAACGGAAATGATTTTTGATCAGCCTTTACGGCCAGCATTTATAGACAACTGCTGATGTGTCAGCCATCTGGACTGGAAGACAAAACTAAAAATTCAAAAATCCTGGTTTTGTTGACTAACATAAATGATTAAATTATTTAATTAAAACAAAAAGTCCATCTCTTTTTATTGTTCTTAGAAAGTAATACAGTTTGGTGTGCTGTAAATCATATTCATTTTTTCGAATCTAATGCAATGTTTCTTCCATTTCTTTTTTGCCTTTTAAGTACAAACTGCAAATCAAGTACAATCATACCCAATGTTGGCACTAAAGTATTTGCGATTGTGAATCTCAATTACAACCATACTAAATGAAAAAACTTAATGGAAATCGCTAACCCCTCATAGATTTCTCTGTTGAGTTTGTTTATTTTTGAACTCTTGTTGTTCTGTAGGATAATGAAGATTAGTGATAAAGGGTTCATAGTGAATTTGTATTTAAACAAGAAAATTCAGGGGTTTTCTAAGTGCATTCAAATTGTGAATGTCAATTAAGATTCGGTTAAAATCAGAACAAAACCCATTTCTATTCAAGTGATATTAGACAATCCTGCGTATTTAAGTATAAGAAATCAATAATTTGAATTTAACCATACGAAGTGATCTTTCTTTTTGGGGAAAAAATAGGTTTTCTTTAAGGTTTCTCTATTTCTCTATCAGAACTCCTTAAACATATCCATACTAATAACATTTTCATGATCTTACCCAATAATTCGATTCCGACATTCAATTCAAAGTACTTTATATATAACTTTCACTATTGATTTTCCTAGTAAACAAGAGATGAAAGGAGTTTCTAAGGGTTTTTATAATTTACACTCGCAGAGAAAAGAATGAAGAAAGAATGAAAGATAGCTTCAGATCAAAAGAGAATTGAGAGAGAAACTAGAATAAATTTATTCTTTTTCGTAATGCTACCAAAGTCAACAAAATCAATTGTTTTGAATTCTTCGTTTGTGTTTTATGTCCAGTTGGCCGACACATCAGCAGCTGTCCATAGAAGCTGGCAGTGAAGGCTGTTCAAATAACACGATTGTTAAAGTAATTGTGTATTTTATGTAGGCTTGCGACAAGATAGGTTCTAAGTTTTTTCATTTGTTACATATTTTTGGATTTACATATTTATTTGTTTGTATGATTGCCTGGTGAGGGCATCGAATTCGCTTTAAAATCTCTAATCCCTTTCTGTAAAAACGGTTAGGATCGGTCACTACATCAACATGGTACACATGTTAGAAAACAGATCTCAGATGTTAAACCAGACTCGAACAACAGTTGAATCTGGATCCAACATGGAATAAAAACAAATTGTTTAAAGCATGGTTCTAAATATCGCAATCCAAGTGTTGAGCGACTTCTCTGCCATTTGGAAGGTGAGCAACAAGTGTTTTTCAAGGATACATATTATATAGCTGGGGTTCTAAATACAATTCTAAATACAATGAGCGTCAGCAGGAAAAAAATTTCTACTTTGTTTTGAGGAAAATAAGGAATTTGAGGAGGCTAGGGAACTGACTTATGCAGACTTCCCGACAAAGTTCGTCTGAGACAATATATGAAGGAGTGGAGGAAAAGAGTACAAAGAAATGCGGTTGGAAGGTTGTACAATGCTCACCCTACTTCAGGGGAAAGTACTGTCTTCGTGGAAAGATACCGTCTTCGTATTTTGGTGAACATAGTGAAAGGTCAAAAGATAGCAAAGTTATGCAGAATTAAGAACAGTTGATGGAGAACCCTATGAAACTAATAGAGAAGCATGTACTGTACATGGAGCCTTGGAGTGCTCCAGGTCAAAGCTCTGGAAACATTTTAGGGTATTCCATTTAACGTATAACATGAGGCTGATGAACATGGATTCTAATGATGAATAGAAACAAGCCATATCAGCATCCAAGCATCCAGTAAGCCAACATGGATAAAGGAACCCGATGACTTATTAATTCAGTCTAATGGATATTCTGTTGGCTCGATTATTGAGAATACTTGGAGGTAAGACTTACATTCCGAAAATCAATACTACAGCCAACAGAGTCAAATCTAACTTTTATTTTGAGGAGGGTGTAGTTTTCGATTAAAGTTTGCTTTACCATATACACAAGAGCCAAGGTCAGAGCATGAATCATGTAGGAATCTATCTTCCAAAATCAATTTTCTCTCATGGTCAACATTACCTTGCAACATCAAGGACAACGAGCTAGGAAGGACTAAAAATTCTGAATGATAAGACATAAGACAATGTGCCCGAGGGATATACACAGAATGATGTCTACAGAGAGATATTTATCAAATTGCATTAGATTAGCAATTTTTTCCAGAATATTACATTTTTTTTTTTGCTAAATCACAATTTTATATTAAAGAGAAACAAAGCCACCAAATTACAGGACTGACCCATTTAAGACTTATAAGACAGACCCAAATAAAAAAAGAAGCTAAAATAAAAACAGACAGGCCCAATAACAAACTGAGCCCAACTGTCAACTCAAAGGATAAATCTTACATAAAACAAATCACTCTCTGTAATATATTGTATTTGGAATTTCAACCTGAGTTAAAAAAGATGGCTTCCCTTTATGTATGATAGTTGCACCTTGAGATAAACCTGTGCCTTGTCTTGCTAAGTTTCCAGCTGAAAAGTTAACTTATTTGTAGCAGTCTTCATACTGAATGTCAGCTAACTTGTTGGTTTCCTGTAACCATCTAGCCATCAGGTACCAAGGAACCACATTATTCTTAAAGTTCTCCATCACTGTTTTGTCAGATGCTCTGATGATAACATCGTCACACTGCAGTTTTACAGCCCATTCAGTGGTACATACTATTGACAAGATTTTATCAATGTAACTTGTATCTATTCCAACTCCTCCATAAATAGTACCAATGAACTGACTTTGCTGAGTTCTAGAAATTATCCCATAACCTGTTGTACCAGGATTACCATTAGCTACACCTTCACAACAAAACAGAGTATAACCAAACTTTGGAGTTTTCCACTGACATTATTTCATAGAGTAGTCTGCAATTTTTCTCTGCTCCAGCTTGAAGAAGTGAATGATATTTGTATCATAATATGATATCCATTTTACACCATTCATTCTATAACTTCCATAAAACACAAGGCTCATAATTCTTCTTTTATAGCATTCCAAATTTGGGAAAATAACTTCATGAATCATCTTGTTCTTCTGAAACCACAGTTCTCTCAAAATGGCACATGAAGATATAATCCAAACTTATTTAACAAATGGACTTTTATGTTTAGGAGACTTGAAAATATCATAGAGGGAGGAAGGTACTTGGAAGTTAAAAATTTGCACTAACCATTGCCATATATTTATGTTGAAACTGCAAGACCAGAGAAGGTAATTCATGCTGTCTTGATCTTGTTTACAGATGCAGAACATGGAAGCTAATGGGTAACCTTTAGTTACCATCTTTTCATCATCTGTGTATACTCCTTGTTGTATCTTCCAAATGTTACTGGAAATCCCTGGATGCAAAAATGGTTTCCATATCTGAGAAGGCCAATGCACTTTGGGTTCCTTGTCTCTAATTTTTTCAACAGGAGCAGTAGTAGTGAAAACACCTTTCACATCTCCACACCACACAACCATGTCATTACCACCAATTAATTAAGGAAGATAAAAAGGAATATACCTTGTAATTCAGTAGGAATTCTCCATGCACCATCAACTAGTAAGTCTTGAACTCTAAGATGTATATTGTTTTGCACTGTGACATTGTAACCAAATATGTCAACTAAAGGCATGTCTCCTACCCAAGTATCAAATCACACTGAAATTTTACTTCCATCACCAATATACCATCTTACATTATTTTTGAGGTCTAACCAAGCCCATTTTAAACCTGGCCATACAAAAGATAACTTCCACTGAGTGCACCATACTCCATTTTTATCCTTATACTTGGCAGTAATTTTTTGCCCAATCTTCCTCTGAGTTGAGTAGTTTCCACATCATCCTCATCAAAAGAGCCTTATTTATAACCATTAACCTTATGATGCCCAAGCCACCTTCATTATAAGGAGTACATACTTTATTCCAATGCAAAGTATCATATTTTCTGTCATCACTATCTCCAGTCCATAAAAAGTTTCTTATTATTTTTTCACAGACCTTAATAATAGAGCTTGGACATTTGTAAACAGCCATATTATAAATGAGAATGTTGTAAATAATTGACTTGATAAGAACCAGTCTATCATGGAATGATAACAGTTTGCCTTTACATACTACCAAATCTCAGGTTTTAGAATAACTCCCAAATATTTATCTAGGAAAGAAGTAAGTTCCATTTGCAACAAACTTGAAATTTGATCTTTCCTGAGAGGACTGCATCCATCCACAAAACACTTAATTTTTTGTTTATTTATCACTTGAACTGAACTATCTTGGTAGATCTTGAGTAAGTTGAGAATAGATTCTAAGCTTTTCTTTGAACCATTGCTGAATATGAACACATCATCTGCAAAAAACAGATGAGTAGGATAAATTCCTTTTTTAATTACCATTGGCTGAATTTTTCTAGTTTCAACTAACTTGGTTAGACCTCTACTTAACACTTCTTCCATTAACACAAAGAAAATAGGAGAAAGATGATCTCTTTGTTTCAATCATCTCTCCATGGAAAAAAATCCTTTTGGACCCCCTTAACCATAACAAATACTTTGGCTGAGAAGAATAACACTTGAAGCCAATCACACCAAGATTCAGAAAAACCATATTTTTTAAGTACTTGAAGTAAAATTTCATCTCACAAAGTCATAAGATTGTGAAATATCTAGCTTAAGACCCACATTCCCCCTATTCTTGTATGACTCATTTAATTCACTAACTCTGAAGCCAACATCACTTGTTCTTGTATATTTCTGCCTTTTATATAGGAAGCTTGCTGAGAAAAAATTAACTTAGCCATTAAACTGCTCATTCTTGTTGATAATTTTTTTTTGAATACTTTGAAGCTGAAGTTGCTCAGGACAATTGGCCTAATTGATCTGGCTTTTTAGCATTTTGAGTCTTGGGCAGTAATACTAAAAAGTTGGAATTGAAGCCTCTTGGAATGTATTTTCTCCTCCAACAATACTGGATAGCTTCCACAAATTCTTTACTAAGGATCTCCCAACAAGATTTGTAAAAAACTCTTGAGTAGCTATCAGGCCCTAGTGCTCCATCTGCATTCATACTCCATAATGCCTTCTTAATTTCATCTGAATTTGGAACACTTTCAAACATAATTTGATAGCATCATCAACAAACTTAAGTTGTTGTAGATTTAATCTCCTAATCAAATAGAATCTCCACGGATTTAAGCTTTCTTCAAATAAATCATCTGGCAATTCTATGGATGGGATTACTTGAGTTGAACCTACCATATTGACCTTATTTAATTCAAATTCAGTGATTTTAGGACTAGAATCCATAAAACCACCTGAGTTAAAAGCTCTTAATCGTGAAAGAAAATATTAAACAACGAAGATTGATTGTTTATTCACCTGAATTTCACCTGAAATTAATGAATCTGAACGCTGAAAACAAAAAAAGAAAAAGAGAAAATTCACCAAGTTGCAGAGGTTAACTCGCCCGAGTTGGTTTCACCTATTCCCTCTTCCATCACCAATATACCAGCTTACATTATTTTTGAGGTTTAACCGTAAGGATCGTCAAGATCGTCAACCCTATTAGACAAGTCAACAGACGATTTAACTTCTAATGACTCGATTAATTAGACATGAACATTAATTAATAGAAACTAATCTAACAATGATATAGGTACAAAACTAGTATCACTAGATACATCTCGAAAAGTTACGTGGAATGGACTACTCGAATGTGTCATTTGGATATCAGACGAAGAAAATTTCATCCGATTAGTATGAATGGAAAATTAGTCATTTTTCCCCTAAACCACATGGCTTCTCTTATCCATTTCATGGGTGACTTTATCATTTCATCTTTGGTATTATCACAAAAACGTGTCGAAGAGAAACTCATTTATCTTTTCTTCTTCTCTTTTCTTTTTATTTCTTCTTCTTCTTCTCTTCTTCCCTGTTCTTTCTCTTCTCCTTTATGTCGAGCTCAGTCCATAATATTTGAGTTCTTTTGTGCGGGAGCTTCATAGAAACCTTGTTAGATTTATGAAGTGAGCGAGGTGGTGATGTTACTGAAGCTAAATAGTTTTGGGAAAGCAGAGAATTGGTAAGCGAATTTAAGGTTTTGTAATTTAATGATTTTTCTATGAAATCATTTTAAATTGATGAATTGTTGATGGGTTTAGTCTTAATTGAAGTAGAGATAGGTGTATGAGTTTTAATTTGAGTTTCTTAAAGAAGTAGAGTCTCAAATTAGGGTTTTGGTAAATTGAAGATGAAGATTGGGGTTTCTTGTTGATTTGAGTTTGAGGAAGAGGAGTTAAATGTCGTGGATGATTAGGCTTAGAAAAGGAGCTGTTGATGCTGTCTGGGAATTGAATTGGTAACACAGATGAATTTATTAGTGGATTGAATGAAAAATTTCTAAATTGAGAAGCAAGAAAAGGATGAACTGGGTCTTTGAAGATTTGGTTAAGATAATTGAGCTGAAGGTGCAGGTGATAATGGGAATGAGATGGTGGTTCTAAAGTTGAGATATGGAGGTCCTGAGATGAATTGAGGTTGTTGTGATTCAAATGCAGGTAAAGAACATGAATGTTCTGTGGTGGAGGCAATGAACATATGTAAGGGATGATTGTGTTGATACTGAAATAGTTAAGCTGGAGTTGTAGGTGTTGTTCAATTGGTAACAGTGGTGGTGGTTCTGTAGCTGTTGGTGATTGTGATTGTGTATGAAGATGGAGGTATGAGAAATGAACTGGTGGCGCAGAATCTTGAACTGAGGTTAAATGTATGGGTGTTAGGCTATGTCTTGCTCAACTGGTAATGAGCTTTAATGTTGTGGTGTTGATTTGGTAGAGGAGTGCAACTGATTTTGGTAGTGTTGAAGGTTGGATGAGTTATGTGACTATCTGGTGGAGTCTGATGGTTTGCAGTGGCAGATGAGATGGAGATGAGTTTGAATGTGTGGGAAAGGAATGAAGTATTACAGGGAAGTAATGAAGCTGTCAGTGTTATTCAGTGAATAATTGAATTGAAATGGATATGTGGGTATGTGCTTGCACTGTCATTGTAGTCTGAGTATGTGTGGAGTGATAATGAAAGGTGGTGTTATTTTGAGCTGCAGGTGTTGGTGCTAGTCTGACTTAAGGAAGATTAGATTACAGTGGAGTTGTTGTTAGAAGTTGTTGTTGTTAGAGTTATTCTTTTGGTATTGATATTAGTAGCAATAATTGTATGAAATCTTGTATCTTGAATTTAAATATGTTAGTCATCCTAGTCAGTTAGCTGACTCATTTTGTCATATGACTTAGTGTATCTGACTGAGTTAACTGAGTTGTTAGACCTGACCAAACCTGACTCAGTGAGTCTTGACTAAGTGGAATTCTTAAAGATCTTACAAAGAAAATAAGAGTTCCAGGAAATCAAAATAACTCCCAGACTTTCTCTCTCTTATTTGCTCTCTAATTCTCACTAAAAAATCTCTCCCTCTTTCAAATCTGCTTGGCTCTATATATAGGTATTACATAGTGGATGACAGCTAAGTTATCCTTTATTTTTGGATCTGGCTGGCGGTATTCTCGCAAGCTTACAGTGGTTTTCTTCGCAGCATTCTTAAATCTCGCAGGATCTTCACACTTTCCTCATGATTAGGCTGACGTCACTTGCTACATCATTCTTCAAATAGTCTGCGATGGTCTTCGCAAATTCTTGTTGTTATAATTTCACGGAGATATCGATGTTGCAAGATTCTGATCCTACAACACTCTTTCTTATCTGAATCCTTTTGATATTTTATATCAGGAAGGTGAAGCTTCTAGCTTAAGGGTGGGAACTCTTGGAAACAAAGATGAATACCTTGCCAAGGAAACAATGATTGATGTGGCAATTCAGACTTGTGAAGAGTCAAATGAAGATTCTGAAGACAAAGAGAACAAAATATCTTCAAGTGATGAAAATAAATCTAGGAAATTGAAGACTCTTAGGGATATTCCACTTATACAACCAATGACAAAAAAACAACATGTGGAGAAGCTTTTGAATGTAAGTGCATTACTTGGTGTTCAGGATACTAATAAGAACCAGCGACTGATATGGAACTTGCTAAGCTAGGTTGGAAATGTGATCTATCAAATGCGAATTTAGGCAGAGGTAAGAGAACTTCTGCTAAGAAGAAGAAATAGTTCACAACAAGCTTGCTCCACCAAAAGTTCAGTTCATGATGTGGGATGTCATGCACAAATCGATACCAACCAGAACTATGCTTCATGCGCGAGGAGTGGAAATCCAGTCGAACCTATGCCTTTTATGCAACATTTTGGAAAAGACTCAAGACCATATATTTATACACTGTCAGATATCAAGAGCTATCTGGGAGAAGTTTTTGGCTTCACTAAAAGTTTTATGGGTTGTACCAGCAACTTTTCCGAACTTGTTACTCGGGTGGAGAATGTTTGGACTGGGAGAAAGATTTAAGGTAATATAGCACTTACTTCCTTTCGCTATTGGCTGTGAATTATGGATCGAAAGAAACAGAAGGAGGCATGGAGGTCGGCATAGGGATAATGAGGAATTTGTGTATGCAATCAAGTTGCATATTTATCTATGGAGCTCTACAACAGATATTTTCAAAAGCTTTACAACGACTCAGGAATTGTGCATCAATGGGAGGATATCATCCATATGCAATTGAAGTTTTTTGGTTTTTTGAGTAGCTTTCTTTGTATATACCCCTGTAATTACCACCTTATTTTTTATTTTTATATATCCTTTTTCCTCAAAAAAATAAATAAAAAAATAAGAAATAGTTGTAGGACGTCATCACTTTGTTGTAGCTTGTTTTAGCTTCTTTCTGTTGTTTGGGGAGGCTTTTTTCCTTGGGATTGGTTGTTTGGGCTATCGTTTTCTTAAGCCTTTGTGCACCTAGTGTGCTTCTCCTTCTGTAACTTCTTTTTTTCTTTTAAATAAAATCTTGACCTTTCTACTTCAAAGATTAATCACGGGATTATGAAACTTATGTTTTATTAAGAATTTCAATTATGTCACTATGGGTATTTGTGAACAACAATTTTAATCGAACCGTCCAGAAAACAACTGACAAACCCGCCCCCTCACAGTTTTATCGAAAACCTGTGGGACCCGTCCCTGGGGAGTTTAGTAGGGGGCACATACATTGTGTGTGGCAGTTTTTTTGTGTTGTTTCTTGTTTTTTCCGTCTGACAAGACTTTTTTATTTGCGAAGTCCTATTCATATGAACTGTATATATAACATTCCCACTTTCGATAGTGTTCACACTGGTTATGCTCAAACCGGTCAAAACGCATTATTTGGAACTTAACCTATTTATCATGCGTTGCTGAGAACTATCAAGTGTTTCATAGAGAAATTGAAATAAAATTTATATACTGTCGTACACTGCGTATTCCCGAAAAGATGAAGACGATGCATTTGAGGCATGTTCTCTGCAATGGCTAGTGCTTCATGATCACATTATTTGTGTGGCCGAATGTAGCCTCGACTGTTAAGATGGAATGATTTTAGCCGAGTGCATAATTTCCCAACAGTTTTAAGCATATCCGCTGAGAAAGAACAGTGACATATCTCAAGTTCCTCCAGCAAGGTAGCTTTTTCGGCCATGTTAATCAATGCATCATTGGTAACTTTACCACAAGATACAAGACGAAGACATCTTAATGAACCAGATCTGAAAACATATAATTAATAATATTTTTTAAAGGTAGATAATATCTGACTGATAATCAATTGAACAACGGGGTTAGCGATAATTAACATTCCTAAACAAGCCATATACGGTACACAATACATGACAGAAAAATAAAAAACAAAACAAAACAGATTTGAGAGTTATGTTTCAATTACTTATCAACAATATAAGCTAAAAGCTCGTCACGGCCAAATCGTTCCATAGAAAACTTAGCCAACTGGCCACATTTCCTATCCACTGCTTCTTTCTCCATCTTTTCCATATAATACTTAATCTCAAACCAACTGTACTAACTATTCTGGCCACATCTCTAGTTTACTGCTTCTTTCTCCATCTTTTCTAGACGGTACAAGTGATCTTGAAACGAACACAACTCCTTCCACCTATTCTGCATATCTAATGAAATATCTATTGAACGAAACAACAAAGTATCTTTGGAAACTTTTCTCCATACCGAACATACTTATTGAGCATTAAACAAGACATCCATTTCCCATAATTTTAGAAATATATGAGATAAAACGTCATGAGGAATGTCAAGCCAATTTCTAACTTGTTCTTTTTTTTCTGATGAAATCCAGGTTTGATTATTGTCCATGATTTCTAACTTTCTCTTCTTTCTCTGATAAAATGGAAGTGTATTATTAGGAGGCATTCTCCACAGCTGCGAAAATTCCCCCCTAATTAGATAACCAAGATGAGAGGAAAAAAAGAAGATGAACATATATAGTGTCATGTACCTGCATAAGAGAGGAGGGTGGCCCATATCATAATTAGCGTGGTATTTAGCTTTTAATATTAATTGTTATAGGTAATTAGAAGTACAATGCATGGTTGGGATGTAACCATCTGTGTGGTTTAGTAATCGTTAGATCGAGCTGGATAAACCTAGCTTTATAAGGCTAGTGTCTCTGTAATGTGAGGACTAATCAATTCATAATCCAAATATCGAGTTTATCGATTGGTTGTGTTCGTATGAACCGGTAGGCTTGATTATTCGGAATTGAGAGATTTATCAGTGTTTATGATCCAATCCTGTTATATACATCTAGGTACATAACAATTGGTATCATATTCACGATCCTGCGTACCTGATTCATGATGGGAGGAGGTGATCCAACACTACAGGAGGTTGCTTCTCAGCAACAACTTCAGGGTGAACGATTATCGGTGTTAGAAGATCAATATCAAATTGAGTTCTATCCAGGGAACTCTGAATCAAATACTGGTTCTTCTTCCAATGCCAACGATTATTTCTTCAAATTCACCACCAGATCCTAGTTCTATACATGCAGATTCCAGTAAAGTTGCAATTCCTACTAACTCAACTGGAGATTTCACTATTTTTTCATCTGAGAAAACAACATCAATTCCTACTGGTGTTGATGCCGATAAATATTCTCTTAATTTCGAATTGATCCCTCCATTTTTATTCATCGAGAAATAAGATGTTGATTCTCTTCATGGTGTGAGGTTACAATTTAAAGAACATTCAAAATTCGAGATTAATGGTTTCTCCGAGTTGAATCAAATCAAAATTGGTGAGGTGGCATACTCTTCCCTGGAATTTTTCCTCAACAAGTTTGAGAGGCAGTTCGCAAATCATGAATACTTCAAGGAGTTGTTGTCCATTTTCTATAGAAAATTACATTATGTGGCATGTTCTTCTTCTCTCCTTATTACCACTCGCTCCTTATTTGATCGAAGTAAGTATACTGTGATTTTATCACTTACTTATAAGAAATTGCTTCTTCAATTGCTTCTTAGCCTGGAGTTTGACTCAGATTTGCGGTTTCAAAATTCGTTTCCTCGTTTATGTTTTACTGATTTTACAATTGTGGATGCGAAAAAGCTATTTGTCCAAATGGCTAAGAGGGGTAGAATTTTGTTCCTCTTGTTTGCTCGAGTAATTTCTATTGAGATTAGATGTGATAACCTTACAAGGTCAACGGATTTAATCGTTATTGACAACAAATTGAATTTTAGGATGCGGAGAGAAGCACTTCTTCCTTTGCAGCTGGAGTGTGGGTTGTTTCTTGAGACTGCCTTACAGCTAGACTGTGTCTTTAAGTTTCTTATGTTTAATACTTTCACAATACTTCACCCTGGTGGTAGGCTCGGAAATATACCTATTATTGTGTATACTGCAAGTGCATAGTATCGACAAGCAACACAGGGCAAGCACAGGTCGAACCACAGAGACTTGGAGAGTGTAGAAGTTGATTCTAAATCCTTACTTAGAACTGATTCAGAGAGTAACCAAAAGGGGTTTAATTTTGTCGATATGACGAGATATTGGCAAAGACTTAAACAGAAAGTAATAATGAATTAAAATATGCAATTAAATCGAGGTGTAAACACTGAGAATATGGATACTAGGGTATTCAAATCCACCACTAACTTATGATATGCATTCAACTTGTAATATCATTCTTGTCCTTACAGCAGATTCAAGTTTACCGTATATCTAAGGTGTTTCTCCAATGGATAATTTAATCACAACTAAAGTATTTCTCCAAAGCATTAACTATCTAATTAAAGCACAACTAATCTGAGGATCAATATTTGGTTAAGCATGAGTTGTAGCATAATCAACATAGAGATATTCTAACTACAATGGATACATGGCATACATTGTGAGAGAAAGATGTTGACAAACTTGGATTAAATTATATCTTTAAACAATTCTAAACTTTCAAGAACAAGATACAAGATATGAATACATACCAATGAGTTACGGCTTCATTTAAACCCTAGCAAATGAAACTAGAACATGAATAACATTACAACAAAACTGAAATTTGATAAACTAACATGAACAAGCTATTCTTGGATGAGTTTTCAACACAACAAACATCTCTATTTATACACAAAAATTCTCTCACACTTGGGATTCGAATTTTACTGTAGCAACCACTCAACAATTAAACAAAACATGTTTTCTTAATTGATGGATAGAATGGAATACAATGGGGGTGAGGTGGATGTTTTGGAAAGAATCCAATGGGGGTGAGGTGGAAATGGATTTGGGTCTTGGGTTTTGGATCATGGGTTGTTTAATCCCATGAATTTGTAAACAGGTTTCCACTGATGCGCGAGCGGGTTGCAACGCTTCCAACTTTCTTCTATTTTGTCTTCTCAATTCTTCCAAGCTTTATTTAGTACTTAAAAACACAAAATTAATTAATACAAATATTTATTCTTGAAGATGGTAAGAATGCAGAATTTGGGATAATATATGACTTTGAAGCGCGAAAGATGAGTTAAGTGCCAATGAAAAGGTGTATGAATATGCAATATTTGGCACTCATCAAATACCCCCAAACCTGAATTTTACTTGTCCTCAAGTGAAACAGAAATCTAGAAATGCTAACTATACCACTGTCGCTGGTCTCTCGAATGCATTTATCGTATGCACTAAGCCTTTAAACCCCTAGGTGTCCCTAGTGGACGAGTTGTAGTCTCGTGAGGGCCTACTAAAGATGTACCCACAAAACCTTCTCCAATTTCAGAGCATCCATAGAAACGTCTTCGTCTTCGGTCTTCAACTGTAGATGATGAACTTCGTAATTTCGTAGAACCTTGACAATTTGTAACCAATTTTTTTTTTTTTTTTTTAGTGACCCGCTAAACAGCTGGTCATCAGATAACACACTACAAAAGACCCGCTCCACAACTGGTCATAGAAGACAAAAAAAAATGCAAAAGACTACAAAAGATCCTACAAAAGACCCGCTACACAGCTGGTCATAAAAAATGCAAAAGACTACAAAGGATCCTACAAAAGACCCGCTCCACAGCTGGTCATAAAAAATGCATAAGACTACAAAAGAAAACCTACAAAAGACCATCTCCACAACTGGTCATAAAAAAACAACAACAAAAGACTCATAACGCCATATGCAAATACTCCCCCAAACCTAAATCTAACATTGTCCTCAATGTTTCAAAAGATGACAGAAACAACAACAAACCATGAGAACAAAATAGATTCAAAGGAAAGAGATTACCAAATGCAAAAAGGTTGGTGATAACCATAGAAGGATGAATTCTTTGGTTAGCACAAAATATATACAAAATACAACTTAACCGGTTCATGAAACAAGATTTAACAATATCTACTGGATTATATACAAAGATTCACCATACACTAGCAATCTAAAGAGTTCAGGATCAACCCAAAAGATGAAGTGCAGAAATTTTAACAATCTCACATAATTATGATATGATAGAAATGCAAGTGAGAAAGTAAAACAAAATGAGATACCCCCAAACCTAGATTTTTCAATAGTAATACTTTTGGGAACGAAATCTAACAATTTTAGGGGTTCAACACGCAGAAGGTCTAGCTCAAAATGGGCTTTGTTCGGGATGGGAAGAGAAACATCAATGCATTCCAGATATGACTTCTCAATAACAGGATATTTAGTGGACAAAAAGTCCAAAAGATTTTGAGATGCACATAACTCTAACCCTAGGTTTGGAACTGTCAACCACATCGATTCAGCACACTTAAAAGGAACAATTCTTAGGTCCACTACAAGACCATCAGTTGGTGACTTAATCAGGAGAGTAGGCACGTCTAAGTTGCTCATATGGATGAGATCAAGAGTACCATTATCATTAGTTACATTAAAATCTCCTAAGTCATCTACAAGTCCTACATCATGCTCACATTCATAGAACAATTCAGAAAGACCCAAATCAGTTTCATGATCATCCAAAGTTTTATTCTCATGCATAGAAAAATCGAAAGAGACATCATGTTGTGACCTAGGTATAGAATCATACATGTCAATTATATTTTCATGCATAAGATCATTAGTGTCGACAGGAGATTTAACATTTTCTAAGTCAGACACAAGAAATGTGTCATGCTCTTGTTCACAGGACAATTGCACAGGCTCAAGATCAGTATCAACATCCCATGTATATGGAACATTAGAAGAAACATCACTCATTAAGGTCGAGGCAGAGAAGCCTATTGTCTCTCGAACCCAAAGGTTCGACAATATTTTCAATAAAAACATGTTCTTCTAACATAACATCATCATCATTATCATCACGTAAATGCTTTTCCCTATTCAAAATCGTAGTATTTCTAGTCCCTTCATTTAAAACAGGTTCATATGCAATATCGCTTGCACGAGTAAGACTAGGCATACTATTTTCACATTTTATTTCATTAGGACAAACAAACATTTCATCCCGAAATTCCTCCTTCCTACATTTTGTAAACGAATCAAATTCATTTTTAATAATGCATTAAGTTGTTCGATGGAAGGAGAGTCTTCAAAAAATAGGAAATTCATAATCAATGCTATATGGTTTATCATGCAATACACTCCTAGCATTATTTTGTTCGATGAGTCTGAGATTTTCCTCCACAGATTGAGAAGTACAAAATTGTTCAACTTCCCACTGTGGTGGATGATACATATGTGCAGGGTCATTAGGGTCTATAAAATACTGATCGCAACCTTCGAAAGGTTGATTATGGTCCCAATGACTATCAACTTTGTAATCTGTTGGCATTTCATATTTTGGATTTTCATGATATTCTCTAGATTGCCTAAAATCATGCAAAATATAGAAATTCTCAGCAGGATGGCCTAAGCCTCCACATAAGGTACAAGCATAGATTTCAGATTTCTTAGAAGAATTATATGCGACAGATTCATGCATTTGCATTTATAAAGCTGCAGTTCCAGCTTCTAACTGGTCCAAAAGTGATGATTGTGAGAGTTGGGCACTGTAAAGATGTTCATTTTCACCCTGTGGTGGATGATACATGTGTGAGTAGTTACTAGGGTTCATGTATTGATGCTCATGACTGTGAAAATGTCCATAATAATCCATATAACTAGTGACATCATGGTCTGTTGGAGTTTCATAATGTGAAGCATGCCCGTAACCAAGCTCTCTGATGGGTTTGTTTCTATCCACACATGCAGACCAGAATCCTGACATAATCTCTAACTAGCACTAGGTTTGTTGCAGAGATTGGGATGTACACACTGAAAACAGACCAATATATTTTTTTTCATTATTGGTTTGTTTTTATTTTTTTTCAAGCCCGTTCTCTAATTACCTCGGGCATACATTAGAAAAACAAAATAAAAGAAGAAAAATCATAAACGGAAGGGAAGTTCTATGAAATCGCAAACAAGGCTGACTCTGCCACAGAAAACCTACTGATTTCTAGCAAACAAAAAGCATGATGGTTCCACTTAGATTGTTTTCTAGACCAGCTTCTAATCCTTCGAAATGGAATTCGTTACAATCTGAGCAAACTCCTCTGGAATCAATCCGAGTTTAAGTAAATTGAATAGAGGCGAGGGAAGCTGCTAGATATTTGATACCCAAGGCCTCACTGTATTACAAGGCGGCGCAGTCACGCATTCAATTTACAGAAACCGTCATGAACTTCGAAGTATGCTTAAAGAGTAACCAATATTTTTCGAACGACTCTCCTACTAAGCTCGTTACCTTATAGGTTTTGTTCTATTTCAAATTTTAAAGCTTAGGTTCGTGTATGTATCGTTTTCCTAAGGCGGGCAAGAAGAGAACAGTGATGAAATCCGAACCCTTATCTTGTATGGCCAGTCCTTGACCTTTACTAGGAAAATAAAACAGCCGTATTCAAATCCTCAACATATATGCAACCGAAGGAATACAGTAACTCGCTAACAGGGGATTCGCGAGTGTTTCGACAAACTTACCTCCCGTACCATACGGGGGGTGAACCGTTGTTGTCGACTCGGGCCACGAATCCTATGTCATGAACGAACTCGAGGGGCCGAGGTGATATTGTAATCACCGTCCTTCTCTACAAACAGTTTGATATTTAATACTACCCTTCCATAGGGTTTAAAAATAAAAATAAAAATAGAATGTCCAAGTCCAAAGTCCAAAATAAAGTGCAAAAGAAAAAGAAAATTACAAGAGTAAAGGAATCCTAATACAAACTAAAAATAGATAAATAAAATAAACTCTCTCTTTTTTTTTATTAAAATAAAAACTTCTTCCGCTTCCTTTCCTTCGCCTTTACAACAGCTACTCAAGCACCTGTTGAGCTCAAACGAGGTAGTTAGGGTTTCGAAGTTTTAAAGCAAAATCAAAAAAATCAAAAATCAAAAATAAGTGTAAAATTGACTGTGAATAGTTACGCTGCTACAGTAAAATACATGTTGTATAGTGAAATACATATTGTCCAGTTATTATGTACAATGAAATACCAGTTGTACAGTGAAATACTATTGTACAATGATTTATGTACAGTGAAATATGAACTGTTCCAGGAGATGAAATATGAACAGTGACAGGAGATAGAAACTTCAACTACACCGCTACCGAGTCCCCGGAAACGGCGCCAAAAACTTGGTAGCCTCGGAAAGATACCTATTATTGTGTATACTGCAAGTGCACAGTATCGAAAAGAAACACAGGGCAAGCACAGGTCGAACCACAGAGACTTGGAGAGTGTATAAGTTGATTCTAAATCCTTACTTAGAACTGATTCAGAGAGTAACCAAAAGGGGTTTGCTTTTGTCGATACGACGAGATATTGGCAAACACTTAAACAGAAATTAATAATGAATTAAAATATGCAATTAAATCGAGGTGTAAACACTGAGAATATGGATACTAGGGTATTCAAATCCACCACTAACTTATGATATGCATTCAACTTGTAATATTATTCTTGTCCTTACAGCAGATTCAAGTTTACCGTATATCTAAGGTGTTTCTCCAATGGATAATTTAATCACAACTAAAGTATTTCTCCAAAGCATTAACTATCTAATTAAAGCACAACTAATCTGAGGATCAATATTTGGTTAAGCATGAGTTGTAGCATAATCAACATAGAGATATTCTAACTACAATGGATACATGGCATACATTGTGAGAGCAAGATGTTGACAAACTTGGATTAAATTATATCTTTAAACAATTCTAAACTTTCAAGAACAATATACAAGATATGAATACATACCAATGAGTTACGGCTTCATTTAAACCCTAGCAAATGAAACTAGAACATGAAGAACATTACAACAAAACTGAAATTTGATAAACTAACATGAACAAGCTATTCTTGGATGAGTTTTCAACACAACAAACATCTCTATTTATACACGAAAATTCTCTCACACTTGGGATTCGAATTTTACTGTAGCAACCACTCAACAATTAAACAAAACATGTTTTCTTAATTGATGGATAGAATGGAATACAATGGGGGTGAGGTGGATGTTTTGGAAAGAATCCAATGGGGTGAGGTGGATGTTTTGGAAAGAATCTTGGGGGTGAGGTGGAAATGGATTTTGATCTTGGGTTTTGGATCATGGGTTGTTTAATCCCATGAATTTGTAAACAGGTTGCCATTGATGCGCGAGCGGGGTTGCAACGCTTCCAACTTTCTTCTCTTTTTTGTCTTCTCAATTCTTCCAAGCTTTATTTAGTACTTAAAAACACAAAATTAATTAATACAAATATTTATTCTTGAAGATGGTAAGAATGCAGAATTTGGGATAATATAATACTTTGAAGCGCGAAAGATGAGTTAAGTGCCAATGAAAAGGTGTATGAATATGCAATATTTGGCACTCATCACTTGGGTTCTTATATCTGCAATCATGGAGTCTTTTTCATATTGTGATATGGGTCCATATGGATCAGGGTACTTGGTTTAACCAACTTATGGGAACTAGTGCATTTTTTAGGTAGACAACGTCGCAAATGTCCTAGGTGGTCAGTTCAGTTGGTGATTTTTCTTATGATAAATTAATTTTTGTGTTGATTCCTAGCTTGGGGTACCACTAAGAATTTTCGGATATACAATTCATTGTTCTTATATGTGTTACTGATGCTGACATTGTTGATAAGATGTCACTAACTGTTTCAATGGCTGCAAGTGGTGGAATTTGGTGTAACTTGGTTGAGCATGTCCGATGGAGCTTGAATTGTGGTGATGCTTATTTTCTCTTGCAGTTTACACTGGGACAAGGTTTACATATGGCAACTGCTATTACAGTAACTGAGTTTTATGTTACTACTCTAGGTGAACGTATGCAGGTATATCCATATCCAGCTGATCTTCAGTATTCGTATTCTGCTTGACTTAAATCTTATGGCTGCTGCCGCCTATTGAATCTAATTTACCACCCCATGAGAGGCTATATCAAGTTTGAATTTTTGAGAGCGGTCGTGGGAACTCAAAGCTGGGTCACTTTGCATTATACTCCACCTGTACTTGTTTGTGCTGATGTTCATATCTTGTTGAATTTGTTTACAATCTATTTCACCAAGGTATACTTCTTCACTTACCCAATTCGGCTTACTTATATATGTGCTCGTTTACCTACTGCTACGTATATTCGCTTCATATTTGATCGTGGTAAGGAAATTGAACCTGTTCAGGGGTGGTCCTCTTATGATAGATATAATTGTGACTGCAACTCTACTCATGAGCTGATTTTAGAAATTGTGTACTCTTTAGTTCTGCTATTTGGTGTCTTGAATGTATTTGAGTTTGTTATAAATGGAGAAAGGTGTGATGCTCTTCAGCTGGTTAATGAACTACCGCACCAAGTTTATATTCTTTGGTTTATTTTGACACTACTACTGGAAAGGAATAGGGAATGTGGCGGGGTACCACAACTGCATATGTTTCAGCAGTTCTGTTTGTTTGCAAGAAGCAAGTGTTGTGACAAGTATTTCATGGAGTCAAGTGGGTACCCGACACCATCTACTCAACCAATCTGGTCACCACTGCGAGTTTCTACTAGTCTTCGCTCACCATTTCTAGAGAAATCAATGGTTGTATATTCCACATTCTCAACCAAGGGACTGCGGCTACAACCTTCTCTGCTAGTCCCACTGCCGAGGAAGAGCCATCTGTTGGCAGACATGCGATACTTTTTACTATATTCGGTCAACACCTTTTACAGCCAGCTACCCAGGGTAATGTTTGTTGATTTCAAGAAGATATCTACATTGTCCCATTACTCCCAATTACAAAGATGTTGATACCTGAGTTGTTTTCCTTCGCGCTTAACAAGCTGGCAGTTTTGAAACTTTGGATGTGTTGTAGCCACAGGTGACTCGTTACTTATGACCCCAGATTTTCAAAGTTCACATCCTTGAGGACAAGGATATTCTCATGGGGAAGGGAATGTCATGTACCTGCATAAGAGAGGAGGGTGGCCCATATCATAATTAGCGTGGTAGTTATCTTTTAATATTAATTGTTAAGTAGTAGTTTAATTATAGTTAATTAGAAGTACAATGGATGGTTGGGATGTAACCATCTGTGTGGTTTAGTGATCGTTAGATCGAGATGGATAAACCTAGCTTTATAAGGCTAGTGTCTCTGTAATGTGAGGACTAATCAATTCATAATCCAAATATCGAGTTTATCGATTGGCTGTGTTCGTATGAACCGGTAGGCTTAATTCTTCGGAATTGAGAGATTTATCAGTGTTTATGATCCAATCCTGTTATGTACATCTAGGTACATAACATAGAGGTTCCAATTTAACCGTAAATTGATGCTTAGCTCTAACACAACTCTAAAACTGATGTTTAGCTCTAACACAACTCTAAAACTGATGTTTATCTCTAACGCAACGTAACAATATAATGCTATATTTGGGTTCCAGAGGCATTAAACCACCAATTTCCATCAAATTGTGGCACTGCTGCACTTTCATAGACTCATAGGCATGCACAACAAGCATACACCCAAAAATAAAAATCATGCATCTTAGGAAATTATTCGGCTTCTGTATTTATTTTATTATCAAAGAAATACGGGATACGTATACTCCGATATCGGTTTTACAATTATGCCAAAGAAATAATGGTTAATATAAGAAAAACTAAATATTAACCGTTATTTAAAAGAAATAATAACGGTTAAAAAATAGATTATTTTTTTTTGCTCAATCAATTGCCATTTTTATTACTCATTATGGTAAAAATTACAATTCAAATTACAAACCTGGGGAGAAACAATAAAGATAAAAAATAAAAACAAAACTCACATCGTATAGCCCACTACAGCCCAACAAAGAAAACAGGCCCAGTAATTAAGCTATGGTGAAAGTGTTAACAAAATCTATAGTAAACCTGATTTGGATATTCTAAAGCTGTTAAAAAAATTGGTCTTGTACTATAGCACATTTTTTCTCCTCTCCTCAAACCTGCTCCCTTCTTGGCCATTGTATCAGCAGAAAAATTCACTTCTCTCAAACTGTGTGCAATTTGTATATGTTGTAACAATTCCTTTATCCTTCTCCATCTAACATGAACAAGACAAGGTAGACTTCCTGACATAAATGCACTCACTGATGCTTTAGAATCAGAGTTGATACATATGTTGATTTTGTTATTCTTCCAAGCCCATAGATCTGTTTCACCAATCACAGCCATTACTTCAGCAATAAAGTTAGTTGCAATACCAATTCCTCTTGCTTTAGCATATTCACATTCTCCCCGATCTCCCCTGCATACAAAACCATATCCAGCTACTCCTGGATTACCTCTTGAATCCCCATCACAGCAAATGAGTGTTTGAACTGATACAGGTAAATGGAATCTAACCTCCACAATCCTTTGTTGTTTTATTGGTTGGTTGTTTATCTCAAAAAACTTGAAGATCATAAAATCATAGTTGCAATTCCACATACAACTCTTATTCTCACTGCACAATCCTTTGTGTATTGCTTTATTCTCCTCTTGAACTTTGTTAAGTCCACTTTCTCAACATCAAAACAAATTCTGTTTCTTTAGAACCATAGTTCCATCATTTTAATGGAAGCTACTAGAAGCCAGATATCCTTTACTGCTCCACTTTTAGTTTTAGTTTTAGTTTTTTTAACCACATCTTCATAGTCTTTTGGATTACATAATAAGAAAACTCCACCAACCCACTCCCATATCAATTGACTGAAATTGCAATACCACAATAAATGATCTAAGTTATCTGTATGCTCACCACATAAATAGCATTTTGAGGCTAAACTAAAGCCCTTGCTTTGTCTTTTTTCATTTGTAGCACAAATGCCTCTCACTATCTTCCATACATTACTTGCTGTTGTGGGGTGGAGAACTGGATTCCAAACATCCCTTGCCCATTTCACCTTTTGATACATTTTTCTAATCAATTCTACAGCTGATGCCACTGTAAACTCACCTGTCATAGTCCCTGTCCATACCTTGGTGTCTTTTTTCTTTGAAATGATAGGTAATTCATCTACTTGAAAGTATTGTAGTAACTTGGAGGGTATAAGCCATTCCCCATTGACTATCAATTCATCCACTCTCATGTCTTTAGTTTGTTGCATATATTCATCTTCATCATAAATATCAACCAAAGCTTTATCTTTAACCCATGCATCCTTCCATACTGAAATTGAAGCCCCAGTACCTACCATCCATCTTGTGTTCTGATTTACTTCCTCCTTCACCCATTTTAGACCTGTCCATATTGATGATTTCTTATACCCTGATATCCATTCACCTGTTGTTGTAGTATATTTAGCTCTCATAAATATGGCCCATTCATCTTCAGAATTATGTGTTTTCCGTACTAACTTCATTAACAAGGATTTATTTACTATCTCCAATATTCTTATTCCTAAACCACCTTCCTCCATTGGTGCAAAAGTCTCTTCCCATTTCAGATTAACACTCTTCCTCTCATATGGATCCCCTGTCCACAAAAAATTCCTTATAAGTCTCTCACAAATTTTTACCACACCTGCATGCCATTTATATACTTCCATATTGTAGATAGGTATATTGCTTATGACTGATTTTACTAAAGTGATTCTATCTTTAAAGGATAACAGTTTACCAACCTAGCTAGATAATCTACTTTGGATTATTTCAACCACTCCCTATACTGTGCTGGATTTAACATCTCCAGATTTCAAAACAACTCCCAAATACTTATCTGGCAGTTGAGATAGGCTCATTTCTAATTCAGAAGCAATTTGTTGATGTCTTGTAGCAGTAACACCACCAACAAAAAGCTTGCTCTTCATCTGGTTGATTACCTGACCAGAAGAATATTGATAGTCCTGGAGTAACTTCATCATCTTTTGTAAATTCCTCTTATGCCCATTGTAGAATAGAAACACATCATATGCAAACAGTATGTGTGTTGGTTGAACACCTCTATAGGTTACCATTGGTATTATCACTTTTTCCTCCACCATTTTGCTTAATTTCCTACTTAGGACATCCTCAACAATTACAAACAATATTGGTGATAACGGATCACCTTGTCTTAAACCCCTACTAACATCAAAAAACCCCACTGGTCCACCATTTATTAAAACTGATATTCTTGCTGAGGTAAAAGTTGATGTAACCACTTGATGCAGCTTTGAGAGAAACCAAACCTTTTCATAACTTCAAAAAGAAACTCCCAGCTCAAATAATTATAAGCTTGGGTAATATCAAGTTTTAAACCTACATTTCCTCCTCTTTTCTTGGTCTCTAATTCATTTATCAGTTCAGAAGACAAAACAATTTGTTCTTGAATACATTTATTTTTTATAAAATCACCTTGTTGTTCTAAAACAAGTTTCCCCATCAACCCATACATTCTTTTTGCCAAAATCTTACTAAATATTTTGAAGAAGAAGTTACTCAAGCCTATGGGTCTGAATTGATTAGGTCTTCTAGCACACTTCACTTTAGGTAAGAGAAATAAAAAATTGGAGTTTAAACCTCTTGGGATGGTACCTTTATTCCAACAGTATTGTATTTCCTTTATGATTCCATCACCAATTATCTCCCAAGCATACCTATAGAAAAAACCTGAGAATCCATCTGGTCCAGGAGCACTATCCGTATTCAATGTAAAAATTGCATATTTAATTTCTTGATATGTGGGTATACTCTCTAAAATAATGTTGTCTTATGAAGTAATTACTTGTGGTATAGCATCAAAAATTCCCTCCTCAAATTTCACTCCCTTATATTTGAAGTTCTCCTTAAAACGATTTTCTAAAGAAAAAGCAATAATTGCTTGATCATTAATTATAGCACCAGAATCATTTTCCAGTTCAGTGATATCATTTGCTGCTTGTCTAATCTTTATTGTAGTATGGAAAAACCTTGTATTTGTTCCACCATCCTTTAACCAGTTTATTCTTGACTTCTGATGTAGAATTGATTGGTGTTATTGTGTTAAAATTTCATGTTTACCTCTTGCCACCACCAAATTGTTCATCAGTAAGATATTACTTGGATTCTTGTCAGAAATGAGTGAAGCATTCAAAACTTCTTTTTCAGCTTCTCCCAGTTTGAGTCTTACATCACCAAAGACACTCCAATTCCATTCTTTTATTTTAACTTTCATTTTCTTCATCTTTTGCATATATATAAAAATAGGATTCCCTTTCACATTTTCATTCCACACTTCTTGAATAACTCTCTTAAAGTCTTCATGTTCCAACCACACTTTTAGAACTCGAAAAGGGATATTATGTGGCTTAGGTATTGCAACACTAGATCCCATTAAAGGACTGTGATCTGATATGCTCCTTACACCCACCTTATAGCTCCATTCAGAATACTTATCAATCCATTTTAAATTAGAAATAGCTCTGTCCAAAATACATACAATTCTTTTAACTCCATCTCTATTATTGCACCATGTGTAATGAATTCCTGAACTACGAGCTTGTATTAAATTAAAAACATTAATTGCTTCATGAAAATATTGCATTGCAACTCTTAAAGGAGTTCTGCCACCAACTTTTTCATCTACACTTAAAACAGTATTAAAGTCCCCAATTAATAACCATGGTAAGTCCATATCATTTATCTTCACTAGTTCTGCCCATAGTTCTCTTCTATTCACTGACAAAGAAGCTGCATGAATACCAAAAACCAACACACCTCTCACATTAACAGTGATTACTTGTCTTTTAATTGATATTACCTTTGGTTCAGTTATTGAAGAACTCCAAATAGCCAAATATTTCCTTTGTCACCACTAATTGAGTTATGAATAAGTTTATGATTCATGCCTGCTAACTTTAGACTTTTACTATCCTTAGAATTCCATTTTATTTTTGGTTAAAAAATAGATTATTATTTCTTTGATAGATTATTTTGAGTTAGAAATTCATGTGTTGCATGAATGTCATGGACATATATACCAGAGAGCCTGGTGACAATGTCAAATTTGGTTTCAAATCTCCAATCCCCCTCTCTATTTAAAACCCTTTAGAAATCCTTAGGATGTTGTAGGCATGTCATGGACATATCTACGGTTATTGGATATATACCACAGAGGCACAGAGCCTTTAAATAATTTGGAGAAAGCCACTTCTGCTGCTTCTCTACGAAGGATGGTCTTGGAATAGTGGATATTTTGAATTTTTATGTCTTTGTTGGTATCTGTTTTGCAGACCTCAACTTCTTTGTAGGGACTTGATTTCATGGGATCATAAGCGATGTTGATGCTCGATGCGAGGAAAAACAGGGAAAGACCAGGTTTCTGCATGTGGGTGAAGGGTGCGGTTTGCAATACTTCATGGACGGATTGTATATGCTTTATTTACATAATTGTGTACTGGAAAATACTGGATGCAATGTTTGAGACTCGGGCTTAGAGTAACGAAAATGATTTTTGAAAAGCCTTTACAGCCAGCCTTTATAGACAGTTGCTGATGTGTCAGCCACCTGGACTAGAAGACAAAACTAAAAATTCAAAACTCCTGGTTTTGTTGAATAAATTATTTAATTAAAACAAAAAGTCCATCTCTTTCTATTGTTCTTAGAAAGCAAAACAGTTTGGTGTGCTGTAAATCATATTCATTTTTTCGAATCCAAAGCAATGTTTCTTCCGTTTCTTTTTTTGCCTTTTAAGTACAAACTGCAAATCAAGTACAATCATACCCAATGTTGGCACTGAAGTATTTGCGATTGCGAATCTCAATTACAATCATACTGAATGAAACAACTTAATGGAAATCGCTAACCCCTCATAGATTACTCTATTGAGTTTGTTTATGTTTGAACTCTTGTTGTTCTGTAGGATAATGAAGATTAGTGATAAAGGGTTCATAGTGAATTTGTATTTAAACAAGCAAATTCAGGGGTTTTCTAAGTGCATTCAAATTCTGAATGTCAATTAAGATTCGGTTAAAATCAGAACAAAACCCATTTCTATTCAAGTGATATTAGACAATCCTGCGTATAAGAAATCAATAATTTGAATTTAACCATATGAAGTGATCTTTCTTTTTGGGGAAAAAAATAGGTTTTCTTTAAGGTTTCTCCATTTCTCTATCAAAACTCCTTAAACAGATCCATACTAATAACATTTTCATGATCTTACCCAATAATTCGATTCCGACATTCAATTCAAAGTACTTTATATATAACTTTCACTATTGATTTTCCTAGTAAACAAGATAAGAAAGGAGTTTCTAAGGGTTTTTATAATTTACACTCGCAAAGAAAAGAATGAAAGAAAGCTTCAGATCAAAAGAGAATTGAGAGAAAAACCAGAATAAATTTATTATTTTTCGTAAAGCTACCAAAGTCAACAAAATCAATTGTTTTGAATTCTTCGTTTGTGTTTTATGTCCAGTTGGCTGACACATCAGCATCTATCCATAGAGGCTGGCTGTGAAGGCTGTTCAAATAACACGGTTGTTAAAGTAATTATGTATTTTATGTAGGCTTGCGACAAGATATGTTCTAAGTTTTTTCATTTGTTACATATTTTTGGATGTACATATTTATTTGTTTGTATGATTGCCTAGTGACGGCATCGAATTCGCTTTAAAATCTCTAATCCCTTTCTGTAAAAACGGTTAGGATCGGTCGCTACATCAACATGGTACACATGTGAGAAAACAGATCTCAGATGTTAAACCAGACTTGAACAACAGTTGAATCTGGATCCAGCATGGAATTAAAAAAAATTGTTTAAAGCATGGTTCTAAATATCGCAATCCAAGTGTTGAGCGACTTCCCTACCATTTGGAAGGTGAGCAACAAGTGTTTTTCAAGGATAAATATTATATAGCTGGGGTTCTAAATACAATGAGCGTCAACAGGAAAAAAAAAATTCTACTTTGGTTTGAGGCAAATAAAGAATTTGAGGAGGCTAGGTAACTGACTTATACATACTTCCCGACAAAGTTCGTCTGAGACAATAATATGAAGGAGTGGAGGAAAAGAGTACAAAGAAATGCGGTTGGAAGGCTGTACAATGCTCACCCTACTTCATTGGAAAGTACTGTCTTCGTGGAAAGATACCGTCTTCGTATTTTGGTGAACATTGTGAAAGGTCAAAAGACCGCAAAGTTATGCAGAATTAAGAACAGTTGATGGAGAACCCTATGAAACTTATAGAGAAGCATGTATTGCGCATGGAGCCTTGGAGTGCTCCAGTAGGTCAAAGCTCTGGAAACATTTTTGGGTATTCCATTTAACAGATAACATGAGGCTGATGAACATGGATTCTAATGATGAATAGAAAAAAGCCATATCAGCATCCTAGCATCCAGTAAGCCAACATGGATAAAGGCGCCCGATGACTTATTAATTCAGTCTAATGGATATTATGTTGGCTCGATTATTGAGAATACTTTGAGGTAAGACTTACATTCCGAAAATCAATACTACAGCCAACAGAGTCAAATCTAACTTTTATTTTGAGGAGGGTGCAGTTTTCGATTAAAGTTTTCTTTACAATATACACAAGAGCCAAGGTCAGAGCATTAATCATGTGGGAATCTATCTTCCAAAACCAATTTTCTATCATGGTCAACATTACCTTGCAGGATCAAGGACAACGAGCTGGGAAGGACTAAAAATTATAAATGATAAGACAGAAGACAATGTGCCCGAGGGCTATACACAGAATGCTGTCTACAGAGAGATATTTAGCAACTTGCATTAGAATAGAAATTTTTTCCAGAATATTACATTTTTTTTTTTTGCTAAATCACAATTTTATATTAAAGAGAAACAAAGCCACCAAATTACAGGACTGACCCATTTAAGATTTATAAGACGGACCCAAACAAAAAAAGAAGATAAAATAAAAACAGACATGCCCAATAACAAACTGAGCCCAACTTCCAACTCAAAGGATAAATCTTACATAAAACAAATCACTTTATGTAATATATTGTATTTGGCATTTCAACCTGAGTTAAAAAAGATGGCTTCCCTTTATGTATGATAGTTGCACCTTGAGATAAACCTATGCCTTGTCTTGCTAAGTTTCCAGCTAAAAAGTTAACTTATTTGTAGCAGTCTTCATACTGAATGTCATCTAACTTGTTGGTTTCCTATAACCATCTATCCATCAGGTACCAATGAACCACATTATTCTTAAAGTTCTCCATCACTGTTTTTTTAGATGCTCTGATGATAACTTCGTCACACTGCAGTTTTACAGCCCATTTAGTGGTACATACTATTGAAAATATTTTATCAATGTAACTTGTATCTATTCCAACTCCTCCAGAAATAGTACCAATGAACTGACTTTGTTGAGTTCTAGCAATTATCCCATAACATGTTGTACCAGGATTACCATTAGCTACACCTTCAAAACAAAACAAAGTATAACCCAACTTTGAAGTGTTCCAATGACATTGTTTCATAGAGTAGTCTGCAATTTTTCTCTTCTCCAGCTTAAAGAAGTGAATGATATTTGTATCATAATATGATATCCATTTTACACCATTCATTCTATAACTTCCATAAAACACAAGGCTCATAATTCTTCTTTTATAGCATTCCAAATTTGGGAAAATACCTTCATGAATCAGCTTGTTCTTCTGAAACCACAGTTCTCTCAAAATGGCACATGAAGCTATAATCCAAACTTGTTTAACAAATGGACTTTTATGTTTAGGAGACTTGAAAATATCATAGAGGGAGGAAGGTACTTGGAAGTTAAAAATTTGCACTAACCATTGCCATATATTGATGCTGAAACTGCAAGACCAAAAAAGGTAATTCATGCTATCTTGATCTTGTTTACAGATGCAGAACATGGAAGCTAATGGGTAACCTTTAGTGACCATCTTTTCATAATTTGTGTATACTCCTTGTTGTATCTTCCAAATGTTACTGGAAATCCCTGGATGCAAAAATGGTTTCCATATCTGAGAAGGCCAATGCACTTTGGGTTCCTTGTCTCTAATTTTTTCAACAACAACAACAGTAGTGAAAACACCTTTCACATCTCCACTCCACACAACCATGTCATTACCACCAATTAATGAAGGAATAGAAAAAGGAATATACCTTGTAATTCAGTAGGAATTCTCCATGCACCATCAACTAGTAAGTCTTGAACTCTAATATGTATATTGTTTTGCACTGTGACATTGTAACCAAATATGTCAACTAAAGGCCTGTCTCCTACCCAAGTATCAAATCATACTGAAATTTTACTTTCATCACCAATATACCATCTTAAATTATTTTTGAGGTCTAACCAAGCCCATTTTAAACTTGGCCATACAGAAGATAACTTCCACTGAGTGCACCATACTCTATTTTTATCCTTATACTTTGCAGTTGCCCAATATTCCTCTGAGTTGAGTAGTTTCCACATCATCCTCATCAAAAGATCCTTATTTAACCATTAACATTCTGATACCCAATCCACCTTCATTATAAGGAGTACATACTTTATTCCAATGGAAAGTATCATATTTTATGTCATCACTATCTCCAGTCCATAAAAAGTTTCTTATGATTCTTTCACAGACCTTAATAATAGATCTTGGCCATTTGTAAACAGCCATATTATAAATGAGAATTTTGTAAAGAATTAACTTGATAAGAACCAGTCTATCATGGAATGATAACAGTTTGCCTTTCCATACTACCAAATAGTTCTGCATCATCTCCACCATTGGCCAAAATTTTTTTACTTTTGACTCTCTCAGGTTTTAGAATAACTCCCAAATATTTATCTGGGAAAGAAGTAAGTTCCATTTGCAACAAACTTGAAATTTGATCTTTCCTGAAAGGAGTGCATCCATCCACAAAACACTTACTTTTTTGTTTATTTATCACCTGACCTGAACTATCTTGATAGCTCTTGAGTAAGTTGAGAATAGATTCTAATCTTTTCTTTGAACCATTTCTGAATATGAACACATCATCTGCAAAAAACAGATGAGTAGGATAAATTCCTTTTCTAATTACCATTGGCTGAATTTTTCTAGTTTCAACTAACTTGGTTAGACCTCTACTTAACACTTCTTCCATTAACACAAAGAAAATAGGAGAAAGAGGATCTCTTTGTTTCAATCCTCTCTCCATGGAAAAAAATCCTTTTGGACCCCCTTAACCATGACAGATACTTTGGCTGAGAAGAATAACACTTGAAGCCAATCACACCAAGATTCATAAAAACCATATTTTTTAAGTATTTGAAGTAAAATTTCATCTCACAGAGTCATAAGCTTATGAAATATCTAGCTTAAGACCCACATTCCCCCTATTCTTGTATGACTCATTTCATTCACTAAATCTGAAGCCAACATCACTTGTTCTTGTATATTTCTGCCTTTTTATATAGGAAGCTTGCTGAGAAAAAATTAACTTAGCCATTAAACTGCTCATTCTTGTTGATAAAATTTTTGTGAATACTTTGAAGCTGAAGTTGCTCAGGACAATTGGCCTAAATTGATCTGGCTTTTTAGCATTTTGAGTCATGGGCAGTAATACTAAAAATTTAAAATTGAAGCCTATTGGAATGTATTTTCTCCTCCAACAATACTGGATAGCTTCCACAAATTCTTTGATAATGATCTCCCAACAAGATTTGTAAAAAACTCTTGAGTAGCTATCAGGATATGGTGCTCCATCTGCATTCATACTCCATACTTCCTTCTTAATTTCATCTGAATTTGGAACACTTTCAAACATAATTTGATAGCATCATCAACAAACTTAAGTTGTTGTAGATTTAATCTCCTAATCAAATAGAATCTCCACGGATTTAAGATTTCTTCAAATAAATCATCTGGCAATTCTATGGATGGGATTACTTGAGTTGAACCTACCATATTGACCTTATTTAATTCAAGTTCAGTGATTTTAGGACCAGAATCCATAAACCCACCTGAGTTAAAATCTCTTAATCGGGAAAGAAAATATCAAACAACGAAGATTGATTGTTTATTCACCTGAAATTAATAAATCTGAACGCTGAAAACAAAAAACGAAGAAGAGAAAATTTTCCGAGTTGCAGAGCTTAACTCGCCCGAGTTGGTTTCACCTATTACCCCTTTCATCACCAATATACCAACTTACATTATTTTTGAGGTCTAACTGTAAGGACCCTCAAGATCGTCAACCTTATTAGACAAGTCAACAGATGATTTAACTGCTAATGACTCGATTAATTAGACATGAATGTTAATTAATATAAACTAATCTAACAACGATCTAGATACAAAACTAGTATCACTAGATATATCTCGAAAAGTTACGCGGAATGGACTACTCGAACGTGTCATTCGGATATCAGACGAAGAAGATTTCATCCGATTAGTATGAAGGGAAAATTAGTCATTTTCCCCTAAACCACCTGGATTCTCTTATCCCTTTCATGGGTGACTTTATCATTTCATCTTTGTCCTTATCGCCAAAACGTGTCGAAGAGAAACTCATTTCTCTTTTCTTCTTATTTTTCCTTCTTATTTCTTTTTCTTCTTCTCTTCTTCCTTGTTCTTTCTCTTCTCCTTTCTGTCGATCTCAGTCCATAAGATTTGAGTTCTTTTTTGTAGGAGCTTCATAGAAACCTTGTTATCTTGATGAAGTAAGCGAGGTGGTGATGTTACTGAAGCTGAATAGTTTTGGAAAAGCAGAGAATTGGTAAACGAATTTAGGGTTTTGTAATTTAATGATTTTTGTATGAAATCCTTTTAAATTAATGAATTGTTGATGGGTTTAGCCTTAATTGAAGTAGATATAGGTGTATGAGTTTTAATTTGAGTTTCTTAAAGAAGTAGAGTCTCAAATTAGGGTTTTGGTAAATTAAAGATGAAGATTGGGGTTTCTTGTTGATTTGAGTTTGAGGAAAATGTAGGTACTGAATATCGCAAGATAATAGTTCACGAGTATCGTAATAAATAAAGGAGGAAAGAGTTATAAAATGATACGATGATAGAAGTAGTGTGGGGAAATATGAAGTTTTGCAAGGATGAAATAATTTTGCGAGGATGAATTGCGATACTTCGCAATTCATATACAGCTGTATAAGTTTTACTATAAATAGGAGTTCAAATGTAAAATTCGGGAGGTTTTTTTAATGAGTGTATGAAATTATCTTAGGAGAGAGAATAGAAAAAGTTGTAACTATTCTAGTTCCATTTTGATAATTCTATGTAATCAACTAAGAGAATTAATAAGAAAGTTATCATTCACCATCAAGAACTTCTTGAGTTTTTACTAATTCTATTGAGGGTGTAGTTGTAGATTATTCTGCAACTACATAATTGGCGCTAGAAACAGGGACTTATAAATAGAGAATAGGGATTCTCTATTAATATTTATAAATAGAGAGAGTTTGATGAAGATAGAAATTCATTAATACGAGTAAGCGTGAACGGTTGAAAAGAACGGTTACGAAGAAACGTGTCAAAAAGATAAGGGAAAAGTAAAAAGACGTGTTGCGAACTTGATGGGTGGTAATAACTACACTAAATTTACGAGAATAGGGATTCTCATGACATTTCTTCTTCGTAGAATTGACATGAGAAGAGGCAAGATGTAGGTACTGAATATCGCAAGATAATAGTTCACGAGTATCGTAATAAATAAATGAGGAAAGAGTTATAAAATGATACAATGATAGAAGTAGTGTGGGGAAATATGAAGTTTTGCGAGGATGAAATAATTTTGCGAGGATGAATTGCGATACTTCGCAATTCATATGCAGCTGTATAAGTTTTACTATAAATAGGAGTTCAAATGTAAAATTCGGGAGGTTCTTTTAATGAGTGTATGAAATTATCTTAGGAGAGAGAATAGAAAAAGTTGTAACTATTCTAGTTCCATTTTGATAATTCTATGTAATCAACTAAGAGAATTAATAAGAAAGTTATCATTCACCATCAAGAACTTCTAGAGTTTTTACTAATTCTATTGAGGGTGTAGTTGTAGATTATTCTGCAACTACAGAAAATGAATTAAATGTCGTGGATGATTAGGCTTAGAAATGGAGCTGTTGATGCTGTATGGGAATTGAATTGGTAACACAGATGAATTTATTAGTGGATTGAATGAAAAAATTCTAAATTGAGAAGCAAGAAAAGGATGAACTGGGTCTTTGAAGATTTGGTTTAGATAATTGAGCTGAAGGTGCAGGTGATAATGGGAATTATATGGTGGTTCTAAAGTTGAGATATGGAGGTCCTGAGATGAATTGAGGTTGTTGTGATTCAAGTGCAGGTAAAGAACATGAATGATCTGTGGTGGAGGCAATGAACATATGTAAGGCATGATTGTGTTGATGCTGAAATAGTTAAGCTGGAGTTGTAGGTGTTGTTCAATTGGTAACAGTGGTGGTGGTTCTGTAGTTGTTGGTGATTGTGATTGTGTATGAAGATGGAGGTATGAGAAATGAACTGGTGGCGCAGAATCTTGAACTGAGGTTAAATGTATGGGTATTCGGCTATGTCTTGCTCAATTGGTAATGAGCTTTAATGTTGTGGTGTTGATTTGGTATAGGAGTGCAACTGATGTTGGTAGTGTTGAAGGTTGGCTAATTTATGTGACTATCTGGTGGAGTCTGATGGTTTGCAGTGGCAAATGAGATAGAGATGAGTTTGAATGTGCGGAAAAGGAGTGAAGTATTACAGGGTAGTGATGAAGCTTTCAGTGTTATTCAATGAAGAATTGAATTGAAATGGATATGTGGGTATGTGCTTGCACTGTCATTATAGTCTGAGTATGTGTGAAGTGATAATGAAAGGTGGTGTTATTCTGAGCTGCAGGTGTTGGTGCTAGTCTGACTTAAGGAAGATTAGATTACAGTGGAGTTGTTGTTAGAAGTTGTTGTTGTTAGAGTTATTCTATTGGTATTGATATTAGTAGAAATAATTGTATGAAATCTTGTATCTTGAATTTAAATCTGTTAGTCATCCTAGTCAGTTAGCTGACTCATTTTGTCATCTAACTTAGTATATCTGACTGAGTCAACTCAGTGGTTAGACCTGACCAAACCTGACTCAGTGAGTCTTGACTAAGTTGAATTCTTGACCGAGTTGACCAATTGACCAGAAGCCTGACTTGACTATTCACGTGGACCGTTAGTTGACTCTTTTGACCATAAGTTGATCGTTAGACGACCAGGCCTTAAGTTAATGAGCATGTTTAATGGACTTGGGTTTAGTGTCTTTTCTTAGTTTGATACTTTGGACCCTTTATGGCCCGAACTGGCTTTTGGTTCCTTCTACAAAGTTGTAGATATTCATAATACATATTTGATGGACTATAGAGGCACCCCAATTAATATGATAAAGGTAGAGATTGAAAGGAGTGTGGTATCATGAATGGGCTTAGGACCATTAGATAGTTCACTTATCTTGTAACTTAAGAATTGTATGAGATTATGATATGAGCCTGGTATGAGCCTTTCGGCTAACTTCTTAGAGTGCTTGTGTGATTAACAGTTACTCATTATTAACAACGAACGATTAAGAGAATGAACCAGAGGATTGTAGATTTCAAGGTAGGCGTGGTTTTCCTTTAATATCAGGTGGGAACTTTGTAAACTTCTTGTAATCATTAAGTTTCTTTTATTAGGCGAGCATGATGTGTCATTACTTCTTATGAGCATATTTGTGTGTAAATGATTGAGTATGTTGTGTAATATGCATTGTGAGGATTCTCCAAATGTTATATCTATGTTTATGCTTATTATAGCCCAGATGAGGCAATATCGTTATATAGGGGAATATTACCTTTAACAATTTCTTGTGAGAATCCGTTCGTTTGCATATTATGCTTGATTGCAAAACCTTCATGACTTATGATGGTAGTTCTTAAATCATGGTTTGTATGGGCACTCTGTGTGGATGGCGCTATCATTCGAGTCTGGAGTTATTCTGCTTTCGCTTTCTCTAATGAGTTTGACGAGGACTGGATGACATATTTTAGTTGTTCTAGTTTTACTTTTGTAGATTCATCTAGTGGTGGTGGTTCACGGATATTGTTATTATGGTACGCAATACCTGAGAAAGTGGAATTAGAATAACATTCTTTCATGAATGATATATTACGATGCTTTTTGATTGCTGAGTGAATAATTTGATGTGTGTTTGAGTGACATCACCGCGAGGAGTGACTGTGTTTTACCCACAGCTCCTTGCTAAGTCTTATAGCAAAAATGAGGCAGTACATATCATGGGAAGTGCATATAATAGCTATCTAGCGCGTAAAGCGAAATAGTATTACTTTTTATTTTATAACCTAATTTATGTCGTTAAGACCCAGATGAGGAAATATTATATCGAGGTATTTGGGGAAATCATTGTTATGCATATTATGCACGATGACATGTCTTATTACCATTCTTTAGCACTGTGAAGCATATTAGTGATTACTTGAAAGTTATTTGTTTCCATTGGGCACCCCTTTGGGATGATGTGCTCACTCGTTCCCACTTCAGTTTTCAGTAATCAGAAGAAACAGTGCGATCGAAGATATCCGTTTTCGAATATTAAAGCTTTTATTGTATTAGAGAAGTTGCGTAGCTTGTGTATATGTATATTTCTTGTTAATCTGTAAACCATCACATTATTATATTCATATCACTCGAGAGATCTTCTTTTATTTAATTTCAGAGTGTATGGGTTTGCCTTTGGGATTAGCTTATGAAATTGAGATTCTTAAGATCTTTAATCTAGATTTGATACTTCAATTAGGTTGTAATATTTATATCTAAGCAGATGATTAGGTTGGGCGTCACACTAACCAAGCCCATTTTAAACCTGTCCATACAGAAGATAACATCAACTGAGTTACAGAGCTTAACTCGCCAGAGTATTGCATTAGGTTTGTGATATCTGCAGTGCTTAGTTCTTTCTATAGTGTCTTGCTTCTTTAGATTTCTTATATTAGTTGATAAATTTCCATCTATTTCACAAGTGATTTATTGATTCTAAGTTTCTTTATACATCAAATGAATGTGTTCACAACATAAATTCGCATATCGCGTATACCAGGTGAAGAACATGCATATTTAAATACATGTTGTTGCGTTATCTGTGGCCAAAGAACTTCTTAACAAACATAAATAGTTAACTATACAAACAACAGCTTTGCAACTCAGTAAAACTAAACAATTTTGTTTTCTAGCAGCAATTCTTTAAAAATAAATATAAAACTATATAAAGAATGAAGTTATTTGATCTTTAGATAAACAGTTGTGATATTTTTAACGGTTGGAATATAGTATTATACACATATTTCCATTTGCGTGATCTGAAGAAGAAAAAAAAGGACACACTCTGAATAGATTCATAGGATGGTTGGAGAATATAAGGGAAGTTCCTATGGCAATCAACAATAACATTTTTTTGTTGAGCCACATGGATGAACAAAAGCGTTTTTGCACTATGAAAAAAAAATCAGAGCAAAATGAACAAATATGTTTTTTCTTAGGGATCACTACTATGTTTATAATATAAAGTGTTTATAAAATAAAGTTAAAATAAAAAATATTTTATTTTAAGTGAGATAAAATAGGATAAGTGAGATAATATAGGATAAATGATAGGAAAATATTTTGGTGGGAAATTGGAATTGTAGTTGGCGGTTCTGGAAGATCCGCAGGCGGTTGAGGAGGATCCTCCTGCGGATTAGTTTGGCCCACGCGGATTAAGTTTATCTGGCCGGTTCTGTAGCTACCCCTAAGCTAGCAGCTGACTAATCCAAGAGATTAACAGAACATGGGGACACTAGAAATCTAAATCATATACTTAAGCATTCAATTAAGAAATGTGCTACAAAACTTAACCCAAAACTAACCCGACATATATATACAAGAAGTCCTCTCAAATGATACATATACAATAGTCATTTGGTTTGCAGATACAATATGCAATATAATAAACATAGTATAAGTTATCCAACTAACGAAATCAAGCCTTGAAGCTTTCGTTGCGCAACTCTGATCTGTCTCTGAAACTGAAAGAGGGAATGAGTGAGCATATCATCCCTAAAAGGGGCGCTCAGTGGAAATAACATTTAACTTTCAAGTAATCATTGGAAAAGATTTGAAAACAATTCAAGTATTCACTAACACTAAAACATAACCAATTCACAGAGGTAAAAAATTATGTATATGGATCTAACTCCTTCTAAATAATATGGTGACTCATCCCGCACCTAGATAATAATATGGTGACTCATCCCGCACCTAGATAAAAATATGGTGACTCATCCCGCACAAGTAAATGAAGGAGCAGTACCCTAGATATATACCACAGATGGAAAATCTTATTTCCCAAACAATTCACAGTGACGAACATAGCATTACGACTTCTTTCCAAACCATGGAAAGATTAAAAGAATCAACCGTACTTTCAAAAAAAATTAAATAAAACAATGCATTAAATACACAATCATACAAGGCATGAATTTGTTAAACATAAACTTTGAACATAGCATTACAACAATAATCTCTTTTGATGACACAAGCCATGCCTACCTCGAGATCCACGATCCACTGGTTCATCATTTGAATCGACCGCTGTTAATATAGACTAACTGTTAATCACACAAGAAGTCTAAGAATCTTGCCAAAGTGGCTCACACAAGAATCATACAAGTCTATCTAATCCCAAGTCCACTAAGCCAACTCATTAACCTAAGGCCTGGTCCATCTGGTCAACTGATAGTCTCTAATGATCAAACTGACGGTCAACATCTAAAGTCAGGTCAATAGTCAAAATCTAACTGTTAAGGTCAGGTCAACTGGTCAACTTAGTCAAATGATTCAACCCAGTCAAGGTTCACTGAGTCAGGTTTGGTCAGGTCTTGTCACTGAGCTAACTCAGTCAGATACACTAAATCAGCTGAGCTGACTGGGATGACTAGCAGACCATTGCATATGCCAAATACAACTTCAAAATCTTAACCAACCTGATTTTATTTATTGGACTTAAACACAAACTTTATCTTTATTATTTCAATAATACATTCAATTCATAAAACTTCATGAATTACTTTAAATTCAAATATAGAATACCTGCAATTGCAGTTCCAATCTTTCATTCTTTCTACATACTACCAATTCAAATTCATTGTAACTACTCTGTTATTCATTACTCGGTAACTTCAACAACAACTCAATGTACCACCAACACAACACACACTGTATCCATAGCTTCACCACTGAATTGCTCATTTCAATTCCAACACAATTAATATCAACATATCTTCCATACTCATTCTCCCAGCAACAAACTATACATTCATCTGAACCTAAACCTATTCAATTTAACATTAAAACAATCTGCAACTCGACCAGCCACTATAATTCACCACCAATCCAACTACAGCCACCTGAAGGTCTGCAATTGCATCTTTAAGATTTTCACAGCAATCACTAGCTATCATCCTACAACTATTAGCACACCCACTCTCAAACAACACCATCAACTCAAATGGCATCAACTTAAACTTCAACCACAGTTCCTCTTTCTTATAAGTTGTAAATCCACAAGTTCAACTAGTTACAACTGTAACTCCATTCCATAATCCAGTACTAACACAACTCAACTCAGTCTCAGTTCTACTCTAGTCATAATTCAGTCAACCCATCTTCATTACAATAACATAACCACCTCATACATCACCAGAATTCCATTTTCTCTAATCTTAGACACACATGACAGTCATCATTAGAATAACCCCGACCACCTTGTTTATCACAGAAGCATCCAATAAATCAATTCACTAATACCAATTCCATGTTCAAATCATAATAATATTCTAAACTCTCAGATCTTTCTTCTTGACATGAACCACTAACAACTTCACTTGCAACGGCTCATAAAGTTCATATCCATAACCACCAACAAGCCACATACATAACAGTTTCATTTATTCGCATTCAAACTTCAATTAACACCCATCTCAGACCTTATCTCAAACATCACCTACACATACTCAATCAATAACACTAAATAACTTTTACTATACATATTCGAAGAACAATTACCTCATAATAATCATACACATGCAATTGGAGTTGTATTCTTTTTTCTCTTGGCTCAATTGAGAACACATATCAAGACTATCACCATCTACCAAAACCAACTTTTCTCTTCTTGCTTAACTGGATTTTGCGATTCTTTTTAAGATTACAACAACCCACCAATACAGTTTATTTAACACCACAACAATCCCATCATCATTAATAGTTCTCAGCTAAACCTTAATTTAATTCTCAATTCTTCATTAAAATAGAATCAAACTCTAACTACCAATTTCAGGTTGTTCTTCAACTTCAAACTCTAATTCAGGATAAACCCATCATTAATTAAATCCCCTAATTCATCAACTTCATATTCTAATCTTCTCACAAATTATTACAGACCTTAATTTAGATATCTGAAAAACCCTAACTCTTGATTCAACCACCAGAACAACTCTACTGCTTCAATCAAACATCAACCCACATGATTTTCATCCATTATCAACTCAAAATAATCATCAGTACTTCACAGACGCAACTCCAAATCCATAAACCCTAACCTAATCTTCTCTAACTTGTCACTTCTTTTAACTCAGAACCTACCACACCACAATCATCACCACTAGCAACCATTCCATGATATTTCTACTCTTGGTTCGATTTCAAAACCATCATGCACGATTCGTAAATAAACGGCAGACGAATAACAGGGGAGAAACGGAAGAAGAAAGAGGAAGAAAGAATAAGAATGAATTCCTCGATCGAGTTTGGGTGAAGATAAGGCCAACCATAATTTCTAAAGGCACCCGTCCAAACGATAAGGGAAGCCAAGTTGTTTAAAGCAAAAAAACGAATATCTTCTTCATCTGATATCCGATTGACACGCTTGAGTAGTCCATTTCGCATAAGTACTCAAGATCTATCTAACGGTACTAGTTTCGTATCTAGATCGTTGTTAGATTAATTTCTAATAATTAACATTCGAGTTACACTAATAGAGTTATTATCGGCTAATTCTTCGCTTGACTGGTCTAATAGCATTGACGAGCTTACAGGTCTTTATAGATTCTAAATTAAGCGCGCGGTTGATGATGATAATCACTTAACAAGCCAACAAATTTATTGGTTTTCCAATCCATTTTGCAGGTCTGTTGAGTCCATAATGGGAGAAAAATGATTTGTTCATTCCATCGGAACTTCCCTATTATAGTGTAAACACAATGTCCAGAAAAATTGAGAAAAACTCTCTAGCACAAGTACATAAACGAAATTTGGAGACATGGAGAATTTTTGAAGTGCAACTTTAGTTCTAATGTAAAACATAGTGGAGACACTGCAAGTAATTTTTCATTGAATTGTTTTCGTTGGAGTTTATATTTGTTTTAGCCTTTTTTTGTTCATTTTATTTTGTTGCACACTAACTAAGATATTAATTTACCCATTAGCTTATTGATTTTTATTTATAAAAAGGCTACTATACTCACTGATTTGTTACCTTTTTTTGTAATATTACTAGCCCTTTACCTGTGTCGTAACGGCACGGGCCTTGATGTTGGTTCACTTTTAATATCGTATAAAATGTGTCCCGAATACTTATCAAATCCTTCTGGTACGATGTATGTTAAATTTGGCTTGGTCATAGATATCGTGGGGATATCCCATGTTTTGTTTTCCATGTTCTATCGGGTAAGCAACTAATGTTGTTAACACACTTCATTAACTCAGAAATGCTTTCTAAAATTATACGTGTTGTCGCCATATAAAATTCAGAAAATATATACTACAAATAATTTTAAAAGGAGTTTGTACGCGTTTAATATTTTAAATTAAGAAACTGAGTTCACTTCTATGATTTTCTATTTCCTTCCCACATTTCCGATTTTAAAAATCTGTACATAATCTTTACTTTCTCGGACCTTTTATTTACTTAATTATTGGAATATATGCTATTGAAATTTTACTTATGAAAATACATCTCTTGATTTGTAATACCATATATATACTCTTATGTTGTGAAGTCTCTTTGGAAAATAAGTGGATATGGTCACCTCCAAAATCGCCAGACTCCTTGGAAGCCGTTTTCCGTAACCACTGCATGTATTTTTATGGTCGAGGAGTATGAGGCTTAATCGCAATATGTATTCTTTTTAGAGAAAGAAATTTCAAAACCGACTAATATGTAATCGGGGAGGAAAGATCGAAGTTCCATTATTGTCATGCATCTTTCAATGATCGAGTACATCTTTTTTGTTCCTGGGATGATTTGTAAGACCATATACTTACCTTGCAAAGTTGATCGTACAATCCGGTCATCTCTTACACCTACTAATAGGTGCCCATTTTTGCCTCTAGAATCATCAACCTCTTTGTTAGGCGTATGGCATAACAATATTCTGTATATTCAATGTGGAGCAGTCTGGTGACCAATTGGTGCATTCCCACTTCTTTTAATTTATGCTACCTCTGGTATTTTTGTACACTCAGAAAGAAAAAATTATAAACAACCTGATATGCCAGCATTCATGAGGGTAATCGTAATGACAATGTTTGATTTTTCATTCTTTACCACATATCAATCTGGAGAATTGCTATCAATAAGAAGGGTAGAACACGGAGACGTTATAACCTATTTAAAAAACGAATAATTGTATAGTAAAACACATAAGTCAGGGTGCATTATCCGAAACCATAACATTTTCTGGCGTCTTTGATTATATATATTTTTTTGATAAATGTGCAATCTTATTGATTTAATTTTTTCCAAAAGTGAAACCATCTGCTTAGGAAGTTGAAATACGTTAGCTCGGTGATGCCAGTGTCAGAAAATTTCCTTCAAATCCACTATGGATTCAGATCAAGATTGGGAACATAAATTAGATTATCATATCAACACAGTTACATAGGGGATAAATCAGATCCACCAATATTAATGCTACAGTAGATCATGACCAAAGGGACTAATACAGAAATGCAAAAAAAAGAGAGTAAATTACTCGTCAACAAAATACAGTAAGGGAAACAAAATAGAGTAAAATGCAGAATGGGAAACACGTCAATAAAAATAAAAATACATACGTACAAAGAAACATGATATAGTATTCCTAGGTATTGTATTATTTGGTGCAAGGCTTCGTAATGTTTAATCTTCAGCAATGGTAGATGCCGAGAAACCTTCGGGCATCTTTTGAAGGCAGGGTTTCTTGTGAGGTGGATCACTATCGGCCACAGTATCATCTTTTATGTGGATGATTCAGGTATTCTGGGAAGATATGGTTGGAGTTGGTGCTGCAGGGAGCGAAGGTATCTTTGCTACAATGAAGCTTAAGGTATCAAGATTTCTAGGATAAAGGATTTTGGGTACCTATACAAAACGATTGAGCATCCACGGTGACTCATACATCTCCCTAAAACCTAACGCGCATGTGCATAAAATAGGTGTGATCTGGGTAACCATGGCCATTGATTTATCTTTCCCCAGGATAAAAATGGACTACCACTAACACATGCAAAGTTAGCCGAATTATGGTTTTTTGTATTAAAATAAAATATGTTAGATTTTAGTATAAAAGAGAATATAACAACAACAAAAAACAGAAAAATTTAATTGAAGACTTTTGTTTAATTTAAGCTTTATATATGACGTTTGTGATTAAAAATTAAAAGCATACCCAACTGCAGGGGGTGGCAATATTGGTATCAGGTGATTTTGTATTGGTGGCGTATGACAACCCAGATTTTCACACTTATAGTGGACATAGGTTCGACCTTGTGGGTCAGGTCCGATCTAGCTAGTAAGTCCAAAATTCTGGACTGCCACTCGTGTGGGACCATATTTCTCGTTTTAAAAGATTTCAATAATTAAAATCAATAATTCAATCTCAATTAAATTTACTAAATGAAATGTAATCTTACTTTCAAAATTACAAAACTTTCAAATAATAATTACAATATCAAAAGTATCAAATTAAAACAAAATAACATTTCGATTAAAACGCGATACCCAAATTTACGTGATATATAATATTTTTTTGTCAAGTAGTCTTTCTTCGTTCTCTGTGGAAAGGGAGGAAAATGGGTGATCAACCACAACCCAGTAGGAAGTTTTTAAAAATAATATAGTGTGTCGAAAAACAAACAAATGCAACAGATACAATAATAAAAACCATGCACGAAAGTTCACAACTACTTACGCCATTCTCAACCACAAATACTTAACATTTTCTTACTCAAAATCTTCAATTTTAAATTCTAGATCCTTAATCTAAAATTATTTATTAGTGGAGATACAAATTTATTAATTTAAAAATTAATAGATCATTTATTATGAGAAAATAATGAAAATAGATTATTATGAGGAATTAGGAAATTATTTATTATCACCAATTAGTATGAAACACTAATTAATTAGGCATTTATCATATTAATCATTTATTATATTAGGTTTTCCTTAATGGGTCATTAAATGATAGATTAAGAGGAAAAATTAGAGCCATACATTTATGTATTGGGAGAGTAAATCTCAACCACCACTTACATAGGCTAACTTAGCCAAACTGTGCTTTATACTCTTGACTAGATCAACCCGTGCCGTAACGGCACGGGATGTTTTGTCTCTAATACGATATTGTTCACATTCCTCTTGCTTCATTTTTTTCGTGAGTAATTATTTTGATATTCAAATAGGTTTTGGGAAACAAAATGGGTTACCTGATCTTTTTATTTTTTACTTAAGCATGTTATTCCAATTTATTATCTGGACGGAGTAATAATGTTGTGCCAACATGAAAAAAAATAAAAAATACAGTATATACAAATTTTCCCCATTTATTGTTACATCATACCATAATTTCAAATTTCAAAAAGAATATTTCATCTAACAGTACATATACCTAAACTGCCAATCCAACTCCATGATGTTTATGAATACATTTGTTCCGAAATTATTGATAACTAAGGCTCTAAGGAGTGAAGCATAAACCCATAATATTTTCCCTACTATAGATAAACATTTTTTATTTATTTATTGCAAATGTGAGAGTTATAAAAATGAAGAACCCTTGGCTATTGGAAGGCTGAGATATACACATGTGAGTTGAAAAAATAAACTTATAATAGTAAATCAAAACATGTGTAAGATTCTTTCTCAATCATATTGATAACATAAAATTGAAGAAATTCGTGGATAAAAAGATTTCACACCAATTATGCTAAGTAGTGCATGAATGACGTTCTCACATTTAGTGTTACTCAAGTAATTTGGAGTTTTAAAGAGCATAGTCATATTGATATTTGTATCTACATAAATTCAACTAACCTTTCGAAGAAAAATTATTAGTTTCAAGGTAGAGCCGACACAAACTTCTGTCGCCTTCAATGTATAGAACACACACTGGGTTTAATCGGCCTTGAGATTAAACAAATACCCCAACATTAGTCAAATAATGTCTACAAATACGAGATCGAAACAAAGTGCTAACGAGAAAAATGAGAGACTAACATCAATGCTACAAACAAAATACCCTATATGTATCAAAGTTTGTTAACCAAACATGTATTCAAATTAAAAAGTCATCAACTTAACACAAAAATATAAATGAACCCAAGTTAAATCAATACTTGCATAAACAAAACTTATAAGAGAATTTTGGAATTATTAAATACCTTTAAAATCACTATTAAAGATTTAATTGCATGCCTCGTTAAAAACTACGGTAGCAAGAAATCACCAGATTAATCTTTAGAAATTTCACTGGATATGTAGAAATTCAGAGAATTTTACATTGGTGGTGATGCGTTCCATCTAAGTGTTGTTCGATTGATTATTTTTTTAGAAGGTTTCAGTTTTCATTGGAGAAACCGAGAGGGCGCGTTTCATTATATTCATTATCATTCAGAAATACAAGACCAACTCGCCCTCTGCTTACAGAATCTCAATACAACCTTAGACTTATCTATTGGATGGAGAAACCTTGATAAATATATAGTTTTTAGTGTTACTTATTATATAACTTGACGTCCAAATGTTTTTTTCTTCTTCTTAATTTTTATGTATTTTAACCGAGTTTATATTAGCATTAAGACGATCAACCACATTTCTAATTTATAGTGTTATCCTTTTATAGCAGCATATAATTAACATAGTCAATTACTACTCATCAATACCGGCCAGTACCACAAACCACCAGATATCACTTCTTTCTCCACCACCACCATTTTCCATCCCTCGTAGAATATTGGGCACACTTATAACTTTTAATCCCACACGTCATGTATCAAGTTTATATTTAACAAACTTAGGTTGTCAATTAATTTATTCAACTATATGTTTTTTGTTAATACTGAAAATCATGCGTATGAACGGTTACCAAAGATAGAAATGGTACCAAAAACAACTATTTTGTCTTATCTGATTTGGTATCATCCCAAAAATATTTGTTGTCCGCCTTTATTGATCGTGTCAAAAACATCCAACTATACTTTTCACAATACAATGTTACCCGTCATGTAATTTTTTTATTATTATTTTTGATTCAAAAAGAAAAAACCAATACCACCAGCATTAAAACCATCCAGCACCACTATTTCTTCCACCAAAACTAATGTTACCGCCTCCACCACTTAGTAACACCTTCCACCGCTTCCACCACTTACTTCTTCCTCTACTACCACCACCACCACTAATATCTATTGAAATAATTTTTGTCAAAATTATTATTTATTGAAAGAGATGTGTATTAGTATTAACTAAGGGACATTTATGATGTAAAATGAATAAATCATTTATCATGAGAAATTAATGAGACATCAATTAATAAAACACTTATACTAATTAATATTTAAGTTGAACAAACCATGACCATAGATTTATCTTCTCTCTAGACAAATCACTTATACTAATTAATAAAATACTCATACTAATTAATATTTAAGTTGAACAAACAACCACTGTTGATTTATCTTTTCTATCAATTTCAACCAAGGTGGAACAATAGTTAGAGGCCACTCTTATGACACAATATGTCATGACTTCGAACCTCCCCGTTATAATTTTTGAAATTCCATATCTTGACTTGAGTACAATGTTACCCGTCTATACTTTTCACAACCAACTGTACTCTTCACAATACAATGTTACCCGTCATGTAAATTTTTTTAATTTTTTTTTGATTCAAAGAGAAAAAACCAATACCACTGTCATTAAAACCATCCAGCGCCACTATTTCTTCCACCAAAACTAATGTTACTTCCTCCACCACTTAGTATGTTGAGATTATTAGTCCCACATTGTATTGGCATCTAAGATCCTGCGGTTTATAATTTCTTAGGGCCTCTCCACTCATTTCCAATTGGTTTTGAGTTGGATGCCCGTATTCTAACATGGTATCAGAGAAGGCTATTTGCGACGAGTCATTTGACCGCGCCTTTACTCTGCGTCACCCGATTTAATTGTCCACGTGTTAGACCCAACGAGGCTACACGTGAGGGGGCGTGTTGAGATTATTAGTCCCACATTGTATGGGTATCTAAGATCCTGCGGTTTATAATTTATTAGGGCCTCTCCACTCATTGCCAATTGGTTTTTAGTTGGATGCATGTATTCTAATATGGTATCAGAGCAGGATATTTATGTCGAGTCAGTTGACCGCACCTTTACTCGCGTCACCCGATTTAATTGTCCACGTGTTTGTAAGACCCGCCAAGGATACACGTGAGGGGGCGTGTTGAGATTATTAGTCCCACATGGTTGGGTTATTTAAGATCATGCGGTTTATAATCTATTAGGGCATCTCCACTCATTGTCAATTGGTTTTGAGTTGGATGCCCGTATTCTAATATAGTAACACCTTCCACCGCTTACTTCTTCCTCTACTACCACCACCACCACCACTAACCATTATCTATTGAAATAATTTTTGTCAAAATCATTATTTATTGATGGAGATATGTATGAGTATTAATTAAGGGACATTTATGATGTAAAATTAATAAATCATTTATCATGATAAATTAATGAGGCATCAATTAATAAAACACGTATACTAATTAATATTTAAGTTGAACAAACCATGACCATGAATTTATCTTTTCTATCAATTCCAACCAAGGTGGAACAATGGTTACAGGCCACTCTTATGACACAATAGGTCATGAGTTCGAACCTCCCCGTTATAATTTTTGAAATTCCATATGTTGACTTGAGTATTCATTTTTAATTCATAATATTGGAATGAACACCACGTGTGCGACTTGTAGGGGTGGCACGGAGTACCACAACCATAGATAGATTTATCTTTCCCACGGATAAATCCTGGCCACCACTCAGATAGGCAAAGTTAGCCAAACTCTGTTTTATACTCTTGATAGATAAAAAGTGCATCCGCCATAAGCAATAAACAGACCCGTGCATCGCACGGGTGAAAAACTAGTAAAAAAAAAAAGAAAACCGATTTTTGGAAACGATCACCCAAAGAAAAGGAAAAGGAACAAAAAAGCAATTGAGAACAATAAAAACAAACACCAATCTGCACAAATCCAACTGAAAACGGCCAATACAAATACGAGTCTCGTAAAGCTACCACCATATTAGCCGTCAAACCCAATATTTTAGTGTTTAATTCTGCCCAAAAATAAGCTTGCATCTTGATATGTCGAATTAAACTATCCAAATTTCTCTTTCAATACTTGTTTGCGTATTTTGGACTTCATCGTTAGTGTTACCGTGTTGGTTATTAATTTGACCCTTTACCATTGCGTGTGCTTGGTTATGTGTATCTTTATTTATTTATTACGTTTTGGGTCATCGGTAGTCGTACCACCTAAATATTTAGGACGAAGAGTTTTCTGACATGCTTTTTGAATTAATTAAATCCATAATTTGAGTCTGTATATATCCCTTCCGAGTGATAGGACTATTTAAACTATTTAAAGCTGAAAGGTGCTATATTAATGCCAGAAGCAACCTCCCACCTAAATATTTTGTGGTGGCGTACTTTTTGGAACAATGGTGTCCATACTCTCAATGTGTGTGACCACCCTGCAGATTCCAGTTTCTTTTCCTAGTATGCAGTGTAACCAACTCGCCAGTACCTCAGTGGTGTTTGGAGTTTACAACAATGCAAAACGTTTATGCAGATTTGATTGTGACTTTTGCATGTCCCTCGACATTTAATTTGTTGTACCAGGTTCATTTTTTTTATGTTAATTTTTTCTAAATTTTGTTGGTTATTAGTTCATTTTAATTTATCTTTCAGAAGAACAAAGAAGCAGACATGACAATCTATGGGATTTGTATGATATGTTCCAAACGATCTTGATATAGCAACTTCTAATACATACCCATGCATATTTTATTTTATTTATCAGTAAAGAATTTGATACTGACGAGTTTAGAACTCAGGTCACTGGTATCACTGCATTATATCGACACCATCCCCATGCATTTTAGCTAGCCAATGTGTGTGAGGGTAAAATACCTGATCGCCACGTGTCAACATCTCAAGGGATGGTTTCATGATAAGGTGATGAGATAGAAGTATCAAATCATACTCTATAAGGTGATTCCGTCTGAATCGAGACGCCTGCTACATCGCTACATGAATGACGCGTGTGAGGAGTAGTCTAATCAACTCAAACGGTCAAGTCTAAAAAGAAGGAATGCATTTAATGAAGGATCAGAAGAAGCGTGGGCGAATCTACATCACATCAGAAGGCTCGGACGATCTATACTATAACCCAAGGATGGTGCGACACGAGGTTCCCCAGGAGGAGCAACACGATAACGCATGAAGCAAGATAACTCAGAAGGAGAACTGAGAAGGGCATCACGAGGGATAGTATAGAGATCGTCCGAAGTAATGAGAAGATGTATGATAGATCCATCAACTCGGCAAGATCAGGCCACACCTTTACGAGTCTAACTTGTCTATAAATATCAGTCCATGTAGAAGGAAATGAGCATGTAATGTTAGATGGTCTTTCTACAGAGACACTGGCGGAACCAAAGGGGGGCTAACCCTGGCTGTATCCCCCCCCTGTTTTTCTCATAAATCTTCACATGTTAGTAATTTAACCTTTACAAAAATAAAATTTTATTAGTTAGCCCACCAAGGCCATTAATTTAGTCCACCGGTCAAAGTAATTTTGTCCACTAAAGCTCATATATCCATCTACATCCCAAGATCTTTCGGTAGTTCTTCATTTGCAGAGTAAGAGGAAGAGAGAAAGGAGAGGCTGAGAGGAAAGTTTAAGCAGAACAAATATTTAGTCCACCAATTTCAGTAGTTTAGTCATAATTAGAAAGGTGTTATGTTTCTATGCTCCTCCTCTACTTACTCACATTTGACATTAGTACTTTTCTTTTTAATTTCGTCGCTATGAAAAGAACTCATCCAGTGATATGATACTTCTTTTGCGTTTCAATCTCTTTCATTTACAAATAACTGACTGTTATTGATGTTGTTTGTCGTTTTAATTGTTATTTTTCTCGACTGTTGTTGTTATTGTTCATTTGATGATGATCTATATTCTTGATCATTCCTACCATTCCTAGAATGAGGTAGTTTTTCATGTGATATAGGGACATGGGCTAACATCTGCTCATAAATTATGCGATTCCTTCCAATTTTGTTTTTTTGCAGCAGCCTTCGGCCGCCTTGGTTACTTTTAGTGCTTCACCGTTTTTTTTAGCCCCCCCTATATTGAAAAGCTGGCTCCGCCAATGTACAGAGAATTCCAGAGAGACACTTAGAGAAAGAGAGAGTGAGAAATCTAAGTGATATTTGTAGCTCTTTCAAGGGTAAGACCGTAATAATCAGTAAAGAAAACAACTTATTTCCCGTGGATGTAGATCTCCATGGCCGAACCACGTTATATGCTTGTGTCAATCTTTACTTTCATGTTCTTTACATCTTGTTTATCTTTGAATCTTGAATGTTAGTAGTTTTATAGCTGTAGTTGCAGGAATTCCTACACTACACCCATACTAAGAATTTATGATTATAAGTTTAATTTGTAGATTAAGAACAACACTTTATCATTTAATTTCCAGAAATGTTTACAGAAAATAGTCGAACTCAGAAATACAACTTTATTTCTAGAGTTTCTCTCTCCTCAAGACTTTCTCAATTCTAAAAAATACATCATCATCCTCTGGTCCTATTCGAACCCTTTATATAGGAAATTACATAATGGATGACAACTAAGTTTTCCCCTTCTTTCGGATCTATTCTGCGATCTCCTCGCAGTAATTATTATGTTAATTCTCGCGAAAATTGTAACCATCGCGGTAAAAATTTACTCCTTTCATATTCTCTTCAATCGTCAACCTTTCTGTCATTCTTTTGGTATTTCTATGACACTCGCCAAATGTTGCTCTAGCGCTCACGGGATTATTTGTAGAAGCGTTGTTAATATCGCAAGAATGTTGCTATGGCGATATTCTGGTCCTACATCTTGCCTCTTCTCATGTCTTTTCTGCGAAGAAGAAAAGATCGTAAGCACAAATTGCTGCGATCACCTATTTTTTCACCTCAACCTATATTATGACACGTTTCTATATTCCTCGCCAACTGTTTTCATTCATTCTTTCTCCCAATAAATCTCTGACACGTCCTTTCTAACCTCTACGATCTGACCGTTCATTCTTTTTTTCTGCATTTATTGCGTTTAGCTTCTCGAGAAATTCTTCTCTTCTATAAATACTCTTCTTTTTCTCTTTTAATTTCGTCTTGTCTCTCTACATATCTTCTCTGCAAGTTTATTGTTCGTCCGCAAATTGCGCGTCTGTCATCGCTGTGATTTCTTCCTTCTTTTCAACCCTTTCTTTCATTCCCATACTTAAAAATGGTTGTTGTTGGTGCTAAAAATTTGACTGCTTTCAGCGAAATGCAAGAAAAACTCAAAGGAAAAGGTTTTAATTTGTCTTTAATTCCAGATCAAAGTTCTAAATATGAACTTTCTCTTAAACTATTTTCTAATTTTCAATGCTCTCGCCAAAAAATCATAATATCGCTGGGCCAACTTGAAGTTGGTCTTCCACTTCCTCTCTATGATCCAGAACTTCCATTATTCTACCAAATAATATCTGAAGAGAGGTTCTCACGAGCAATATATCAATTAGGTGGAGATTGTATTAGATTGCTACTTGAATATGCCTCTTGTGGTGCTGGTAAAGGATCGCGCTATTCTGTTGGGGTGATCGCTTGAAGAAGGAGAAACTCGATGTCGATGAAGCTTTCATGCTTGATATTGATTTTCATACAAAAACCAATCATGGCCCTCGCCATTCTAACGATGATAAATGGTTTTTTTCCCTTATGTCTTGAAGGTCCCTATATATCTGGTTCTCTTCCACTTCCTGTGAGTCTCTCTCGGTACGAACCATGGTTTTTCAACTGGCCTGACAGATCTGCAGAGGTATATCCTCTTAACTTCTTGCATTATTATTATTCACTATTTTCTCCATATTTTTACATTCTCACTAATTACTCTGTTGTCTCGCAGATTGATAGAATGAAGCTCAGCTACCAGAAATTATGAAAAATCAACACTCTCTTAGCTCTTAGATCCTTCACAGATGAAGTAAGAAATATACCTTTGCTAGTTTTAACAATATATTGTTGCCCCTATTTCTTATATTTATCTGTGGTCGTAGGAAATTGAAGAATTAGAACCACTTCCTGCGAGGACCAAAGAGAAGTCCACCATTGATCCCAAGGGAAAATCCACCGCTCCTCCTAAAGGAAAACCTGCTCCTCCTCAAGGAAAACCTACTGCTCCTCGCCATGAGAAATCTAGCAATCCTCCTCCAAAGAAAAGGAAAACTCAACACTCTTCTTCTTCAGCTTCTCAACTTATCTCAGAAGATGTATATGATGAAAAGGATGATGATAATGACTTTAATGATATCAATGGCGCTCCCTCCATAGAGGATTCTTCTCCTTTTGAGTCTTCAATGACTCAATTGTCTATGCTTTTTGGTGATCCTTCTCATGGAATTAAAAATGAGTATGGAGATGAAACTCTTAATGAGATATCCCAAGAACTTGTTAATGTCTGTGATGCTCCAGTTTTAGTTGATAATAATTCTCTTCGCGGAGTCTCAAGATCGCTAACTCCAAGTTTCTTAAATGCACTTGGTATCCTGGTATGTTCTCTCTTAATTATTTTATTTTCATACTTATTTCTTCGCCAAATATCCTTAACTTATAAAGCTCTTTCGCAGGTTGGGAGAGCTTCTTTTTCTGTCGCTTCCGATTTGGATGACAAACGTATTATTTATGAGAAGAAAACTACTAATCTTCGCCAAGATAAAGAAAAAATGGAAGATGAGGTCGCTGAGCTTCGCAGGAAAAATAAGCAGTTGGAGACTGATGCCTCAGCTGACAAGCAAAAGATCTCTGATCTTGATAAAGCTCATCAAAAATTATATGGTACAATCTATTTTCTTTCTTTCTTAATTCTTCTTACCCCATCACAACTTATTTAAGCAACCATTTTGCAGATGTTTATGGTCTTACTGATGAGGCAACATTCCTCCAATCTTTTCTTGAACCTATAGATGACAATACCCTTCTTGCTTGTCTTAATAATTCTCTAAGTAACTTCTCATATGATCATATTATATCTCTTTCTTTTGAGGAATTTAAATCCAAATTTAACCTCTTGAAAATAGAGCATAGATCCAATTTAAATTTAACCAACAAGTTTAAACTTCTTTATCTTGACTCAAAGGAGGAGATAAATAGATTAATAAGTAGGAATAGTGATCTTATTGACGAAAAAGATCTTGCAATCAAGAATGGTGCTAAGACCCTAGCTGATTTCCATAAAACTCTTCTTAACGTTCAAATGGAGAGAGATAAGCTTACTTCCGAGAACAAGAATCTTCTTGCGATGGAGACTCAAGTTCGCTCTCGTCTTCTTATTAGTAGCGATGATGAATTTTCTTGGGCTGCGATGGTTCTTAACAATGCCAGAAATAACTTAGGAGTAGATATTAGTCTTCATACTGAACAAGCATCTTTAATTAGGGATATGATTTCTGAAAGAGAAGGTTGCTAATTGTTCCACTCTGTTAATTTCTTGTTTTTATTTTTCTTCCTTGTAAAATTTCTAATTTGTTGTTACATTCTCGCAGAATCTGAAGAGAGATGTCGCGTAAGAATGATAGAACTTGAAGATAATAATCATCAACTCGCGAACAATCTTGCTTCTCGCAACGAGAAATATTCACGATTGAAAGAAAAATTTGGAATTACCACTGCCAATTTTAATAGATCTCTCATCATTACTCGCAATAATTCCACTAAACAAGTTTGTGATGATCATGGGATTTCTCATTCTATATATCCTGATCTTGCAAAGGAATTACCATCAGAGATTCCTGATCTTGCTATCTCTGACAATGATGAAGAGTCTGACGATGGTGAAGATGATGATAATGATGAAGGAAAAAATTCTGACGGTGAGGAAAAATCTGATAAGGATAATGAAGAAAAGAAATCTGACGAGGAAGAGAAATTTGACGAAGATGGAGATAACAATATTGATAATGAAGGAAACGATGGATCCAACTAGTTCTATTTCTTCTTCTTATTTTCTCTGTAAATTCTGTATATTTTTCTCTTTTTTTTTGATGTGATATTCTTGCGAACTTCTCAAATTTGTTGCAAGTTGCTTCAGCTTAATGTATAAATTTCTTTTGCTTCCATATGTATTAATTAGATAACAAAACTTTTCTGCAATATAATTAATCAATATAATTTTTATCTATTAATTATCTGTATCTCATAATAATGTCCATGTAATTTTCTCATATGACGATGAATAATACTTTCATCATTCTGTGCATTCCCATACTTGCCTTTGTTATTCATCTGCAATATGAGAAAGTTAGTGACATTTTAAATATTAATTGTAGAAAGTATATGTTTTCTCAATATCCGCAATGATATTTTTAACGAATCTCATAATTATTGCGATGCTATCGCAAACATTAAATCTCATGATTTTATTTTTGCGATACTATTTCCTGCGATCTTATGGTCTTATTATGCCTTCCTACTTAAAGGTCTTATTTTGCCACATTTATCTTTCCGCGACAAAATCGCAGGACGTCTTTACATTTTCATGTATTAACCTATAAATCTTGCCTTATCATTTCTTAGTATTATAGCCTCTTTAGGATACTTGTCATGCGACAATATGACATGCCTAAATATTCTGGCGAACGTAAATCCCCGTGACATTGCCGTCTTGCGATGAAATTGCAGGACATATTCACATTTTCATGTAAAAACCCATTGATCTCATCTTAACTTATTCCCTTTTGGCTTTCTACCTCAATATAATTTACGTCACGCGATAATATGACAGGCCTAAATGATCTTGCGATCATAGAGACCCATGACATTGCCGTCTTAAGACACTTATCAGCTCCCTAATGGAGGGTTCCGCCATTATCTCCCCCTGGTTTCCCCTTCAAGGAGGACACATCGGGCATACAAGACTAGCTCCTCCCATCCAGATTTACCAACAACCAGTTTTTTTCGCAACCTATTGTCCTTTATGCCTATATGGCTTATAGTTATAATACTGCACCCTAAGTGGGGTTTTCTTCAGGCCGAGTGCATCATAGCCAAGACTTACCAAAGATGGCCAGGGTAGGTTCGTCCGTCCCGGGCACCTTTGGCTCAACCGTGTACCTAAGCGCCTTGGTCATACTCTGCACTCCTTGGAAGAGATTCTCGGTCGTCCAACCAGGGTATAACCTTATAAATCTGGAAATCCAAGATCTATCTCCCGAATAGGTTTTCTTTAACCCCAACATCTGTATGACTCGGGTTCCAGCAGCGGTGTAACCTTATCCCTGAATCATATAAAGAGATACCTCCCTTATGACGTGCTTGCAGGTCTTACATTTGCCTCTTGCGAAATTGTATTCGCGAACTAGGGTGCACGCCATAAAGGTTTGTCCCATTCTTTAAATCTCTGCGAAATTTTATTCGCGTTTCTTAAAAAATTTCTTGCGAGCATCACAGCTTCTACTAAAATTTCTTTTCTTTTGATCCTTTCTTTTTTAGTTCAACTTTTCAATTTTATCTTTTCCATTTAGGCAGAATAAAATTTCTCTCGACAATTTCATCCTTTTATTTATTTTTTCCCGCGAGTCGCTCGCCATTTCCTCCTCTTACTGCTAAATCAAATATATTTTTTTACATTGTCTTGAAATAATTCTTCTCATCACTTCTTCTTTCTACTTACTGTTCTCTGTATCTCCTCTTTTGTTGCGCTTTGCTATTTGCTCTTCATTTGCGAGATACTCGCCATCTATTTCTCCTTTCTTTTCTATGGAATCAACCATCAATCTGTCACATCTCTGTTGCTACTTAATTCTGCACTTCCAATTGTTATTCTTCCCAGCTTTTTCCTCACAAGATTTTATATCAATCTCATAGCATTTCTTACTTTCTCCCCAATCTCCTTTAATTACTCCAACACCATTGGGATGAGGAAATTTAATACACTGATGGAAGGAAGAGGAAACACCTAATATCCCATGTAGCCAAGGCTGTCCAATCAAAGCATTATAGGGTGATTCAATATCAACAACAACAGAATAAGATCTTGGAGGACATCCCCTTTAACGGAATTCTCATTGTGATCTCCCCTTTGGGTTTGTTGGCGGTACCATCAAAACCATAAATCTTATATGTTGATGGTATTAAATCTTCATCTTTCCCACCCATGGTTCTATAGGTATGATAGAATAAGATATCCACAGAGCTTCTAGTGTCAATTAGGACTCTATCAATAGCCCAAGATTCTTCTACTTCACTGTTATCTTCTTCTTCATCTTTTTCTTTTGTTTGTCTTGGTTTTATTTCCAACCTTACCACCAATGTTTTATCATGCAGCTCGCCAGGTTCCGGTACTTCTTGCGCTGTAAAAGAAAGAATTTGTTTCTGACATTCTTCTAATGGCGAGATTCTCGCTATATCACTACACCATTTTAACGATATAGCAACATACAATAGTTGTTGCTAAACGGGTCGTAACGGACTTCGTAAAAGAAAGAATTTGTTTCGACATTCTTATAATGGCGAGATTCTCGCTATATTCATTATTTATTTACCATCCATATATCCAACATCCAAACAAATATACAAACTACAATGAAGACTCTACTTAGGACATTATCGTGAAAATCCTAATAAATGAGGAAGATTGAACTCGATGGTTCTCTAACTATCTTTTCTGAAAGAATGTACAATAGAATTACAAAACAAATTCTTTGCTTTTGCTCCAACCTCTATGACAAAAGTTTCTTCCCCTTTTACATTATTCACTCTGCGAGTGTATGGTGGTGGTGGTAATTGTTGCGATGGTTGATGCCCTCTTAGAAAATGATTTAGATTTCCTTGATCAATCATTCTTAGAATTATCCTCTTTACATTTCTGCAGTCATTTATAGAATGGCCATGGAAATGATGATAAGAATGAACAACTCTTGATTACGATTATTAGGATGTGGTTCCTTCCCCTACCATTACACAGAAGGTCAGTGATGTTCCATGGCGATGGTATATCTTCCATCAAAATTATAGCTTCCCATATTTTCTCTACACTAGCATTCAAAGGTGGCATCTTAATCTCCTGCCATATTGTTTTCTGATTACCCTGACTTCTAAAATTATTTTTCCTCTGTCCACCATAAGTCTCTTGGGGTTGATCAAGCCTTTGGATTTTATTATTTCCTCCGCGATTGTAAAAGTTCTTCTCTCTTTCATACTCTTCTTGATCGCGACTTCCCATAGCTACTAAATTTTGTTGGTCATTAATCGCCACTTTCTCTGGTTGAATCTGCGAGGTGCTCGCCACATTATTGATCATTTTAGGAAGTAAACTTCCATTTGCCGCTACTGATCTGGTGTTTGCGATTGGGTATGACTCCATTTCATTTTGTTTTTCTTCCAAAGAAATGTATTCTTCTTGTAATTCTCTTAGTTCAGTCATTGTGATGGTGTTCTTGATTCTGAAAATTTGTATGTAGAGAAAATTGGTCGCAAACATTGCGTTGATGAAGGATAAAATAAGATATCTCTTATCTACTCTTCCTGCAATTTCGCTGCACATTGTCTTCCATCTTATGGTGAGATGTTTTAAACTCTCGCCAATTATGTGCTTTAATCCAAACACATCTTCAATACCCGGTCGTGAAGAATTTTTTCTTATGTATGCACCTAAAAATGTAGCTTGTAGATGATCAAAATAAGTAGGTAATCCCTCAAACCATTTTAGGGCCTCTCCAGTTAAGCTGGACGCAAAATACTTGCATAACACAGCATCATGATTCTCCCACTGTAGCATACACCTAACATAAGCCTTAACATGTTGAACAGCACAAGTAGTTCCATTAAAAATACTATTTAATGCTGGTAAATTGCATTTCGGGGGAATTCCTCTTAATTGCACTTCTTGTGTGAAAGGGGTTCTCGCTGCTTCCTCAATAACTTCATCAAGTTGTCTTCTTCCTCCCTCTTTTTTGTTATTTATCATTCCCCTCATTTCTTCCAATTCCCTTAAGATTTTCTCATTCGCAGCTAGATTTTGTTCTCTTGGTCTTTTTAACGCATCTTCCCTTCTCTTTCGTTCATGTCTTTCTTGCCTTGCGAGAGTTTGTAAATCTTCATCTACATTGTTATTCTGCCTCCTTCTGCGATTTTCATCTTCATCCCCTTCCAAAATTCGCAATTGATTATGTCTTGCAATTTCTTCTCCACGAGTTTCTTCATTTCTCATTATTTCTCTTCACTGTATTTCTACTCTTCTTTGTATTCAGTCATATTCCTCATTAACATTATCATTATTGCAATTTTGTGTACGTCTTCTTTCTCGATTATCATGGTTATTTTGTCTTATTGCCTCCTGAAACTCATGTTCTTATATCTCTGCTCACAACCTTTCTCTCTCGCAGGCTAGGCGTGCCTGTTTAGCATAATGTCTCTCAATTTCGTTCTCAATAATTCTTTGATTTCTGACATTCTCTCGCCCATGTAATATTCTTCTTCCTTCTTCTCGATTTTCTTCACCATCTTGATTATTCTCATTCCTTTGATTTTCATTATTTTGTCTTCCATTCAAATTTTCTTCATGTGGATTATAGTGATCATCAATTACTCTCTCTTCTCCCTGACGTTGCTCTCTATTTGGATTTTGCGTTTATTCTTGTACGTTTTCTCTAACATTTCTTATAAGGGAATTTTGTCTTGATTCTTCTCTAAATTATCTTGAACTTGATCTAGCAATACTTCTTGATCTCCTACTTTGTAATCTCAAATTCTCCATTCTCAACTCGTGATTTTGTCTTGTTAAATTTGCACGTTCTTCCGCCTCTAACCTTCTTTCTTCCTGTATTCTTTGTCTTAAATCATCCGTTGTTTCATTTTCATCTTGATGAATCAACCCTTCTACTACTCCTTGATTTCTTCCTTCTCTGCTTTCTTCTCTTAATTGTCTATTTTCTTCTTCTTCCATCGAATCCGATCTCCATGTATTCACACTCACCCTATCATAATCTACACCTCTATCTTGTATTGGTGTTGGTTGATTTGGCTGTTGAACTGGATTTTCCCCTTCATTCCGTGTCCTATTTCTTCTTGTTCTCATCCTTGAAGATTCTCCTAATTCACTTGTTTCTCCACCTGCAAGTCTTTTACTCCTCCTCACGGTTGTTGGTGGTTCTGATGTATTTCTTCTTCTTCTTCCAGCCATTTTTTAATTCCTTCAAATCTTCAAGTTTTAATTAGAGATTTTATAGCTTGATTCTCCCTGTTTCGGGCGCCAAAATGTAGTTGCAGGAATTCCTACACTACACCCATACTAAGAATTTATGATTATAAGTCTAATTTGTAGATTAAGAACAACACTTTATCATTTAATTTCCAGAAATGTTTACAGAAAATAGTCGAACTCAGAAATACAACTTTCTTTCTAGAGTTTCTCTCTCCTCAAGACTTTCTCAATTCTAAAAAATACATCATCATCCTCTGGTCCTATTCGAACCCTTTATATAGGAAATTACATAATGGATGACAGCTAAGTTTTCCCCTTCTTTCAGATCTATTCTGCGATCTCCTCGCAGTAATTATTATGTTAATTCTCGCGAGAATTGTAACCATCGCGGTACAAATTTACTCCTTTCATATTCTCTTCAATCGTCAACCTTTCTGTCATTCTTTTGGTATTTCTATGACACTCTCCAAATGTTGCTCTAGCGCTCGCGGGATTATTTGTAGAAGCGTTGTTAATATCGCAAGAATGTTGCTATGGCGATATTCTGGTCCTACAATAGACTTTAAGTCTACTTTGGTGTATCCATCACAAAAGATGCAGTTACATCTACAGTTTGAAACAGTGACTGAACTTCCTCGGCCCATAATCACTTTCTAGATGTCATTCAATCCATCTCCGAAATTAAGTAACTCCTCGCCAACATTATCATTTATTAGAATACGGGCATCCAACTCAAAACCAATTGGATATGAGTGGAGTGGCTAATAGAGTTATAAACCGCAAGATCTTATATTGCCCAACAATGTGGGACTAATAATCACAACACTCCCCCTCACGTGTAGCCTCGTCGGGTCTAACACGTGGACAATTAAATCGGGTGACACGGAGTAAAGGCGTGGCCAAAGACTCTTCGCAAATAGCCTGCTCTGATACCATGTTAGAATACGGGCATCCAACTCAAAACCAATTGGTTATGAGTGGAGTGGCACATAAAATTATAAACCGAGGGATCTTAGATTGCCCAAAAATGTGGGACTAATAATCTCAACATCATTAAGCTCATCATCTTCACAAACTATCCATCACTCACTTCACTTTATTATGTAGAGTCTGCGTGTGTTGGCACAAAGCGGAAGTGTAATGGGTTTATGAAAATGATTTAGGAAATGAATTTAAGAAAAGAGGTTGGTTTAAGAAAAGAGGAGGTTTTTATTTATTTTGGAAATGAAAATGTTTACAAGGTGATTTTGTGTAGCTCTTTGGCTCACTATATTTTTACAAAGAGGAATCTTTGGCTCTCTCTTTAACTTTTGCTCTCTACTACTTGGTTGCTCACTTGGTTTTTGGATTTAAAAGTCTATATGCTTTTGATTCTTCGCTGTATCCGATGAATATTAGCAATTTGATTTACTATTCCAGTAACTCTTGAAAAGAAGTTCTGGATAGTTTCATTTTCTTTCATGAGCAAATTATCAAAATCTCGCCATAAATTTTGTAGTTTAATGGAGATTACCTTAGAGAATAAAAGAGTTGTAGAAAAGATTTTAAGAAGCTTACCTTTCAAGTTCGATCATATTGTCGCTGCCATTGAGGAGTCCAAAAATTTATCGACTCTCTCGGTACACGAATTAATGGGTTCACTCGAGGCGCACGAGAAAAGAATAAATAGGTTCGCGGAGCAACCTTTGGAGCAGGCATTTCAATCAAAAATAAATTTCAAAGAAAAGAAAAATACGGAAGCTGAAAAAGAAAGCTCCAGAGGGGGATCATCATCCAACTCGCAATACGAGAAAGGGTCGACATCAAATCAAGGGCCCAAAAAATTCTACCGCGAACGTGGAAGAGGAAAAGGAGGTTATAGAAACAACAATCAAAGGTACGGGAAAAATTACTCCTCAAATCTCCGATGCAATGTTTGCAAAAAGTTTTGCCATCCAACTGAAAATTGCAGATATAAGTGCACCAAGTGTGATAAATTAAATCACATGGAAAAGGATTGTTGGTTTAAAAATAATGAAGCCAACTATTCCGAGAAAAAAGATTCTCAAAATCAAGTATTTTATTCCTGCCTCACCTCGCAACAAGAAGCGCAAGGTATATGGTATGTTGACAGCGGATGCAGCCGCCATATGACAGGAAACAGAGAATACTTCGTAAAGTTGGAGGAGCAACAGATTCCACCAGTCAAACTCGGATATGGAAAGTATCAAAATGTTGAAGGAAGAGGAGTCATATCCGTACGAACAAGGTCAGGTAAAACTCGATACATATCTGATGTTCTTTATGTTCCTGGCCTAGCTCAAAATTTATTAAGTGTTGGACAACTTATACGAAAAGGGTAATCACTACATTTTGAAGACGGAGAATGCACAATTTATGATAAAATTAATAAGCAATTGGTTGCAAAGGTAAAAATGACAGAAATTTTTGTCTTTCCTCTATCTATGCCATCAATTGGAAATTGTGCAATGAGTACCGATCATATAGATGAATGCAAGTTATGGCATTTGAGATACGGGCATCTCAACTACAAATCCTTGAAGGTTCTAAAATCAAAGAACATGGTCATCGGTCTTCCTAATATCAGCGGCGGAGATAAAGTATGTGAAGGTTGTATTCTTGGGAAGTTTCATAGACTTCCGTTCACAAAAAAATCGTGGAGAGCAAGAAGGCCCCTTGAATTGGTACACGCCGATATATGCGGTCCGACAAGAACAGCCTCACTCAACAATAGAAGATATTTTCTCTTGTTCGTGGACGATTATACCAGGATGATGTGGGTGTATATTCTCGAGCAAAAGTCTGAGGCATTTACTAAATTCCTAGAGTTCAAGGCGTTGGCAGAGAAGCAAAGTGGTCATCAACTGAAGGTTTTCCGTACAGACCGTGGTGGAGAATTTACTTCAAATAAATTTATCAACTACTGCAAAGAAAATGGAATTAAGAAGGAGCTTACCGTCCGATACACTCCACAACAAAACGGCGTCGCGGAAAGGAAAAGTCGTACGATCGTAGAAATGGCTCGCAGCATGCTAAAAGCAAGGAAGCTACCCAATAATTACTGGGCTGAAGCAGTCAACACGGCGGTCTACATCCTTAATCGTTCGCCAACAAAAGTTGTTCTCAACAAAACTCCATATGAAGCTTGGTATAAGAAAAAGCCTGAGGTAACTGGTTTCGGAATTTTTGGTTGCGTAGCATACTCACATATTCCATCCCAACATAGAGAAAAGTTCGATGAAAAAGTAGAAAAGCTAATATTCATCGGATACAGCGAAGAATCAAAAGCATATAGACTTTTAAATCCAAAAACCAAGTGAGCAACCAAGTAGCAGAGAGCAAGAGTTAAAGAGAGAGCCAAAGAGTCCTCTTTGTAAAAATATAGTGAGCCAAAGAGCTACACAAAATCACCTTGTAAACATTTTTATTTCCAAAATAAATAAAAACCTCTTGTTTTCTTAAACCAACCTCTTTTCTTAAATTCATTTCTTAAATCATTTTCATAAACCCATTACACTTCCGCTTTGCGCCAACAGCGTGTACGTATCTCTCAAAACTTAAGTTATTCTGTCGATTAAATTAATGTGTTTGGCACCACACACTGTGATGCCCCTTCGATGTCAATCACTTTTATACCACCTTCATGGTTTGGCACCACACCTTCGTGCCCCGATTCAAAGAAGATTATCTTTCTAGTTTCTGGATTCTTATATATAATGGCAAAACTACAGTGAACCATATGACATATAGTTGGGGAATTCAACGCTTAAACGTGCTACTTTTGATTTTTTTTACTGTTAAGAGATCTTATAATTAAATAAAGAAAAGGTCCAGGCCATTCAATGCTTAAACGTGCTACTTTAATACCAAAAGCTGCAATACCGAGTCTTTACATATCACTCCATTACTACCTTCACTCTGTAATACAGAGTCTGCATTTCCTCTCAGTTCCCCATTGTCTCTATTGAATTAATTAGTTGGAATGGTTTGGCACCACAGGTTTGATGTCCATTCAGTGGTATTCATTTTTGTCCGTACCACCCTGGTGTCGGTGCCCCTTTGATGTATTGGCGTGGCACAAAGGGTAGATTGTCTTTCTAGCTAGCTTCTTTGATTTTAATTTAGTATATATACACACAGTAGTAGCAACTATGACATATATGCAAGAAACTTGACAATAGTCTAAGGATCTAAAATGGTTGCAGTAGATCATGTTTATAATCCAAATGGTGAAGTGCAGTCGACACAGACTAAGAAAGAACCGTTTCTTTCGAAAAGTCGAGGTGTTTTCTGGGATGGCGTGAACTTGGGGGCAATCACCTTAGTACACATAGGCCTCTTGTTTGCTCCTTTCTACTTCACTTGGGATGCGTTTCTGCTTGCCTATATATTGGCTTTCCTGACTTTCCCCGTAGGAATAAGTCTATCTTACCATCGAAACCTGTGTCACAGAAGTTTTAAGCTCCCAAAACTAATCGAATACTTATTTGCTTACTTTGGAGTTCATGCTGCAGAGGTTAGTTTTAGTTAATCAACACTTATTATTGTGTGTAAATGTGTATCTCGGTTTGTTTATTGTTCTTTGGTTGAATTTGCTTATCAGGGAGACCCAATGTTTTGGGTAAGTGTATTCATCGGTACCATCATCAGTTCACGGATTCTGATCGAGACCCACATAGTCCAATCGAGGGATTTTGGTTCAGCCATATCAATTGGTTTTTTCATAACAGCTATCTTTGGGAAAAGGTTTTTTCATAACAACTATATCTTTGATTTTCTCATAGTTTATTGGGCATTTGTGTTCTGATATTACGTTAGTATAAAAATGCATTGGATAGTCCATTTGGTGATCTTCTTATCGTGTTTTGCAGTGCGGAAAACCAATCAATGTAATGGATTTAAAAAAGCAAGCTTACTACAGGTTTCTTCACAGAACATACGCATTTCATCTTCTTGGACTTGCGCTTCTGTTGTACGTTGTAGGAGGCTTACCACATCTTATTTGGGGAATGGTAAGCACGGACTGCAAAATAAGTACTGCATATCCTTTGCTTAAACTTGCACGTCCTTGCGCACGCCTAATTTCTGTTTTAAATTTTATTTCTCAAACTTAACTTTTGAGACTTTTACTTTTGTCAGTTAAAATTTGCAAGCAAAATGATTGAATCGATAATTTTGTGTTTTTCTACTTTTTAGAGTGTGAGAATAGCAGTCGGGCATCATGGCACGTTCATGGTGAATTCAGTTTGCCATAAATGGGGAAACAGGCCGTGGAACACCAAAGATTTATCCAAGAACAACTGGGTGGTGGGATTTATAGCATTTGGAGAAGGTTGGCACAACAACCATCACGCCTTTGAGTACTCAGCTCGATTGGGACTTGAATGGTGGCAGCTCGACGTGCCTTGGTATATTATAAAGCTTCTCGAGTATCTTGGATTAGCAACAAATGTTAAAGTTCCTACAGAGACTGAGAAACTAAAATACTCCTCGGAAATTCATCACGAATTTCAGCAAGCCCAGAATTAATACAAATTCTATATATATTGATGGATACTTCAAGACTAGTTTATGCTACTTCAACTAACCAGTATGGTTTGCAGGTTTGCTCATTCCAATCAGGTGCACGACAGATGCAAGTAGTAGTAATAGAGCAATAACAACCTAGTTTCCTTCAAAGAGTGTGTAATGTTTTGTTGATTATTGGTTGTAATCTTTTGAAATATGATAATAACTTGATATAATAACCCAGTTGTGTTGGTAAATCAAAATGGCATAGCTATATATATATACAAAATCTAGTATTTGAAAGTTATATATAGCTCTCTTTGAAAAATAAAAACAAAAAACCAAAGAGCAATGCATTTGTGTCGTACACGCGTACATCGTACTAGTATCCCTTTTGAGTGATAGGACTATTTAGCTAGTTTATTTTGAAAGGTGCTAGCTTACATTAATACCAAAAACACTGCCGACCTTTGAGGTAGCATACTAAGAACAAATGGTGTCTATTTGGATGGTTCACAGGGGGGTTCATATCTCTTACTAGTGTAGCCAACTCCCGAATATCTCAGTGGTGTTCGGAGTGTACACAACCCAAAAGGTTTGGAATCATATTCAAAGTATCACTATGTAGATTTTGATGACTTACCGAATTTCTTTCGCAAGGGTTACTTCATTAAAACTTTTCATATATCTTGGAATCTTGGACTATGAACTCCCTCTACTGTCTTGTTTCTATTTGATTCTTGGAATAGGAATGTGCTTCATGGGAGATGTGTTTGGAACTAGGCTCATTATGCTGTGGTTTGACAGTTATGGAAGGAAATGAATAATAATAGGGTTATTGGTGGTCGTCTTAAAGCAAGGGATTAACTTGTTATATTTGTCAAACAAACTGTAGCTCTTTAGACTTTGGTGTTGTGAATCTTGTGATGAGGTCCATGAGGATCAGTTTCGGCATATTAGTGTTTCTTATATTAATTGTAAAAGAACTATCCCTATTTTGTAAGGCTAGCTCTTTTTCTTTAATACAACTATAATCATTCATTTTCTTTCGTGAAAAAAAAAAATATTATTATTTCTTTGATATAACGGTTATTAACCGAATAATAGATTAATATTTCTATTAATATAAACAGGTGCTGCTTGTTGCGGGTAGAGGTAGGGATATGCATGCTACTGTTGTTCCGCTGATATTTGGCTAAAGGTTGAATATTCAGTTGCGCAAAGCTCTTGCCAGGAGCCTCTTGGACGATATAATAAAAATTCATGCCAACTGATTTGAACAGTCTATCGGCGAACAGTCTCTTGGACGATATTATGAGTCGTTTGTAAAGGTGTATATCTATTGCATGAAAGGCTTTCATATCATCTGTTGTACGGACAAACCCATACTATACAGACCAAAAAGGGATTGATATTGATGATGGGATGCATTGATCGAATGGGATGATTGGGTAATGGGTTCTGATATTTTAGATTAACAGAATGAAAACATGAGACTAACTGCAGGATCATTCTGCTAGCTGCCAATGCTTACAAGTCTAGCTAGTGTAGTAGCCAAAGAAGATGGAGAGAAATTACATTAGTTCCCTTCAAACATCCTGTAACTCGTCATTGCATTGGGGTTCCTTCATATCAAGAATCTGATTTACAGCTACAAGGATCTTATTTTTTGATTCACTAGCCTCTAGTTGGGCTGCGCTGTCATTCTCTCCAACATCTCCCTCATCTACGTACCCTTTTGTATTCATTCTCCTGTTTATGCACTTTCACATGTCCTCGAAATTACTTATTTTGACAGCATAAGGATTGAAATGATCCATTTAGAAGAACATAGCGGAAAAAGAAGAAAACCCCACAAACACTTTTCGTGCTAATGTATTACTTAACGAATTGAACCGATGGACTCTAATTTGCTTTAATCTGCTTGCGCCATTTATATAGTTCAAGGAAGGGAGAAAGAGATCTAAATCATAAATTCAATATAAATATAGAATCGTATTTGGTTTTAATCAGGACACTTAGTACCCTATTAATCGGCCAAATCTTTCTTCTTTATTCAGTATCAAGAAGATCACGGAGAGACATTAAGTGAACAAATAATTGCAGATGTCATCTTGGCACAATGGCAAGTCGTTAGGTGATGACTGGGCTTGTAGACATAACTTTTGGGCTTTAATCCAACTTTTGGGCTTTAGAAGAAAAAATCATGTAACCTCCCCAGCTAGTTGTAATTTACACGCAGTGGTATCTTTCAAAAAATAATGCAAAATAAAAAAGAAAATTAATAGAGCGCCATTAGAAAAATTATTTAAATTATTAACGTACATATTATTGTCCAATATTTTTTTTATGCAATTCTGTACAGTTCTTGTGCGCACTTGTCAATAACTAGATATGATTAAGATCTTTTATTTTATTTTATTTTTAATAAGAAAAACAGGGAAACCCCGATGTTACACAGAGAATCCAAAACTAACAGAGTCTAAAGCTAAGTAATTTCCAAACTGAATCCCGTAACCCGAATCATCTCGTACCCAGAATCTTGTATCACGAATCTCCACCAGAACATCAAACGGTAACCGTAACAGAATAACCATAACACCCGCCTTTACGGGAGAACTTGAATCGTTGATGCATGATTCACAGCTCGGAAGAACAATTTTTTTAATAACCATCTGATAGCAGTAGAACCCTCTTCCAAAAGAAAAGGTACCACAAGTTTCATCTTGATACTCATCTTCTATAACTGGTACAAAGAAAGTCCGTCGTCTACGACAAAACTCTATTTCCCGCTGGAGAAGACACAGATCAACTTTAGCCTTGAGGCAAACAACCATCAGGAACCAAACACCACCACACCCGGAGATCAGCTCCAAAGAAAGGGACACGAAACCAAAGGTTACATGGAGAAAGAAATTATTTAGCTTAAACCTAAATCTGACCGTATCTAGAACTGTATAACAACCTAGAACAATAAGATTACAGAAATTTAAAACAATACAAACAAATAACCTAAGTGATAGTAGATCAGTAAACCAACCCATAACACTAAGATCACAAATACATAAAAGAAACCGATCTGCACCATAACTTGTGAAAATTCCCAAACTGTAGAAGATAGGTGCAGATGATGGCAAAGAAAAAACAGATGTTGCCGCTTCTTTTTGTTCAGAGACTAGGGATGAAAAAACTGATGTGCTTTGATTTCTCTGTTTCCAAAGATCCCAACTCACCCCTGCCCGGAGATAAAAATCACCCAACACTGAGCAACCTTCTTCTCTGGTTGATACAATCAGATCTTCAATTTCTTCTAACATGTGTACCTGCCGGAGAAACCCGCCGGAGAAGGAGAGATTGCTGCAAGTCACCAGAAATTCAACCCCTCTAAAACAACAAACTGGAAAGAGAGATCTACACAAAACCCCGTAAGAACGGCCAGAAGAGCAAATCCTCAAGGAGAAAGATAGATCTACACATAAACTAAAGATACAGGAAACTAAAGAGCCGCAAAATAAATTACAAACATTATCCGTAGGTAACAGACTAGCTAAGAAAACGAAAAAGGAAGCAAAACTGCCCAGATCCGCTCCATTAAGAAGAGATCTGAGCAGTAGGGGGACCTCCGGGGGAGAGCTTTTCGTTGGAAGAGATGGGAACGAGAGAGGAGGAATACTTGTGGTGTTGTATATACTTGTGGTGTTGTATATACTTGATATGATTAAGAGATGGGAACGAGAGATATGATTAAGATCAAGTTCATAAAGTATTCAGGTTAAGAAAAGCGAAGACGTGCTTCCACTTCTAGTATATTACTTCTCTATCTGCTATACCAACTTTTGTACCTTCCACGTCTCCTGGTCAAGATATTCTTCATAGATGGTTACTTCTTCCATTGTTGTCACAGACAAAGCAGCAGTGCTTCTTGTCCCACAACGTCCCTATATATACATCAAAGACCGGCGTTTATAGTTGTTTAATTCCCAATAGAGCAGAAACAAAATGTTGAAAACTTCAAATGAAACTGGAGAATGTAGAAAATTTACCTTTGGCGTATCAAATTCGACAAATATGGAACTTGCTTCCATTTCATATTCCGGATACCATACACCAGGTAACCTGCTCTTTTCAGCTTTGGCATCATCCCTCATCAGTTTTTTCATCATCTCTTCCAACCGAACTTCACCTTTGGCGCCATCACTATGTCTTCGGAGCACTTCCTGGAAGTTCTGGTTCAAGCGTTCCGCCTGAAACACATGAGGGTTGATCATCTAAGTTTTACGGGCATTTAATATTAGAGAGAAGCATCTTATGGTTATGTAAACGTTCTTACTTTAAACTAGGGAGAGTCTAGTTGTGCGTTGGTGAGCACATGTATACCAGGTGAAACCACTTGAACAGATTTATGTACCCCTATCGGCCGGTTGGAGACATAAACAATGATTCTGGAACTGATATCTGCCAGCACCAAGTTAAACCCATTATACCGATCTACCTCCGCTATCAACTCGTTGACGAATTCCACCGGGCTTTTACTACTCTGCATGAATCGCAATCATTAAAGACAAACATAAACTAATTGCATGGAAATATCGAATGAAGAACGATGATTTCCTGCCCATATGCACTCCATCGGGCAGTTATATACTATCCGTGTAGTTAGATTGGTGAAATCCATGCACTAGAAATGCATCATTGAACATCAAATAAGGAGTTCAGAATATTTTTACCTCCAAAAATCGGACAATCAGTTCGCCTCTTGTTTTCCTTTTGGGATTAGGAGGAGGTTCCATGACATTAGTAAGAAAGCCTAATTTACATTTTCTTGAACATGCTAACCATGTCCCCCCCTGACAATTCATCTCTTCCACCCACTATTTCATCACCTTCCCACCATGATGTTGGTTTAGTAGGTCTGTAATCAACCAAAAACTCATTTCTAATAGACTATAACCACTCACACATAAAAAACAAATGAAAGAATGAAATTCAATACCTGTTGTGATATTCATCTCTATTGAACAAGAGAAGTAGTGGATAGAGTGGATGAGCTTGCCAGATAAACACAGCTATACACATTTGTTGATTGATTAGTTGTAAGCTATACCTAGACCTGAAAATAAATATGAACACACACAGCCTAACTTCAGTATATATAAATTTTGTTTTCTAACAGCATAAAATTGACAAATCGGTGCTACTTACTACTTAATTATCACTAATAACTATAGCTTACGGTAGGCTACAATTTTTTTATTAAAAGTAGGTTTGCCTGGTAGTATATTTTATTAAGTCAGCGCTCTATCTACAAAAAAAATTTGAATTTTTCAATAAAAAAAAAAATTTAAGGAGACAAACTAGTAGTTCGGAAACAAATTCGTCAATGGTTGGCAGCTTAAATGAACAACCTGTGATTGGATTATAAACATGTAGACTATAACTCGGTGTATTTTGAAAAAATTCGAAGCATGATATTAATACTAAACCATATAAAGAATGTTGAATTCTAAGTTGTTCATCAATTAATCCAGTTTCTTGTCTAAAACGAGAAACTCTTTTTTCTCTCCTATCCGAATCAAAAAAAAAACAACACCAATCTCTTTTTCTTCTTCTTCAGTATCGTCATCACTCATTAGATCATCATTAAAAAATTCTTTGTAGTGTGAAGAAAGCATAATGAATCCTGGGTTATTATTTCTACTACGCGAATGTAAATCCATAAACAAGGGATCTTTAATGATCAAATGAGACCATGACTTGCATACACATCTAAATTTCTCTAAAATATCAAAACACCACCGCTGTCCCCGTCCACTTTGTTCGTCTGTGTTGTCATCAGAATCAAATTTCTGGTGGTGATGAAAACATAAGAGAGATTTCAGCTTAGTTGATTAACTTGTATGCGTGTATGTATATGTTTTTATTTTGAAAGTTTCCTCCTGCGAAAATTCAACATTTAGAATAATCAAAAGCCAAGTCAAGTTCAGATAAGTTGAAGACTTAGCAATTTGGACTTGGCAAAGGCACCACGACAGCCCCTGGCTGCGACATCACAATAGGCTAAAAGTTGTACTTAATCTGGTGAGCACGTCTGGACTTGATTACTACAAAGTCGTGCACTGGTGTGCTACTGATTCCGGCAACCTCTGAAATCCTTGATTCGACACCTGAGTTCTACATTTTCCAAGCAAAAGTCACAACCGCTTTAATATTTGTAACTTCCTAAAATATTAAAATTTATTCTGTGTTGCTCTGCTCATTAACATCATTATAAATGACCAAGGAAAAAAAAGTTGTATAAATTTAGATTGGAAATTCAACTCATAATACTTTTAGTTTTCTATTATCTTTTTCCAAAATCGTGTTCACTCCGATCAAAACGCATTATAAATTTATAACGCTCATGGACATTGGCCATGATCTGGAACATAACCTGTTTTTCATACGTTGCTGAGAAGTGTAAGTGTTTCATAGAGAAATTAAAACACTGCGTACCGCAAGTATTTTTCAAAATTCTAAGCACCATTTGGGTACAAAGGAAATGAAGAAAAATGGAACTCTACTAAACGATACGGTAGTCAAAGAAATCACAACCATTCACTCGATCATTAATCAAAAGTTGGTGTTTAATACTTTGCGAAACTAATTAGTTGAACTCGTCTAGGCCATCGTCGTCTGGGAGGCAGCTCCATGCATTTTTATTTAGGTATTCCTGGTATTCACTCTCAGACAAATCATAAAATCCCTCTACGATTGCATCATCAAATTCATAGTCATCAGTGGAGTCATTAGGGAGCCTTATTTTTATAAGCCTATCTCTACACCTCTTCAGCGGAGCCCCTTCTAAAATAACATTGAAGCATTGACGGAGATCGAGAGATTCAAGGTTGTAGGAACCAAACACAGATGTATTAAGAGTTGTGTTGAGGGTGACAAAGAAGGGACTAGGGTTCGGCTATTTATAGCACATAGTGAACCACTAGAGAACAAACTAAAACAAAGGAAAGTAACACTGCGTTTACACTTATATTATCTAACACTCCCCCTCAAGCTAATGCTTCAACAAAGTGCATTAGCTTGCAAACACAAGAATGAAACTGGATAACCCCAAGTGCTTTTGTGAACACATCTGCAAGCTGATGTTGAGAGGGAACGTAGGCAAGTTTGAGAAAGCCATCTTCAACTAAGTCACCGATGCAATGATGGTCGATCTCCACGTGCTTAGTAGGAGCTTGGAACACTGGATTTGTATCTAGGTTGTTGGCTCCCTTGTTATCACAGTAAAGAGTGGCAGATCTTGACAGGGAAATGTTCAACTCTTTAAGCAAGTAAGAAATCCAGAGAAGCTCAGAACTGGTTACTGCTAACGACTTGTACTCTGCCTCAGTACTGGAGCGAGAAATAGTTGGCTGCTTCTTAGAGGTCCAAGAAACGGGAGAATTGCCTAAGTATATGCAGTAACCATTAGTAGACCACCCAGCCCAATCAGAATTCGAGTAAGCAGTTATGTCACAATGCCCAGCAGAAAGTGTAATACCAGAACCAATGGTACCCTTGACATATCTTAAAATCCTTTTTTACTAGTTGCAGATGAGAGGTGGTGGGGGCATGCATGAACTTTGATACATAGTTGACTGAGAAGAACAAGTCTGGTCTTGTAAGAGTTAGGTATTGCAATCCACCAACTAGACTTCTGTAGAATCCAGCATCATCAAGAAGGTCACCATTGTATAAGGAAAGTCTTGGTCCTGCAGCTACAGGGATGCTTGCAGAACTGCATGTAAGCATATCAGCCTTCTGTAGTAAGTATAATATAGGTAGAAGATCTAACACATTCAATGCCCAGAAAATAATGTAGAGGACCCAATTTTTTCATAGAAAATTCTTTGCTCAGCACAGCTACAAAGGAATCCAATAGAGTTGAGGAGGAGCCAGTAAGTATCGTATCATCCACATATAAGAGAAGAAGCATTTGATTCTGACCAGAGGTATAAGTGAATAGAGAGTGATCATTGACTGACTTATGAAATCCATGACTTTCAAGAAAAATACTGAATATCTCAAACCAATCTCTAGGGGCTTGTTTGAGACCATAGAGAGATTTCTTTAAAAGACAGACATAATTAGGTTTTAGTTCATCAACAAAACCTTTTGGTTGAGCCATATAAACTTCTTCCTTGAGAAAACCATGAAAGAAGGCATTAGAGACATCCAATTTCCTGATGTCCCAGCCATTTGTAATAGAAATAGTTAGCACACACCTGATGGTTGTAGTTTTAACAATAGGATTGAAAGTCTCTGAGCAATCAACACCTTCTTGCTGGATGTATCCCTGTGCAACCAACCTAGATTTGCATCTTTCTATGCTTCCATCATAGTTGTATTTAACTTTATAAACCCACTTGCTGCCCAACACATTCATGCCATCCACAAATGGCACCAGTATCCATGTGCCATTTTCCAATAAAGCTTCATACTCAGCCCTCATAGATAGAATCCATTTTGAATACTTGGAAGCTTCTTGATAATATTTTGGCTCTGCCTCTGAGATAAGTAATGATTGTAAGGCTATGGGTAGAGTGATAATAGTAGAACTATGTGCAACAAAATCAGGAGGAAGATGTTTTGGTTTAGAAATCCCTCTAGATGATCTGGTAGTAATAGTTCTGATGGGAAGTTGTATGTTTCTTGTAGAAGTAGTAGTAGGAGGAGGAGCATCATAATTAGTTGGAATAGCAGTAGGCGCTGAGAGAGATGAGTTTTCCATTTGGGGGCTAAAACAGTTCCCAATTTGCAAGGTTACAAGTTCAGAATCAGAGTGAGTGGAAGGCATTTGAGACTGTTTAGCAAAGGGAAATGTTGATGCATCAAAAATGACATTTCTGGAGACAAATATCCTTTTAGTGAGTGGATCAAAACACTTGTATCCTCTGTAGAGAGGAATGTAGCCAAGAAACACACATTTAGTAGATTTAGGACTGAGCTTGTCAGCTTTATAGTCAGACAAATTAGGGTAACAACTACACCCAAACACTTTAAGCAAACTATAATCACGTATAATGTCAAATAGGACTTGAAAGGGACTAATATAGTGAAGAAGTTTACTGGGAGTTTTGTTGATAACCTAGCTGCTAAAAAGGAGTCAAACCAGAAATGTTTAGGTAGAGATGCTTGAAAAGCAAGAGTGTTTCCCATCTCAGTAATGTGTCTGTGCTTCCTCTCAGTAAGACCATTCTGAGCTTATGTATGAGGACAAGATATTCTGAGAGTAATTCCACATGAGCCAAGAAAATTTTTGAAAGAAACTTTCACAAGCTCAAGAGCACCATCACATTGAAAAGACACAATAGAACTGTTTAAGAGATTTTCACTTGTGCTCCTGAAGTGTTGAAAATATTTCAAACTGTCAGTTCAATGTGTCAAAGGGTAAATCCAATGATACCTACTGTAATCATCAATAAACAAGATATAGTATTTAAACACATCAAGAGACTGAACAGGTGCTGGACCCTGATTTATGATTTTTCTGAATTTTCGTAGTAGTAATTAAGATTCGTTCACTCGGAAATTGTTAAGATTAAAATAAAAAGGTTTAACAAAAATAATAAACGAGAGAGTCACTGGGTTTAGGATTTCACCGCATTCATAACATAGGGTTCAATTTACTTATTCTCAACAATTAAAGCTCATTAAATAAAACAACACCGACTCTTCTTCTTTTTTTCCAAAGTAGCTCCTCAAAACATTAATTGTATCCCCTAAGCATAAATTATCTTAATTCAAAGCATAACCTATCTAATTGAATCACAACTAATTTTATCGAATCATAAATCAATTTAAAATAATGCAAAAGTCAAATAGAGAATAAAATAATTTTACCCATGTTGAATTTCAGCTTCTCCGTCGACCCAGTGATGGGTTTTAGCTTCTCATGATGAAAACACACTTAAAGTTCATTATTATTGCTCAAATGGTGTTTACAAAGAAGAGAAAATGAGGAAAATAAATTAAACCGGGAATTCGCAACGTTTATAAGCGTTGCAAATTCACTGTTACAAAGAATAACAGTAAACTGTCGCAAGAAACAGTCTTATTTTCTACGCATGAACGACAGTGGTTTTACGACTGTCTTCGGTAGTCCGTTCTTCGTGTTCTTCAGTATTCTTCTGCTGCTGCTGCAGATTTCTCTGCAGCAATTCTCTCCACTCTGCAGCCTCCCCAATCACTCGATATCTTTACTCAAATCCTCAGCAGACTATTTATACCCGCCAGCCTACAAAAATTCTCAGTTTAATGCCAAATATTCTCCATTATTCTTCCACGGTTTTATTTCCTCTTATTTCTTTGATTTTTATTCTCACGAATCTGCTAGTGTTGATTTCATGATATACTCTCCTTTTATAACTCCTTCACACTCCAAACTATTGCTCGAGTACCTCTGACATGTGCAGTACCCGTTTCCATCTAACACAATCCCGTGAATAACTCTGTGCTTTCTCTGATTTCTTCCACACGACAAACCAGCCAATTATAACCTATTAAAAATCCTATACCAAGCCTGTTACGTCCAAAAGAAGATACCCAATGATTTTCAGCGATTTAATCGCATTAAATCTCATCCAAATCTCAAACCCTAGTTCCGGAAGTTTTGAAAGTTGTTTTCCCGCCAAATTCTGATTCAAACGAAGAAGAAGATGGGTGCCCCTTATCCGAGTCTGGTGTGTGAATAGAAATTAGGGTGCCCCTTAGTAATTGGTTACCCTTAGCCAAAATTGGAGTTCGTTTAGCAAATATCCTTCAGGGTGACTTAAGTACTTTTTCGAGCAACTTTCTCCATAAGAGCTTATTTGACAAAAACACCTACAAATAAGATTATTAGTGATAAAATGAGTCATAGCTAATGTATTTATGGGTGAAAATGCGTCGCACTTTTGTTCTCATCAGACCCCATATATCACAATGGATAAGTTGTAATGGGGAAGTAGATACCCTTATAGATGCAGAGAATGGTAGTTTATGGTGTTTACCTAGTTGGCATTCATGACAGAAGGTTGCTATGGAAGCTGAAGAAAGCTTGATGGTAGTAGATTTATGCAACTTACTTAGTATTTTGTGTGATGGATGACCAAGCCTCTTGTGCCAGAGTGATGAATCAGCCAGTGTTGAAGTAAATGAAACCACAGGAACCAGTTGAATGGGATAAAGGTTATTACAAACTGGTCCTTCTGCCACTACTTTATTTTTCTTGAGATCCTTCACATTATAGCCCCAGCCAAACAATTTCATTGATACATTGTTCTCCTTAGTGAACTGAGCAACATAGATGAGGTTTTTGCATAGAGAGGGAACTAATAAAACATTCTTCAACACAAAATCAACATGTAGAGTAGATATTGTAGAATTACCAACATGAGTAATCTTAAGAAATTTACCATTCCCAACCATGACATGCTCAGAGCCAGTATAAGGGACAATGTCATGCAGAAGTGTTGAATTATTTGTCATGTGAGAAGAAGCTATTGAATCAGGGATCCATTGAGTACTCATCATATTATTAGTAGCAGGGGAGGTTGAACTCAAGGAGCAGGTGTAGAATGCTTGGTGTGAGCTCTCAGGGGATGAATGTGGAGGTGGTGATGTAGGGTAATCATTCTATTGTAGAGATTCAGTGTAAAAAGATTTAGGACCAGATGTAGATTTGTGGTTGCCTTGGGATGATTTTGAAGTTGATGGGGTACACCTGAACCTACACCTGTTAGCAGTATGATTCCAATGTTTACAGATTTGACATTGAATGTCTGAGAAATTAGTTTGGGTAAAGTTATTTGGGGAATTCCAATGCTGAGTTGTTTGAGAAGTTTTAGGTGAGTGATACTGGGTTTGATAGTGATGGTTTTGAGGTGATTGTTGTTGGTGTTGTTGGTGATTATGTTGAGGTGGTCGATGTGAATTAGCACCATAACTTTTATTGGTTCCATAACCACCATTCCCCTGTGATGGTCTATTATTCCCTGAACCATTTGCACCATAACCACCATTCCCCTGTGATGGTCTATTACCCTCTTAATTGGATGATGAAGACTGAATTATGTTACCACTAGAGCTACCAGCACCAGGAGAAGCACGAAAATTTAAAGTCTTCTTTGAATAGAAGGAAGATTGAGCATTGGTGGACTCGAGCATAACAGAAGTATCATGAGATTTATTCTGAAGCCATTGCTCATGATGCAACAATTTAGATCTAAGTTCATTAAATTTATATGGGGTTTCACGGTGTTGTGAAGTAACCACAAAGTTATCAAAATCAGGATTCAAACCATTCAAAACATGTAAAATAACATCTTCATCTGAAATTTTATCTTTGATAGCAGCTAAATTGTCAACAATTTAACTCAAAAAATCAGAGATCGGAGTATTACCCTGTTTAATCGAGTACAGTTGACGACGAAGAAGATATTTACGAGCTACAAACTGGTCATTAAACTCCACCTGTAGATAATCCCACACCTTTTTTGAAGTAGTCAACCCAAGAGTACTAGCAGATACCGATCTAGTAAATGTTGCATTTAAATAGGATAGAACAAACCCATCCATTGAGATCCGGTAAAGATACTCTGGATTTGGAACCAGAGTACCATTTTCAGTAATCTGAGGAGGAGGACATACATAAGTTCCATTGACAAACCGTAACAGATTAGTAGTGGAAAGGTTTGTCTCAAACTGATGTTTCCAGAGTAGAAAAATTGTATTATCAAGTTTGAAGGATACAAAATTTGAGATATCCTGAAAAGGTAAAGAGAAATTGAATTTGGGTGGTGGAGGGTTATTAAGATTTTGTTGTTGTAATGCTTGAATTAGATCTGTAATAATGGAATTTATAGTAGCCATAGTAAGTAATCAAAAGAGTAACAAAAGTGCAGGAGAAATCAAACAATTTCACCTAAAGAGATAAGCAATAGTTGATGTTCGTTGCAGCCGCAAGGTGCAAGAAAAGAGGTAATGACCGAATTTCAAGATGTAAAATCTGATACCATGTAGGAACCAAACACAGATGTATTAAGAGTTGTGTTGAGGGTTACAAAGAAGAGACTAGGGTTCAGCTATTTATAGCACATAGTGAACCACTAGAGAACAAACTAAAATAAAGGAAAGTAACACTGCGTTTACACTTATATTATCTAACAAAGGTGGAGGCAGCCATCGAGAATGTCCCTCAACCCCACATTTGTCAATTTATTCCCAAAAAGATGAAGATGACGCAGTTGAGGTATGTTCTCAGCAAAGGCCAGTGCCTCATCATCACACTCTTTATGTGGCCACCTGTAGCCTCGACGGTTAAGCCGGAATGATTTTAGCCGAGTGCATAATTTCCCAACAGTTTTAAGCATATCCGCTGAGAAAGAACAGTGACATATCTCAAGTTCCTCCAGCAAGATAGCTTTTTCGGCCATGTTAATCAATGCATCATTGGTAACTTGACCGCAAGATACAAGACGAAGATATCTTAAGGAACCAGACCTGAAAACATATAGTAATTAATAATAGTAAGAGTTATAATATCTGCTAATTCACATTCCTAAACAAGCCATATACGGAACAAAATACTTGGAAGAAAACCCAAAAACAAAACAAAAAAAATTTGAGAGTTATGTTTCACTTATTTATCAACTCATATCCACTGCTTCTTTCGCCATCTTTTCCATATAATACTTAATCTCAAACCAACCGTCCTCCCAACTATTCTGGACACAGCTCCCATCCACTGCGTCTTTCTCCATCTTTTCCATAAGGTACAAATGATCCTGAAACGAACATAACTCTTTCCACCTATTCTGCATGTCTACAGAAATATCTATAGAACGAAACAGCAAAGGATCTCTGGAAACTTTTCGCCATACCGAACATACTGATTGAGCATTAAACAAGACATCCATTGCCCATAATTTCAGAAATATATGAGACAATACATCATGAGGAAAGTCAAGCCAATTTCTCACTTATTCTTCTTTTTGTGATGAAATATTCAAGATTTGATTATTGTCCATGATTTCTAACTTCCTCTTCTTTGATGAAATCCAGGTTTGATTATTGTCCATGATTTATAACTTCCACAGGTGCGAAAATTCTCCCCCTAATTAGATAACCAGAGAATAAATAAATAAATAGATGAACATAGGTTCCAATTTAACCGTAAACTGATGCTTAGCTCTAACGCAACCCTCGTAACAATATAATGCTATATCTGGGTTCGAGAGGCATAAAACCACCGATTTCCATCAAATTGTGACACTGCCGCACTGTCATATGCATGCACAGCAGGCATACGCCCAACAAAAAAGATCATGCATCTTAGGAAATTATTCTCCTTCTGTATTTATTATTTATTTTATTATCAAAATTAGAAAATTATTCGCCTTCTGTATTTATTTTATTATCAAAAAGAAATATGGGATACGAACACTCCGATATTGATACTGTTAGCATAGTTGTTAGTCCTCTTATAACTTCTCAACAACATCAGCCAAAAGAAGAGTGTAACGGAAGCTCTAGTCTTTAGGCTAGAAGTTTGGTCATTATGTTAGAATTAAACTCGTTCTTTATTTGTTGAAACAATAACTCAAATTTGTAACCGTGTGTAAAGGATTGAGTATAAATATAATATAAGTCTCCATATGAGAACTGTGGAAGACATTCTACCAATTACTAAGTTTTAACTTGGTATCATCCTTTGATCCAATTTGCGCTTCCAAACACAAAACAAAAACCCTAAAACCAAATAAAAAAAATGGCAGCAAACACCAACAATACCAATACCAATCTCTCAGAAACATCCAAATCCATCACCTTGTCACTCTCAAACTTACTGAAACAAATTACTCCCTTTGTAAAACCCAGTTTAAGCATATCTTGAAAGGATATGGATTACAAGGTTTTATTGATGGCTCAGAAGAAATTCCACCCAGAACACTACCAAATACAGAAACTATAAACCCAGCATTCAAAGAATATGAATCATCCGACTAATTACTAGTAGGCTGGTTTAACTCCACATTAACTCCAGAAGTTCTCTTCCATATCAGGGGATTAGATACTACAAAACAAGTTTGGGACAAACTTGAAGGATACTTTGCTCCAAAAACCAAGATTCATCTGATGAACTTAAAGAAACAACTTCACTCACTGAGCAAAGGTAACAAATCTTTGAAAAAGTTTTTAAGTGATTCTAAATCTTTGTTTGATCAACTCGCAGCATCAGGTTATATAACCACTGATGATGAGAAGAAACAATCAATCTGTAATGGGCTGAATCAGTCCTATTATCCCATTTCTACTGCACTAGGAACCATTGAAGATATGGAAATGGATACATTTTACTCTCATCTACTGTCTTTTGATATGCGGCTGGAACAGCAAATTTCTTCGATACAGAAACCACTTGCCAATGTTGCAACAACAAGCACAACGACTTCTAGCAGATCTGGTGGACGGAACTACAACCAACAGAACCGGGGATTCAATTAAATGCAGAATAAATATTAGCGTCGCAACTAGTTTGGTCCGAAAATGTTTGAAAAGCCATGCCAGATATGTAAAAAAGACAACCATCAAGCAGATAGGTGCTGGCTGCCTGCTGCTTACATTGCTCTACCAGGAGGTGATTCGAATAACGAATGGGTGACAGATACGGGTGCTACCCATCATCTCACTGCTGATTTGAGGAATCTCACAATCCCTCATGAATATGATGGCACTGAACAAGTGCAAGTTGGTAATGGTAATTCATTAAACATTGATCATGTTGGTAATGCATCTTTCACGCTTAATTCAAGAAAGTTCAGATTAAACAACATCTTTCAGGTTCCTCAGATTAAAACAAACTTGCTATCTGTGTCTCAATTTTGCAAAGATAATAGTGTTATCTTTGAATTTCACGCATTTATTTATAAAGGACAAGCTTACGGGAACAAAGTTGTTGCGCGGGCTGAATAGGAATGGACTGTATATTTTTGAAGGCTTAGATAACCTAAATGCACCAGCAAAGCCAACATCAAATGTAGCGACTTCCTTACCAATCTGGCATCAACGTATGGGTCATCCCGTGATCCGTACGGTCTCTAAAAATTTGTCATAGTTTCTCCCTACCTGTTTCAAATAAAACTTTTGATTTTTGCAACTCCTGTCATGTTAGCAAAAGAAAAAAATTGCCATTCTCTCTTAGCAGTTCGAGTTATGATAAACCTTTAAATTTGGTTGTCTCTGATATATGGGTGTCACCAAAACTTTCTAGATCTGATTTTCATTAATATATGTTAATCATGGATTTTATTCATATTTTACTTGGGTTTTTCCACTTGTTCAACGCTCTAAAGCTTTACAAACTTTTATACACTTCCGCAAACATATTGAAAATCTTACAGAACATAAGATTAAGATTTTTCAATTAGATAATGCTTTAGAATACAAAAAGTTTACAGCATATCGTAATGAATCTGGCATCCAACATAGGTTTTCATGTCCTCATACTTCACCCCAGAATGGTTTAGCAGAAATACGTATTCTTCATGTCACATAATCAGGGTTAGCATTCTTGTTTCAAGCCCATATGCCATACTCCTACTAGTCTGATGCTTTTACAACTGCGTGTTACCTGATAAACCGTCTTCCAAAATCCTCAATAGAATCCAAAACTCCTTTAGAATTTTTTTTCCATAAAACTCCAGACTACAGCTTTTTAAAAGTTTTTGGGTGCCTAGCCTATCCTTGTTTGAGATCATACAACTCAAACAAACTTGAGCCACGATCCATACCATGTGTGTTTATTGGCTATAGTGGTACTCATAAGGGATATTTATGTCTTCATAGAGAAACTGGTAGGACATATATTACTCGACATGTCAGGTTTGAAGAACAGTCTTTTCCATTCATGCCTATGCAGCAACAAATACCTAATCAATCATCAGGTAGTATTCCCTCTGATATTGGTATTTTTCTATCACCATTGTTTCAAAGAAGACGGTTTTTGCACACCCAACAACATAGTGGTTCACAATCTCAAGAACAATCAGCTGCATCTGCTTCGTCAGACGCAATGGTTCCTCATGTGCTTCATGAACCATCACCAGCTCAAAGTTTACAAGAAGCTTCTTCATCACAAAATGACTCAGCTGGCTCAATAACAAGTGCAGTCAATCCTCCTCAGTCTGATGCAAAATCTTCTCATACGAACATAACTTCTCATCATATGTGAACCAGGGAAAAGTCTGTCATCAGCAAACCCATTCAGAAGTTGTGTTTATCCGCTACAAAGAATCCGCTGCAAGATGTTGACTTCATGGAACCTACCTGTTACTCAAAAGCATGCAAGCATCCGTACTGGAGAACTATCATGGATGTTCAGATAAATGCGCTTATTCGCAATGGTACCTTCTCTCTTATTAAATATGAACCTGGCATGAATGTTGTTGGCTCCAAATGGGTATTTCGTGTAAAAGAAAAATCATGATGGCAGCATAGAAAAACGTAAAGCACGTCTTGTGGATAAGGGCTTCAACCAACAAGAGGGTGTGGACTATGGAGAAACATTTAGTCCGGTAATAAAGTCGTGTACAATTCGTCTTGTGTTGTCCATTGCTGTGATGAACAATTGGCCATTGAAGCAGTTAGATGTAGAGAATGCGTTTCTCCATGGCAAACTTGAAGAAGATGTCTACATGAAACAGCCGACTGGCTATGTGGATCCTGATTATCTTACTCATGTGTGTAAGTTGCACAAGTCCTTATATGGACTAAAGCAGGCGCCCCGTGCATGGTTTTCACGCTTGAGTAATTACTTACGTCAACTTGGTTTCAAAGGATCGGTTGCTAACACATCATTGTTTGTTTTGAAAACTCCAGATTCTGTCACATATTTGCTGGTCTATATTGATGACATTATTGTAACATGTTCTAATGCATCTCACATAACTAGACTCATCAAGGACCTTGGTAATGAGTTTGCTATAAAAGACATGGGAGACTTGCACTATTTTTTTGGTGTTGAAATAATCCGGCAGGCAGATGAATTGGTTCTCACGCAGCGAAAATATGTCACAGATCTTCTCAAAAAGACGAAATTGGATGGGGTTAAACCATTTTGCACTCCTTTGGCACCTAACATGAAAATTTGACAGCAAGGCACAACAAAATTTGACGATCCAACCTTGTATCGCAGTGTGGTTGGAGCTCTGCAGTATCTACATCTTACCATGCCAGACATCTCTGTTGCAGTTAATAAGGTATGCCAATACATGCATGACCCTTATATAGAACATTGGAAATTAGTCAAACCCATCATTCGTTACCTCAAGGGCACAGTGGACTATGGATTGCATCTAAAATCTTCACAAGATTTTTCGCTACATGCCTACTCTGATGCAGACTGGGGTGGTTGTTTATATGATCGTAGATCAACAAGTGGGTACTGTATCTATTTTGGTGGAAATTTAATATCGTGGAGTGCAAGAAAAAAGAAAACAGTCTCAAAGTCGTGCATAGAAGCGGAATACAGGGGAATCGCTATTGCAACTTCTAAGGTAATTTGGGTTCAATATTTATTGCATGAACTTGGCATTGCAATACCAGCACCAGTGTTATGGTGTGATAATCTAGGTGCAACGTACCTCACAGCAAACCTGGTGTTTCATACTCGTACCAAGCATATAGAGATAGATTACCACTTTTTCAGAGAACGAGTGGCAAGTAAAGAATTACAAGTCAGATTCATAAGTTCGTGAGATCAACTAGCGGATATTTTCACCAAAGGACTTGCGTCACCAAGGTTTCAGATTCGTCGGTCCAAGTTGCACATCCGTCAACCATAGTACAAGTTGAGGGGAGGTGTTAGCACAGCTGTTATTCCTCCTATAACTTCTCAACAGCATCAGCCAGAAGAAGAGTGTAATTGAAGCTCTAGTCTTTAGGCTAGAAGTTTGGTCATTATGTTAGCATTAAACTCGTTCTTTATTTGTTGAAACAATAACTCAAATCTGTAACTGTGTTTAAAGGATTGAGTATAAATATAATTTAAGTCTCCACATGAGAACTGTGGAAGACATTCTACCAATTACTAAGTTTTAACTGATACCATTAATATAACGGTTCACATTGAAAAACAAAATTATACACTGATGGTCCATCAAAAACAGGTGCTACTTGTTGCGGGTAGAGGTAGGGATATGCATGCTACCGTTGTTCCGCTGATATTTGGCTAAAGGTTGAATATTCAGTTGTGCAAAGCTCTTGTCAGGAACCTCTTGGACGATATAATAAAAATCCATGCCAACTGATTCGAACAGTCTATCGGCGAACAGTCTCTTGGACGATATTAGGAGACGTTTGTAAAGGTGTATATCTATTGCATGAAAGGCTTTCAGATCATCTTTTGTACAAAAAAATCCATTACGACCAAAAAGGGATTGATATTGATGATGGGATGTATTAATCGATTGAATGGGATGATGGGTAATGGGTTCTAATATTTTCGATTAACTGAATGAAAACATGAGACATAACTCCAGGATCATTCTGCTAGCTGTGAATGCTTACAAGTCTTGTAGTTGTTTTAGCAGAAATTGCACCCATATACAACAGTGACAGATTCCTTTAGCGTTTGTCCACCCATATACATGCAACAACAAATCCACATTTATTTTGTTTTAAGTAAGTTATATTTCCATAGTAGAACAAATGCCTTCAAAGTATCCCCGTCTGTAAAAGAGATACAGTTGCACGAACAAAGGTAGTAGCGCGTTTGCATACAAATCTGCTTCTAATTTTTGCTTCTCCAGAAGTCGAAGTTAGAAGCAAAACTATTTTGTTTCACAAAAAGTTAACTTTTCGACTTCTAGAAATCGTTTTGAAATTTAACAGCCAAACTGATTTTCCGAAAAGCTACTTCTGATGTGTTATCCAAACAAGCTATTATATCTAAAACTTCTGCTAAAGGAATAATAATTTTTCCCGAAAACAACTACAATATCATTTTGCAAAACAAACAAACAAAAAAAAATTCCACGATTTGCTTACTCGTAGAGGTAGGGATATGCATGCTACCGTTGTTCCGCTGATATTTGTCTAAAGGTTGAATATTCAGTTGCGCAAAGCTCTTGTCAGGAACCTCTTGGACAATATAATAAAAATCCATGCCAACTGATTCGAACAGTCTATCGGCGAATAGTCTCTTGGACGATATTAAGTGTCGTTTGATAAAGGTGTACATCTATTGCATGAAATGCTTTCAGATCATCTGTTGTACGGACAAACCCATACCGACCAAAAAGGGATTGTATTGATCCAATGAGATGATGGGTACTGGGTTCTGATATTCTAGATTAACTGAATGCATATATGAAATGTAAATGACGATCATTGTGCTAGCTGCCAATGCTTACAAGTTTAAGTTTAGCTAGTTTAGTAATTTCACAGACGACCGCAGTAGCCAAAGAAGATAGATAGAGATTACATTAGTTCCCTTCGAACATCCAGTAACTCTTCATTGCATTTGCGCTCCTTCTTTTCAAGAATCTGATTTATAGCTACAAGGCTCTTACTTTTGACTTACTAGCCCCTAGTTGCGCTGCACTCTCTCATTCACCAACTACACCCTGTCCATTTCTAATCAACAAAACCAAACGATATTGAATAAGTAATTTTGTGCAATGAGAATGCATCTTGCTTCTGTCAAACAGATATGCATTCCATGTTTCATAAAATATTAATTGTACTTTTCAAATAGAATAAAAAAAATTAATTACTATAATCTTGTAATTACCTCCAACATCTCCCTCATCTACGTACCCTTTTGTATTCATTCTCCCTGTTTATGCACTTTCACATGTCTTCCGAATAACTTATTTTGACAAGGATTTTAGAACATAGCCAGAAATGAAGAAGGAACTCCCCAAACACATATTTCGTGCTAATGGTATTACTTAACAATTGAACTGATGAACTCTAGTTTATATAGTTTCACGCAGGGAGAAAGAGATCTAAATCATAAATTCAATATAAATATAGAATCATATTTGGTTTTAATCAGGACACTTAATACCCTCTTGATTAGCCAAATTTTTCTTCTTTATTCGGTATCAAGCAAATCACAGAGGGACATTAAGTCAACCAATAAATGTAGATGTCACTATGGTGCGGTGGTGTCTTTAAAAAAATAAATCCAATTCCAAAATTTTTGATGCACAATAAAACAAATTGAAATGAATATTGCAACATATACGATTTAAAAAAATTATTAACATACGTATATTATAGTCCAAAACTTTTTTATCCAATTCTGTACAGTTTTTGCGCGCACCCGTTGAGAAAGATCAAGGTCATAAAGTTGAAGAGCCGTTAAGGTTCAGAAAAGCGAAAGATATGCTTCCACTTCTAGTGCATATTATTTCTGTATCTGGTATACCAGTGTTTGTACCTTCCACGTCTCCTTGTCAAGATATTCTTCATAGATGGTTACTTCTTCCATTGTTGTCACAGACAAAGCAGCAGTGCTTCTAGTCCCACAACGTCCCTATATATACATCAAAGAGCAGCGTTTAAAACTGTTCAATTCTCAATTGAGCAGAATACAGAACAGAAACAAAATGTTCAAAACTACAAATATGGAGCTGGAGTAAATCTAGAGAATTTACCTTTGGCGTATCAAATTCGACAAATATGGAACTTGCTTCCATTTCATATTCCGGATACCATACACCAGGTAACCTGCTCTTTTCAGCTTTGGCATCATCCTTCATCAGTTTTTTCACCATCTCTTCCAATTGAACTTCACCTTTGGCGTCATCACTATGTAGATGGAGCACTTTCTGGAAGTTCTGGTTCAAGCGCTCAGCCTGAAACACATGAGGGTCGATCATCTAAGTTTTGATTTAAGCGCTAGCTAGCTCACCCTATTCGATCTCTCTAGTTATTAAATACTCAAGATTAACGGGCAATCTATATTAGAGAGAAGCATCTTATATATGTAAACGTTCTTACTTTAAACCAGGGAGAGTCTAGTTGCGCGTTGGTGAGCACATGTATACCAGGTGAAACCACTTGAACAGATTTATGTACCCCTATTGGCCGGTTGGAGACATAAACCATGATTCTGGAACTGATATCTGCCAGCACCAAGTTAAACCCATTATACTGATCTACCTCCGTGGTCAACTCGTCGGCGAATTCCAGTGGACTTTTACTACTCTGCATAAAAAGAAACTAACTGCATGGAAATAGCGAATGAAGAACGGTGATTTGCTGCACATATGCACTCCATCGGGCAATTTCATACTATCCGTGTAGTTAGATTGGTGAAATCCATGCACTAGAAATGCATCATTAAACATCAAATAAGGCGTTCAGAATATTTTTACCTCCAAAAATCGGACAATCAATTCTCCTCTTGTTTTCCTTTTAGGATTAGGAGGAGGTTCCATGACATTAGTAAGAAAGCCCAATCTACCTTTTCTTGAACAAGCTAACCATGTCCCCCCTGCCAATTCATCTCTCCCACCCACTATTTCATCACCTTCCCACCATGATGTTGGTTTAGTAGGTCTGTAATCAACCAAAAACTCATTTCTATAACCACGCACACATAAAAAAAACAAATGAAAGAATGAAATTCAATAATACCTGTTATGATATTCATCTCTATTAAACAAGAGAAGTAGTGGATATAGTGGATGAGATTGCCACATAAACACAGCTATACACATTTGTCGATTGATTAGTTGTTAGCTACCTAGACCCGAAAATAAATATGTAACACTCACACAGCCTAACCTCAGTATATATATATTTTGTTTTCTAATTTAACCGCAAAAAATTTGACAAATCGGTGTGCTACTTCTCAATTATCATTAATAACTATAGCTTACGGTAGGCTACAATTTTTTTTATTAAAAGTAGGTTTGCCTGCTAGTATACTTTATTAAGTCGGCGCTCTATCAAAAAAAAAAAATCTAAATATTAATTTCAATAAAAGAACACGAATATATCTATGACTTGTTGGAAGTTTTGAACGTAAAATAATTGTTGGCCCTTATGTTTTTTTTTTTTTAATAAGAAAGAACAATTTTATTACTTTAACTTGGAATTTGAGCACAAAGTTTCTCATTGACAAGATCCCTGAGCCATATAGGTAAGTCAGATTCCCAGACAGTATTAGTTCCGGTTATCCTTCCATTTTTGGCCAGTTTGTCTGCCACAGAGTTGGTATTCCTTGGCACATGAGTGCACTCCCAACTTGAAAAATATTTAAGCAAAATCTAAACAATCTGAAATGATGGCATTGTTAATCCATCCCACAGTGCCTACTACACCTTTTATTGCATTGACTACATTAAGAGCATCACCCTCTAACTGCAAATGTTGAATGTTGGCAAGTCTTGCACATTTTATAGCTTCAGCCTGCTCCTCATCTACAGCTACTCCATTCTTGCTCCATGCTCCTGTGACAATCCCTGCATCATCGACCATAATTAGTCATATACCCATAGATTTATCCTCTTTTAAATAAGATGCATCAAAGTTGACTTTAAAAAATCCAGATTTTGGAATTTCCCATCTGATTTCAGTTCTAGAAACTATCAGACTAGTATTTGGTAACGCTTGTTTTATTAAATGTTCACTCCATTCACTTGCTCCTTTTGTAGCTGTCTCACTGTTATGTTAACCTGCAGATCAGAGTTTTCAAAAACCTTTGAACATCTAGCTTTCCAGATGTTCCATAGGGTAAACCCTGCAGAGATGATTAGTTGGTTCATGTTAACATTACCAGAGAACCAACTGGCTATCCAGTTTTTCAGGTCATTATCTCCAATCATACTAGAAAAATTGTTTTCTACTGTTGTCCATACCACCCTGGACACAGGGCAGTGTAAAAATAAGTGATCAACAGTTTCAGGCACAGAATTACATAAAGGACACATAGCATCAATATTATGGACATGCTTAGATAATCTTTCATTCACAGGCAGACAGTTATGCACACACTTCCATAAAAAATGTAATATCTTCGGTGGTAAGTTAGCTTTCCAAAATCTTATCCAAGGGAATTGTAATTGCTCAGCACAGTACATCATATCATTACCATCATCATTAATAACTCTATAAGCAGATTTAACATTAAACAAACCATTTTTAGTATGGGTCCATCTTAACTTATCAGTCCTTGACTTGGGTATTCTAATTTGTTTGATCTTTTCAACAGTGTCAGCATCAAACAAAATGTTTAGCACATCTATGTTCCAAGATTTTTGGTCTTGCACTATTAGTTGATCAACTGTTTTCATGTTATGTGACCTAAATTGATCACTAACCTTTAGATTCAAACCAGGTACCCACATATCATCCCAAATAGAAACTTTAGTCCCATCTCCTATTTCCCAACAACAATTCTCTCTAATAATCTGAAGACCCATACAGATGCCCTTCCAAATAAAAGAGCCATTATCATAAATACAGTGTAAAGGGCTGGAGTTATAAAAATACTTATGTTCTAAAATCTTGACCCAAGGAGCATCAGATTCATGAAGTAACCTCCAAGAAAGTCTAACAAGTAAAGCAACATTCATATCAGCAGTTTTTTTTTCAGACCTGACCCTCCTAGCACTCTAGGTTTAGTTACATTGTCAAACTTTTTAAGATAAATTCCTTTTTTTTTCCTTACTTTTATTCCACCAGAAATTCATTTGGATACTATCCAGCCTATCAGTCAACTTTTTAGGCATGGGAAAGACAGCTAGGTGGTGAGAGGCTAGAGAACCTAAGACAGATTGAGTCATAACCGTTCTAGCTGGTTGATTAACATGCTTTCCTTTCCAAGTAGCTAATCTACTATGAAATTTGTCTTCCAAATGTCTAAAAGTTTCAGTTTTTTTTTTTTTTGGATGAGTAAGGGAACTCCTAGATACTTATCACTAAGAGAAAGATTTTTGATATTCAACAAATTAGAGATGCTAACCTTAATTGAAATATCAAGTTTAGGGTTGAAAGCAATACTTGACTTGTCAAAGTTTATAGCCTGACCTGAGTAAGTGTTAAAATCTTTAATAATACTTTCTAATTGTCTTGCATTAGCATTGTTTGCTTTAGTGAAAATGAGACAGTCATTAGCAAAAAACAAATGACTGATTGTTGGACTGTCTCTGGTCACTTTGATACCCTGTAACAAATTCTTACCCTCAGCATCAATTAGTAATCTTGAGAAAGTCTCCATACAAATAATAAACAAGTAAGGAGACAAGGGGTATCCCTGTCTAAGACCCCTTATGGGATAAAATAACTCACCTGGGGCACCATTCAATAACACAGAAGCAGAAACAGTAGAAACACATTCATTGATCATTTTACACCAATCATCATGAAAGCCTAGTTTTTTAAGAACAGCATCCAGAAAATTCCATTCAATCCTGTCAAAAGCTTTTGACATATCAAGCTTTATAGCCATTAACCCTTTCTTTTTTTCCATGCACTTTCTCATACTATTGACCAATTCATGAGCAAGCACAATATTATCAGTAATCTGTCTAGAGGATAAAAAAGCAGCCTGGTAAGGACTTATAAATTTATCCATTACTTTCTTAAGCCTAGTAGCTAAAAGCTTAGAAATAATCTTATAAGACACATTACTTAAACTAATTGGCCTAAAATCAGAGGCAAGTTTTGGACAATTAGATTTTGGTATTAGGGAAATAAAACTATGATTCATTTGTTTCAATAAGTGTTTTGAGTGGAAAAAATCTTGAACCATTTTTACCGTATCTTCACCCAACAACATCCCATATTTGTTGATAAAAACCCGGAGGATACCCATCTGGACCTGGGGAAGTCCAAGGTTGCATCTGGAAAACAATATCCTTGATTTCCTCATAAGAAGGGGTTCTTATTAGAGCCTCATTATCCTCATTGGAGATACAGGGATTAATTCTTTGCAGCAAAGAATCAGGTCCTGGTGGATTAGAAGTGCTACTAATATGAGAGAAATGGTTTCTCAATTCATCAGCTATACATTTTCTATCTGTCATCCAGATTCCCATTCTATTTTGGAGATTATCAATTTGGGTCCTTTTTTTCCTAAAATTAACCTTATCATGGAAGTACCTAGTATTCCTGTCATCAAATTTAAAAACATTTTCTTTTGCTCTTTGCATATAATAATCTTGTTGGACATCATAGCAATGGTTCAAATTAGCCTCAGTTTCTTTTATTTCATTTTGGTTCCCCTGGGTTACAATATTGCTATTCAGGAATTCAAGCTGATTTTGATAATAAAAAAATTTAAATTGTATATTCCCAAAGGTATTAATGTTTCACTCTCTAAGGACATACTTAACGTTTCTTAAAGACCTAGTGTGTGTATAAGCATGAGAAACTCTTTCATAGGTCTTCCAGTTTGTTTTTATAATGTCCTTACAATTATCATGCATAATCCAACATCTGTTAAACCTAAGAGGTTTTTTAGTAGGATTGTCCTCCTTAGAACTGACAAGTAAAATAGGACAGTGATCACTTCCAATGTCAAGCAGATGATAAACAATGCAATTAGGAAAAAAATTAAACCACTCTTGATTTCCTAGACCTCTATCAAGCCTTTCTAATATCAAATTTGAATTATACCTCCTATTAGACCAAGTATAAGGGTTTCCAATAAACCTAATACTATTTAGATCTAAGAATTCCAGATGATCATTCACCATATTCAACTGATTTTGAGTGACAGGGTTACCACCTAGTTTTTCCTCATTACTAGTAATAAAATTTAGATCGCCTATGACAACCCAAGGACAATTAAATTTGCCAGATAAACTAGTTAAGTAGTCCCATTGTCTAGCAACTCCACTATCCTCTATGGCACCATACATACAAACTAACAGAGAATTACCACTTCTATTATCAAACTGCATAGAGCAAACAATGAAATTTTGGTTGAACTCAATAATATTTAGCATGATTCCATCTTTCTATAACAATAAAAGACCTCCAGACAAACCAATTGGATTAACATAGCAGTAGTAGGGATAATTGAGTTGCTTTGTATATCTCTTCATTTTTTATGTCATAATTTTTGGTCTCAGCTAGAAAAATGATGTCGGGATCATTGGCTCTAACTAAATATCTTAGATGATACCTAGTATGCTTGTTTCCAAAACCTTGAACATTCCATGCCAAAATCTTCATATTATTCCCAAAATAAGGACTACTCTCAGAATTTTCCAAATTTCTAACCCCAAGTATCTCAGGCGAAAAAATGCAAACAAAATAGAAACCAGAACAAAACCTATATGAACTATCAAGTTTTCTAAAATTCTTTTTTGAAAAACCAGTAATCCTAGAATTGAATTTTTTATCTAAATTAAAATTAACCTCTAGATAGAAAATGGAAGAATTTAGGTACTCAAAGTTTGACAAAAATAAATGGGTATAGAAAAAAACCTGATTTGCAGTACTCGTAATTGAAATAATAGCAGGGAGATGATGCTCTATCAATCTTGGTTCACCGGCTCCATTCTCTACATATTCCATGTTCCAATCATAACCTCCATGGCTGTTATTCTCAGATCCAGGATGACCACCTCTACCATTAACTACTAATTGAGAGATCTCAGCCCTACTTCCATTTGAGTTTTGGGAGTTCATTTCAAGGAGAACGTAGTTATCTTCTAGCCCCGAATCCCTACTTCTTTTTGTTTTTCTCGAATCCGAATCTTCCTCTACTGCTCCATCTGGATCATTCCGGTCCATATTTTTCGACCCATTTTCCTCTGCAGCAGCCTTCAAGTTATGTTGCATCTCTTCCACCATATGTGCATGTTTTGCATAATATTCTGCAAAGGCTTCATCAGTTAATCCAAAAATGAAAATGTTCCAGGCTCTCTCTTCACACATATCTTCATTATGATCTATAGTGAAACATCCATTACAAATCTTCCTTGGTTGTTTTTCAAAATGGTACCGAATCCATACTTTCTGCTTAGCTGCATTAAGAAGCCAATTTCCTCTCTTCAAGGGTTGTCTGATATCTACTTCAACTTTTGCAGAAACAACTCTTCCCCTTATTGTAAACCCTCTAGTTCCTTCCTCCACTACTTTCTTCCCAATATCATCACACAACCTATCCAGAATACCATCATGTATATGTTAAAAAGCAAGATTTTTGAACATGACAGAGAAAACTTGATGAGTAAATTCATAGTTCTCCAGTGGGATTGCATTATCATAGTTTTTCAGAACAACCAGATGTTCATGGATAATCCATGGTTACTTTTTTAGAACATTTGTTACATCTTCAGCATCTCTGAACTTAAAAACATATAGGTTTCTACCCATAGTATGGATATTAACCTTTTTATGTCTTCTCCAGATAATGTTCACATCACGTTGCACCTTCTCATAATCAATATCATCCTTTGAGATTATCTTCCCAATTAAACTGTTACGTCATTCTGTAGCTGCATCGTCTACTTATGCTTCAGTGATTAACCCTCCTCTAGCACGACTGATTTGAGCATTACCCAAATTTTGGAATCTTCTTGTAAGAGCTTCCATTTGAAACCTTGAGCTTTGCGCCATTTTAGATAAAAAAACACACAGGATTTTTGTTTCTCTGGTAGGGTTTCTTAAAAATGATGTTAAACTTATCTTTTTGACAATGTTTATAAAGGAGATTAGAATTAGGTTTTATCTGACTGTTTCTCAGAATAGAAAAGATTTTCCCAAGATAACCATAATTCGTTATTATTCTCTTATCCAGCTGTTGACAGAATTTTGCATTACTCTTAGGCTTTATTTTAGGGAAGTGATATTCAAATTTTTGAAATTCCCAGTATTGCGCCCCTGATTTTTTCTTCATTCCAAAAATACCCTTACCACATGAAATTGCAGAGACTGTGGATCTGTACCTTGCATCCTGATCATTACTGGAGATTGATTTCCAATTCCGAAAGTAGTGAAACATACGGTTTCATGGATCATCCGAAGAAGGATCAAAATTGAGAATACCACTACGAAGAGCGAATTTGAGCCTTTAATGGAGTTGAACATGTTCATATCCATAGATATGAAGAACACTAATGTTCTTAATGAGTAAACGTAAACCAAGATAAACGCACCACTGCTCCCTTTAAGACCACAACTGGTACACTAGTAAGATCAATACAAGTACTGCAAAACAACCAAATTAGTTTTCCATCAAGGAAGAAAACTGCCAAGAAAGAATGTTAATTTTAAACATAAAGATTTGAACAAAGAATCATAAAAAAAAAAAAAAAAAAAAAAAGACCCTTTAAACAAATTTCAAAAGAGAATCAAAAACAATGTAATTAAACCATTAGATGCACAGAGAGATTTTAAAATCTGACCCCCATTGGAATCAATTAGAGATTTTAAGTAAGAAGATTGTTCTGAATAGTAGATTCAAGTACTATGATTCACATTCTATTGTTCATCGTTAGATTTACTCCAATGTAACAGAGTTGAACCAAATTCATCGTTCATAACAACTCGGTTGAAGATCTCAATGTTTTAAAATGAATATGATACTGTGGGATACTAGGATGGGTAAAGTTTTTAAGGGTTCAAAAATGTTATTGCAAAGTCAAACGTCTGACAAAAGAGTTTTGAGGGGATCAAAACAAAAGAGTTTTAGTCATTCAGGATAATACACGTTAACTTAATATGAAGACTTGACTCAACTTTCACATTATAAATGTAAAATAAAATGTTATTATCTGTCTATTCGAAGTTGGAATATCTATTTCCCATAGACAACAAGGAGTTCACATGCCAGAACCAGGCGACCGACGTACCACTGGCCTCAAAAACAATTTTCACCTCTTTTGACTCCACATCATAGGAGTGGACCTTGAAAAAAGGTTGTTCATGGTCCTCATCCCTATCATGATAGGAAGAGTATACCATCTTCAGTTCAGGATATGTAACTATTGCAATACAACCATATTCCCACACGAAAGGACCACCAAACAGTGGTGGTGTATCGAAACTGCACTTCTCGATCCATTCATACTGCTGTTGTTGAGTATTATGCTTCAAAATCCATAATTTCAGTTTCCCGTCTGATAGATGATCAATGTAGCCGAGTGTTCCTTCTTTCTCGTGTATGGTAGATTTTTCTGATGCCTCCTTTGGGAATTGTATCGTGTAGAAACTTTCTCTACTAACATCAAGACTTAGTATTTCTCTCGGATCCTCCGTGTTAACCATCGTCGAATTAAAATGCCTTAGTCTTCCGGGAACATTATTTTGCCAATGCAGACAACCATTTGCGAACACGGTCACCCAGCTACTAGCATTTGGCAAATGACTGCCTCTCGGAAAAACAACATCCCTCCATGAATCACTAATGCCAACAGTAATAATCTTACAGTAGTACTCCTTTTTAACTTCATTATAACCACAACAAACAACCTTATGCTTTCCTGTTATAGCATCATAAGCTAGATTAAGGAAACAATCTAATTCTTTGTAAATCCTTTCGATAACAATGGGCGGAAGCTTAATTGAACAACCTGTGATTGGATTATAAACATGTAGACTATAATTCGGTGCATTTCGGTCTAAATCGAAGCATGACATTAAAACCAAACCATTTAAAGAATGTAGAATTCCAAGTGGTTCATCAATTAATCCAGTTTCTTGTCTAAAACGAAAAACCTTCTTTTCTTTCATATCTAGATCAAAGAAAACGATACCAATCTGTTTAATAACCACATCATCATCATCATCATATAGTAAGTATCTCATATAAAACAATATCATGCGGAAGCACAAGAGAAAGAGAAGAAATACTGTTTAATCTCTGTTCAGAATCACCACCGTTATCATCGACGTCGTCCACTCGGTTCATCTGCGCAGTTATCATCTTCAAATTTTCTGGTGGTGGTGGGTTCGTTTGAAATGTTTACCTATGTATGTTTGTATATATATGTTTTTATTTTGAAAGTTTCCTCCGACGAAAATTAAACATTTAGAATATCAAAAGTCAAGTCAAATTCAGATAAGTTGGAATTCAACATTTGGACTTGGCAAATTCGGTTGATTTTATTTATAATCTCTCGGGTTAAAATTTTGGTCGGAGGAAACTTTAAAAATGGGCTAAATTCCTCGCCATTGAGTACAAATACAATTGATGATGGTTACTTATTATTATCAACTAAAGCCAATCCGATGGTAAAAAAGCTACTCTGAGTGGCTGCACTCGATAATTATCAACTAAAGCCAATCGCCTTACTCCGTCGGTACCCGAATAAATTCCAATATCCATGCATATGGCTTTGCAGGTTTCACAGACATCAGGGAAATACACAAGCTTATGACCACTCCTATAACCGTCACCACCGTATACAAATTTCTCAATCTTAAACCGAGCACGAATTGTTTGATTAGTCTCCAAATTACCTTTAGCACCACCCATCTCAATAAACCATCTTCGTTCTGGTTCAACATAATCTGCCAACCTCCAAACCATCGACGACTCCTTACAAGCTGATTTAGCAGAGACTTCGATATTGAGATCTGTCGATAAGCGTATGACTCTTCCATTCCCATGCACATGGGTAAACGTCATTGGAAGTCCACGCATCGTATCAACTTGTACTTCAACTACTTGGCTTGGGCACTGAGTACCATTCGTTTGTTGGCCTAATGTGAGTGCACAACCACCAAAGGCACCTCTCACAAATAGTATGGGAACTATGTAGTATTTGACCCCGGATCGAACCTCCCTTTCCATGAAGTCACGAACAGATTCTTCATGCGAATAAGATACCGAAGAAAAATTAAATTCAGCTTCTGGCTCGGAATGATCAATGTAATGACCGAGTGCGATGATTAGCAGAGGAACAAGAATACGAATAATGGTATCAATACTAGTATCCATTGCTGTGGTGCTGATCAATGTATGAAGGTTTCTTTGGAGTTAGGAATTACATATTTTATAGTAGAGTTTAAGATCTGTCTGATCTGATGTACTACTTTGATTATTTAAGGTCAAAGCTAATTTGCTTGGGCACCAAACTTACACATGACTACACTTATTAATATGCTAATTAAATCTATTTAATATCTCAAAGTACGAATTGATTGCAGTTGTTTACAAGGTTAAACAAATCCACATTATCTGTCTCAGCATCTATTATGAGTTGATTATTCTTCCATAATAGATGGACCGGAAATATGTAACTTCTAGCTCTCAAGAGAACAAAACTATGCTCATCAGTTACCTAGATGACTGAACTCACAATAGTTGCTCATTGGCAGAACCGTATGGGTTGTAACTTCTGCGACACAGCCAGCATCAAATGATCTGCAATGTCAAATGGCCAATAAGACATAGATGATGATGATAGAATGAGATTACCTCTCCAAGAAATTTTTAAGTTGTCTTTGTTGAACGGGATTTTGCCTGGTAAACTAAAAGATGATGGCACTCTTTATTTCTGGGAGACGTTCGTCCTTATTAAGCAACGTATTGAAGAGTGTTAGGGTTGAAAATGAATTGAAAGTGTTATTATCACTTGTGTTCATAGATCTTTGCCAGAATTGATCTTTAACATGGGTCGCTAAAGATTCTTACACATACTTGCAAAGAAGAAGGAATGGGCGTTAGGTTGATCGAGCCAATACATTGGAGACGTGTTAAGTAGTAAAATGTGTAAGAAATTTTCAGCAATCGATCATACCAGCACTAATGCACCAGAACCCATCAGAACTCTGCAGTTAAGCGTGCTTGGGCGAGAGTAGTACTAAGATGGGTGACCTCTTGGGAAGTCCTCGTGTTGATTGCCTTTTTTTTTTTTTTGCCTTTTTTTTCGCGGATTTTCCTTATGAAGGCCAGTGACTACTTACCGAGCGGGTTACACGAGATAAGATGGAATTTTCATCTCGTGATAAATGGGAGGGCGACTGCCCTAATTTTGTGAAAATCCAAAAGTCGTGCATTTATTTGAATATTTTAATGCATCTTAATCAAAGAAACTGTTAAAACGAGATTAGTTGTTCAAAATAAATGCGTCAAAGCATTCTCCTCCTCATAAGGTTTCCAACGAGTCATCACTTGCCCGGATCGTATTTTTATCTCGTGATAAATGGGAGGGCGCCTGCCCTAATTTGGTGAAAATCCAAAAGTCGTGCATTTATTTGAATATTTTAATGCTTTTTAATCAAAGAAACTGTTAAAACGAGATTAGTTGTTCAAAAAAACTGCGTCAAAGCATTCTACTCGTCATAAGGTTTCCAACGAGTCATCACTTGGCCTGATCGGACTTGCAACGAAGAAGGAATGGGCGTTAGGTTGATCGAGCCAATACATTGGAGACGTGTTAAGTAGTAAAATGTGTAAGAAATTTTCAGCAATCGATCATACCAGCACTAATGCACCAGAACCCATCAGAACTCTGCAGTTAAGCGTGCTTGGGCGAGAGTAGTACTAAGATGGGTGACCTCTTGGGAAGTCCTCGTGTTGATTGCCTTTTTTATTTTTTTTGCCTTTTTTTTCGCGGATTTTCCTTATGAAGGCCAGTGACTACTTACCGAGCGCGGGTTACACGAGATAAGATGGAATTTTCATCTCGTGATAAATGGGAGGGCGACGCCCTAATTTTGTGAAAATCCAAAAGTCGTGCATTTATTTGAATATTTTAATGCATCTTAATCAAAGAAACTGTTAAAACGAGATTAGTTGTTCAAAATAAATGCGTCAAAGCATTCTCCTCCTCATAAGGTTTCCAACGAGTCATCACTTGCCCGATCGTATTTTTATCTCGTGATAAATGGGAGGGCGCCTGCCCTAATTTGGTGAAAATCCAAAAGTCGTGCATTTATTTGAATATTTTAATGCTTTTTAATCAAAGAAACTGTTAAAACGAGATTAGTTGTTCAAAAAAATTGCGTCAAAGCATTCTACTCGTCATAAGGTTTCCAACGAGTCATCACTTGGCCTGATCGGACTTGCAACGAAGAAGGAATGGGCGTTAGGTTGATCGAGCCAATACATTGGAGACGTGTTAAGTAGTAAAATGTGTAAGAAATTTTCAGCAATCGATCATACCAGCACTAATGCACCAGAACCCATCGAACTCTGCAGTTAAGCGTGCTTGGGCGAGAGTAGTACTAAGATGGGTGACCTCTTGGGAAGTCCTCGTGTTGATTGCCTTTTTTATTTTTTTTGCCTTTTTTTTTTTCGCGGATTTTCCTTATGAAGGCCAGTGACTACTTACCGAGCGGGTTACACGAGATAAGATGGAATTTTCATCTCGTGATAAATGGGAGGGCGACTGCCCTAATTTTGTGAAAATCCAAAAGTCGTGCATTTATTTGAATATTTTAATGCATCTTAATCAAAGAAACTGTTAAAACGAGATTAGTTGTTCAAAATAAATGCGTCAAAGCATTCTCCTCCTCATAAGGTTTCCAACGAGTCATCACTTGCCCGGATCGTATTTTTATCTCGTGATAAATGGGAGGGCGCCTGCCCTAATTTGGTGAAAATCCAAAAGTCGTGCATTTATTTGAATATTTTAATGCTTTTTAATCAAAGAAACTGTTAAAACGAGATTAGTTGTTCAAAAAAGACTGCGTCAAAGCATTCTACTCGTCATAAGGTTTCCAACGAGTCATCACTTGGCCTGATCGGACTTGCAACGAAGAAGGAATGGGCGTTAGGTTGATCGAGCCAATACATTGGAGACGTGTTAAGTAGTAAAATGTGTAAGAAATTTTCAGCAATCGATCATACCAGCACTAATGCACCAGAACTCTGCAGTTAAGCGTGCTTGGGCGAGAGTAGTACTAAGATGGGTGACCTCTTGGGAAGTCCTCGTGTTGATTGCCTTATTTGTTTTTTTTTTGCCTTTTTTTTCGGATTTTCCTTATGAAGGCCAGTGACTACTTACCGAGCGGGTTACACGAGATAAGATGGAATTTTCATCTCGTGATAAATGGGAGGGCGACGCCCTAATTTTGTGAAAATCCAAAAGTCGTGCATTTATTTGAATATTTTAATGCATCTTAATCAAAGAAACTGTTAAAACGAGATTAGTTGTTCAAAATAAATGCGTCAAAGCATTCTCCTCCTCATAAGGTTTCCAACGAGTCATCACTTGCCCGGATCGTATTTTTATCTCGTGATAAATGGGAGGGCGCCTGCCCTAATTTGGTGAAAATCCAAAAGTCGTGCATTTATTTGAATATTTTAATGCTTTTTAATCAAAGAAACTGTTAAAACGAGATTAGTTGTTCAAAAAAGACTGCGTCAAAGCATTCTACTCGTCAAAGGTTTCCAACGAGTCATCTTGGCCTGATCGGACTTGCAACGAAGAAGGAATGGGCGTTAGGTTGATCGAGCCAATACATTGGAGACGTGTTAAGTAGTAAAATGTGTAAGAAATTTTCAGCAACGATCATACCAGCACTAATGCACCAGAACCCATCAGAACTCTGTGCTTGGGCGAGAGTAGTACTAAGATGGGTGACCTCTTGGGAAGTCCTCGTGTTGATTGCCTTTTTATTTTTTTTTTTTGCTTTTTTTCGCGGATTTTCCTTATGAAGGCCAAATTATTAAAGCGGGTTACACGAGAAGATGGAATTTTCATCTCGTGATAAATGGGAGGGGACGAAATTTTGTGAAAATCCAAAAGTCGTGCATTTATTTGAATATTTTAATGCATCTTAATCAAAGAAACAAAACGAGATTAGTTGTTCAAAATAAATGCGTCAAAGCATTCTCCTCCTCATAAGGTTTCCAACGAGTCATCACTTGCCCGGATCGTATTTTTATCTCGTGATAAATGGGAGGGCGCCTGCCCTAATTTGGTGAAAATCCAAAAGTCGTGCATTTATTTGAATATTTTAATGCTTTTTAATCAAAGAAACTGTTAAAACGAGATTAGTTGTTCAAAAAAGATTGCGTCAAAGCATTCTACTCGTCATAAGGTTTCCAACGAGTCATCACTTGGCCTGATCGGACTTGCAACGAAGAAGGAATGGGCGTTAGGTTGATCGAGTCAATACATTGGAGACGTGTTAAGTAGTAAAATGTGTAAGAAATTTTCAGCAATCGATCATACCAGCACTAATGCACCAGAACCCATCAGACTCTGCAGTTAAGCGTGCTTGGGCGAGTAGTACTAAGATGGGTGACCTCTTGGGAAGTCCTCGTGTTGATTGCCTTTTTTATTTTTTTTGCCTTTTTTTTCGCGGATTTTCCTTATGAAGGCCAAAGTGACTACTTACCGAGCGGGTTACACGAGATAAGATGGAATTTTCATCTCGTGATAAATGGGAGGGCGACTGCCCTAATTTTGTGAAAATCCAAAAGTCGTGCATTTATTTGAATATTTTAATGCATCTTAATCAAAGAAACTATTAAAACGAGATTAGTTGTTCAAAATAAATGCGTCAAAGCATTCTCCTCCTCATAAGGTTTCCAACGAGTCATCACTTGCCCGGATCGTATTTTTATCTCGTGATAAATGGGGGGGCGCCTTCCCTAATTTGGTGAAAATCCAAAAGTCGTGCATTTATTTGAATATTTTAATGCTTTTTAATCAAAGAAACTGTTAAAACGAGATTAGTTGTTCAAAAAAGATCACGTCAAAGCATTCTACTCGTCATAAGGTTTCCAACGAGTCATCACTTGGCCTGATCGGACTTGCAACGAAGAAGGAATGGGCGTTAGGTTGATCGAGCCAATACATTGGAGACGTGTTAAGTAGTAAAATGTGTAAGAAATTTTCAGCAATCGATCATACCAGCACTAATGCACCAGAAACCCATCAGAACTCTGCAGTTAAGCGTGCTTGGGCGAGAGTAGTACTAAGATGGGTGACCTCTTGGGAAGTCCTCGTGTTGATTGCCTTTTTTTTTTTTTTTTTGCATTTTTTTTCCGCTGATTTTTCTTATGAAGGCTAGTGACTACTTACCGATCGGGATACACGAGATAAGATGGAATTTTCATCTCGTGATAAATGGGAGGGCGACTGCCCTAATTTTGTGAAAATCCAAAAGTCGTGCATTTATTTGAATATTTTAATGCATCTTAATCAAAGAAACTGTTAAAACGAGATTAGTTGTTCAAAATAAATGCGTCAAAGCATTCTCCTCCTCATAAGGTTTCCAACGAGTCATCACTTGCCCGGATCGTATTTTTATCTCGTGATAAATGGGAGGGCGCCTCCCCTAATTTGGTGAAAATCCAAAAGTCGTGCATTTATTTGAATATTTTAATGCTTTTTAATCAAAGAAACTGTTAAAACGAGATTAGTTGTTCAAAAAAGCCTGCGTCAAAGCATTCTACTCGTCATAAGGTTTCCAACGAGTCATCACTTGGCCTGATCGGACTTGCAACGAAAGAAGGAATGGGCGTTAGGTTGATCGAGCCAATACATTGGAGACGTGTTAAGTAGTAAAATGTGTAAGAAATTTTCAGCAATCGATCATACCAAAGCACTAATGCACCAGAACCCATCGTGCTTAAGTAGTACTAAGATGGGTGACCTCTTGGGAAGTCCTCGTGTTGATTGACTTTTTTTTTTTTTGCCTTTTTTTTCGCGGATTTTCCTTATGAAGGCCAGTGACTACTTACCGAAGCGGGTTACAAGATAAGATGGAATTTTCATCTCGTGATTTTGTGAAAATCCAAAAGTCGTGCATTTATTTGAATATTTTAATGCATCTTAATCAAAGAAACCATTAGTTGTTCAAAATAAATGCGTCAAAGCATTCTCCTCCTCAATTTCCAACGAGTCATCACTTGCCCGATCGTATTTTTATCTCGTGATATATGGGAGGGCGTCTGCCCCAATTTGGTGAAAATCCGAAATTTGTGCATTTATTTGAATATTTTAATGCTTTTTAATCAAAGAAACTATTAAAACGAGATTAGTTGTTCAAAAAAGACTGCGTCAAAGCATTCTACTCGTCATAAGGTTTCCAACGAGTCATCACTTGCCCGATCGGACTTGCAACGAAGAAGGAATGGGCGTTAGGTTGATCGAGCCAATACATTGGAGACGTGTTAAGTAGTAAAATGTGTTAGAAATTTTCAGCAATCGATCATAAGATGGGTGACCTCGTGCTTGGGAAAGTCCTCTTGTCCTCGTTTGATTTTTATTTTTTTTGCCTTTTTTTTTCGCGGATTTTCCTTATGAAGGCCAGTGACTACTTACCGAGCGGGTTACACGAGATAAGATGGAATTTTCATCTCGTGATAAATGGGAGGGCGACTGCCCTAATTTTGTGAAAATCCAAAAGTCGTGCATTTATTTGAATATTTTAATGCATCTTAATCAAAGAAACTATTAAAACGAGATTAGTTGTTCAAAATAAATGCGTCAAAGCATTCTCCTCCTCATAAGGTTTCCAACGAGTCATCACTTGCCCGATCGTATTTTTATCTCGTGATAAATGGGAGGGCGCCTGCCCTAATTTGGTGAAAATCCAAAAGTCGTGCATTTATTTGAATATTTTAATGCTTTTTAATCAAAGAAACTGTTAAAACGAGATTAGTTGTTCAAAAAAGACTGCGTCAAAGCATTCTACTCGTCATAAGGTTTCCAACGAGTCATCACTTGGCCTGATCGGACTTGCAACGAAGAAGGAATGGGCGGGCGTTAGGTTGATCGAGCCAATACATTGGAGACGTGTTAAGTAGTAAAATGTGTAAGAAATTTTCAGCAATCGATCATACAACACTAATGCACCAGAACCCATCAGAACTCTGCAGTTAAGCGTGCTTGGGCGAGAGTAGTACTAAGATGGGTGACCTCTTGGGAAGTCCTCGTGTTGATTGCCTTTTTTATTTTTTTTGCCTTTTTTTCGCGGATTTTCCTTATGAAGGCCAAAGACTACTTACCGAGCGGGTTCCACGAGATAAGATGGAATTTTCATCTCGTGATAAATGGGAGGGCGACTCGCCCTAATTTTGTGAAAATCCAAAAGTCGTGCATTTATTTGAATATTTTAATGCATCTTAATCAAAGAAACTGTTAAAACGAGATTAGTTGTTCAAAATAAATGCGTCAAAGCATTCTCCTCCTCATAAGGTTTCCAACGAGTCATCACTTGCCCGGATCGTATTTTTATCTCGTGATAAATGGGAGGGCGCCTGCCCTAATTTGGTGAAAATCCAAAAGTCGTGCATTTATTTGAATATTTTAATGCTTTTTAATCAAAGAAACTGTTAAAACGAGATTAGTTGTTCAAAAAAGATTGCGTCAAAGCATTCTACTCGTCATAAGGTTTCCAACGAGTCATCACTTGGCCTGATCGGACTTGCAACGAAGAAGGAATGGGCGTTAGGTTGATCGAGTCAATACATTGGAGACGTGTTAAGTAGTAAAATGTGTAAGAAATTTTCAGCAATCGATCATACCAACGACTAATGCACCAGAACCCATCAAACTCTGCAGTTAAAGCGTGCTTGGGCGAGAGTAGTACTAAGATGGGTGACCTCTTGGGAAGTCCTCGTGTTGATTGCCTTTTTTATTTTTTTTGCCTTTTTTTTCGCGGATTTTCCTTATGAAGGCCAGTGACTACTTACCGAGCGGGTTACACGAGATAAGATGGAATTTTCATCTCGTGATAAATGGGAGGGCGACTGCCCTAATTTTGTGAAAATCCAAAAGTCGTGCATTTATTTGAATATTTTAATGCATCTTAATCAAAGAAACTGTTAAAACGAGATTAGTTGTTCAAAATAAATGCGTCAAAGCATTCTCCTCCTCATAAGGTTTCCAACGAGTCATCACTTGCCCGGATCGTATTTTTATCTCGTGATAAATGGGAGGGCGCCGCCCTAATTTGGTGAAAATCCAAAAGTCGTGCATTTATTTGAATATTTTAATGCTTTTTAATCAAAGAAACTGTTAAAACGAGATTAGTTGTTCAAAAAAGACCGCGTCAAAGCATTCTACTCGTCATAAGGTTTCCAACGAGTCATCACTTGGCCTGATCGGACTTGCAACGAAGAAGGAATGGGCGTTAGGTTGATCGAGCCAATACATTGGAGACGTGTTAAGTAGTAAAATGTGTAAGAAATTTTCAGCAATCGATCATACCAGCACTAATGCACCAGAACCCATCAGAACTCTGCAGTTAAGCGTGCTTGGGCGAGAGTAGTACTAAGATGGGTGACCTCTTGGGAAGTCCTCGTGTTGATTGCCTTTTTTATTTTTTTTGCCTTTTTTTTCGCGGATTTTCCTTATGAAGGACAATGACTACTTACCGAGCGGGTTACACGAGATAAGATGGAATTTTCATCTCGTGATAAATGGGAGGGCGACTGCCCTAATTTTGTGAAAATCCAAAAGTCGTGCATTTATTTGAATATTTTAATGCATCTTAATCAAAGAAACTGTTAAAACGAGATTAGTTGTTCAAAATAAATGCGTCAAAGCATTCTCCTCCTCATAAGGTTTCCAACGAGTCATCACTTGCCCGGATCGTATTTTTATCTCGTGATAAATGGGAGGGCGTCCGCCCTAATTTGTGAAAAATCCAAAAGTCGTGCATTTATTTGAATATTTTAATGCTTTTTAATCAAAGAAACTGTTAAAACGAGATTAGTTGTTCAAAAAAGATCGTCAAAGCATTCTACTCGTCATAAGGTTTCCAACGAGTCATCACTTGGCCTGATCGGACTTGCAACGAAGAAGGAATGGGCGTTAGGTTGATCGAGCCAATACATTGGAGACGTGTTAAGTAGTAAAATGTGTAAGAAATTTTCAGCAATCGATCATACCAGCACTAATGCACCAGAACCCATCAGAACTCTGCAGTTAAGCGTGCTTGGGCGAGTGACCTCTTGGGAAGTCCTCGTGTTGATTGCCTTTTTTATTTTTTTTGCCTTTTTTTCGCGGATTTTTCTTATGAAGGCCAGTGACTACTTACCGAGCGGTTACACGAGATAAGATGGAATTTTCATCTCGTGATAAATGGGAGGGCGACGCCCTAATTTTGTGAAAATCCAAAAGTCGTGCATTTATTTGAATATTTTAATGCATCTTAATCAAAGAAACTGTTAAAAAACGAGATTAGTTGTTCAAAATAAATGCGTCAAAGCATTCTCCTCCTCATAAGGTTTCCAACGAGTCATCACTTGCCCGGATCGTATTTTTATCTCGTGATAAATGGGAGGGCGCCTGCCCTAATTTGGTGAAAATCCAAAAGTCGTGCATTTATTTGAATATTTTAATGCTTTTTAATCAAAGAAACTGTTAAAACGAGATTAGTTGTTCAAAAAAGACTGCGTCAAAGCATTCTACTCGTCATAAGGTTTCCAACGAGTCATCACTTGGCCTGATCGGACTTGCAACGAAGAAGGAATGGGCGTTAGGTTGATCGAGCCAATACATTGGAGACGTGTTAAGTAGTAAAATGTGTAAGAAATTTTCAGCAATCGATCATACCAGCACTAATGCACCAGAACCCATCAGAACTCTGCAGTTAAGCGTGCTTGGGCGAGAGTAGTACTAAGATGGGTGACCTCTTGGGAAGTCCTCGTGTTGATTGCCTTTTTTATTTTTTTTTGCCTTTTTTTTTTCGCGGATTTTCCTTATGAAGGCCAGTGACTACTTACCGAGCGGGTTACACGAGATAAGATGGAATTTTCATCTCGTGATAAATGGGAGGGCGACGCCCTAATTTTGTGAAAATCCAAAAGTCGTGCATTTATTTGAATATTTTAATGCATCTTAATCAAAGAAACTGTTAAAACGAGATTAGTTGTTCAAAATAAATGCGTCAAAGCATTCTCCTCCTCATAAGGTTTCCAACGAGTCATCACTTGCCCGGATCGTATTTTTTATCTCGTGATAAATGGGAGGGCGCCTGCCCTAATTTGGTGAAAATCCAAAAGTCGTGCATTTATTTGAATATTTTAATGCTTTTTAATCAAAGAAACTGTTAAAACGAGATTAGTTGTTCAAAAAAGACTGCGTCAAAGCATTCTACTCGTCATAAGGTTTCCAACGAGTCATCACTTGGCCTGATCGGACTTGCAACGAAGAAGGAATGGGCGTTAGGTTGATCGAGCCAATACATTGGAGACGTGTTAAGTAGTAAAATGTGTAAGAAATTTTCAGCAATCGATCATACCAGACTAATGCACCAGAACCCATCAGAACTCTGCAGTTAAGCGTGCTTGGGCGAGAGTAGTACTAAGATGGGTGACCTCTTGGGAAGTCCTCGTGTTGATTGCCTTTTTTATTTTTTTTGCCTTTTTTTTCGCGGATTTTTCTTATGAAGGACAATGACTACTTACCGAGCGGGTTACACGAGATAAGATGGAATTTTCATCTCGTGATAAATGGGAGGGCGACGCCTAATTTTGTGAAAATCCAAAAGTCGTGCATTTATTTGAATATTTTAATGCATCTTAATCAAAGAAACTATTAAAACGAGATTAGTTGTTCAAAATAAATGCGTCAAAGCATTCTCCTCCTCATAAGGTTTCCAACGAGTCATCACTTGCCCGGATCGTATTTTTATCTCGTGATAAATGGGAGGGCGCCGCCCTAATTTTGTGAAAATCCAAAAGTCGTGCATTTATTTGAATATTTTAATGCTTTTTAATCAAAGAAACTGTTAAAACGAGATTAGTTGTTCAAAAAAGACTCGTCAAAAGCATTCTACTCGTCATAAGGTTTCCAACGAGTCATCACTTGGCCTGATCGGACTTGCAACGAAGAAGGAATGGGCGTTAGGTTGATCGAGCCAATACATTGGAGACGTGTTAAGTAGTAAAATGTGTAAGAAATTTTCAGCAATCGATCATACCAAAGCACTAATGCACCGTAACCCATCGAACTCTGCAGTTAAGCGTGCTTGGGCGAGAGTAGTACTAAGATGGGTGACCTCTTGGGAAGTCCTCGTGTTGATTGCCTTTTTTATTTTTTTTTTTTTTTTTTTTCGCGGATTTTCCTTATGAAGGCCACTGACTACTTACCGAGCGGGTTACACGAGATAAGATGGAATTTTCATCTCGTGATAAATGGGAGGGCGACAGCCCTAATTTTGTGAAAATCCAAAAGTCGTGCATTTATTTGAATATTTTAATGCATCTTAATCAAAGAAACTTTAAAAAACGAGATTAGTTGTTCAAAATAAATGCGTCAAAGCATTCTCCTCCTCATAAGGTTTCCAACGAGTCATCACTTGCCCGGATCGTATTTTTATCTCGTGATAAATGGGAGGGCGCCTGCCCTAATTTGGTGAAAATCCAAAAGTCGTGCATTTATTTGAATATTTTAATGCTTTTTAATCAAAGAAACTGTTAAAACGAGATTAGTTGTTCAAAATAAATGCGTCAAAGCATTCTACTCGTCATAAGGTTTCCAACGAGTCATCACTTGGCCTGATCGGACTTGCAACGAAGAAGGAATGGGCGTTAGGTTGATCGAGCCAATACATTGGAGACGTGTTAAGTAGTAAAATGTGTAAGAAATTTTCAGCAATCGATCATACAAGCACTAATGCACCAGAACCCATCAGAACTCTGCAGTTAAGCGTGCTTGGGCGAGAGTAGTACTAAGATGGGTGACCTCTTGGGAAGTCCTCGTGTTGATTGCCTTTTTTATTTTTATTTTGCCTTTTTTTTTCGCGGATTTTCCTTATGAAGGCCAGTGACTACTTACCGAGCGGGTTACACGAGATAAGATGGAATTTTCATCTCGTGATAAATGGGAGGGCGACTGCCCTAATTTTGTGAAAATCCAAAAGTCGTGCATTTATTTGAATATTTTAATGCATCTTAATCAAAGAAACTATTAAAACGAGATTAGTTGTTCAAAATAAATGCGTCAAAGCATTCTCCTCCTCATAAGGTTTCCAACGAGTCATCACTTGCCCGGATCGTATTTTTATCTCGTGATAAATGGGAGGGCGCTTGCCCTAATTTGGTGAAAATCCAAAAGTCGTGCATTTATTTGAATATTTTAATGCTTTTTAATCAAAGAAACTGTTAAAAACGAGATTAGTTGTTCAAAAAAGATCTGCGTCAAAAAGCATTCTACTCGTCATAAGGTTTCCAACGAGTCATCACTTGGCCTGATCGGACTTGCAACGAAGAAGGAATGGGCGTTAGGTTGATCGAGTCAATACATTGGAGACGTGTTAAGTAGAAAAATGTGTAAGAAATTTTCAGCAATCGATCATACCAAAGCACTAATGCACCAGAACCCCCATCGAACTCTGCAGTTAAGCGTGCTTGGGCGAGAGTAGTACTAAGATGGGTGACCTCTTGGGAAGTCCTCGTGTTGATTGCCTTTTTTTTTTTTTGCCTTTTTTTTTTTTGCGGATTTTCCTTATGAAGGCCAGTGACTACTTACCGAGCGGGTTACACGAGATAAGATGGAATTTTCATCTCGTGATAAATGGGAGGGCGACCCTAATTTTTGTGAAAATCCAAAAGTCGTGCATTTATTTGAATATTTTAATGAATCTTAATCAAAGAAACTTATTAAAACGAGATTAGTTGTTCAAAATAAATGCGTCAAAGCATTCTCCTCCTCATAAGGTTTCCAACGAGTCATCACTTGCCCGGATCGTATTTTTATCTCGTGATAAATGGGAGGGCGCCCGCCTAATTTGGTGAAAATCCAAAAGTCGTGCATTTATTTGAATATTTTAATGCTTTTTAATCAAAGAAACTGTTAAAACGAGATTAGTTGTTCAAAAAAGATCACGTCAAAGCATTCTACTCGTCATAAGGTTTCCAACGAGTCATCACTTGGCCTGATCGGACTTGCAACGAAGAAGGAATGGGCGTTAGGTTGATCGAGCCAATACATTGGAGACGTGTTAAGTAGTAAAATGTAAAAAATGTGTAAGAAATTTTCAAAGAATCGATCATACCAGCACTAATGCACCGAACCCATCAGAACTCTGCAGTTAAGCGTGCTTGGGCGAGAGTAGTACTAAGATGGGTGACCTCTTGGGAAGTCCTCGTGTTGATTGCCTTTTTTATTTTTTTTGCCTTTTTTTTTCGCGGATTTTCCTTGTGAAGGCCAGATGACTACTTACCGAGCGGGTTACACGAGATAAGATGGAATTTTCATCTCGTGATAAATGGGAGGGCGACTGCCTAATTTTGTGAAAATCCAAAAGTCGTGCATTTATTTGAATATTTTAATGCATCTTAATCAAAGAAACTGTTAAAACGAGATTAGTTGTTCAAAATAAATGCGTCAAAGCATTCTCCTCCTCATAAGGTTTCCAACGAGTCATCACTTGCCCGGATCGTATTTTTATCTCGTGATAAATGGGAGGGCGCCTGCCCAATTTGGTGAAAATCCAAAAGTCGTGCATTTATTTGAATATTTTAATGCTTTTTAATCAAAGAAACTGTTAAAACGAGATTAGTTGTTCAAAAAAGATCTGCGTCAAAGCATTCTACTCGTCATAAGGTTTCCAACGAGTCATCACTTGGCCTGATCGGACTTGCAACGAAGAAGGAATGGGCGTTAGGTTGATCGAGCCAATACATTGGAGACGTGTTAAGTAGTAAAATGTGTAAGAAATTTTCAGCAATCGATCATACCAGCACTAATGCACCAGAACCCATCAGAACTCTGCAGTTAAGCGTGCTTGGGCGAGAGTAGTACTAAGATGGGTGACCTCTTGGGAAGTCCTCGTGTTGATTGCCTTTTTTTTCGCGGATTTTCCTTATGAAGGCCAGTGACTACTTACCGAGCGGGTTACACGAGATAAGATGGAATTTTCATCTCGTGATAAATGGGAGGGCGACTGCCCTAATTTTGTGAAAATCCAAAAGTCGTGCATTTATTTGAATATTTTAATGCATCTTAATCAAAGAAACTGTTAAAACGAGATTAGTTGTTCAAAATAAATGCGTCAAAGCATTCTCCTCCTCATAAGGTTTCCAACGAGTCATCACTTGCCCGGATCGTATTTTTATCTCGTGATAAATGGGAGGGCTACCGCTAATAATTTGGTGAAAATCCAAAAGTCGTGCATTTATTTGAATATTTTAATGCTTTTTAATCAAAGAAACTGTTAAAACGAGATTAGTTGTTCAAAAAAGACTGCGTCAAAGCATTCTACTCGTCATAAGGTTTCCAACGAGTCATCACTTGGCCTGATCGGAGTTGAAACGAAGAAGGAATGGGCGTTAGGTTGATCGAGCCAATACATTGGAGACGTGTTAAGTAGTAAAATGTGTAAGAAATTTTCAGCAATCGATCATACCAGCACTAATGCACCAGAACCCATCAGAACTCTGCAGTTAAGCGTGCTTGGGCGAGTAGTACTAAGATGGGTGACCTCTTGGGAAGTCCTCGTGTTGATTGCCTTTTTTATTTTTTTTTTTTTTGCCTTTTTTTTCGGATTTTCCTTATGAAGGCCAGTGACTACTTACCGAGCGGGTTACACGAGATAAGATGGAATTTTCATCTCGTGATAAATGGGAGGGCGACTGCCCTAATTTTGTGAAAATCCAAAAGTCGTGCATTTATTTGAATATTTTAATGCATCTTAATCAAAGAAACTGTTAAAACGAGATTAGTTGTTCAAAATAAATGCGTCAAAGCATTCTCCTCCTCATAAGGTTTCCAACGAGTCATCACTTGCCCGGATCGTATTTTTATCTCGTGATAAATGGGAGGGCGCCTGCCCTAATTTGGTGAAAATCCAAAAGTCGTGCATTTATTTGAATATTTTAATGCTTTTTAATCAAAGAAACTGTTAAAACGAGATTAGTTGTTCAAAAAAGACTGCGTCAAAAGCATTCTACTCGTCATAAGGTTTCCAACGAGTCATCACTTGGCCGATCGGACTTGCAACGAAGAAGGAATGGGCGTTAGGTTGATCGAGCCAATACATTGGAGACGTGTTAAGTAGTAAAATGTGTAAGAAATTTTCAGCAATCGATCATACCAGCACTAATGCACCAGAACCCATCGAACTCGCTGCATTAAAGTGTGCTTGGGCGAGAGTAGTACTAAGATGGGTGACCTCTTGGGAAGTCCTCGTGTTGATTGCCTTTTTTATTTTTTTTTGCCTTTTTTTTCGCGGATTTTCCTTATGAAGGCCAGTGACTACTTACCGAGCGGGTTACACGAGATAAGATGGAATTTTCATCTCGTGATAAATGGGAGGGCGACTGCCCTAATTTTGTGAAAATCCAAAAGTCGTGCATTTATTTGAATATTTTAATGCATCTTAATCAAAGAAACTGTTAAAACGAGATTAGTTGTTCAAAATAAATGCGTCAAAGCATTCTCCTCCTCATAAGGTTTCCAACGAGTCATCACTTGCCCGGATCGTATTTTTATCTCGTGATAAATGGGAGGGCGCCTGCCTAATTTGGTGAAAATCCAAAAGTCGTGCATTTATTTGAATATTTTAATGCTTTTTAATCAAAGAAACTGTTAAAACGAGATTAGTTGTTCAAAAAAACTGCGTCAAAGCATTCTACTCGTCATAAGGTTTCCAACGAGTCATCACTTGGCCTGATCGGACTTGCAACGAAGAAGGAATGGGCGTTAGGTTGATCGAGCCAATACATTGGAGACGTGTTAAGTAGTAAAATGTGTAAGAAATTTTCAGCAATCGATCATACCAGCACTAATGCACCAGAACCCATCAGAACTCTGCAGTTAAGCGTGCTTGGGCGAGAGTAGTACTAAGATGGGTGACCTCTTGGGAAGTCCTCGTGTTGATTGCCTTTTTTATTTTTTTTTGCCTTTTTTTCGCGGATTTTCCTTATGAAGGCCAGTGACTACTTACCGAGCGGGTTACACGAGATAAGATGGAATTTTCATCTCGTGATAAATGGGAGGGCGACTGCCCTAATTTTGTGAAAATCCAAAAGTCGTGCATTTATTTGAATATTTTAATGCATCTTAATCAAAGAAACTGTTAAAACGAGATTAGTTGTTCAAAATAAATGCGTCAAAGCATTCTCCTCCTCATAAGGTTTCCAACGAGTCATCACTTGCCCGGATCGTATTTTTATCTCGTGATAAATGGGAGGGCGCCTGCTCTAATTTGGTGAAAATCCAAAAGTCGTGCATTTATTTGAATATTTTAATGCTTTTTAATCAAAGAAACTGTTAAAACGAGATTAGTTGTTCAAAATAAATGCGTCAAAGCATTCTACTCGTCATAAGGTTTCCAACGAGTCATCACTTGGCCCGATCGGACTTGCAACGAAGAAGGAATGGGCGTTAGGTTGATCGAGCCAATACATTGGAGACGTGTTAAGTAGTAAAATGTGTAAGAAATTTTCAGCAATCGATCATACCAGCACTAATGCACCAGAACCCATCATAACTCTGCAGTTAAGCGTGCTTGGGCGAGTGACCTCTTGGGAAGTCCTCGTGTTGATTGCCTTTTTTATTTTTTTTGCCTTTTTTTTCGGGGATTTTTCTTATGAAGGCCAGTGACTACTTACCGAGCGGGTTACACGAGATAAGATGGAATTTTCATCTCGTGATAAATGGGAGGGCGACGGCCCAATTTTTTGGAAAATCCAAAAGTCGTGCATTTATTTGAATATTTTAATGCATCTTAATCAAAGAAACTGTTAAAACGAGATTAGTTGTTCAAAATAAATGCGTCAAAGCATTCTCCTCCTCATAAGGTTTCCAACGAGTCATCACTTGCCCGGATCGTATTTTTATCTCGTGATAAATGGGAGGGCGCCTAAATTTGGTGAAAATCCAAAAGTCGTGCATTTATTTGAATATTTTAATGCTTTTTAATCAAAGAAACTGTTAAAACGAGATTAGTTGTTCAAAAAAGACTGCGTCAAAGCATTCTACTCGTCATAAGGTTTCCAACGAGTCATCACTTGGCCTGATCGGACTTGCAACGAAGAAGGAATGGGCGTTAGGTTGATCGAGCCAATACATTGGAGACGTGTTAAGTAGTAAAATGTGTAAGAAATTTTCAGCAATCGATCATACCAGCACTAATGCACCAGAACCCATCAGAACTCTGCAGTTAAGCGTGCTTGGGCGAGAGTAGTACTAAGATGGGTGACCTCTTGGGAAGTCCTCGTGTTGATTGCCTTTTTTATTTTTTTTTTTTGCCTTTTTTTTCGCGGATTTTCCTTATGAAGGCCAGTGACTACTTACCGAGCGGGTTACACGAGATAAGATGGAATTTTCATCTCGTGATAAATGGGAGGGCGACTGCCCTAATTTTGTGAAAATCCAAAAGTCGTGCATTTATTTGAATATTTTAATGCATCTTAATCAAAGAAACTGTTAAAACGAGATTAGTTGTTCAAAATAAATGCGTCAAAGCATTCTCCTCCTCATAAGGTTTCCAACGAGTCATCACTTGCCCGGATCGTATTTTTATCTCGTGATAAATGGGAGGGCGCCTGCCCTAATTTGGTGAAAATCCAAAAGTCGTGCATTTATTTGAATATTTTAATGCTTTTTAATCAAAGAAACTGTTAAAACGAGATTAGTTGTTCAAAATAAATGCGTCAAAGCATTCTACTCGTCATAAGGTTTCCAACGAGTCATCACTTGGCCTGATCGGACTTGCAACGAAGAAGGAATGGGCGTTAGGTTGATCGAGCCAATACATTGGAGACGTGTTAAGTAGTAAAATGTGTAAGAAATTTTCAGCAATCGATCATACCAGCACTAATGCACGAGAACCCATCAGAACTCTGCAGTTAAGCGTGCTTGGGCGAGAGTAGTACTAAGATGGGTGACCTCTTGGGAAGTCCTCGTGTTGATTGCCTTTTTTATTTTTTTTGCCTTTTTTTTCGCGGATTTTCCTTATGAAGGCCAGTGACTACTTACCGAGCGGGTTACACGAGATAAGATGGAATTTTCATCTCGTGATAAATGGGAGGGCGACTGCCCTAATTTTGTGAAAATCCAAAAGTCGTGCATTTATTTGAATATTTTAATGCATCTTAATCAAAGAAATTATTAAAACGAGATTAGTTGTTCAAAATAAATGCGTCAAAGCATTCTCCTCCTCATAAGGTTTCCAACGAGTCATCACTTGCCCTGATCGTATTTTTATCTCGTGATAAATGGGAGGGCGCCTGCCCTAATTTGGTGAAAATCCAAAAGTCGTGCATTTATTTGAATATTTTAATGCTTTTTAATCAAAGAAACTGTTAAAACGAGATTAGTTGTTCAAAAAAGACTGCGTCAAGCATTCTACTCGTCATAAGGTTTCCAACGAGTCATCACTTGGCCTGATCGGACTTGCAACGAAGAAGGAATGGGCGTTAGGTTGATCGAGCCAATACATTGGAGACGTGTTAAGTAGTAAAATGTGTAAGAAATTTTCAGCAATCGATCATACCAGCACTAATGCACCGAACCCATCGAACTCTGCAGTTTAAGCGTGCTTGGGCGAGAGTAGTACTAAGATGGGTGACCTCTTGGGAAGTCCTCGTGTTGATTGCCTTTTTTATTTTTTTTGCCTTTTTTTTCGCGGATTTTCCTTATGAAGGCCAGTGACTACTTACCGAGCGGGTTACACGAGATAAGATGGAATTTTCATCTCGTGATAAATGGGAGGGCGACTGCCTTAATTTTGTGAAAATCCAAAAGTCGTGCATTTATTTGAATATTTTAATGCATCTTAATCAAAGAAATTATTAAAACGAGATTAGTTGTTCAAAATAAATGCGTCAAAGCATTCTCCTCCTCATAAGGTTTCCAACGAGTCATCACTTGCCCGGATCGTATTTTTATCTCGTGATAAATGGGAGGGCGCCCGTGCATTTATTTGAATATTTTAATGCTTTTTAATCAAAGAAACTGTTAAAACGAGATTAGTTGTTCAAAAAAGATTGCGTCAAAGCATTCTACTCGTCATAAGGTTTCCAACGAGTCATCACTTGGCCTGATCGGACTTGCAACGAAGAAGGAATGGGCGTTAGGTTGATCGAGCCAATACATTGGAGACGTGTTAAGTAGTAAAATGTGTAAGAAATTTTCAGCAATCGATCATACCAGCACTAATGCACCAGAACCCATCAGAACTCTGCAGTTAAGCGTGCTTGGGCGAGAGTAGTACTAAGATGGGTGACCTCTTGGGAAGTCCTCGTGTTGATTGCCTTTTTTATTTTTTTGCCTTTTTTTTCGCGGATTTTCCTTATGAAGGCCAGTGACTACTTACCGAGCGGGTTACACGAGATAAGATGGAATTTTCATCTCGTGATAAATGGGAGGGCGACTGCCCTAATTTTGTGAAAATCCAAAAGTCGTGCATTTATTTGAATATTTTAATGCATCTTAATCAAAGAAATTGTTAAAACGAGATTAGTTGTTCAAAATAAATGCGTCAAAGCATTCTCCTCCTCATAAGGTTTCCAACGAGTCATCACTTGCCCGGATCGTATTTTTATCTCGTGATAAATGGGAGGGCGCCTGCCCTAATTTGGTGAAAATCCAAAAGTCGTGCATTTATTTGAATATTTTAATGCTTTTTAATCAAAGAAACTGTTAAAACGAGATTAGTTGTTCAAAAAAGACTGCGTCAAAGCATTCTACTCGTCATAAGGTTTCCAACGAGTCATCACTTGGCCTGATCGGACTTGCAACGAAGAAGGAATGGGCGTTAGGTTGATCGAGCCAATACATTGGAGACGTGTTAAGTAGTAAAATGTGTAAGAAATTTTCAGCAATCGATCATACCAGCACTAATGCACCGTAACCCATCAAACTCTGCAGTTAAAGCGTGCTTGGGCGCGAGTAGTACTAAGATGGGTGACCTCTTGGGAAGTCCTCGTGTTGATTGCCTTTTTTATTTTTTTTTGCCTTTTTTTTCGCGGATTTTCCTTATGAAGGCCAGTGACTACTTACCGAAGCGGGTTACACGAGATAAGATGGAATTTTCATCTCGTGATAAATGGGAGGGCGACTGCCCTAATTTTGTGAAAATCCAAAAGTCGTGCATTTATTTGAATATTTTAATGCATCTTAATCAAAGAAATTATTAAAACGAGATTAGTTGTTCAAAATAAATGCGTCAAAGCATTCTCCTCCTCATAAGGTTCCAACGAGTCATCACTTGCCCGGATCGTATTTTTTATCTCGTGATAAATGGGAGGGCCCTTCCCTAATTTGGTGAAAATCCAAAAGTCGTGCATTTATTTGAATATTTTAATGCTTTTTAATCAAAGAAACTGTTAAAACGAGATTAGTTGTTCAAAAAAACTGCGTCAAAGCATTCTACTCGTCATAAGGTTTCCAACGAGTCATCACTTGGCCTGATCGGACTTGCAACGAAGAAGGAATGGGCGTTAGGTTGATCGAGCCAATACATTGGAGACGTGTTAAGTAGTAAAATGTGTAAGAAATTTTCAGCAATCGATCATACCAGCACTAATGCACCAGAACCCATCAAAACTCTGCAGTTAAGCGTGCTTGGGCGAGTAGTACTAAGATGGGTGACCTCTTGGGAAGTCCTCGTGTTGATTGCCTTTTTTATTTTTTTTTTTTGCCTTTTTTTTCGCGGATTTTCCTTATGAAGGCCAGTGACTACTTACCGAGCGGGTTACACGAGATAAGATGGAATTTTCATCTCGTGATAAATGGGAGGGCGACTGCCTAATTTTGTGAAAATCCAAAAGTCGTGCATTTATTTGAATATTTTAATGCATCTTAATCAAAGAAATTATTAAAACGAGATTAGTTGTTCAAAATAAATGCGTCAAAGCATTCTCCTCCTCATAAGGTTTCCAACGAGTCATCACTTGCACGGATCGTATTTTTATCTCGTGATAAATGGGAGGGCGCCTTGCCCTAATTTGGTGAAAATCCAAAAGTCGTGCATTTATTTGAATATTTTAATGCTTTTTAATCAAAGAAACTGTTAAAACGAGATTAGTTGTTCAAAAAAGACTGCGTCAAAGCATTCTACTCGTCATAAGGTTTCCAACGAGTCATCACTTGGCCTGATCGGACTTGCAACGAAGAAGGAATGGGCGTTAGGTTGATCGAGCCAATACATTGGAGACGTGTTAAGTAGTAAAATGTGTAAGAAATTTTCAGCAATCGATCATACCAGCACTAATGCACCAGAACCCATCAGAACTCTGCAGTTAAGCGTGCTTGGGCGAGAGTAGTACTAAGATGGGTGACCTCTTGGGAAGTCCTCGTGTTGATTGCCTTTTTTATTTTTTTTGCCTTTTTTTTTTCGCGGATTTTCCTTATGAAGGCCAGTGACTACTTACCGAGCGGGTTACACGAGATAAGATGGAATTTTCATCTCGTGATAAATGGGAGGGCGACTGCCCTAATTTTGTGAAAATCCAAAAGTCGTGCATTTATTTGAATATTTTAATGCATCTTAATCAAAGAAACTTTTAAAACGAGATTAGTTGTTCAAAATAAATGCGTCAAAGCATTCTCCTCCTCATAAGGTTTCCAACGAGTCATCACTTGCCCGGATCGTATTTTTATCTCGTAATAAATGGGAGGGCGCCTCCCCTAATTTGGTGAAAATCCAAAAGTCGTGCATTTATTTGAATATTTTAATGCTTTTTAATCAAAGAAACTGTTAAAACGAGATTAGTTGTTCAAAAAAGACTGCGTCAAAGCATTCTACTCGTCATAAGGTTTCCAACGAGTCATCACTTGGCCTGATCGGACTTGCAACGAAGAAGGAATGGGCGTTAGGTTGATCGAGCCAATACATTGGAGACGTGTTAAGTAGTAAAATGTGTAAGAAATTTTCAGCAATCGATCATACCAGCACTAATGCACCAAAACCCATCAGAACTCTGCAGTTAAGCGTGCTTGGGCGAGAGTAGTACTAAGATGGGTGACCTCTTGGGAAGTCCTCGTGTTGATTGCCTTTTTTATTTTTTTTGCCTTTTTTTTCGGGATTTTCCTTATGAAGGCCAGTGACTACTTACCGAGCGGGTTACACGAGATAAGATGGAATTTTCATCTCGTGATAAATGGGAGGGCGACTGCCCTAATTTTGTGAAAATCCAAAAGTCGTGCATTTATTTGAATATTTTAATGCATCTTAATCAAAGAAACTGTTAAAACGAGATTAGTTGTTCAAAATAAATGCGTCAAAGCATTCTCCTCCTCATAAGGTTTCCAACGAGTCATCACTTGCCCGGATCGTATTTTTATCTCGTGATAAATGGGAGGGCGCCTGCCCAATTTGGTGAAAATCCAAAAGTCGTGCATTTATTTGAATATTTTAATGCTTTTTAATCAAAGAAACTGTTAAAACGAGATTAGTTGTTCAAAAAAGACTGCGTCAAAGCATTCTACTCGTCATAAGGTTTCCAACGAGTCATCACTTGGCTGATCGGACTTGCAACGAAGAAGGAATGGGCGTTAGGTTGATCGAGCCAATACATTGGAGACGTGTTAAGTAGTAAAATGTGTAAGAAATTTTCAGCAATCGATCATACCAGCACTAATGCACAGAACCCATCAGAACTCTGCAGTTAAGCGTGCTTGGGCGAGAGTAGTACTAAGATGGGTGACCTCTTGGGAAGTCCTCGTGTTGATTGCCTTTTTTATTTTTTTTGCCTTTTTTTTCGCGGATTTTCCTTATGAAGGCCAGTGACTACTTACCGAGCGGGTTACACGAGATAAGATGGAATTTTCATCTCGTGATAAATGGGAGGGCGCCTGCCCTAATTTGGTGAAAATCCAAAAGTCGTGCATTTATTTGAATATTTTAATGCATCTTAATCAAAGAAACTATTAAAACGAGATTAGTTGTTCAAAATAAATGCGTCAAAGCATTCTCCTCCTCATAAGGTTTCCAACGAGTCATCACTTGCCCGGATCGTATTTTTATCTCGTGATAAATGGGAGGGCGCCTGCCTAATTTGGTGAAAATCCAAAAGTCGTGCATTTATTTGAATATTTTAATGCTTTTTAATCAAAGAAACTGTTAAAACGAGATTAGTTGTTCAAAAAAGATTGCGTCAAAGCATTCTACTCGTCATAAGGTTTCCAACGAGTCATCACTTGGCCTGATCGGACTTGCAACGAAGAAGGAATGGGCGTTAGGTTGATCGAGTCAATACATTGGAGACGTGTTAAGTAGTAAAATGTGTAAGAAATTTTCAGCAATCGATCATACCAGCACTAATGCACACTAACCCATCAGAACTCTGCAGTTAAGCGTGCTTGGGCGAGAGTAGTACTAAGATGGGTGACCTCTTGGGAAGTCCTCGTGTTGATTGCCTTTTTTATTTTTTTTTGCCTTTTTTTTTCGCGGATTTTCCTTATGAAGGCCAGTGACTACTTACCGAGCGGGTTACACGAGATAAGATGGAATTTTCATCTCGTGATAAATGGGAGGGCGACTGCCCTAATTTTGTGAAAATCCAAAAGTCGTGCATTTATTTGAATATTTTAATGCATCTTAATCAAAGAAACCTGTTAAAACGAGATTAGTTGTTCAAAATAAATGCGTCAAAGCATTCTCCTCCTCATAAGGTTTCCAACGAGTCATCACTTGCCCGGATCGTATTTTTATCTCGTGATAAATGGGAGGGCTTTGCCTAATTTGGTGAAAATCCAAAAGTCGTGCATTTATTTGAATATTTTAATGCTTTTTAATCAAAGAAACTGTTAAAACGAGATTAGTTGTTCAAAAAAGACTGCGTCAAAGCATTCTACTCGTCATAAGGTTTCCAACGAGTCATCACTTGGCCTGATCGGACTTGCAACGAAGAAGGAATGGGCGTTAGGTTGATCGAGCCAATACATTGGAGACGTGTTAAGTAGTAAAATGTGTAAGAAATTTTCAGCAATCGATCATACCAGCACTAATGCACCAGAACCCATCGAACTCTGCAGTTAAGCGTGCTTGGGCGAGAGTAGTACTAAGATGGGTGACCTCTTGGGAAGTCCTCGTGTTGATTGCCTTTTTTATTTTTTTTGCCTTTTTTTTCGCGGATTTTCCTTATGAAGGCCAGTGACTACTTACCGAGCGGGTTACACGAGATAAGATGGAATTTTCATCTCGTGATAAATGGGAGGGCGACTGCCCTAATTTTGTGAAAATCCAAAAGTCGTGCATTTATTTGAATATTTTAATGCATCTTAATCAAAGATCTTTGATTAAAAAGCACTAAAATATTCAAAATAAATGCGTCAAAGCATTCTCCTCCTCATAAGGTTTCCAACGAGTCATCACTTGCCCGCTCGTATTTTTATCTCGTGATAAATGGGAGGCGCTGCCTAATTTTGGTGAAAATCCAAAAGTCGTGCATTTATTTGAATATTTTAATGCTTTTTAATCAAAGAAACTGTTAAAACGAGATTAGTTGTTCAAAAAAGACTGCGTCAAAGCATTCTACTCGTCATAAGGTTTCCAACGAGTCATCACTTGGCCTGATCGGACTTGCAACGAAGAAGGAATGGGCGTTAGGTTGATCGAGCCAATACATTGGAGACGTGTTAAGTAGTAAAATGTGTAAGAAATTTTCAGCAATCGATCATACCAGCACTAATGCACCAGAACCCATCAGAACTCTGCAGTTAAGCGTGCTTGGGCGAGAGTAGTACTAAGATGGGTGACCTCTTGGGAAGTCCTCGTGTTGATTGCCTCTTTTATTTTTTTTGCCTTTTTTATTTTTTTTGCCTTTTTTATTTTTTTTGCCTTTTTTTCGCGGATTTTCCTTATGAAGGCCAGTGACTACTTACCGAGCGGGTTACACGAGATAAGATGGAATTTTCATCTCGTGATAAATGGGAGGGCGACTGCCCTAATTTTGTGAAAATCCAAAAGTCGTGCATTTATTTGAATATTTTAATGCATCTTAATCAAAGAAACTGTTAAAAAAACGCGAGATTAGTTGTTCAAAATAAATGCGTCAAAGCATTCTCCTCCTCATAAGGTTTCCAACGAGTCATCACTTGCCCGATCGTATTTTTATCTCGTGATAAATGGGAGGCGCGCGCCCTAATTTGGTGAAAATCCAAAAGTCGTGCATTTATTTGAATATTTTAATGCTTTTTAATCAAAGAAACTGTTAAAACGAGATTAGTTGTTCAAAAAAGACTGCGTCAAAGCATTCTACTCGTCATAAGGTTTCCAACGAGTCATCACTTGGCCTGATCGGACTTGCAACGAAGAAGGAATGGGCGTTAGGTTGATCGAGCCAATACATTGGAGACGTGTTAAGTAGTAAAATGTGTAAGAAATTTTCAGCAATCGATCATACCAGCACTAATGCACCAGAACCCATCAGAACTCTGCAGTTAAGCGTGCTTGGGCGAGAGTAGTACTAAGATGGGTGACCTCTTGGGAAGTCCTCGTGTTGATTGCCTTTTTTATTTTTTTTGCCTTTTTTTCGCGGATTTTCCTTATGAAGGCCAGTGACTACTTACCGAGCGGGTTACACGAGATAAGATGGAATTTTCATCTCGTGATAAATGGGAGGGCGACTGCCCTAATTTTGTGAAAATCCAAAAGTCGTGCATTTATTTGAATATTTTAATGCATCTTAATCAAAGAAAGCTGTTAAAACGAGATTAGTTGTTCAAAATAAATGCGTCAAAGCATTCTCCTCCTCATAAGGTTTCCAACGAGTCATCACTTGCCCGATCGTATTTTTATCTCGTGATAAATGGGAGGGCGCCTGCCCAATTTGGTGAAAATCCAAAAGTCGTGCATTTATTTGAATATTTTAATGCTTTTTAATCAAAGAAACTGTTAAAACGAGATTAGTTGTTCAAAATAACTGCTTGCGAGCATTCTACTCGTCATAAGGTTTCCAACGAGTCATCACTTGCCCGGATCGGACTTGCAACGAAGAAGGAATGGGCGTTAGGTTGATCGAGCCAATACATTGGAGACGTGTTAAGTAGTAAAATGTGTAAGAAATTTTCAGCAATCGATCATACCAGCACTAATGCACCGAACCCATCAGAACTCTGCAGTTAAGCGTGCTTGGGCGAGAGTAGTACTAAGATGGGTGACCTCTTGGGAAGTCCTCGTGTTGATTGCCTTTTTTATTTTTTTTGCCTTTTTTTTCGCGGATTTTCCTTATGAAGGCCAGTGACTACTTACCGAGCGGGTTACACGAGATAAGATGGAATTTTCATCTCGTGATAAATGGGAGGCGACTGCCCTAATTTTGTGAAAATCCAAAAGTCGTGCATTTATTTGAATATTTTAATGCATCTTAATCAAAGAAATTATTAAAACGAGATTAGTTGTTCAAAATAAATGCGTCAAAGCATTCTCCTCCTCATAAGGTTTCCAACGAGTCATCACTTTCCCGGATCGTATTTTTATCTCGTGATAAATGGGAGGGCGCCTGCTCTAATTTGGTGAAAATCCAAAAGTCGTGCATTTATTTGAATATTTTAATGCTTTTTAATCAAAGAAACTGTTAAAACGAGATTAGTTGTTCAAAAAAGACTGCGTCAAAGCATTCTACTCGTCATAAGGTTTCCAACGAGTCATCACTTGGCCCGATCGGACTTGCAACGAAGAAGGAATGGGCGTTAGGTTGATCGAGCCAATACATTGGAGACGTGTTAAGTAGTAAAATGTGTAAGAAATTTTCAGCAATCGATCATACCAGCACTAATGCACCGAACCCATCGAACTCTGCGTTAAGCGTGCTTGGGCGAGAGTAGTACTAAGATGGGTGACCTCTTGGGAAGTCCTCGTCGTTTGATTGCCTTTTTTATTTTTTTTGCCTTTTTTTTTTCGCGGATTTTCCTTATGAAGGCCAGTGACTACTTACCGAGCGGGTTACACGAGATAAGATGGAATTTTCATCTCGTGATAAATGGGAGGGCGACGCCCTAATTTTGTGAAAATCCAAAAGTCGTGCATTTATTTGAATATTTTAATGCATCTTAATCAAAGAAACTGTTAAAACGAGATTAGTTGTTCAAAATAAATGCGTCAAAGCATTCTCCTCCTCATAAGGTTTCCAACGAGTCATCACTTGCCCGATCGTATTTTTATCTCGTGATAAATGGGAGGGCGCTGCCTAATTTGGTGAAAATCCAAAAGTCGTGCATTTATTTGAATATTTTAATGCTTTTTAATCAAAGAAACTGTTAAAACGAGATTAGTTGTTCAAAAAAGACTGCGTCAAAGCATTCTACTCGTCATAAGGTTTCCAACGAGTCATCACTTGGCCTGATCGGACTTGCAACGAAGAAGGAATGGGCGTTAGGTTGATCGAGCCGATACATTGGAGACGTGTTAAGTAGTAAAATGTGTAAGAAATTTTCAGCAATCGATCATACCAGCACTAATGCACCAGAACCCATCGGAACTCTGCAGTTAAGCGTGCTTGGGCGAGAGTAGTACTAAGATGGGTGACCTCTTGGGAAGTCCTCGTGTTGATTGCCTTTTTTATTTTTTTTGCCTTTTTTTTTTTCTTTTTTTTTCTTATGACGGCCTGTGACTACTTACCGAGCGGGTTACACGAGATAAGATGGAATTTTCATCTCGTGATAAATGGGGGGCGACTGCCCTAATTTTGTGAAAATCCAAAAGTCGTGCATTTATTTGAATATTTTAATGCATCTTAATCAAAGAAACTGTTAAAACGAGATTAGTTGTTCAAAATAAATGCGTCAAAGCATTCTCCTCCTCATAAGGTTTCCAACGAGTCATCACTTGCCCGGATCGTATTTTTATCTCGTGATAAATGGGAGGGCGCCTGCCCTAATTTGGTGAAAATCCAAAAGTCGTGCATTTATTTGAATATTTTAATGCTTTTTAATCAAAGAAACTGTTAAAACGAGATTAGTTGTTCAAAAAAGATTGCGTCAAAGCATTCTACTCGTCATAAGGTTTCCAACGAGTCATCACTTGGCCGATCGGACTTGCAACGAAGAAGGAATGGGCGTTAGGTTGATCGAGCCAATACATTGGAGACGTGTTAAGTAGTAAAATGTGTAAGAAATTTTCAGCAATCGATCATACCAGCACTAATGCACCAGAACCCATCAGAACTCTGCAGTTAAGCGTGCTTGGGCGAGAGTAGTACTAAGATGGGTGACCTCTTGGGAAGTCCTCGTGTTGATTGCCTCTTTTATTTTTTTTGCCTTTTTTATTTTTTTTGCGGATTTTCCTTATGAAGGCCAGTGACTACTTACCGAGCGGGTTACACGAGATAAGATGGAATTTTCATCTCGTGATAAATGGGAGGGCGCGACTGCCCTAATTTTTTGTGAAAATCCAAAAGTCGTGCATTTATTTGAATATTTTAATGCATCTTAATCAAAGAAACTTATTAAACGAGATTAGTTGTTCAAAATAAATGCGTCAAAGCATTCTCCTCCTCATAAGGTTTCCAACGAGTCATCACTTGCCCGGATCGTATTTTTATCTCGTAATAAATGGGAGGGCGCCTGCCCTAATTTGGTGAAAATCCAAAAGTCATGCATTTATTTGAATATTTTAATGCTTTTTAATCAAAGAAACTGTTCAAAAAACGAGATTAGTTGTTCAAAAAAATTGCGTCAAAGCATTCTACTCGTCATAAGGTTTCCAACGAGTCATCACTTGCCCGGATCGGACTTGCAACGAAGAAGGAACGGGCGTTAGATGGATCGATTCAATAAATTGGAGACGTGTTAAGTAGAAAACTTATAAGATACTATCAGCAATCGATCATACCAGCACTAATGCACCAGAACCCATCAGAACTCTGCAGTTAAGCGTGCTTGGGCGAGAGTAGTACTAAGATGGGTGACCTCTTGGGAAGTCCTCGTGTTGATTGTCTTTTTTATTTTTTTTGCTTTTTTTTTTCGCAGATTTTTCTTATTAAGACCAATGACTACTTACCGAGCGGGATACACGAGATAAGACGGAATTTTTATCTCGTGATAAATGGGAGAAGCGACTGCCTAATTTTGTGAAAATCCAAAAGTCGTGCATTTATTTGAATATTTTAATGCATCTTAATCAAAGAAAGCTGTTAAAACGAGATTAGTTGTTCAAAATAAATGCGTCAAAGCATTCTCCTCCTCATAAGGTTTCCAACGAGTCATCACTTGCCGGATCGTATTTTTATCTCGTGATAAATGGGAGGGCGCCTGCCTAATTTGGTGAAAATCCAAAAGTCGTGCATTTATTTGAATATTTTAATGCTTTTTAATCAAAGAAACTATTAAAACGAGATTAGTTGTTCAAAATAACTGCTTGGAAGCATCCTCCTCGTCATAAGGTTTCCAACGAGTCATCACTTGCCCGGATCGGACTTGCAACGAAGAAGGGACGGGCGGTAGATGGATCGATTCAATACATTGGAGACGTGTTAAGTAGAAAAATTTGTAAAATACTTTCAGCAATCGATCATACCAGCACTAATGCACCAGAACCCATCAGAACTCTGCAGTTAAGCGTGCTTGGGCGAGAGTAGTACTAAGATGGGTGACCTCTTGGGAAGTCCTCGTGTTGATTGCCTTTTTTATTTTTATTTTGCCTTTTTTTTCGCGGATTTTCCTTATGAAGGCCAGTGACTACTTACCGTAGCGGGTTACACGAGATAAGATGGAATTTTCATCTCGTGATAAATGGGAGGGCGACTGCCCTAATTTTGTGAAAATCCAAAAGTCGTGCATTTATTTGAATATTTTAATGCATCTTAATCAAAGAAATTATTAAAACGAGATTAGTTGTTCAAAATAAATGCGTCAAAGCATTCTCCTCCTCATAAGGTTTCCAACGAGTCATCACTTGCCCGGATCGTATTTTTATCTCGTGATAAATGGGAGGGCGTCTGCCCAAATTTGGTGAAAATCCAAAAGTCGTGCATTTATTTGAATATTTTAATGCTTTTTAATCAAAGAAACTGTTAAAACGAGATTAGTTGTTCAAAAAAGACTGCGTCAAAGCATTCTACTCGTCATAAGGTTTCCAACGAGTCATCACTTGGCCTGATCGGACTTGCAACGAAGAAGGAATGGGCGTTAGGTTGATCGAGCCAATACATTGGAGACGTGTTAAGTAGTAAAATGTGTAAGAAATTTTCAGCAATCGATCATACCAGCACTAATGCACCAGAACCCATCAGAACTCTGCATTTAAGCGTGCTTGGGCGAGAGTAGTACTAAGATGGGTGACCTCTTGGGAAGTCCTCGTGTTGATTGCCTTTTTTATTTTTTTTTTTGCCTTTTTTTTCGGATTTTCCTTATGAAGGCCGGTGACTACTTACCGAGCGGGTTACACGAGATAAGATGGAATTTTCATCTCGTGATAAATGGGAGGGCGCCTGCCCTAATTTGGTGAAAATCCAAAAGTCGTGCATTTATTTGAATATTTTAATGCTTTTTAATCAAAGCATTAAAATATTCAAATAAATGCGTCAAAGCATTCTCCTCCTCATAAGGTTTCCAACGAGTCATCACTTGCCCGGATCGTATTTTTATCTCGTGATAAATGGGAGGGCCTGCCTAATTAGGTGAAAATCCAAAAGTCGTGCATTTATTTGAATATTTTAATGCTTTTTAATCAAAGAAACTGTTAAAACGAGATTAGTTGTTCAAAAAAACTGCGTCAAAGCATTCTACTCGTCATAAGGTTTCCAACGAGTCATCACTTGGCCCGATCGGACTTGCAACGAAGAAGGAATGGGCGTTAGGTTGATCGAGCCAATACATTGGAGACGTGTTAAGTAGTAAAATGTGTAAGAAATTTTCAGCAATCGATCATACCAGCACTAATGCACCAGAACCCATCGAACTCTCTGCGATTTAAGCGTGCTTGGGCGAGAGTAGTACTAAGATGGGTGACCTCTTGGGAAGTCCTCGTGTTGATTGCCTTTTTTATTTTTTTTGCCTTTTTTTCGCGGATTTTCCTTATGAAGGCCAGTGACTACTTACCGAGCGGGTTACACGAGATAAGATGGAATTTTCATCTCGTGATAAATGGGAGGGAGACTGCCCTAATTTTGTGAAAATCCAAAAGTCGTGCATTTATTTGAATATTTTAATGCATCTTAATCAAAGAAACTGTTAAAACGAGATTAGTTGTTCAAAATAAATGCGTCAAAGCATTCTCCTCCTCATAAGGTTTCCAACGAGTCATCACTTGCCGGATCGTATTTTTATCTCGTGATAAATGGGAGGGCGCTCCCTAATTTGGTGAAAATCCAAAAGTCGTGCATTTATTTGAATATTTTAATGCTTTTTAATCAAAGAAACTGTTAAAACGAGATTAGTTGTTCAAAAAAGACTGCGTCAAAGCATTCTACTCGTCATAAGGTTTCCAACGAGTCATCACTTGGCCGATCGGACTTGCAACGAAGAAGGAATGGGCGTTAGGTTGATCGAGCCAATACATTGGAGACGTGTTAAGTAGTAAAATGTGTAAGAAATTTTCAGCAATCGATCATACCAGCACTAATGCACCAGAACCCATCAACTCTGCTGAGTTAAGCGTGCTTGGGCGAGAGTAGTACTAAGATGGGTGACCTCTTGGGAAGTCCTCGTGTTGATTGCCTTTTTTATTTTTTTTGCCTTTTTTTTCGCGGATTTTCCTTATGAAGGCCAGTGACTACTTACCGAGCGGGTTACACGAGATAAGATGGAATTTTCATCTCGTGATAAATGGGAGGGCGACTGCCCTAATTTTGTGAAAATCCAAAAGTCGTGCATTTATTTGAATATTTTAATGCATCTTAATCAAAGAAATTATTAAAACGAGATTAGTTGTTCAAAATAAATGCGTCAAAGCATTCTCCTCCTCATAAGGTTTCCAACGAGTCATCACTTGCCCGGATCGTATTTTTATCTCGTGATAAATGGGAGGGCGCCTGCTCTAATTTGGTGAAAATCCAAAAGTCGTGCATTTATTTGAATATTTTAATGCTTTTTAATCAAAGAAACTGTTAAAACGAGATTAGTTGTTCAAAAAAGACTGCGTCAAAGCATTCTACTCGTCATAAGGTTTCCAACGAGTCATCACTTGGCCTGATCGGACTTGCAACGAAGAAGGAATGGGCGTTAGGTTGATCGAGCCAATACATTGGAGACGTGTTAAGTAGTAAAATGTGTAAGAAATTTTCAGCAATCGATCATACCAGCACTAATGCACCAGAACTCTGCAGTTAAGCGTGCTTGGGCGAGAGTAGTACTAAGATGGGTGACCTCTTGGGAAGTCCTCGTGTTGATTGCCTTTTTTATTTTTTTTGCCTTTTTTTTTCGCGGATTTTCCTTATGAAGGCCAGTGACTACTTACCGAGCGGGTTACACGAGATAAGATGGAATTTTCATCTCGTGATAAATGGGAGGGCGACTGCCCTAATTTTGTGAAAATCCAAAAGTCGTGCATTTATTTGAATATTTTAATGCATCTTAATCAAAGAAATGTTAAAAAGAGATTAGTTGTTCAAAATAAATGCGTCAAAGCATTCTCCTCCTCATAAGGTTTCCAACGAGTCATCACTTGCCCGATCGTATTTTTATCTCGTGATAAATGGGAGGGCGCCTGCCTAATTTGGTGAAAATCCAAAAGTCGTGCATTTATTTGAATATTTTAATGCTTTTTAATCAAAGAAACTGTTAAAACGAGATTAGTTGTTCAAAAAAGACTGCGTCAAAGCATTCTACTCGTCATAAGGTTTCCAACGAGTCATCACTTGGCTCGATCGGACTTGCAACGAAGAAGGAATGGGCGTTAGGTTGATCGAGCCAATACATTGGAGACGTGTTAAGTAGTAAAATGTGTAAGAAATTTTCAGCAATCGATCATACCAGCACTAATGACACGAACCCATCGAACTCTGCTGATTAAGCGTGCTTGGGCGAGAGTAGTACTAAGATGGGTGACCTCTTGGGAAGTCCTCGTGTTGATTGCCTTTTTTATTTTTTTTTTTTTTTTTTTTTTTCGCGGATTTTCCTTATGAAGGCCAGTGACTACTTACCGAGCGGGTTACACGAGATAAGATGGAATTTTCATCTCGTGATAAATGGGAGGGCTGCCCTAATTTTGTGAAAATCCAAAAGTCGTGCATTTATTTGAATATTTTAATGCATCTTAATCAAAGAAACTGTTAAAACGAGATTAGTTGTTCAAAATAAATGCGTCAAAGCATTCTCCTCCTCATAAGGTTTCCAACGAGTCATCACCTGCCGGATCGTATTTTTATCTCGTGATAAATGGGAGGCGCCTGCCTAATTTGGTGAAAATCCAAAAGTCGTGCATTTATTTGAATATTTTAATGCTTTTTAATCAAAGAAACTGTTAAAACGAGATTAGTTGTTCAAAAAAGACTGCGTCAAAGCATTCTACTCGTCATAAGGTTTCCAACGAGTCATCACTTGGCCGATCGGACTTGCAACGAAGAAGGAATGGGCGTTAGGTTGATCGAGCCAATACATTGGAGACGTGTTAAGTAGTAAAATGTGTAAGAAATTTTCAGCAATCGATCATACCAGCACTAATGCACCAGAACCCATCGAACTCTGCGAGTTAAGCGTGCTTGGGCGAGTAGTACTAAGATGGGTGACCTCTTGGGAAGTCCTCGTGTTGATTGCCTTTTTTTTTTTTTTTTGCTTTTTTTTTCGCTGATTTTTCTTATGAAGGCCAGTGACTACTTACCGAGCGGGATACACGAGATAAGACGGTATTTTTTATCACTTGATATATGGGAGGGGCGACTGCCCCAATTTGGTGGCGATCCGAGAGTCGTGCATTTATTTGAATATTTTAATGTTTTTTAATCAAAGAAACAATTAAAACGAGATTAGTTGTTCAAAATAAATGCGTCAAAGCATTCTCCTCCTCATAAGGTTTCCAACGAGTCATCACTTGCCCGGATCGTATTTTTATCTCGTGATAAATGGGAGGGCGCTGCCTAATTTGGTGAAAATCCAAAAGTCGTGCATTTATTTGAATATTTTAATGCTTTTTAATCAAAGAAACTGTTAAAACGAGATTAGTTGTTCAAAAAAGACTGCGTCAAAGCATTCTACTCGTCATAAGGTTTCCAACGAGTCATCACTTGGCCTGATCGGACTTGCAACGAAGAAGGAATGGGCGTTAGGTTGATCGAGCCAATACATTGGAGACGTGTTAAGTAGTAAAATGTGTAAGAAATTTTCAGCAATCGATCATACCAGCACTAATGCACCAGAACCCATCAGAACTCTGCAGTTAAGCGTGCTTGGGCGAGAGTAGTACTAAGATGGGTGACCTCTTGGGAAGTCCTCGTGTTGATTGCCTTTTTTATTTTTTTTTTGCCTTTTTTTTCGCGGATTTTCCTTATGAAGGCCAGTGACTACTTACCGAGCGGGTTACACGAGATAAGATGGAATTTTCATCTCGTGATAAATGGGAGGGCGACTGCCCTAATTTTGTGAAAATCCAAAAGTCGTGCATTTATTTGAATATTTTAATGCATCTTAATCAAAGAAACTGTTAAAACGAGATTAGTTGTTCAAAATAAATGCGTCAAAGAATTCTCCTCCTCATAAGGTTTCCAACGAGTCATCACTTGCCCGATCGTATTTTTATCTCGTGATAAATGGGAGGCGCGCTCCCTAATTTGGTGAAAATCCAAAAGTCGTGCATTTATTTGAATATTTTAATGCTTTTTAATCAAAGAAACTGTTAAAACGAGATTAGTTGTTCAAAAAAGACTGCGTCAAAGCATTCTACTCGTCATAAGGTTTCCAACGAGTCATCACTTGGCCTGATCGGACTTGCAACGAAGAAGGAATGGGCGTTAGGTTGATCGAGCCAATACATTGGAGACGTGTTAAGTAGTAAAATGTGTAAGAAATTTTCAGCAATCGATCATACCAGCACTAATGCACCAGAACCCATCAGAACTCTGCAGTTAAGCGTGCTTGGGCGAGAGTAGTACTAAGATGGGTGACCTCTTGGGAAGTCCTCGTGTTGATTGCCTTTTTTATTTTTTTTGCTTTTTTTTATCGCCGATTTTCCTTATGAAGGCCAGTGACTACTTACCGAGCGGGTTACACGAGATAAGATGGAATTTTCATCTCGTGATAAATGGGAGGGCGCCTGCCCTAATTTGGTGAAAATCCAAAAGTCGTGCATTTATTTGAATATTTTAATACTTTTTAGTCAAAGAAACTATTAAAACGAGATTAGTTTGTTCAAAATAACTGCGTGAAAGCATCCTCCTCGTCATAAGGTTTCCAACGAGTCATCACTTGCCCGGATCGGATTTTTATCTCGTGATAAATGGGAGGCGCCCCTGCCCTAATTTGGTGAAAATCCAAAAGTCGTGCATTTATTTGAATATTTTAATGCTTTTTAATCAAAGAAACTGTTAAAACGAGATTAGTTGTTCAAAAAAGACTGCGTCAAAGCATTCTACTCGTCATAAGGTTTCCAACGAGTCATCACTTGGCCTGATCGGACTTGCAACGAAGAAGGAATGGGCGTTAGGTTGATCGAGCCAATACATTGGAGACGTGTTAAGTAGTAAAATGTGTAAGAAATTTTCAGCAATCGATCATACCAGCACTAATGCACCAGAACCCATCAGAACTCTGCAGTTAAGCGTGCTTGGGCGAGAGTAGTACTAAGATGGGTGACCTCTTGGGAAGTCCTCGTGTTGATTGCCTTTTTTTTCGCGGATTTTCCTTATGAAGGCCAGTGACTACTTACCGAGCGGGTTACACGAGATAAGATGGAATTTTCATCTCGTGATAAATGGGAGGGCGACTGCCCTAATTTTGTGAAAATCCAAAAGTCGTGCATTTATTTGAATATTTTAATGCATCTTAATCAAAGAAACTATTAAAACGAGATTAGTTGTTCAAAATAAATGCGTCAAAGCATTCTCCTCCTCATAAGGTTTCCAACGAGTCATCACTTGCCCGGATCGTATTTTTATCTCGTGATAAATGGGAGGGCGCCTGCCTAATTTGGTGAAAATCCAAAAGTCGTGCATTTATTTGAATATTTTAATGCTTTTTAATCAAAGAAACTGTTAAAACGAGATTAGTTGTTCAAAAAAGACTGCGTCAAAGCATTCTACTCGTCATAAGGTTTCCAACGAGTCATCACTTGGCCGATCGGACTTGCAACGAAGAAGGAATGGGCGTTAGGTTGATCGAGCCAATACATTGGAGACGTGTTAAGTAGTAAAATGTGTAAGAAATTTTCAGCAATCGATCATACCAGCACTAATGCACCAAACCCATCGAACTCTGCAGTTAAGCGTGCTTGGGCGAGAGTAGTACTAAGATGGGTGACCTCTTGGGAAGTCCTCGTGTTGATTGCCTTTTTTTCGCGGATTTTTCTTATGAAGGCCAGTGACTACTTACCGAGCGGGTTACACGAGATAAGATGGAATTTTCATCTCGAGATAAATGGGAGGCGACTGCCTAATTTTGTGAAAATCCAAAAGTCGTGCATTTATTTGAATATTTTAATGCATCTTAATCAAAGAAATTATTAAAACGAGATTAGTTGTTCAAAATAAATGCGTCAAAGCATTCTCCTCCTCATAAGGTTTCCAACGAGTCATCACTTGCCCGGATCGTATTTTTATCTCGTGATAAATGGGAGGGCGCCTGCCCTAATTTGGTGAAAATCCAAAAGTCGTGCATTTATTTGAATATTTTAATGCTTTTTAATCAAAGAAACTGTTAAAAACGAGATTAGTTGTTCAAAAAAGACTGCGTCAAAGCATTCTACTCGTCATAAGGTTTCCAACGAGTCATCACTTGGCCTGATCGGACTTGCAACGAAGAAGGAATGGGCGTTAGGTTGATCGAGCCAATACATTGGAGACGTGTTAAGTAGTAAAATGTGTAAGAAATTTTCAGCAATCGATCATACCAGCACTAATGCACCAGAACCCATCAGAACTCTGCAGTTAAGCGTGCTTGGGCGAGAGTAGTACTAAGATGGGTGACCTCTTGGGAAGTCCTCGTGTTGATTGCCTTTTTTTTTTTTTTTGCCTTTTTTTTCGCGGATTTTCCTTATGAAGGCCAGTGACTACTTACCGAGCGGGTTACACGAGATAAGATGGAATTTTCATCTCGTGATAAATGGGAGGGCGACTGCCTAATTTGGTGAAAATCCAAAAGTCGTGCATTTATTTGAATATTTTAATGCATCTTAATCAAAGAAACTATTAAAACGAGATTAGTTGTTCAAAATAAATGCGTCAAAGCATTCTCCTCCTCATAAGGTTTCCAACGAGTCATCACTTGCCCGGATCGTATTTTTATCTCGTGATAAATGGGAGGGCGCCTGCCTAATTTGGTGAAAATCCAAAAGTCGTGCATTTATTTGAATATTTTAATGCTTTTTAATCAAAGAAACTGTTAAAACGAGATTAGTTGTTCAAAAAAGACTGCGTCAAAGCATTCTACTCGTCATAAGGTTTCCAACGAGTCATCACTTGGCCTGATCGGACTTGCAACGAAGAAGGAATGGGCGTTAGGTTGATCGAGCCAATACATTGGAGACGTGTTAAGTAGTAAAATGTGTAAGAAATTTTCAGCAATCGATCATACCAGCACTAATGCACCAGAACCCATCAGAACTCTGCAGTTAAGCGTGCTTGGGCGAGAGTAGTACTAAGATGGGTGACCTCTTGGGAAGTCCTCGTGTTGATTGCCTTTTTTTCTTTTTTTTTGCATTTTTTTTCCGCTGATTTTCCTTATGAAGGCCAGTGACTACTTACCGAGCGGGTTACACGAGATAAGATGGAATTTTCATCTCGTGATAAATGGGAGGGCGACTGCCCTAATTTTGTGAAAATCCAAAAGTCGTGCATTTATTTGAATATTTTAATGCATCTTAATCAAAGAAACTGTTAAAACGAGATTAGTTGTTCAAAATAAATGCGTCAAAGCATTCTCCTCCTCATAAGGTTTCCAACGAGTCATCACTTGCCCGGATCGTATTTTTATCTCGTGATAAATGGGAGGGCGCCTGCCTAATTTGGTGAAAATCCAAAAGTCGTGCATTTATTTGAATATTTTAATGCTTTTTAATCAAAGAAACTGTTAAAACGAGATTAGTTGTTCAAAAAAGACTGCGTCAAAGCATTCTACTCGTCATAAGGTTTCCAACGAGTCATCACTTGGCCTGATCGGACTTGCAACGAAGAAGGAATGGGCGTTAGGTTGATCGAGCCAATACATTGGAGACGTGTTAAGTAGTAAAATGTGTAAGAAATTTTCAGCAATCGATCATACCAGCACTAATGCACCAGAACCCATCAGAACTCTGCAGTTAAGCGTGCTTGGGCGAGAGTAGTACTAAGATGGGTGACCTCTTGGGAAGTCCTCGTGTTGATTGCCTTTTTTATTTTTTTTGCCTTTTTTTTTCGCGGATTTTCCTTATGAAGGCCAGTGACTACTTACCGAGCGGGTTACACGAGATAAGATGGAATTTTCATCTCGTGATAAATGGGAGGGCGACTGCCCTAATTTTGTGAAAATCCAAAAGTCGTGCATTTATTTGAATATTTTAATGCATCTTAATCAAAGAAACTGTTAAAACGAGATTAGTTGTTCAAAATAAATGCGTCAAAGCATTCTCCTCCTCATAAGGTTTCCAACGAGTCATCACTTGCCGGATCGTATTTTTATCTCGTGATAAATGGGAGGGCGCCTGCCTAATTTGGTGAAAATCCAAAAGTCGTGCATTTATTTGAATATTTTAATGCTTTTTAATCAAAGAAACTGTTAAAACGAGATTAGTTGTTCAAAAAAGACTGCGTCAAAGCATTCTACTCGTCATAAGGTTTCCAACGAGTCATCACTTGGCCTGATCGGACTTGCAACGAAGAAGGAATGGGCGTTAGGTTGATCGAGCCAATACATTGGAGACGTGTTAAGTAGTAAAATGTGTAAGAAATTTTCAGCAATCGATCATACCAGCACTAATGCACCAGAACCCATCAGAACTCTGCAGTTAAGCGTGCTTGGGCGAGAGTAGTACTAAGATGGGTGACCTCTTGGGAAGTCCTCGTGTTGATTGCCTTTTTTATTTTTTTTGCCTTTTTTTTCGCGGATTTTTCCTTATGAAGGCCAGTGACTACTTACCGAGCGGGTTACACGAGATAAGATGGAATTTTCATCTCGTGATAAATGGGAGGGCGACTGCCCTAATTTTGTGAAAATCCAAAAGTCGTGCATTTATTTGAATATTTTAATGCATCTTAATCAAAGAAACTGTTAAAACGAGATTAGTTGTTCAAAATAAATGCGTCAAAGCATTCTCCTCCTCATAAGGTTTCCAACGAGTCATCACTTGCCCGGATCGTATTTTTATCTCGTGATAAATGGGGGGCGCCTGCCCTAATTTGGTGAAAATCCAAAAGTCGTGCATTTATTTGAATATTTTAATGCTTTTTAATCAAAGAAACTGTTAAAACGAGATTAGTTGTTCAAAAAAGACTGCGTCAAAGCATTCTACTCGTCATAAGGTTTCCAACGAGTCATCACTTGGCCTGATCGGACTTGCAACGAAGAAGGAATGGGCGTTAGGTTGATCGAGCCAATACATTGGAGACGTGTTAAGTAGTAAAATGTGTAAGAAATTTTCAGCAATCGATCATACCAGCACTAATGCACCAGAACCCATCGAACTCTGCAGTTAAGCGTGCTTGGGCGAGAGTAGTACTAAGATGGGTGACCTCTTGGGAAGTCCTCGTGTTGATTGCCTTTTTTATTTTTTTTTTTGCCTTTTTTTTCGGATTTTCCTTATGAAGGCCAGTGACTACTTACCGAGCGGGTTACACGAGATAAGATGGAATTTTCATCTCGTGATAAATGGGAGGGCGACTGCCTAATTTTGTGAAAATCCAAAAGTCGTGCATTTATATGAATATTTTAATGCATCTTAATCAAAGAAATTATTAAAACGAGATTAGTTGTTCAAAATAAATGCGTCAAAGCATTCTCCTCCTCATAAGGTTTCCAACGAGTCATCACTTGCCCGGATCGTATTTTTATCTCGTGATAAATGGGAGGGCGCCTGCCCAATTTGGTGAAAATCCAAAAGTCGTGCATTTATTTGAATATTTTAATGATTTTAAATCTAAGAAACTATTAAAAAGACACTAGTTGTTCAAAAAAACTGCGTCAAAGCATTCTACTCGTCATAAGGTTTCCAACGAGTCATCACTTGGCCTGATCGGACTTGCAACGAAGAAGTAACGGGCGTTAGGTTGATCGAGCCAATACATTGGAGACGTGTTAAGTAGTAAAATGTGTAAGAAATTTTCAGCAATCGATCATACCAGCACTAATGCACCAGAACCCATCGGAACTCTGCAGTTAAGCGTGCTTGGGCGAGAGTAGTACTAAGATGGGTGACCTCTTGGGAAGTCCTCGTGTTGATTGCCTTTTTTATTTTTTGCCTTTTTTTCGCGGATTTTTTCCTTGTATGAAGGCCAGTGACTACTTACCGAGCGGGTTACACGAGATAAGATGGAATTTTCATCTCGTGATAAATGGGAGGGCGACTGCCCTAATTTTGTGAAAATCCAAAAGTCGTGCATTTATTTGAATATTTTAATGCATCTTAATCAAAGAAACTATTAAAACGAGATTAGTTGTTCAAAATAAATGCGTCAAAGCATTCTCCTCCTCATAAGGTTTCCAACGAGTCATCACTTGCCCGGATCGTATTTTTATCTCGTGATAAATGGGAGGGCGCCTGCCCTAATTTGGTGAAAATCCAAAAGTCGTGCATTTATTTGAATATTTTAATGCTTTTTAATCAAAGAAACTGTTAAAACGAGATTAGTTGTTCAAAAAAGACTGCGTCAAAGCATTCTACTCGTCATAAGGTTTCCAACGAGTCATCACTTGGCCTGATCGGACTTGCAACGAAGAAGGAATGGGCGTTAGGTTGATCGAGCCAATACATTGGAGACGTGTTAAGTAGTAAAATGTGTAAGAAATTTTCAGCAATCGATCATACCAGCACTAATGCACCAGAACCCATCAGAACTCTTTAGTTAAGCGTGCTTGGGCGAGAGTAGTACTAAGATGGGTGACCTCTTGGGAAGTCCTCGTGTTGATTGCCTTTTTTATTTTTTTTGCCTTTTTTTTCGCGGATTTTCCTTATGAAGGCCAGTGACTACTTACCGAGCGGGTTACACGAGATAAGATGGAATTTTCATCTCGTGATAAATGGGAGGGCGACTGCCCTAATTTTGTGAAAATCCAAAAGTCGTGCATTTATTTGAATATTTTAATGCATCTTAATCAAAGAAACTGTTAAAACGAGATTAGTTGTTCAAAATAAATGCGTCAAAGCATTCTCCTCCTCATAAGGTTTCCAACGAGTCATCACTTGCCCGATCGTATTTTTATCTCGTGATAAATGGGAGAGCGCGCTGCCCTAATTTGGTGAAAATCCAAAAGTCGTGCATTTATTTGAATATTTTAATGCTTTTTAATCAAAGAAACTGTTAAAACGAGATTAGTTGTTCAAAAAAGATTGCGTCAAAGCATTCTACTCGTCATAAGGTTTCCAACGAGTCATCACTTGGCCTGATCGGACTTGCAACGAAGAAGGAATGGGCGTTAGGTTGATCGAGTCAATACATTGGAGACGTGTTAAGTAGTAAAATGTGTAAGAAATTTTCAGCAATCGATCATACCAGCACTAATGCACCAGAACCCATCAGAACTCTGCAGTTAAGCGTGCTTGGGCGAGAGTAGTACTAAGATGGGTGACCTCTTGGGAAGTCCTCGTGTTGATTGCCTTTTTTATTTTTTTTGCCTTTTTTTTCGCGGATTTTCCTTATGAAGGCCAATGACTACTTACCGAGCGGGTTACACGAGATAAGATGGAATTTTCATCTCGTGATAAATGGGAGGGCGTCTACCCTAATTTGGTAAAAATCCAAAAGTCGTGCATTTATTTGAATATTTTAATGCATCTTAATCAAAGAAACTATTAAAACGAGATTAGTTGTTCAAAATAAATGCGTCAAAGCATTCTCCTCCTCATAAGTCTTCCAACGAGTCATCACTTGCCCGGATCGTATTTTTATCTCGTGATGAATGGAAGGGTGTCTGCCCTAATTTGGTGAAAATCCAAAAGTCGTGCATTTATTTGAATATTTTAATGCTTTTTAATCAAAGAAACTATTAAAACGAGATTAGTTGTTCAAAATAACTGCGTCAAAGCATTCTACTCGTCATAAGGTTTCCAACGAGTCATCACTTGGCCTGATCGGACTTGCAACGAAGAAGGAATGGGCGTTAGGTTGATCGAGCCAATACATTGGAGACGTGTTAAGTAGTAAAATGTGTAAGAAATTTTCAACAATCGATCATACCAGCACTAATGCACCAGAACCCATCAGAACTCTGCAGTTAAGCGTGCTTGGGCGAGAGTAGTACTAAGATGGGTGACCTCTTGGGAAGTCCTCGTGTTGATTGCCTTTTTTATTTTTTTTGCCTTTTTTTTCGCGGATTTTCCTTATGAAGGCCAGTGACTACTTACCAAGCGGGTTACACGAGATAAGATGGAATTTTCATCTCGTGATAAATGGGAGGGCGACGCCCCTAATTTTGTGAAAATCCAAAAGTCGTGCATTTATTTGAATATTTTAATGCATCTTAATCAAAGAAACTATTAAAACGAGATTAGTTGTTCAAAATAAATGCGTCAAAGCATTCTCCTCCTCATAAGGTTTCCAACGAGTCATCACTTGCCCAAATCGTATTTTTATCTCGTGATAAATGGGAGGGCGCCTGCCCTAATTTGGTGAAAATCCGAGAGTCGTGCATTTATTTGAATATTTTAATGCTTTTTAATCAAAGAAACTATTAAAAAAAGATTAGTTGTTCAAAAAAACTGCGTCAAAGCATTCTACTCGTCATAAGGTTTCCAACGAGTCATCACTTGGCCTGATCGGACTTGCAACGAAGAAGGAATGGGCGTTAGGTTGATCGAGCCAATACATTGGAGACGTGTTAAGTAGTAAAATGTGTAAGAAATTTTCAGCAATCGATCATACCAGCACTAATGCACCAGAACCCATCAGAACTCTGCAGTTAAGCGTGCTTGGGCGAGAGTAGTACTAAGATGGGTGACCTCTTGGGAAGTCCTCGTGTTGATTGCCTTTTTTATTTTTTTTGCCTTTTTTTCGCGGATTTTCCTTATGAAGGCCAGTGACTACTTACCGAGCGGGTTACACGAGATAAGATGGAATTTTCATCTCGTGATAAATGGGAGGGCGACGCCTAATTTTGTGAAAATCCAAAAGTCGTGCATTTATTTGAATATTTTAATGCATCTTAATCAAAGAAACTATTAAAACGAGATTAGTTGTTCAAAATAAATGCGTCAAAGCATTCTCCTCCTCATAAGGTTTCCAACGAGTCATCACTTGCCCGGATCGTATTTTTATCTCGTGATAAATGGAGGGCGCCTGCCCTAATTTGGTGAAAATCCAAAAGTCGTGCATTTATTTGAATATTTTAATGCTTTTTAATCAAAGAAACTGTTAAAACGAGATTAGTTGTTCAAAAAAACTGCGTCAAAGCATTCTACTCGTCATAAGGTTTCCAACGAGTCATCACTTGGCCTGATCGGACTTGCAACGAAGAAGGAATGGGCGTTAGGTTGATCGAGCCAATACATTGGAGACGTGTTAAGTAGTAAAATGTGTAAGAAATTTTCAGCAATCGATCATACCAACACTAATGCACCAGAACCCATCAGAACTCTGCAGTTAAGCGTGCTTGGGCGAGAGTAGTACTAAGATGGGTTAACTCTTGGGAAGTCCTTCGTGTTGATTGGCTTTTTTTGTTTTTTTTTTTCCTTTTTATTCGTCGATTTTTCTTATGAAGGCCAGTGACTACTTACCGAGCGGGTAACACGAGATAAGATGGAATTTTCATCTCGTGATAAATGGGAGGGTGTCTTCCCTAATTTGGCGAAAATCCAAAAGTCGTGCATTTATTTGAATATTTTAATGCTTTTTAATCAAAGAAACTATTAAAACGAGATTAGTTGTTCAAAAAAAAATGCGTCAAAGCATTCTCCTCCTCATAAGGTTTCCTTTTATCTCGTGATAAATGGGATCACCCTAATTTGGTGAAAATCCAAAAGTCGTGCATTTATTTGAATATTTTAATGCTTTTTAATCAAAGAAACTGAAAACGAGATTAGTTGTTCAAAAAAGACTGCGTCAAAGCATTCTACATTTCCAACGAGTCATCACTTGGCCTTCGGACTTGCAACGTAAGAAAATGGGCGTTAGGTTGATCGAGCCAATACATTGGAGACGTGTTAAGTAGTAAAATGTGTAAGAAATTTTCAGCAATCGATCCCACCAGAATGCACCAGAACCCCATCAACTTAAGCGTGCTTGCGTGCTTGGGAGAGAATAGTACTAAGATGGGTGACCTCTTGGGAAGTCCTCGTGTTGATTGCCTTTTTTTTTTTGGCCTTTTTTTTCCGCTGATTTTTCTTATAAAGCCCAGTGACTACTTACCGAGCGGGTTACACGAGATAAGATGGAATTTTCATCCTTGGATAAAGAGTTTGGAACATGTAACCATCCTTGGATATAAGCATATAATTTGTTCGCGCATTAGTGTATAAGTCCAAAACCGGGAGCTAAATGTATGCATATTTGTGTGTGTACTAAATGGTTGATGGAGACATGGTAAGTAGGCGTACCCGTACGCATACTTGTAGAAGTTCACGTCCGTGAATTTATGATGAGTTTGGAAATCAAAACCAACTCGATCCAGTTACCTAAGTATGCGTACCCGTACGCATACTGACAGAAAGTTCACGTCCACGAATTTCTGCTGAGTTTGTAAACCAAAACAAACTCAAATCCGATTATTTAAGTACGCATACCCATACGCATAACTAAGTGTGTTAATTTCTAAAATTGGTTTATTCGTGAACTTAATCAAGAGTATAAAGCATAGTTTGTCTAAGTTAGCCTATGTAAGTGGTGGTTGAGATTTACTCTCACAATACATAAATCTATGGTTATAATTTCTCCCATAAAACTATCATTTAGTGACCTTGTAGTTGTAGGATTTCCTACACTACACCCTTGTCAAGAATCTATGAAAACTAAGTCATAATTGTGAATAAACAACAACACTTTTATTAATTCACTTTCAGGAAGATTTACAAGAAAGATCAAAACTCAGAAGTACAACTTTCTTTCTGGAGTTTCTCTCTCCTCAAAATTCTCTCAGCTCTCAAAAATACATCATCCTTTTCTGGATCTATCGTGCCCTTTATATAGGGATTTACATAGTGGAAGACATCAAAGATTTCCCCCTAATTCGGATCTACTTTGCGATCTCATCGCCATAACTTCAGTCTTCACCATCGCCAACTTTATAACCATCGTGAATCAGACTTATTCTTCATATATCTTTAATCATTAATTGTTACATCACTCTTTTGTGACACTCGCCAAATGTTGTTGAAGAATCTTGCGACAATCTTGTCAAAGTGTCGTTAATACTTGTAGAAACATCTAGGCTTCTCGCAGAAATGTTGTTAATATTGCAGGAGTAGTGTTGTAGCGATATTTTGGTACTACATCTTGCCTCTTCTCATGTCTTTTTTGCGAAGAAGAGAAGATCATGAGAATTAAGAATGCCATAATCGCTTATCTTTTTTTCTTTCCCACTCTGACACGTTTCCATGTACTTCGCTAGCTGTTTTCACGAGTTTCTTTCTTCCAATAAATTTTTGACACGTCTTCTGTAACCGCTGCGATCTGACCACCCACGTCTTTTCTTTGCATTAATTATTTTTGTCTTCTTCGAGAAGTTTCTTCTCCTATAAATACTCTTCTCCTTATTTATCTTTCTCTCTTTTACTTTCTTCTTCATTCTTCTTCTCTGCAACTTTACTGTTCTTCCGTAAATTGCGCATTCATTATTATCACGATTTCTTTCTTCATTTTCAACTTCTTGCTTCATTCCCATACTTAAAAATGGTTGCTGCTGGTGCTAAAAATTTGAAGGCCTTCAATAGAATGTGCGAGAAACTCAGACTTAAAGGTTTTAACTTATCTTTAATTCCATATCAAGATGCTAAATCTGAACTTTCCCTTAAACTGTTCACTGATGATCAATGTTCTCGCGAGAAAATCATAGTATCGCTAGGAAAACTTGAAGCTGGCCTTCCTCTCCCTCTTTATAACCCAGAACTCCCGTTATTCTATCAAATAATATCTGACGAGAGGTTCTCGCGAGAAATATACCAATTGGGTTGGGATTGCATCAGATTACTACTCGAATATGCTTCTCGTGGCGATGGTAAAGGAACTCGCTACCCCAATGCTCCAAAGAATCCTTTGTTCAAAGATGTCCCCATTGTTTCTTGCGATTATACTGTGGACAACTTTTTTGTAAACTATAGAATTGTCCCTATGAAGAGGGATAGTACATGTTGGGGTGTTCGTTTGAAGAAAGAGAAGGTCACTGGTGACAATGCTCTTATGATGGATATTTACTTTCATACATCTACTAACCAAGGTCCTCGTTATTCTAGCGACGATAAGTGGCTCATCTTCCCATTAAGTCTTGAAGGTCCTTATATATCTGGTTCTCGCGAACTTCCCACGAATCTCGAAGAATATCAACCCTGGGTCTTCAACTGGCCTGAAAGATCAAAAGAAGTATATTCTCTCAACTTTTTGTATTATTATTATTTATTGTTTTATTTATATTCTCTCTAACTTTTTTGATTTTCTCAGATTGATAGAATGAAACTCAGCTATCAAACTCTTAGGAAACCCAGCATTCGTCTGGCTTTGATTTCTTTCACAGATGAAGTAAGAAATATTTCTTTATAAATTTTTTACAATATATTGTTGCCCCTATTTCTTATCTTCATCTGTACTCGCAGGAAATCGAATAATTAGAACCACTGCCTCCTCCACAAATCAAGGAGAAATCTCCAAAGGAACCATCTGGGAAATCTATAAAGGAGAAGTCTACTACTTCTTCTAGGGGAAGATCTTCTGCCCCTCGTAATGATGAATCTAGCGATATTCCGCTAAAGAAATTAAAAACTCATCCTTTTTCTTCTTCAACTCCTCAAATAGTTCCAGAAAATCCAAGTGTTGTTCTTGATAAGGATATTGACGAGGATTTTAATACTGCTGGTTTTCCTTCGATAAGAAATTCTTCATCTTCTGATTCCTCAATGACTCATCTGTCCAGAATTTTCAATGATATTTCCCATAGCATGACCTCTAATGGCGAGGATGAAGTTATTGAAAAGACATCCCAAGCTCTCGCTAAAGTTTGTGATGCCCCAATCTTAGTAGATAATGATTCTCTACAAGGAATCTCGAGATCACTGACTCCCAGTCTCTTGAATTCTCTTGGTGCTTTGGTATGTTTTCACCTCCTTAGTTTATTTATTTTTCTTCATCACTAGATTCTAATTTGTTTTTCTTCTTCGTAGGTTGGAAGAGCTTCTTTTGCTGTTGCTTCTGATTTAGACAAAAGATGCTTCTATGCTGAAGAGAAAGCTGCTAAAGCTCGCCAAGATAAAGAAAAACTAGAGTCTGAAGTGGTTGAACTTCGCAAGAAGAATAAACAGATGGAGACAGAAGCTTCTATTGATAAACAAAAGATCGTTAATCTTGATAAAGCTAACCAACAACTTTATGGTATGACTGATTTCTCTTCTCCCTTGATTCTTTTTATTTTATCGCGGCTTATTCAAGCAACTACTTTTAACTTGTAGATGTTTATGGTCTCACTGACGAGGCTATAATCTTTCAAACTTTCCCTGAACCTGTAGATGATCATACTCTTCTTGCTAGCCTTAATAATTCCTTAAGTACTTTCTCAGATGATAAAATTAACTCCCTCTCCATATATGAACTTAGATCCAAGTTTAATCTTTTAAAACTTGAACACATATTCAATTTAGGCTTGACTGACAAATATAGACGCCTTTATTTTGATTCAAAGAAAGAAATAGATAAATTAAGGCATAAGAATAGCGATCTTATTGACGAGAAGGATCTTTCCATAAAAAAGGGGGCTAAAACCTTAGAAGATTTTCATAAAACTCTCCTTGACGTTCAAAGGGTCAGGGATAAACTTATCTGCGAGAATGAAGATCTTCTTGCGAGGGAGACTCAAATTCGATCTCGTCTCCTTATTAATAGCGATGATGAGTTTGCTTGGGCTGCGAAGGTTCTTGACAATGACAGAAATGATTTAGGTGTAAATGTTAGCCTTCAAGTTGAACATGCGGCTCTAATTAGAGATATGATTTCTAACATAGAAGGTTATTAGCTAATCTTCTTCTCGCTAATTTCTTGTTTTCATTATTCTCTTTTATAAAATTTCTAACTTATTGTTATATTCTTGTAGAGGCTGAAAAAGGTTATCTTGAAAGAATCAGGGAGCTTGAACAAGAGAAGGATCAGCTCGCGAACACTCTTGCTGCTCGAAATTACAAATATTCACAACTGAAGAAGCAATTTGTCATCACTACCGCGAACTTCAATAGATCTCTCATTGTCTTTCGCAATGATTCGGTTAACTTGGTCTGCGATGACCATGGAATTTCTCCTTCTGTATACCCTGACCTTGCGAAAGAAGTTCCTGCAGTAATTTCAAGTCTCGAGATCTCTGATAGTGAGGCTGAAAATTCTGATGAGGGTGAAAATGATAGTGATGACGAAGGTGAAAAGTCTGGTGGAGAAGAAAATAATGATGATAACGATAAAGGGGAAGAACCTGGCGATGAAGAGAAGTCTGATAAGGAGGATAGCGATGGATCTAACTAATTCTTCTTTTCTTTCTCCTTTTTCTGTAATGCGGCCGTTAATTTGTAAATTTCTTTTGCCTCTTTTGTTTCTACCTGTAAGAATCAGAAAACAGTTCTTCCTCTTCAAGTTAATCAATCAATATAACTATTATTCTTTTAATTATCTGCATGCCTGTATCTATCCAATTTTTATATGATAGATGAATAATAATTTCATCGTTCTCATGCATTCCCATACTTGCCTCTCTTATTCATCTGCAATATAAAAATTGATTAAAGATTAAATTAAAATCAAAATTTACCTTAATGTTGGCGATCTTACCGTCAAATAATAGTTGCGTGAAATCTCAATTCTTATAACATCTGCGAGTACTATCGCAGTAATCTTGTGGTCTTATTGTGCCTTCCTAATTAAAGGTCTTACTTTGCCACGTTCTTTCTTTCTGCGACAAAATCGCATGACGTCTTTACATTTGCATGTATTGACCCATTGATGTTGTCTTATCTTTATATCTTAATTGTATTGCGACAATATGACAAGTCTAATTTATCTCGCGAGATCAAAGATTTATGACATTGTCGTCTTGCGATGAAATCGCAGGACGTCTTGACATTTTAATGTAAAGACCCATTGATCTCATCTTAACATTGCTCTCGTGGCTTGTTGCCTCTGCATTGTTTACGTTACGCGACAATATGACGGGCCTAAATGTTCTTGCGATCATAAAGCCCCATGACATTGCCGTCTTATGACACTTATCAGCTCCCTAGTGGAGGGTGCCGCCCTTATCTTCCCCCTGGTTTCCCCTTCAAGGAGGGCACATCGGCCATACAAGACTAGCTCCTCCCATCCGGATATGTCAACAACCAGTTGTGTTCACATCCTCTTGTCCTTTATGCCTATATGGCTTATAGTTACAAGACTGCACCCTAGGTGGGGTTTTCTTCAGGCCAAGTGCATTGTAGCAAGACTTACCAAGGATGGCAAGAGAGTTTCGTACGCTCCGGGCACCCTTGGCTCAACCGTGTACCTCGGCGCCTTGGTCATACTTTGCACTTCTTGGAAGAGATTCTCAGTCGTCCAACCAGGGTATAACCATATATAGTTAGAAATCCAAGATCTCTCTCCCAGATAGGTTTTATTTAACCCCATCGTCTGCATGACTCAGGTTCCAGCAGCGGTATAACCTTATCGCTGAGTCATGTCAAGAGATACCCCCTCATATGACGCGCTATTAGGTCTTACATTTGCCTCTTACGAAATTTTATTCGCGAACTAGGGTGCACGCCATAAAGGTTCGTCCCATTCTTATGTCTCTGCGAAATTTTATTCGCGCTTCTCGCGAGTATTGTAACTCTGATATAATTTCATAACTTTGATCATTTTGGTAAACTTTTGCGATTCTTTCAAGCATAATATTTTGTTCAATTACATATTTTTCAAACAAATTATTCGCAGAGTTCTCTGTAGTTCATCATTTTACCTCTTTACTTACTATTTTCTGATTCTGCTTTTCTGCTACGTTTTACTGTTGTCTCTTTTTCTGCTAGACGCTCGTCATCATCTTTCACATCCTCTTTTCGTTCTATCGCATCAATCATTAACCTTTTACATTTCTGTCGTTGCTTGATTTTGCACTTCCAATTGCTATTCTTTTTGGCTCTTTCTTCGCAAGACTTCATAACATTTCTTACTTTCTCCCCAATATCCTTTAATAACTTCGACACCTTTTGGATGAGGAAATTTGATACACTGGTGATAAGTAGATGCTACACCCAATATCCCGTGTAACCAGGGTCATCCTATCAAGTCATTGTAAGGTGATTCGATGTCCACAACACAGAATAAGATTTTTGAAGTTATTCCTTTTAACGATATCTGCATTTCAATTTCCCCCTTTGGTTTGTTAGCTTGCCATTAAAACCATAGATTTTGTATGTTGATGGAATTATATCTTCATCTCTTCCTCCCATGGTTTTAAAGGTATGATAAAATAAGATATCAACAGAACTCCCTGTATCTATTAAGACTTTGTTGATGGCCCAAGAATCTTCAACTTTACTACCATTCTCTTCATCTTCTTCTTGCATCTGTTTTGGATTAATCTCTAATCGTACAACCAGTGGGTTATCGTGCTGCTCGCCAACCTCAGGTACATCTTGCGCAGTGAAAGATAGAGTTTGCTTCTGCCACTCCTCTAATGGAGAGGATCTCGCGATATTCAATATTTCTCTACCATTTGTGTCTCTCGCGAAGACCCTACTTAAGATATTGTCATGGAAGTCCTCTATAGTTCTGCGTGAATGTACAATAGAGTTACAAAACAAATTCTTTGCTTTGGCTCCAACTTCTATTAAAAATGTTTCCGCTCCTTTTACAACATTCACTCTGCGAGTTTCTGGTGCTGGCAGTAATTGCTGAGACTGTGGATGTCCTACTAGAAAATGATTTAACTTTCCCTGATCAATCATCCTCAAGATTATTCTCTTCATATTCCTACAATCGTTTACTGTGTGACCATGAAAATGATGATAAGGAAAGAATTCTTGACTTCGATTTCTTGGGTGGGGTTCTTTTCCCATGTTCCTCGGAGAAGGTATATTTTCCATTAAAATGATAGCTTCCCAAATCTTTTCTATGCTAGTATTGAGAGCAGGCATCTTAATTTCTTCCCAGATTATCCTCTGATTACCTTGTCCTTTAAAATTATTCTTCCTTTGTCCACCATAAGTCTCTTGAGGTTGATCGACTCTTTGAATCTTATTATTACCACCACGATTATAATAATTCTTCTCCCTTTCATATTCTTCCTGATCTCGACTGCCCATCGCTAATAATTTTAGTTGGTTATCAATGACCACTTTCTCTTGTTGTGATTGCGAGGTGCTCGCTATATTATTTATCATTTTAGGGAGCAAACTTCCACTTGCCGCCAGCGAGCTGGTGTTCATAATTGGGTATGATTCCATCTCATTTTGTTTCTCCTCCAAAGCAATGTATTCTTCCTGCAGCTCTCGCAATTCTGTCATGGTGATGGTATTTTTGATTCTGAAAATCTGAATGTACAGTAAATTAGTCGCGAACATTGCATTAATGAATGATAGGATCAGATATATTTCATCCACTCTTCCAGCCATCTCGCTGCACATTGATTTCCATCTTATAGTTAAGTGCTTCAGACTATCGCCAACTCTCTGTTTTAGCCCAAACACATCTTCAATACCTGAACGCGATGAATTATTGCTGATGTACGCTCCTAAGAATGTAGCTTGTAAATGATCAAAAGAAGTTATAGTATTTTTTGGTAATCCCTCAAACCATTTCAACGCCTCGCCAGTTAAGTTAGATGCAAAATATTTGCATAACACAGCATCATGATTCTCCCATTGTAGCATACATATAACATAAGCTTTGACATGTTGAACAACACAAGTAGTCCCATCAAAAATGCTGGTTAATGCTGGTAAATTTCATTTCAGAGGTATTCCTCTTAACTGTACTTCTTGAGTAAATGGAGTCCTCGCAGCTTCTTCAATAGCTTCATCAAGTTGCCTCTTACCTCCTTCTATTCTATTGCTTATCATTCCTCGCATTTCTGCTAATTCTCTCAAAATTTGCTCATTCTCAACTGATTTTTGTTATATTGGCCTTTTTAATGCAGCTTCCCTTCTTCTGCGTTCTTGTCTTTCTTGTCTTGCGAGACTTTGCGTATCTCCTTCTTCATCATCATCCTGTCTTTCTCTGCAATTTTCTCTTTCACCATCCTATTGAAATCGCAGTTTCCTATCTTCTTCTCTGCGAATTTCTTCATTTCTCCTCATTTTTCTTCGTTGTCTCTCTATTCTCCTTTGTATCCTATCATACTTATCTTGAATATTATCATTATAGCGATTTTGTGTACGTCTTCTTTCTCGATTTTCATGGTTATTTTGTCGTACTGCCTCTCGAAATTCTTGCTCTTCTACTTCTGCTCTTAATCTTTATCTCTCGCAAGCCAGGCGTGCTTGTTCAGTATAGTATCTTTCAATCTCTTATTCAATTATTCTTTGATTCCTTTGATTCTCTCGCCCATGCAATATCCTCCTACCTTCCTCTGGATTCTCTTCTTCAATTTGGTTGTTTCTTCCCTCTTGATTTCTATTGTTACGCAGATTATAACGATCGCCAATTATCTCTCCTTCTCTATGATGTTGCTCTCCATTTAAATTTTGCACTTCTTCTCTAACATTTCTCATTGGGGAATTTCGCCTTGGCTCTTCCCTGAATGATCTTGAATTAGATCTTACAGTACTTCTTGACCTCCTTCTTTGTAACCTCAAATTCTCCACTCTTAGCTCATGATTTTGTCTTGTTAGATTCGCACGTTCCTCCGCCTCTAATCTCCTTTCTTCCTGTGTTCTTTGCCTCAGATCATCTACTGTCCCATTTTCACGTCCCACGTGAACTAATTCTCCAGCCATTCTTTGATTTCTTTCTCCTTCTTCTCCATTTCTTAATTGTAGATTTTCTGCTTCTTCCATTGAATCCGACCTCCAAGTGTGTACGCTCACTCTATCATAATCCACGTCCCTATTTTGTGATTGTGCTTGTTGATTCAGCTGTTGATTTGAATTTTCCGCTTCATTTCTTGTTCTATTTCTTCCTGATCTTATTCTTAAAGATTCTTCTAATTCACTTGTTCCTTCACCTGCAAGTCTTTTACTTCTTCTCACTGTCGTTGGTGGTTCTGATGTATTTCTTCTCCTTCTAGCCATTTCTCCAATTCTAATTTTTTTTTCAAATCTTCAAGTTGCAATTTGAGATTTCTTAGATTGATTCTCCCTGTTTCTGGGCGCCAAAATGTAGTTGCAGGATTTCCTACACTACACCCTTGTCAAGAATCTATGAAAACTAAGTCATAATTGTGAATAAACAACAACACTTTTATTAATTCACTTTCATGAAGATTTACAAGAAAGATCAAAACTCGGAAGTACAACTTTCTTTCTGGAGTTTCTCTCTCCTCAAAATTCTCTCAGCTCTCAAAAATACATCATCCTTTCCTGGATCTATCGTTCCCTTTATATAGGGATTTACATAGTGGAAGACATCTAAGATTTCCCCCTAATTCGGATCTACTTTGCGATCTCATCGCCATAACTTCAGTCTTCACCATTGCCAACTTTATAACCATCGTGAAGCAGACTTATTCTTCATATATCTTTAATCATTAATCGTTACATCACTCTTTTGTGACACTCGCCAAATGTTGTTGAAGAATCTTGCGACAATCTTGTCAAAGTGTCGTTAATACTTGTAGAAACGTCTAGGCTTCACGCAGAAATGTTGTTAATATCGCAAGAGTAGTGTTGTAGTGATATTCTGGTACTACAGACCTATTAAGGAGAATCTAATATAATGAATGCCTAACTAATTAGTGTTTCACACTAATTATTGATGATAAATGATTTATTAATTCCACATAAAATTTGTTTTCACTAATTGCTCATAATAAATGATCTATTAATTTTTTTCATTACAAATTTTCTCTTAGTTAAATTAATAAATTTGTATCTCCATTAATAAATAATTTTAGATTAAGGATCTAGAATTTAAGTTTGAAGATTTTGAGTAAGAAAATGTTAAGTATTTGAGGTTGAGAATGTCGTAAGTAGTGTTGTGAATTTTCGTGCATGGTTTTAATCATTGTATCTGTTGCATTTGTTTGTTTTTCGATGCACTCTGTTATTTTTGGAAACTTCCTACTGGGATGTGGTTGATCACCCTTTTCCTACCTTTCCATAGAGAACGAAGAAAGACTACCTGACAAGAAATTATTATATATCACGGGGATTTGGGTATTGCGTTTTAAATCTAACCGAAGCGTTATTTTGTTTTAATTTCATACTTTTGATTTTGTAATTATTATTTGAAAGTTTTGTAATTTTAAAAGTAAGATTACATTCATTTAGTAAATTTAATTGAGCTTGAATTATTGAAATCTTTTAAAACAAAAAATTTGGACTTACACGAGTGGCGGTCAGGAATTTTGGATTTGCTAGCTGGATGGGACCCGACCCACAAGGTCAAATCTGTGTCCGCTAGAAGTATGAAAATCCGAGATATCACACGCCACCACAACAAAATCATCTGATATCGCTGTTGGTCACCCCCGCAGCTAGGCATGCTTTTAATTTTTAATCACAAAATTCACGTATAAAGCTTAGATTGAACAAATTTAAGTCTTCAATTAATTTTTTCTATTTTTTGTTGTTGTAATATTCTCTTTTATATTGAAATCTAATATATTTTATTTTAATATTCTGAAAACCATAATTTGGTTAACTTTGCATGTGTTAGTTTTATCTTTCCTAAGGACAAATCTGGACCACACCCATTTTCTGCACGTGTGCGTTAGGTTTCAGGGAGATGGATGAGTCACCAAGGGTGCTCAATCGTTTTGTACAGGTGCCCAAAATCCTCTATCCTAGAAATCTTGATACCCCAAGATTTACTGTAGCAAAGCTTCCTTCGCTCCCTGCAACACCAACTCAGCCATATTTTCCCAGGATATCGAATCATCCGCGCTGAAGAAGAGTCAGTTGTCGATAATGATCCACCTCGCAAGAAACACTTCCTTCAAAAGATGCCCGAAGGTTTCTCGGCATCTACTATTGCCGAAGATTAAGCATTATGAAGCCTTGCACCAAAGATGCCCTAAGGTTTCTTTGTATGTCTGCATTATATATATATATATTGGTGTGTTTCCCTTTCTGCATTTTATTCTGGTGTGACTCCCTTATTGCATTTTGTTGACGTGTAAATTCCTTTTTTTTTTTTGCATTTCAGTATTAGTCTCTTTGGTCATGATCTACAATGGCTTTGATTGATCTGATTTATCCTCTTTGTAACCGTGCTGATATGTTAATCTAATTTATGTTCTCAGTCTTGATCTGAATCCCAAAGTTAGAATGTTATTTTTGTTATGGTGGTTTTGAAGGAAATTTTCTGACACTGGCATCACCAAGCTAACATATTGCAACTAACTAAGCAGATGATTTCACTTTTGGCAAAAATAAATCAATGAGATTGCACTTTTGGAAAAATAAATAAATAAATCAAAGACGCCAGTAAATGTTATGGTTTCTGATAATGCACCCTGACTTTTGTGATTTACTCTAAAATTGTTCGATTTTCTTAAATAAGTTATAACATTTTCGTGTTCTACTCTTCTTATTGATAGAAATTCTTCGGATTGATATGCGGTAAAAAATGAAAAATCAAACAATGCCATTACGATGACCATCACGAACACTAGAAAATTAGGTTATTCTTAATTTGTTCTTTCTGAGTGTACAAAAATACCAGAGGTAGTATAAATTAAAAGAAACGAGACCGCACCAATTGGTCACTAGACTGCTTCACATTGAAAAGACAGAAGATTGTTATGCCATACGCCTACCAAAGAGGTTGATGATTCTAGAGGCGACAAATGGGCACCTATTGTCAGGTGTAAGAGATGATCGGATTGTATGAGCGACTTTGCAAGGTAAGTATATGGTATTACAAATCAGCACAATAACAAAAAAAGATGTACTCAATCATTGAAAGATGCATGACAATAAGGGAACTTCGATCTTGCCTCCCCAATTACATATTAGTCGGTTTTGAAATTTATTTCTCTCCAAAAATAAATAAATAAATACATATTGCGATTAAGCCGCATACTCCTCGACCATAAAAAGCCATGCAATGGTTACGGAAAATGCCTGGAAAAGAGGCTGACGATTCTAGAGGTGACTTATCTTCCAAAGAGACTTCGCAACATAAGAGTGTATATATATATATATATATATTCTTACAAATCAAGAGATATATTTCCAGAAGTAAAATTTCAATAGCATTTATTCTAATAAGTAAAAAAAAAAGGTCCGAGAAATACAGATTACGTATATATTTTTTAAACCAGAAATGGGGGAAGGAAATAAAGAATCATGGAGGTGAACTCATTTTATTAATTTAAGATATTAAACGCGTACAAACTCCCTTTAAAATTATTTGTAGTATATATTTTTCTGAATTTTATATAGCGACAATGCGTATAATTTTGGAAAACATTTATGATTTAATGGAGTGTGTTAACAACATTAGTTGTTTACCCGATAGAACAGAGAAAACAAAACATGGGATATTCCTACGATATCTATGACCGAGCCATATTTAACATACATCGGACCAGAATCATTTGATAAGTATTCGGGACACATTTTATACGATACTAAAAATGAACCACCATCAAGGCCCGTGCCGTTACGGCACGGGTTAAGGGCTAGTATATATATAAACTAAGGAATGCATATTTGTAAATCGTGGCTATAAATTTCATGAATCGATTCGAGTGAATCAAAACCTATTTAGCTTCGATTGTGTCTTGTATACTTCTATGAGATCTAAGCAATTGGACAACTCTCTAACTAGTTCTTTTGAGTTATTTGAACTAGTTAAGGTGAAGATGGATATGGTTGATATGAAAGTGCTCATATGGCTAACCATTTAGTTAACTACTGTTGAACCAATGAATTAACCACGTTTAGGTACAGTTACACAAACCTAAATGATGTATATTTCATTTGTGTATAACAAGCTAAGTTCGATCTAACGGTTGAAAGATATTAGCTTGAATCTAATCAGGTTTTCATCTAACGGTGAATATTGAATGCTTTGTTACCAAGGTAACTTAGATTGCAAACCCTGATTTGGATACTATATAAAGGATACCTCTAGCAACTAGGAAACCTAATCCCCACACCTCCTGTGTGACACTAGTTATATAATCTAGAGTTGATTCTCCTTTAACCTTAGTTTTCTACCGAGACCCTGTAGGTTGATGACTTGAAGACTTCATTGGGATTTTGAAGCCAGACCCAACTATTTTCTCTATGGTTGCGTGATTTGATCTTACTGTTTCTATTGTATTGAGTACAATTGTAAAATTGGCTCGAGATTAATTTCTCCGATATGAAAGATAGAAAAGTAGTCACAAACATCTTCGTCTCATCGTTTGTGATTCCGCAATATCTTGTTTCGCTAGTCGATTAAGATTATTGTGAGGTGATTGATAATTCTAGGTTGTTCTTTGGTAATATAAGTCCGGGGTATCGATTGGTTCATGTACACGTTGATTTATCAAAAGACGGAAAAAAAAAACTAGTAGGTATTTATGTGGGAGACAGATTTATCTATTCCTGTAGACTTTTCTGTATGATAGAGATTTTTTTATTAAAGTCTTCGACTTTGGGTCGTAACAACTCTTAGTTGTGGGTGAGATCAGGTAAGGGAATCAAGTGCAAATTATCCTGCTGGGATCATAGACGTAAGGAGCGCAACTGTACCTTGGATCAGTGTGAGATTAAATGGGGTTCAACTACAGTCCATACCGAAGTTAGTTTGTAGTAGGCTAGTGTCTGTAACAGCTTAATACATTGTGTGTTCAATCTGGACTAGGTCCCGGGGTTTTTATGCATTTGCAATTTCCTCGTTAACAAAACTTCTGGTGTCTGTGTTATTTCTTTTCCGCATTATATTTTGTTATATAATTGAAATATCACAGGTTGTGTGTTAAATCAATCAATTGGGGAATCCTACCTTTGGTTGTTGATTGAAATTGATTGATACTTGAACATTGGTCTTTGGTACCATTCAAGTTAATTTCTCTTGTATTCAATTAGACTCGAAGATTTCTATTTGCTTGAGTAAGTATTGAATCGAGAAATTGAGATATAACTCTTTGATATACTTTTTATTAAGATTGAGTCTGATTGTCTAGTTGATTCTCTTAAAATTATATTAGAGTTAGTCCATACAGATTTCTAAGCGAATTATTGGGTAAGATTATTGTACCCCCACTTTTTCAATTGGTATCAAATCTGGCAAACACGTTTAAGACCTTATAAGTCTGATTTTGAAAGCAATATGTCTATGTGGACGGAATATTATCTCTTGTTGTTGCACACACCAAAATGTCCTCCAAAGATTTCAATTATGCAAAATGTCTTGGAATTGTCTCAAAGGATAACTCCTTAGTTGATTCTTATGAATCCCGAGGTATAAAGGATGCCTTATCAAATATTGATAATTTTTTCTTAAATGATACATTTGACACTCTGTCAAAGGCTGAAATGGATATCACCAGAATCTCAAAAGAATCATCTGTGGCTATTGATTTTCATAATCATGCTATGCTTATTGATGAATTTGAGAAGTCTCTTGGTCGGGAATGGGAACTATATAGTATAATTGAATCCTTCTCCAATAATATTAAAAAACTTATTCAAGAAACTACTCTTCAGCGTGAAAAAATTAGTGTTCTTGAGAATATTTTTAAAGAAGACTCAATTAGAGAAAAATGTTTGATCAAGACGCATTCATCTGATCTAAACAGACTTCGTGTTTAAAAAGAGAAACTAGGTGCTTCCCTCATTCTATACCAAGAACAATGCAAACCTTCGAAAAAGGAAAACTCTATTTTAATGAGCAACTCTTCTGTATCGACCAATTCTCAGACAAAATTACAGTACATGAAGAGATGTTCTCCAAAGGAAGTTTCTGCTAAGAAGTGTTTACATAACTTGCAATCTTCTAATAGGCCTACGAATTCAAAACATGCCCTTGTAAACATTTCTCCTCCACGAACATGTTCCTTCTGTGGGAAAAAGAATCACTATGTTCAACATTATTTTTCTAGAATGAAACAAATTTTTGATCTTCAAAATCTACTTATTTTTATTGTCAACCGATTAAATCATCTGACGATATATAAAATGGATTTCATTCATGCAGAAAACCAGAATTCTCATAAAAGGATTTTCAATGGTCACTCATCTCAAAATCCCCACATTAACCGTATGTATCCATATGATGCAAGTTTCTACACCATGAAAACATATATTCCCAGTGTTTATGATAATATGTTTAGTAAATCTAAGTCTAGATGGTGGAAAAATATCTCTTCTAATTCTCTGGAACCGATTTCCAAAGGTCATATACTTAATCCTCAGAAAAATATTTTTGATGGATCACCTGACAAGGTTATGTTAAATTCTTGTGGAATAAAAAATAACCAAAGGAAGATAAGAAATACCAGGTTCAAACTTTCAGATGGAATTTACAACTCATCTCTCAAAACTCATAGTGGGATCACACCTCACTTGACTACCTAATCGTAGGCATCTTTCTTCTTGTATCTAGCAGATGACTAATCCAAGAAATTAGCTAAAACCAGAGGCACTAGAAATCTAAAACATTTACTTAACATTCAATTAAGAAATCTACTACAAAGCTTAACCCAAAAACTAGCCCCGCTCAGAAATATATAAACAAGAATCCTCTCAAATGATAAATGTACAATAATCATTTGGTTTGCAAATAGAATATACAACATAATAAACATAACAGAAGACTCAATGCCATAAAGCTTCCGCTGCGCAACTCTAATCTGTCTCTGAAACTGAAAGTGGGAATGGGTGAGCACATCATCCCTAAAAGGGGTTCCCAGTAGAAATAACAACTAGCTTTCAAGTAATCATTAATATGATTCGAAAAACAATGCAGGTTTAATCGAAAGTCGATAATACAATAAAACGTAATGTAGAAACTTCTTCATAGACATTCATAAATAACAGTAAACATCCATGTATGAGGTGTGTTGCCGCACATAAAGGAATAATAATATTGTGGTGCATCGCCCTAGCCATAATAATATTGCGGTGTATCGCCCTAGCCATAGAATACTGAATATATATAAAGGAAGAATAATATTGCGGTGTATCTCCCTAGCCATAATAATATTGCGGTGTATCGCCCTAGCCATAGAATAATGATATTGTGTCGGCACACATCTCACACCACACCAAGCACACAAGGATATGCATGAATTTCGCAACACAAAGATTTATTTATAAAACAATAATGAATACCAGAGAGTTCGTTATCGATTCCCACCTCTTTTGATTACAATCCTCGCCTACCTCGAGATCCATGATCCACTGGTTCATTCTTTATATCGATCGTTTTTAATAAAGATTAATTGTTAACCACACAAGCACTATAAAGATTAGCCAAAAGTCTCAGACAAGGCTCATAAGATAATCTCGTACAAGTCTTTAGTTATAAACTAAGTGAACTATCTAATGATTCTAAGCCCATCTATGGTTCTACACATTTTCATTATCTATCATTAGCATACAAAGGTTTACTAATCCAATTAGATTGATTCTACATTCCATTAGATATGTCTTATGAATATCTACAATTTTGTAGAAGGAACCAAAGGTCAACCCAGACCACAAGTGGTCCAATTTATCCAGATAGGAAAAACTATGCATAAGCCCAAGTGCATTAAAGAAGCCCATTAACTTAGGGCCCAGTCCAACTAAGTCAACTAATGGTCAATAACAGTTAGCAAGGTCAAGTCAATGGTCAAATGGTCAGGGTAGGGTCAACTGAGTCAACTCAGGTCAGGACAGGTAACTCACTGAGTCAATACAGTTCAACTCAGTCAGATAAACTGAGTCAGAAACATAACTTGAATCAGCTAAACTGACTGGGATGATTAACAGGTCTTAACTCAAGAACCAGAAAAACAAATAATCAACACTACTAAAATCAATTCTAACAATTCACTGCTATCTCAACTTCATCTCAAAACAAAACAAACTATCAACTTCATCTTACACAACACTACAATCAAATTCAGTTTCACAACTTCACTATCTTCATTATCACTAAGTCTCACCGTCTTCTATATCACTACTATTGCTGCCTCATAACTTCAACTATAACTTTATCTCCCCTGTAATTCAACTAACAACAACAATTGCCAACCACCAACAGCTCAGTGAAGTTCAACTGAGCCAACACATCAACAAAAAGTCTGCGATATCAATTTCATCTTCATTAACTGACTTCATGAATTGCAATTCGAACTCAACTTAGATCATTTAGATAATACATCACCACCTGATCTTTCAATAACAGACAACCATTAATCAAACTCAAATCATCAATTCTACTTCCTTCCATCACCATTCAATTTGATTCCCAAATATAAACTCCTCAATAACATACTTAACCCCTGTCCTTCAAATCATTTCTAAAACAGTATGCTTCTCAATTTCAAACACCCCAAAATAGGATTCCAAATCCTACATCAATAACTCAAATCTAAACAGTATTGCATAATTCATCAACTTCAATTCATCTAAACCTTAATCTGAAACTCAATTTCCTAATGAAAACAAAATTAAACCTTACACAATCCTTTATACCCTAATTAATAACAAACCCATAAAATATAACACCAAAACAATCTCAATTTCATAAAGAAATTCAATAAATCAGAACCCTAATTTAAAACCCTGATTTACCTTTTTTGTTGAGTCTTGAATTCGATTCATCACCAGAATAGCTTCAAAACTTTAATTAAACCTACGTCAACTAAACCCAGTTCTCAATTCTTCTTAAACATCACGAAATCAACTTGAATTAAAACTACTAGAAACCCTAGCTTCAATTTACTGCAGCAACCATATTCTCATCTTCCCGTGCTCAACAACCACAACACCATCACCTTCATCTCCAATCGAACAAGCTAACTAGGTCTACGATAATTTCATGAACAGAAGAATCTCAAATCTCTGAGATTGAAATCAACAGAGAGGAGAAGAAGAAAAACAGAGAAGAAGAATAAAGAAAGAGAAAGAAGATAAGAGAAATGGTTCTCTTCGACACATAAAGGGTGATAAAACCAAATGGTTTTACTACGGGGCCCTCGAAAAGGTTAAGGGGCAGCCAAGGCGGTTTTTAGATGTAAAATGGTTATTTTTGCCCCACGTACAATTCTTATGTTATCTTCTTCGTCTAGTATCCTAATGACACGTTCGAGTAGTCTATTCTGCGTAACTTTTCGAAATCTATCCAGCAGTACTAGTTTCGAATCCAAATCGTTGTTAGATTAGTTTTTATTAATTAACATTCGTCTCTAAATAATCGAGTCATTATTGACGAAATCGTATCTTGACTGGTCTAATAGCGTTGACGCGCTTGAAGGTCGTTACATTCTCCCCACCTTATAACATTTTCGTCCTCGAAAATTGAACCGCTCTTATAGTCTTCAAAAACTCCCCACTTTATAGAGAATTACAATCTCTCAACCAAAAGCAAGTATAATTCATATTTACAAGCATACGAAAGAAAACAACTCATTTTTAAATGAGTTGAAACAACAAGAAATGAACACAACCCTATATGGCTTTCTACAACTAGAATCTATAATTTGTAGCTCTAAGTTCAAAATACTAATTTTCTATTTCGAAGTAAGATTGTCTCTAAGCTCACTATGGTGAATTTGATTCTAACAGATAAGTATGTCTAAGTTAATCGATCTAATATTCATAGTCTAATATTTAATAATTTATTGATTTGGAGAAATTTATTCTCATAACTAATCTTACATTTCAATTAACTTTTAAATCTTACATTTTTATTATTTAAAATTTTAATTTAATTATAAATCATTACTTTATCAAAATTGAATCATTTTAAGTTATGCAATTTACCTATTTATTTAATCATTTTATAGTATTATACATCAATACTTTTTTCCATTAAACAAATTGTACTCAGATATATATATATATATATATATTCCTACTTTCACATATTCAATTTAATTTTTTTATTATTTATATTTGTTATATAATTACCTGTACAGATAATCCAAATTTTTATTTCACGTAAAACCGTATTATCTGATATTTTAATTTTACTGATATACAATATATAATTTTCCAAATATTATCTACTTTGAATCTGCTATTAACCTAATTAATGAAATATTATTATTAGCAGTGTTTCTAATTTCAATATCTTTATTACTATCTTTATAGGTTTGTTGATAGTCCAGCTGGTACCCTAAGTCTTAATTTTCTAAGTATGATTCTACATTTACGTAAAGATTAGTATTATAATTGATTTTACTTAATTATATCGAGTCTACATACTATTCATATCTTATTAAATATTAGCGTTAGTAACATAACATTATTTCATTTTAAATCTGATTTTTTTTAATAATGTATTCTAATAGTCTTTACTGTAAAATAGCTTATTAATATACAAATTTATTTCATTTCAAGTCTAATATTGTACTAAGCATTCAAATACTATTATTGTTTCTTCAGTATATTTGTTTATTTTCTAATGATTTACTAAATCAATTATTTAAGTAAAAATAGTTTAAGTATAAGATTACTAATTTTAGTCTTTTTATTTTATGCAATATTCACACGTTCTTAAGTCTTATATTAACTATCTGGTAGTTATTTTAAATGCAAAGAATGTATTTCTTACTTTAATTAATTTACAAAATCTGACCGTAGATAATTATTAATAATTATGCGTAACTACATGACCTAATGATTAATTTTATCGTTATATATTTACTAATAAGATTTTAATTAAATAAAGTTCAATACAATATAATTTGATAAGTGGTAATATTATTTTTATTATGATTATTAGTGATCATTTTATCATTTATTGTTAATAATACTAATCATTGAGTTATTATCTTACTTACTTTTACAGTTTAACTTCATTTCTAATTAACAAATTAATGGAAAGGTACTCTATTAGTTTCTAAATAAAATTGGGATCTAACAATTTACTAATAGAAGCAAGTCCTCCTAATATGAACGGTAATCCATGCTTGTAGTTGGCCTGTCCAGGTTAGCAAGACCCGACAATGGTTTCCTACGAACAAAGACAACACAAACACACCAGAATTTCAAACCTCACTATTCTCCAGTGCTAGATTATTTAAGTATCATTCAATTGAGACTAACTAATTTCTAGGTATCTATTGAAATTTCTAACTTATACCACAATTGGTTTCAGCCTACAATTTTTACTTCATAGATACATACACGCAAAACAAGAAGCAAACAATCAACATATTGAACAAATTAATCAATCAATTCAAATATTATTTTAGTTTTTGATTGCTTTTAGTGATTAAGATTTATATCACAAACCCAACCCAGTTCTAAACTAATCTAGTTCACTATCTGGCACTGGCTATTCCTATTGATTCCCATATAAGATCTAATAGTGAGCTCTGATACCAACTTTGTAGCGCCCCCTAAGCTAGCAGCTGACTAATCCAAGAAATTATCTAAAACCAGAGGCACTAGAAATCTAAAACATTTACTTAACATTCAATTAAGAAATCTACTACAAAGCTTAACCCAAAAACTAGCCCCGCTCAGAAATATATAAATAAGAATTTCTCTCAAATTATAAATTTACAATAATCATTTGGTTTGCAAAAAGAATATAGAACATAATAAACATAACAGAAGACTCAACGCCATAAAGCTTCCGCTGCGCAACTCTAATCTGTCTCTGAAATTGAAAGTGGGAATGGGTGAGCACATCATCCCTAAAAGGGGTGCCCAGTAGAAATAACAACTAGCTTTCAAGTAATCATTAATATGATTCGAAAAACAATGCAGGTTTAATCGAAAGTCGATAATACAATAAAACGTAATGTAGAAACTTCTTCATAGACATTCATAAATAACAGTAAACATCCATGTATGAGGTGTGTTGCCGCACATAAGGGAAGAATAATATTGTGGTGCATCGCCCTAGCCATAATAATATTGCGGTGTATCGCCCTAGCCATAGAATAATGATATTGTGTCGGCACACATCTCACACCACACCAAGCACACAAGGATATGCATGAATTTCGTAACACAAATATTGATTTGTAAAACAATAATGAATACCAGAGAGTTCGTTATCGATTCCCACCTCTTTTGATGACAAGCCTCGCCTACCTCGAGATCCATGATCCACTGGTTCATTCTTTATATCGATCGTTTTTAATAAAGATTAACTGTTAACCACACAAGCACTCTAAAGATTATCCAAAAGGCCCAGACAAGGCTCATAAGATAATCTCATACAAGTCTTAATTTAATTATAAACTAAGTGAACTATCTAATGGTTCTAAGCCTATCTATGGTTCTACACATTTTCATTATCTATCATTAGCATACAAAGGTTTACCAATCCAATTAGATTGGTTCTACAGTCCATTAGATATGTCTTATGAATATCTACAATTTTGTAGAAGGAACTAAAGGTCAACCCAGATCACAAGTGGTCCAATTTATCCAGATAGGAAAAACTATGCATAAGCCCAAGTGCATTAAAGAAGCCCATTAACTTAAGGCCCAGTCCAACTAAGTCAACTAATGGTCAATAATAGTCAGGAAGGTCAATTAACAGTCAACGCCAGTCAACTGTCTGGAGGTCAAGTCAATGGTCAAATGGTCAGGGTCGGGTCAACTGAGTCGACTCAGGTCGGGACATGTAACTCACTGAGTCAATACAATTCAACTCAGTCAGATAAATTGAGTCAGAAACATAACTTGAGTCAGCTAAACTGACTGGGATGATTAACAGGTCTTAACTCAAGAACCAGAAAAACAAATAATCAACACTACTAAAATCAATTCTAACAATTCACTGCTATCTCAACTTCATCTTAAAACAAACAAACTATCAACTTCATCTTACACAGCACTACAATCAAATCCAGTTTCACAACTTCACTATCTTCATTATCACTAAGTCTCACCGTCTTCTATATCACTGCTATTGCTGCCTCATAACTTCAACTATAACTTTATCTCCCATGTAATTCAACTAACAACAACAATTGCCAACCACCAACAGCTCAGTGAAGTTCAACTGAACCAACACATCAACAAAAAGTCTGTGATATCAATTTCATCTTCATTAACTGACTTCATGAATTGCAATTCGAACTCAACTTAAATCATTTAGATAATACATCACCACCTGATCTTTCAATAACAGACAACCATTAATCAAACTCAAATCATCAATTTTACTTCCTTCCATCACCATTCCATATGATTCCCAAATATAAACTCCTCAATAACATACTTAACCCCTGTCCTTCAAATCATTTCTAAAACAATATGCTTCTCAATTTCAAACACCCCAAAATAGGATTCCAAATCCTACATCAATAACTCAAATCCAAACAGTACTGCACAATTCATCAGCTTCAATTCATCTAAACCTTAATCCGAAACTCAATTTCCTAATGAAAACAAAATTAAACCTTACACAATCCTTTATACTCTAATTGATAACAAACCCATAAAATATAACACCAAAACAATCTCAATTTCATAAAGAAATTCAATAAATCAGAACCCTAATTTAAAACCCTGATTTACCTTTTCCTTTGAGTCTTGAATTCGATTCATCACCAGAATAGCTTCAAAACTTTAATTAAACCTCCGTCAACTAAACCCAGTTCTCAATTCTTCTTAAACATCACGAAATCAACTTGAATTAAAACTACTAAAAACCCTAGCTTCAATTTACTGCAGAAACCATATTCTCATCTTCCCGTGCTCAACAACCACAGCACCATCACCTTCATCTCCAATCAAACAAGCTAACTAGGTCTACGATAATTTCACAAACAGAAGAATCTCAAATCTCTGAGATTGAAATCAACAGAGAGGAGAAGAAGAAAAACAGAGAAGAAGAATAAAAAAATAGAAAGAAGATAAGATAAATGGTTCTCTTCGACATGTAAAGGGTGATAAAACCAAATAGTTTTACTACGGGGCCCTCGAAATGGTTAAGGGGCAGCCAAAGCGGTTTTAAGATGTAAAATTGTTATTTTCGCCCTACGTACAATTCCGATGTTATCTTCTTCATCTAGTATCCGAATGACACGTTCATGTAGTCTATTCCGCGTAACTTTTCGAGATCTATCCAGCAGTACTAGTTTCGAATCCAAATCATTGTTAGATTAGTTTTTATTAATTAACATTCGTTTCTAAATAATCGAGTCATTATCGGCGAAATCGTCTCTTGACTAGTCTAATAGCGTTGATGCGCTTGAAGGTCGTTGCAGATTATTGGGAGATACTCAAGTCTAATGTAGTTTTTTTCATCCGTGTTGTGTTTGACTATGTTGTTTTCTCTTGATGTAAAAGTAGAGTCTCTTTACTCCTTGTTGTCTTGAATCTCACTCTTATGCTCTGATTAAATGTTTTTAGTTATTGAGTCATGATGATGTGGGATATATGAAAACAGAGGTATTTATTTATTTTAATCTCTTTAACTGTGTTATTCTCTGCCAGTCCACGAATGTCCGGGTCTCTCTTGAGAGTTTAGGGTTTCCACAAAAAGGGTGTCACTCTCTTGCTTCAAAAACATATATATATATATATATATATTATATTTCTTTGTCTCGCCTAATAAAAAAAGTATGGAAAACTCCCAAGGTCTCAAGAAGTTGTTAATCCTGAGAAGAAAGAAGACCCTAAAGGATGCGATTTTGTTCAAGAACTTGTCCTGAAAAGGATGATTGAAAGGAAAGAGTATAACTCCAGGGTTGGAGAATCTGTCAAGGATTTAATTCTTTTTCAGAATGACTCTAGGGTCGAGTTTGCAAATCTTCAACTGTAAATAAATCAACTTATTGATGGAATACCAAAATCCTTGATAATCAAAACACCTTGATCAGGAATCAGAAGAAGCTCATCATGGACTGTGTCAAAGCTAGGCATCTTACCCGTATTGTTGATCGAAAAGTTAATGTTCTCGTTCATGATCAAAAGAATCAAGGACATCGTGACACCTATTATGATGAACCATTTCAAAGGAATGATATTATCAAAAAAACTTGATTCTTATTTTGTCTAGGTAAACTTCTTATGAGAATTTTATTCTTGTGTTTTTAAGAAGAGTAACCAGAGTTTGGAATAGCCGTTATTGTGATTACACATAGCTATGTCCAACGATTTTCATCTTCAATATTTTTAGATTTATTTATTTAAATTCTAAAGTTGGTTTGGAAGATGATTTTTGCAGTATTAATCTTTATGGTTTTATATATTTCAATTTGTTATGGGATATGTGTGTTTGCGTCCGTGAACTTTGAATATCCCATACGTTGTTAAAAGTTAAGTCTTTCATACGTTGATATACAAGTATTGATAAAATAATGAATGAACTTTTGACAAAAACAAAAGGTAAGCCTTTTATATCATTATGCAAATATTGATGGAAGAAATGATGAGCTTTTGTTTACAAAGATTAAGTCTATTGTATGTCATTGTGCAAATAGTGATGAAAGATACAATGAATCTTTGTTTATTCCGCAATATTGATCTTCCCTGATCCATATCTTTTATGTTTATACTGTGCGGATCCGTAGGTTTTCTTATGTTGAGCATTTTCCAATTAGATTAATCATGGGTTCACTTGTGGTTAATTCAATTGAGTATTTTGGATACAAATTCATATTCTTATATGATTTGTTGTTGTCCAAAGAAATCTTTCTTTTCTTGTGAAAGTAAGCTCGCTCTTGTTGTTCTTTCAGGAATGACATTATATGGGGGAGAGTTCTTAATTGAACTTGTGCTTAAAATGCCAAATCTTTATGGGGAGTGCGGCTGTGGAATATTATAGGGGTTATCTTGTATCTTTATAAACTCCTTGATGAATGCATTTAGTTTCGATTATATGATTGCATCTAAAAAGTTGATGTGTGCTTTCTTTTGGTCATGAAATGTCTCTATGGAAATTTTATTAGGATCCCACTAGTTTTCTTACCTTTGCCAATTTTATTGACAAAAAGGGGGAGAATTAATGTGTAGTTCACACTACAAATACATATGGTTTTCGGATCATTATGTAAGGGGGAGAGATTTCCATGTGAGATGTAGTATTGATTAAGGGGAGTGATACATATCACCATAGTATTGTTATCTAAGTTGTGATACAATTGAACTTAGATAATGTGTAATAATACTATGACACTGTGTAACAATGATTGAGAGCTTTTATTTTCTCATTGTTATGGATACGGATCTTCAACAACGGTGATGCTGACTTGGATATCTTTGGAATCATTAGAGTACTTGGAAGTGACAAAGATTTCGAGTAATATTGAAGAACCAAGGAGATCATGCATGTGGAAGAGAAGCTCCAAAGTTTATTTATTTTATATTCTATATGTATTGATAGTTTTGTCATTAAAATTGACAAAGGGGGAGATTGTTAGAGCATTGATCGGTCAAACTCGCAAGCGTAGCTATCTCAAGCTTGTTGTCAAGTTTAGTCGCCAAAACTACAAGTCTTGATTTCTAGTCTACTTATAGCTAAGTCTCGGACTATGATAAAAAGTGTAGTTGATCTCTAGACTCCACGTTGTTCATCATACAAAGACGAAGAACTACTCAAGGAACTAGTGGAAATTCAACGACTATAAGGTATGTGGAGACTTGAACTTATCTATCACTCAAAAAGTCTATTTACTCCATCTCCTATCTTGAGACAAAAGTCGTATTGCTATATAGACTTCGATTATAAAAATTTGCTATTTTGAAACTAGTTTATCTCGCTTATCTATTTCTTAAAATATGTGTTGGTAAGCTTTCGCTTTGGCCAAGTTCATCTTTACAAGTGACAAAAGTCATGATTGATTATTTTAATATCTTAAAAATTGCTTTGATGAAAAATAGTGTGTGAATAACCTCTAACATCCTCTAAGAATGTTACAATGATTGAAATAAAAAGTTTAGAACATGTAACCATCCTTGGATATAAGCATATAATGTGTTCGCGCATTAGTGTATAACTCCAAAACCGTGAACCAAATGTATGCATATTTGTGTGTGTACTGAATGGTTGATGGAGACTTGGTAAGTATGCGTACCCGTACGCATACTGGCGAAAGTTCATGCCCGTGAATTTCTGCTGAGTTTGGAAATCAAAACCAACTCAATCCGGTTACCCAAGTATGCGTACCCATACACATACTGGAGGAAAGTTCATGTCCGTGAATTTCTGCTGAGTTTGAAAACCAAAACATACTCAAATCCGGTTACTTAAGTACACATACCCGTACGCATACTTAAGTGTGTTACTTTCTAAAATTGGTTTATTCGTGAACTTAAATATATATAAACAAAGGAATGCATATTTGTAAACCGTGACTATAAAGTTCATGAATCGATTCGAGTGAATCAAAACCGATTTTGCTTCGATTGTGTCTTGTATACTTCTATGAGATCTAAGCAATTGAACGACTCTCTAACTAGTTCTTTTAAGTCATTAGAACTAGTTAAGGTGAAGATTAATATGGTTGATATGAAAGTGATCATATAGCTAACCATTATGTTAACTACTTTTGAACCAAAGACTTGTACATGTTTAGGTACAGTTACACAAACCTAAATGAAGTATATTTCATTTGTGTATAACAAGCTAAGTTCTATCTAACAGTTGAAAGATATTAACTTGAATCTAATCAGGTTTTATTCTAATGGTGAATATTAAATGCTTTGTTACCAAGGTAACTTAGATTGCAAACCCTAATTTGGAGACTATATAAAGGAGAACTCCAGCAACTGGTAAACCTAATCCCCACACATCCTGTGTGATACCAGTTGTATAAGCTAGAGTCGATTCTCCTTTAACCTTAGGTTTCTACCGAGACCCTGTAGGTTAACGACTTGAAGACTTCACTGGGATTTTGAAGCCAGACCCAACTATTTTCTCTATAGTTGTGTGATCTGATCTTGATGTTTCTATCGTATTGAGTACAACTGTAACATTGTCTCAAGATTAATTTATTCGATAGGAAAGGTCGAAAATTAGTCACAAACATCTCCGTCTCATCGTTTGTGATTTCGCAATATATTATTTCGCTATTTGATTAAGATTATTATGAGGTGATTGATAATTTTAGGTTGTTCTTCGGAAATATAAGTCCAGGTTTTCGATTGGTTCCTGTTCACCTTGATTTATCAAAAGACGGAACAAAACTCATAGGTATTTCTGTGGGATACAAATTTATCTATTCCAAATACTTTTCTATGTGAGACAGATTTGTTTATCAAGTTTTCGACTTGGGGTCGTAACAACTCTAGTGTGTGGGATCAGCTAAGGGAATCAAGTGCGTAGTATCCTACTGGGATCAGAGAAGTAAGGAGATCAACTGTACCTTGGATCAGTGTGAGATTGATTTGGGTTCAACTAAAGTCCAGACTGAAGTTATTTTGTAGTAGGCTAGTGTCTGTAGCGGCTTAATACAATGTGTGTTCAATCTGGATTAGGTCCCGGGGTTTTTCTGCATTTGTGGTTTCCTCTTTAACAAAACTTCTGGTGACCATGTTATTTCTTTTCCGCATTACATTTTGTTATATAACTGAAATATCACAGGTTGTGCATTGAATCAATCAATTGGGGAATACGACATTTGGTTGTTGATTAAAATTGATTGATACTTGAACATTGGTCTTTGGTACCATTCAAGTTAATTTCTCTTGTATTCAATTTAACTCGCAGATTTCTATTTGCTTTAGTAAGTATTGAATCGAGAAATTGAGATATGACTCTTTGATATACTTTTTATTAAGATTGGGTCAGACTGTCTAGTTTTTCACAAACAACTTGTTGATTTCAAAAGGCTTATGTTTACCGAAAATAAATAACCTTTTAATCCTGGAAAATCAAGTCATAGAAAGTCACACCAAGATAAAAAACACAAGAATAAAGTCTTCAAATCTCCAATCTTCGATTTAATCTTCAAAGTAACAACCTGCAAAAAGGAACTTGATTCCTTATTGATTTGTCGCACAAAACGTAGTATGTTGTCAAATCAATGAATCTATCTTACATATCTAGAATAATTTAGATCCATAAAAATATTAAATCTTTGATCTAGTTTGAATTACCTTATATCAGAAGAGAAGGATCATGGAATAAACAAACTAGGTGCAATCAAAGATTCAACAACCGTTAGTCAATCAAATCAACAATCGAAAACTAAAATAACAATGAAAATTCTAGTTTCCCACTAACGGTACTAATAGAGCTTCTTGATCCCACTGAAGTCTTTAAATGAGCGGTCGTAAGAGATTTCGCCTAATTATGGTAGTTTCCTCTCCGGATAGACAACTCCACCAGAAACAACAAAAAGTAAAATTTCCCCGACTCTTAAGAGAGTTTGCAAAAAATACAAACTCAACTATTTATAGACCAAGTTAGTTTGAATATCAAGTAATTATCAAATTTTGAAAATTTTCAAAGATATATAATAAATACGTATTTTCGGTTTTGTTAATTTTACAATTAATATCCAATTAATATTACCGAAATCTCTCTTGTATTGACAACCAAATATTAGCTAGCATATAAATATACTTTACTAATATAAAACAAGAGATATACTTATTTATAACAAATGTGTTAAAAACATCTGAGTCGTCTGGATCTGACTGGAATCACTTAACCTGGGTCTGATCTGACTCAATATGTTTCTTTTGAGTAAGATCTGACTCAACTGACTCAAAAATATGTGAGTCAATGGTTTGGTCCCATGAGCCATGGGTTTTTTATTACCGACTCAAACGGATCCGAGTAAGGGGTAAGGTCTGAGTCAAAGGTCGAGTCCGATCTGACTCAAAATTGAAAACAACGGTCTAACATATGACTCGCGACGAGTCATGGGTTGACTCAGACCCAAATCACGAGTCCGATGCAAACAAACATGGTGCTAGTTTATTAAAAAGAAAAACAGATATCTAGAATCAACATCGATTCATACCCAGACCTTTTCTTTTGCTAGGAAAATAAATTTCATTGATTAATGAGAGAGTACATAGTTTTGGGGAAAATAGGGGAAGTTGGTTTCATCTCATTCTCCTGTTATATTTAATATTCTACTTTGTGTTTTGCAGCTAGTGTTAGAGCACTGCTCGGTCGAACTCGCAAGCATTGCTATCTCAAGCTTCTTTGTCAAGTTTAGTTGCCATAACTATAAGTCTTGATTTCTAGTCTACTTATAGCTAAGTTTCGGACTAGGATATTAAGTGTTGTTTAGCTCTACACTCCATGACATTCATCATGCAAATACGAAGAACTACTCAAGGAACTCGTGGAACTTTATCGACAAAAAGGTATGTGAAGACTTGAAATTATCTATCACTCAAAAGTTTATCTATTTTATCTCCTATCTTGAGATAAAAGTCGTATTTCTATATAGACTTCAATTATACACATCTTCTATTTCGAGCCGAGTTTACCTTGCTTAACTATTTCTCGAAATATGTGTTGGTAAGATTTCGCTTTGACCAAGTTCATCTTTACTCGTGACTAAAGTCATGTTGAGTATTTCAATAACTTGAAAATCGCTTTGATAAAAAATAGTTTGTGAATAACAACTATATAACATCCTCTAAGAAAGTTTGAGTGATTGAACTGAGAGTTTAGAACATTTAACCATGTTTGGATATAAACATGGTATGTTCTCACATTTGTGTAAAATTCCAAAACCGGGAACCCAAAGTATGCGTACCCGTACGCATACTGGAGGAAAGTTCATGCCTAAGGGTGCACACGGTACGGTTCGGCTCGGTTCTTGCCGAGGCCGAGTACCTATACCTCCCTAGGCTCGGTTCTAAGATTTTGGACCGGTACCTGTACCGGGTACCTCGGTTCGGTACCATTCGGTACACGGGCGGTACCAAGTACGGTTCCGGTTCTAGCCTCGGTTCCGTTCATCTTCGTCACTAACTCAGCCCATCACTGTCATAGACTCATAGCTTGTCTCTCCATTTTCGATAGTGGAAATTAAACTCAAACTCCTCATACACAGATCATCGTACGTGATCATCACAACATCTATATCTTCATCATACACAGAACCGATAACTCCTCCATATATTTCACCGATAATGGCTATCACCATCTGTTAAATTCGTTGAATTATTACAAATCTTTGTGATCACATGTGGTTGTCCACATCAATCGCCCACATCGCAATAGATTTGGTTGTTACCTATCCACATTTATTAAGTGTGTACTTTATCACCATTATCCCTTCTCATGGTTTAGGTGGCATAGATGGGCTAAAAAAGACCCAGTAAAACCATCAAATTCAAACTTTGATTCAAAATGTAAAATTTCAGAGAACTTCCGGAATATACTTTCACTTGTAAATCAATATGAGTAACTTCGTTGATCAAAACTAGTACTTTTGTTTAGCAATGGCAGCAAGCCAATACACTCCTTCAACTGGTCATGATATGGAAGTGAAGAAGACGATGGTATCAAGCCAACTTGTAAATCAATATGAGTAATATACTACTCGGTACAATCGGTCCGGGACGGTATGGGACTGGTATAAGACCGTGTACCTGTACCTCCCTAGCCTCGGTTCCTATTTTTTGGACCGGTACTTGTACCCCCTTCCTCGGTTCGGTACAAAAACAGGTACGGTTCCACCGGTTCCGGGACGGTCCGGGATTTCGGGTCGGTTCCTGTGCAGGCTTATTCATGCCCGTGAATTTTGTTGGAGTTTGAAAGTAAAAACAAACTCAATCCAGTTACTTGAGTATGCGTACCCATATGCATACTTAAGTAGGTTACTTTCTAAAATGGTTTGTTCATGAAATAAAATATTTATATATTAAGGAATGCAATCTTTGCAAACCGTGGCTATAATGTTCATGAACGATTCGGGTGAATCAATACCTATTTTTCTTCGATTGTGTCTTGTATACTTCTATAAGATCTAAGAAATTGAAAAACTCTTTAACTAGTTCATCTGAGTCACTTGAACAAGTTATGGTGAAGATGAATAAGGTTGATATGAAAGTGCTCATATGGCTAACCACATTTTAACTATTGTTGAACCAACTAAGTGTACACGTTTAGGTACGGTTACTCAAACCTACATGATTTAGGTTTCATTTTATTTGTGTATAACAAGCTAAGTTCGATCTAACGGTTGAAATATATTATCTTGAATCTAATCAGGTTTTTATCTAATGATGAATATTGAACGCTTTGTTACCAAGGTAACTTAGATTGCAAACCCTGATTTAGAGACTATATAAAGGAGAACTCTAGCAACTGGGAAACCTAATCCCCACACCTAATGTCTGATACTAGTTGCATAAGCTAGAGCCAATTCTTCTTTAACCTTAGGTTTCTCACGAGACCCTGTAGGTTAACGACTTAAAGACTTTATTGGTATTGTGAAGCCATACCCAACTATTTTCTATGTAGTTGCGTGATATGATCTTGCTATTTCTATCTTGATCGAGTACAACCGTAAGATTGGATTGAGATTTATATCTCCGATAGGCAAGATAGAAAAGTAGTCACAAACACATTCGTCTCATCGTTTGTGATTCCAAAATATCTTGTTTCGCTATTCGATTAAGATTATTGTGAGGTGATTCATATTTCTAAGCTGTTCTTCGGGAATATAAATTCGGTATATCAATTGGTTCCTGTTCACCTTGATTTATCAAAATATGGAACAAAAATCGTAGGTATTTTTGTGGGAGACAAATTTATCTATTCCTATAGACTTTTTTGTGTGATACAGATTTGTTTATCAATTCTTCGACTTTGGGTCGTAGAAACTCTTAGTTGTGGGTGAGATCATCTAAGGGAATCAAGTACGTAGTATCCTACTGGGATTAGAGACGTAAGGAAAGCAACTGTACCTTGAATCAGTGTGAGATTGATTGGGGTTCAACTACAGTCCAGACCGAAGTTAGTTTGTGGTAGGCTAGCGTCTGTAGCGGCTTAATACAATGTGGTATTCAATATGGACTAGGTCCCGGGGTTTTTCTGCATTTGCGGTTTCCTAGTTAACAAAACTTCTGGTATCTGTGTTATTTATTTTCCGCATTATATTTTTTATATAATTGAAATATCACAGGTTGTGCGTTTAATCGATCAGTTGGTAAATCCAATCTTTGGTGGTTGATTGAAATTGATCGATCCTTGAACATTTGTATTTAGTACCGTTCAAGTTATCTCTCCTATATTCAATCGGGTTCGAAAATTATATTTGTTTGATTGCGGATTGATTTGAGAGATTGAGATATAACTCTTTTATATACTTTTTATAAGATTGAGTCTAACTGTCTAGTTTATTCTCTTGAAAGTATATTGGAGTTTGTCCATACAGATTGCTAAGAGAAATATTGGGTGAGGTTGTTAGACCCCCTATTTTTCAGCTAGGTATGCTATGCCATCTATCTCTCTCTTAAAATGTATAAATCTAGGAGCATGAATATCTTTTAAAAAAAATAAGCAATCATATAAAACAGAGGACGAGGTCCAACTAGTTTGGCATTTGCTATTATTAAGATAAGCCATTACATTCTTGGCATCACTTATTAGATTAAAGTCCTGAAAGTTTTTTTTTTTAATCCAATTTGCAACCTACAGAATTTCTACACTTTCAGCTCCTTCAGAACATCCATTTCTCCTTGAGACTAGTTTGCATCCCTTGAATTCACCTGAAAATTTATAGCGACAATTTCAACACCAGATCTGTTAGTATATTTGTCAAAAGAAGCATCACAAAAAATAAGAAGACTATCTTAAGGGACAGTTTCAAAAAAATTAGACTTATCAACAGAAGGAGCATGAGTGACACAAGAGACAGGTGGAGAGGCTAAAGCACTGCTATTTTCATCAACTATTCTTAGGGCATTTTCTATCTGTTATCTGGGGATTTACATCAAAAACTTTAGAGCAGCTGTCTTTTCAGATACACCAGGCAGCAGTTAGAACAATAACTGATTTATCTTGTAGGGGTTTTGAAGTGAGCCATTTAGAAACCTAGTCCTTAATATTGGCATTGGAATCCGAATCTTGCGATACAGAATGACTGACAACAGAGATGTTGGACCAGACATTTTTAGCAAAGGAGCAGTGTAATAAAACATACTCTGGAGTTTCACTAGCACCATAGTTAGAGCAACTGTAATGGTGCGATCAAAACCATAGACCAAAGACAAAAAAAAAACGACCAAATTTAAGTTTAGTCTGTGGTGTTACACTAGGGTGAAAGAGTAAATTTGGTCAGGATCACTTTATACGTCTGCCCCATCACGTGATCATTTTATACCTTCGCCCCACCATCCACCAGGATCACATTATACTTTCGCCCCACTCATTAGGCTCACATTATACCTTCGTCCCACCATCATATGGATCAGGCTCACATTATACCTTCGCTCGGTATCAGGCGCACTTATAATGTCCGCTCAACTATATTTGGTTTTGGTCTTGGTCCCAGACCAAATATACTCTGAGATTTGGTTTTAGTCCGGATTTTGCTCTTTAATACGTCCCGCTATATCTGCTTTGTGGACCATATTTATAGTTTTACTCGCCCACTGTGGTTGCTCTTACACAATTCACACCTATCATCATACCCAGACTGATTCACACAATAACTCTCTCAACCTAACACACGCAACCACATATATTCCTGTCCAACACCCAAACACACTCGTCATATTTACAAAAATGCCCCTCCGCATCTCCTCTTTCTTTACAAAACCCTAATATAAAATCACGGCCTCCGCTCACCCAGCGGCGGTTCCTTCTTATCAATCGAAAACCTGGTTCGTCTCTCTCTCTCTTAGGGTTTCGTTGTACCAAAATTTCTCTCTTCATTTTAGGATTTGCTGATCTTTTTTGGGTTTTATTTTCAGTTTGACAGAAGATTCAGTAGCTAACAATGGCTCCTCCATCTAAAGGTAATTTTCTTTTCAGATTCCACAGTCTATTCGCAACAGATTCATGTTTGAGTATGTTGGGGGTTATGATATCGTGATTTTATGAACCCTAAATGTGTGTATTGTTGTTGAATGGCTTGTTTTGTGTGGTTGATGTTTTTGTTTGTTTGAATCTTTTAAATGAAGCTTTCCTAGTTTGACCTGTGAGAGGTACTTTGAGAAGGGTACCTTTTAATTTTTACTGATATTAGGGTGTAGAATGATCAGAATTAGGTCCCTCTGTGAACTGTAAGTTTGTTGTTTACTGAATCTGACTGCACAAATTGACGAGTTACTATCTGAAGAAGTTGCTGTTTAAAGCATATTTTCTTGAATTAGTATCATGCTAAACAACCAAAATAAGATTGAATCCATTGATTGGGTCTATTTTCCATAAGTGAAGAATAAACACTGAATGTATTGGATTGACTAACGACGGGGGGGGGGGGATATACAGTAACCCTTATCTTTAAAGTGACATTTAAGATCACCTTGTGATCCAATTTTACACAATTACCCTGTCAAGGGTTTCTTCTACTGCTTCCTAGGATTTTTTTGGCGCATATAACATTTCCACCAAGTCAGTCATGCTGTTGCTTCAGTGACTTACAATGCTGGAGATTCCAATCCATTAAAGGATCGCCCATGTCAGCCAGATATGTGAGAGTAACCACCCATGGATAGGAACTGCAATTTGAGCCCCTGCACAAGGAAGTGATGCAACTGCAAAATCTGTAAACAGTAAATGTTGAAACATCAAGTCCATAGTTTACTGCAATTGAGCCAAATGCCTACTTAAGTGCTTTGTAAAAAAGATTATTCTTTTTGAAGCAATTCGTCAAGTGCTTTGTAAAAAGGATTATCCTTTTTGAAGCAATTTGTCACATAGGCATAGTATTTATCATGCAACTCGATTACTCTTCTGACAAAAGCATGCTCCTGCGAGTTTATCTTCCTTCTTGCTAGTTGCCATTGCATCGTCAGTAACCTTTCTGCAGTCGCTAAGGTTTAGCATTTTGAGGACCTCTCCATGAAGCCTAGCCAAGGAAGTAACTGACCCATATTTATTTAACCACTCAGGCTAACCTTCGCTAAACCAGCCTTGCAGTTTACATCCGGGGAGATAAATTCAGTATCAGTAACCCCACAAAGACCACTTAGATCTATGAATGGTTTGTTTGTGTGTTTAGGTTTTAGCACAAACTGAAGCGTGCTTTTTCTGGGGTTGCAGCTGTATCTGTTATGTCGAACAATTTCATGTTGAATGCTGCCATTAATTACGGATTTGTTGGTATTTATTGGCGATGTGATATTAATAGGATAACTATTTTCAAGGAAACATATGCATGTTGTTTAGTTTTAATAGCTTTGAACTAGTATGGTTGTTCAAAAAATAGTTGGTATTTGCTAGGATAACCAATTGAAACATATGTATATTGTTTGGAATGTTGATTTTGTATCCTTAACAGACTGTTTATCTCTGTAGACTTGCTTTAGTATGTTTAGTCATGAGTTAGTATGATCGTTCTGTATCCACTGGGTTTTGATTGGGATGTCTATTTTGTATCCTTAACAAACTGTTCATCTCTGTGGACTTCCTTTGGTATATATTGGCTGTAGATCTTGTGTCTAATATCATTTGCTTCTCATGCAGTTGCTACAAAGAAGACCGACCCAAAGGTACAGGCTTTGAAATCTGCCAAGGCAGTCAAAGCTGGAGCATCAACGATAAAGAAGAAGGTTAAGAAGATCCGCACATCAGTCACCTTTCACAGGCCAAAGACATTGAAGACAGCGAGGAAACCCAAGTACCCTCGTATCAGTGCACCACCAAGGAACAAGCTTGACCATTACCAGATTTTGAAGTACCCACTCACAACTGAATCAGCAATGAAGAAGATTGAAGACAACAACACCCTGGTGTTCATTGTTGATATCCGTGCTGACAAGAAGAAAATTAAGGCTGCAGTCAAGAAGATGTACGATATCCAGACTAAGAAAGTGAACACCCTTATCAGGTAAGCTCCTAAATATTTTTCAAGTGCTTTGACTTCAAGAACACTTAATCTACCTGTTTGCAGCTAGCTACATCTTTTCTTGATTATGGTTCTGAATTTAATTGTACCTGAAAACTTAGTGCCCATGTTCTAACTCTATTGTATTGGATATCCTGTGACTCCAGGCCTGATGGAACGAAGAAGGCTTACGTGAGATTAACTCCAGATTATGATGCTTTGGACGTTGCAAACAAGATTGGTATTATATAGATCGTAGCTGTGTTGTAAGCAGTTTTGGCAGTAGACTTTCAAATATTAGACTTGTGTTGTTTAAATTTATGCAGGGTAAATTTGGTTCTGTTTAATCTCTATACCTAGCGCCTTGGTTCTGTTTAATTTTTATACCCAATGCCTTGTTATTTTGCTTTAATGAGATAATGAGATAACTTATGGTAATTGGGGACGTTCCTGAGTCAGAACATCTTTTAATTAAACAATTCTTCTCTAGTAACTTCTCCTTGCAAGACTAGGCTCTCCACGGTGAAATTGATTTGGTTACAGTTTCTGATGAAGAGCCTACAACCATGGTTTTTCTACAGATAAATGGTGACATTAGTTTATCGATCTACTCTATCTCATGTTCATTCTTCGCATTTCTTTCTTGATGCAGTCATGTCATTGTGCAGATTTCCATAATAATCCTTCCGTGATGGATAAATTTGATGTTCTGAGAAGCTCTGAAAATGCGCCTTTTGCTAGTGGTTTGAAAAGCCTGGCAAACAAGACTGAAACTTTCCAACTTTCACCTAGATTGCCAGCCTCATTAATAACAGATTCGATTCAGAAGCATGTTCTGATCATCTCAGTATCCGACTTTGACACATAATTTGAATTGAGTTCCACTACACCCTTTGTACCAAAGAAAGAAAATAATAAAAATGAAGTAGAGCACACAGAGAACACTACAGCATCAATTTAGATGTTGCTTCCCAGGTTAACACAAATCCTTGGCTCTCTTGCATTGCGCCTGAAGACTCTAATGCGATCAAAGGTTGGAGTCCCCGTTCATCCAATAGTTGCGGTACTCTCCATAACCTGAAGCAGTTCATGGCAACATCAATGGGTTTAATCTTCAGTCATACTGACAACCAAGGAATACATAAGGTTGATTGTTTAGGAACAGCTGCAACAAAATTTTTCTTTGGGCATACTAACAGCAGTGTTGGTGCAGATCTTTGGAGGGTCGGTTGCATGATCTTATCTGAAATCTGTCCAGGCCCATCCTTGTGTTTCTGGAGGCCTAAAGCCCAATTATTTTTGGTGGCCTCTTGTTAAACAGAAAGGTTATAAATAACAAAATGTCACATTTTCTTAGTTCCTCACAAATTTATTCTTTTATTAGTGGCCCCTTGTAAGTCTGGTTCTTTTCATTTTGCCGCATGTACACTATAAGTTATACATAGTGTCCCTTTTCTATCATTTGAAAATTTTCAGGTTGTGCCCTTCTTGTTTGTGTGGCCTCAGGCTTATATGGCAGGGCCGACCCTGAATCTGTCCTATATAAGAGACTTGAAGATGTAATTTAGCGATGCTACACTGACCGATTTTTTTCCCAAGAATTCTTCCGATAGGCACATTCTCGGGAGCCCACACTAAGGAATTATCGGGGTGGGTTTTGGGTCTGAAATGATTAATGTCCGCCAGGTTTTTGGGTATTGGGTCCCACTACTTGGTGTGTTGTGGGAGGATTTTCGGGAATCCTCGAGACATTAATCGTTTCAGAGCCTGGTTAGTAAGTTCGCGGATTATACTCGTATAATTCACGAATCCAGCCGTATCGGTCGTATAATTGGAACCCCGATTTAGGCTGGGTTTGGTAATTCTTTTATTTTTCTAAAAACATTTTCAAAACCTATATATGTCAATATTTTTTGAAATTGGTGTTTGGTAAAAAAAATCAAATTTCTTATTACCCAAAACACTTTCCAGATTCCTCAATTTTTAAAAGCTGGGGAAGGGGAAAAGCTTTTAATTTTAATTTTGTCCCTATTTTATTTTGTAAATGACAAAAATTGCCCTTAAATATATATACAATCGGTGTTTATTTCTTATATTTTATTCTTTACATATTATTATATTTTATTTTCAAACTATTGTATGATACCATTTCTTTTAATTTGTCAAAAATAAAAACAAATTTTAAGTAATTACTTAATTTTAGTATTTCTTTTGTTTGAAAATTATATATATTTAAAATTGGTTAAGTAAAAGTAATTTTCTTAACAATCATAATAATAGTTATAATTAGTAAATTTAATATTTAATATATTTATATTTAATAGTAAAAAAGTTTAATTATTTTTAACCCCAATAAAATTGAATAATACTAGTTTTAGAGATATGTCTGTTTTTGTCATTTGCCACAACAACAATGGTTGACAAAAGTGTTCATATGGCTAAATTCGGTTAAATTTTATTGAGCCAATTCAATATACATGTTTAGGTATGGTTACCTATATTTAAATGAAGGTATATTCATTTATGTGTAACAAGTTAAGACCATCTAACGATGGAGATTGATCGCTTTATTTTTAAGCAGACTTGGCTTGAATCATAAATAATTTTTCATCTAACGGTGAATATTGAATGTTTGTTACTAAGCTATCTTAGCTTTGATTGTAAGCAACCCTGATTTGAAAGACTATATAAGGGAGAACTTTAGAAACCGTAAAACCTAATCCCGACACTTTCTTGTGTCTTAGTTGCGTACTAGAGTCAATTCCCCTTTAACCTAGGTTTTTCCAAAACCATATTAGGTTAACGACTTGAAGAATTCATTTGGGATTCGTGAAGCCCGGTCCAAATAGTTTCTCTGTAGTTGCGTGTTCTGATCTTACTTGTTCTATCATATTGAGCACTATCTTCTCTAAGATTAAATCGATATTTATCTCCGATAGGTAAGATATAAAAACTAATCACAAAGTTCTTCATCTTAGACTTTGTGGTTATGCAATAAATTCTTCTACTACCATAGTTAAAGTTATTGTGAGGACCAGATTATCAATCGGTTCATGTTCACCTTAATTTATCAAAAGACGGAACAAAACTTCATAGGTACTTCTGTGGGAGAAACATAATTTATCTATATGAATAGACTTATTTGTGTGAGACAGATTTGTTTATAAGTCTTCGACTTTGGGTCATATCAACTCTTCGTTGTGGGTGAGATCAACTAAGGGAATCAAGTACGCAGAATTCAGCGTGGTTCTAAAGGCGTAAGGAACGCGACTGTACCTTAATCGGTGTGAGACTTGGTTATGGCTCAACTACATTCCAGTCCGAAGTTAACTTGTAATAGGCTAGTGTCTGTAGCGGTTTAATACAATGTGGTTTTCAATCTGGACTAGGTCCCAGGGTTTTTCTGCATTTGCGATATTTCCTCGTTAACAAAATTTCTGGTGTCTGTGTTATTTCTTTTCCGCATTATATTTGTTTATCTAATTGATTGACAATTGGATATTGGTTTTGGTACCGTCCAAGTTAATTTTCATAACAATCAGGCTCATAGATTTTTATCTGTTCGATTTGCTGATTGCATTGAAAAATAGAGATAAAGCTCCTTGATATATCTCTTGATTAAGATATCTTTTAAGTTGGTGCTCTCAAAATTATATTGGAGTTGATTCCATACAAATTTCCGAACGATTTATTTAATGTAGTTGTTATACGCGCGCTTTTTCAACTATGAGTAGTGAAGAAGTCCCTTTAAGGTTCCAAACGCCAGAATTTCGTTTTGGGGGTACTAATCACATTATTGGTGCATAAGAGACTTAAAGATGTAATTGCTCTTGATGCTTATTTCATTCTGCTTGACTCATTTATATGCATCTCACTGTTACATTGCCGCTACTTTCTGGAAGACATTCCTCTTTATCGAACAATGTATTATTCTAGAGAGTCCTTGGCACCCCAGATGTAGACATTAATGATGCAATATATATATATATATATATTCCAATATTGACATTGAAAAAAAGAAGTATATGGATTTATAGGGAATAATCTTTTCTATTTTTGTTTTTTAATTGAAATTTGATATGGCATGGTGTACGGTAAATCCTTTAGCCTACTTTCACCTTTTTCCTCAGCTCTTGGCACAATAAATCAAAACCACCAAAATATATAAGTTTTTGATTGTATCCTTTTTAAAAAAAAAAAAAAAAACTTAGGCTAAACCGTGCCTAAGGGCAGTACAAACTGTTGGCATTGTTGCTAAAGAAAAACCTGTCTACATTGTTCTTACAGTACAAAGCAATATTAAGAATATCCAAATTTTAAAGTCTATGGGTAATTTTAAGATTAAGTAAAACAAAAGTAACTAGTTGAATTCTGGTAGTATTGTCTTCATCCTCTTCATTGTTTAAACTTTCATGATAACTCCGAATAAATCTTCCTTTTTTCGTAGGCTCCAAATAAATCTTCCATAATATACCATTAGTTTATAATAGATATATTGGTACCAGTGATAGTGGTGGGGGGTGGATTCGGTAGGCTGCAGACCCCCCCACCCTCCACACACACAAAAAAAAAAAAAAAAAAACTTGGAAAAGCTTATTTAGGGTAGCCTAGTTGTTCTTGCAATTAGCCCGTTAGTATGACGTATTCACGTGACTTTTTCTGATTTTCATTGTTATGTTTTGTTTTTTTTCTTCTTTTAAACTTTTGTGTTATTTTCTGTTTCGCTTAGTGCTTAGAAATTAGGCACTCATGGCTCAATCTCCCCAGTGAATATTTCCTAACATACATCTACACATTCAGGGAAACAACAACTCAGTTTCACTTCCTTACTTGGCTGCATCTGCTTAACTGCAACATTTCAACCTATTCTCAGACAGCTCCATTGCATAATAACCACACCATTAGTGCATTCAAATCTACTCTTAACCTTGTAGTTTCATAGCTTCTCTTCCTGCACTTTCTTGTTCTCAACAGCCTCATCCCAATACCACTAGTGTACTAGTATACACTCAAACCTAGTTCATCTGCTTCTCACAAGCACATTCAAACCAGCACCAACTCCTGCAATTGCACAACAACTCAAGCTACAATTCAACCAACCCCAGAAGCTCAACCACCGGCAACACAACTCCATCTGTGGTAGCTGCACTCATCTGGCAACTGCAACCATACTTATCACACATATTCACCAGCACAAGCCACTTCAAGTTGAGATGCACCGTATCACCAGTTTTCAACCACGACACCTAAATCATTATCTGACAAGATAACAACCAATTTCTTCACTGCACTGAGAACAACCACCATCTCATCTGAAGCTTATAAATCTTCATATCCACAACAACCTAGCTTGTAATTTCATCATCATTGACTTATCATTATCAGCTCAACCCCATCTGTTTTCTTATTTACTAGCAAGAAAAAATTACTAGCACCATTTTAGCACCAAATCCAATTTCATTTCTGAATACCACCAGCAATACCCCCTTCCCAGTATAAACAATTCATCTCATATTCCAACAAATCTTTCTCTAAACCCTTGTTCTTCTGAATTCTAAAGCAGCACCAACCCATCTCACAGATTCAATCTCAACCCATTATCTCTCGATTTATCTCAGACCCATCTTCAATTTCTTCTCAATTTGACTCAACATCATCGATTTCTTCTTATGAATCTTCTACTTCTCGATCTCAATCTTCCAGCACAACCTCATACCCATTAACTCATTTTCATAGTAATCCCGAATTCTTCGTCAGCAACTATATCTCCTCTGATTCACTCACCTTCACCGATTTCAAATCAAAACCAACCTTTATTCTCACGGCTGAGTTGAAACTGCAATTTCACTTCATCGAGCATTACCAATTTCTGTGACTGATTCTCTGAATTCCTCCCGGTTTCATGGGTGCTACACAACTTTTCTTTCTTCTCAATTTCAGTAATGAAATGATTGAGAGAAGATGGCCTTCTCGATTTAGGGTTGTAGGAATGATTGGGTGGATTTACACACCCAACTGTAGAACCACCCATCGTGACATCCCCTTAGCCTGATCTACCTTGACTGGGCTCCAAATAGTGTTTTCCCATGACATGACCTTTTTTCCCTATCGGTGTAGGACCAGAATATCGCTACAACATTTCTCCACGAAATTAACAACACTTTCCAGCGAGCATCACCGCAATCTTTTCAACAACACTTTGCGAATGTTACAAAGGATGACGTAATAGCTGACGATTGAAAAACAAGGGAAAAGCATGTTTGTCTTGCGATGGTTATAAATCTTGCGAAAATAAACATTATAACCATCGCGATAAGATCGCAGAGCAAATCCGAAATAAAAGGAAAACTTAGCTGTCATCCACTATGTAATTTCCTATATAAAGGGTTCTAATAGATTTAGAGAGGGATGATGTATTTTTTTTGAGGATTGAGAAAGTCTTGAGGAGAGAGAAACTTGGAGAGAATAGTTGTAATTTGGATTCCTGTAAACATTTCTGAGATTTAAATAATAAGTGTCATTTTTAATCTTCAATTATGAGTTGAATATTGTAAAATCTTAGTAAGGGTGTAGTGTAGGATTTCCTGGAACTACATTTTGGCCCCCGAAACAGGGACTGTATTGATGATTATTTGAAGAGAAAGATAAAATTTAACATTGTGATTGGAAGGAATATGAAAAAATTAGTGAAATATTGTATGCAACACCCGACAACTTGATAAGAATAATGGCTAGAAGAAGAAGAAATACGTCAGAACCACCTACAACAATGAGAAGGAGTAAAAAACTTGCGGGTGGAGGAGCAAATGAAATGGGAGAATCTTCAAGGATAAGGACAAGAAGAGATAGAATAAGGAATGAGGGAGAAAGTCAAATTCAACAGCTGAATCAACAAACACCAATAGAAGATGGAGTTGTGGATTATGATAGAGTGAGTGTGCATACTTGGAGATCGGATTCGATGGAAGAAGCGGAATATCGACAATTAAGAAACGAAAGAGGCGCAGAAAGAGATCAAGAAGTGATTGAAGGATTGGTTCATGAAGAAAATGAAAATGAAACAACAGATGATATAAGACAAATAATACAGGAGGAAATAAGATTAGAAGCGGAAGAACGTGCGAATTTAACAAGACAAAACCATGAGCTAAGAATGGAGAATTTAAGACTGCAATGAAGAATATCAAGGAGTACCGCTAGGTCAAGTTCAAGATCATTTAGAGAAGAACCAAGGCGAAATTCCCCTGTGAGAAAATATTGGAGCAAATATTCAAGGAAGAATGCAAAATACAAATGAAGAACCATATCATAGAGAAGAGGAGATAATTGATGATCGCCATATTCTACACGATGAAGTTGTGAATGGTAGACGAAATCAAGAGGGTAGAAATAACCAAAATGGCGAAGAAAATCGAGAAGAAGGTAGAAGAATATTACATGGGTGAGAAAACCTAAGAAATCAAAGAATCATCGAGGACGAAATTGAGAGACATTATGTTGAACAAGCACGTCTAGCTTGCGAGAGGGAAAGGTTAAGAGCAGAAGTGGAAGAACAAGAATTTCAGGAGGCAATTCGACATAATAATCATGATAATCGCGAAAGGAGACGCGCGCAGAATCGCCACAATAATGGTATCAATGAAGATTACGATAGAATACAAGGAATAATAGAAAGACAGCGAGGAGAAATGGACAGAAATGGAGAAAATCGCAAAAGAAGAGAAGCTGCTTTAAAAAGGCAAATGGAGCAAAATTCAACTGGGAATGAACAAATTTTAAGAGAATTAGCAGAAATGAGGGAAATGATGAATAATAAAAGAGATGGAGGTAGAAGGAAACTTGACGAAACAATTGAGGAAGCTGCGAGAACTCCATTTACTCAAGAAGTCCAATTAAGAGGAATACCCCAAAAATGCAACTTACCAGCATTAACCAGTATCTTCGATAGAACTACCTGTGCTGTTCAGCATGTCAAGGCTTATATTAGGTGTATGCTACAGTGGGAAAACCATGATGCTGTATTATGCAAATATTTTGCGTCTAGATTAACTGGAGAGGTTCTAAAATGGTTTGAGGGGTTGCCCAAGAATACTATAACTTATTTTAATCATTTGCAAGCTACATTTCTGGGAGCTTACATAAGCAAAAATTCAGCGCGGCCAGGTATTGAAGATGTATTTGGGTTAAAGGAGAGGGTTGGCGAGAGTCTGAAACACCTAACCATAAGATGGAAGACAATGTGCAGTGAAATGGCGGGATGAGTAGATGAGAGATACCTCATTTTATCTTTTATCAATACAATGTTCGCAACTAATCTGTTATACATACAAATTTTCAGAATCAAGAATACAATTACAATGACGGAGTTGCGAGAATTACAAGAGGAATACATTGCTTTGGAGGAAAAACAAAATGAGATGGAATCATATCCAATCGCAAATACTAGCTCAATAGTGGCAAATGGAAGTCTACTTCCTAAAATGATTAATAATGTGGAGTGCACCTCGCATCCAGAACAAGAGAAAGTGGAGATTGATAACCAGCAGAAGTTAGAGAAAACTTTTGATGGGGGCAACATCCGAAGGGGGCATGGGGGACCAATAGGAAGCCGGCATTTTTCTTTCTATTTTCGACAGTTTTCAACAAATTTCAATTTCAATTTTATACTCCCATATTACCCTTCTCCAAATCTTGATAGTTATCTATGAATATAATCTAACCTAAATTAACGCCAACAAAATAGCCTATAAAAGGAAACGAAAGATATATGATCTTAGATTCTTAGGTAACGATATGAAAATCCTTTTCAAACTCTTTCTTCCTCTTATTTATAGCTACAGGTATAATATTGATCTAAATCTCTAAGATTAATAAAACTTAGATGATTAATCTAAAAACTTAGTTAACTCGATTTTGTAGTAAGTGAAACCGTTTGGTTTTGAAACTTTATCACTTGTGAATAATGATGTCTGTTTCTCACACCAAAGAAAATGTTGGCCTAATCGAACACCTGAAGAGGGTAGATTTGAAAATCAAATGGAACTGTTAGCTATCATCTAGAAATATCAATTATATATTTCCCAGCAGGCAGATGCCGCAATGGACAAAGGATTTTATTTTAATTTAATGATTTGGCATTAGAAAAAATTAAAAACAAGAGAGCAGTGAAAGAAATGGAAACATTACAAAAAGAATAAGAACAGAAAAAAGGTAAAGAAGAAGATGAAAACCAAAGGTTCACAAAATTGATTAAGATCATCGCATTTACGGAACAGACTACAAGGGAAGGTAGTCACGCGCTCAAACTGTGTGTTATATCCAACCAAGGTCTATCTTCCTCCATTTTAGAACGATAGACTCTGTTCGACCTAAATGCAGGCTACTACGTACTCTGTTATGTTACATCACAACATTTGGTGCCCAAAATTAGATAAACCTTATGCTTTCTTCTTATTTAGGATTCACTCGCTGATAACGATGCATACTTCCTGCTATCTTTGTGGAGTTAGTGCCGGCGATAAGGGTTAAAAAGTGCATTTTTTTCCTTCCCTTTATAGTCTATTATATGTTGACGTTAATTTAGGTCAGTTAACATTTTTAGATAGCTACATCAAGATTTGGAGAAGGGTAATATGGGAGTATAAATTTGAAATTTAAATTTGTTAAAAATCGTCGAAAATGGAAAGAAAAATGCCAGCTTCTTATTGGTCCCCCATGCCCCCTTCGGATTTTGCCCCCATCAAAAATTTTCTCGTAGCCATGGGCAGTCGAGATCAAGAAGAGTATGAAAGAGAGAAAAATTATTACAATCGCGGTGGAAATAGCAAGATCCAAAGGTTTGATCAACCACATGAAACTTATGGTGGGAAGAGGCAAGACAATTTTAGAGGTCAAGGTAATCAAAAGATAATATGGGAAGAAATTAAGATGCCACCCCTGAATACCAGCATAAAGAAAATTTGGGAAGCTATCATTTTGATGGAAAATATACCATCACCCTGGAACATGGGGAAAGAACCACATCCAAATAATCGAAATCAAGCATTTTGTCCTTACCATAAATTACATGGTCACTCAATAAATGATTGCAGGAATGTAAAAAGGATAATTTTGAGGATGATTGATCAAGGAAAGTTAAATCACTTTTTAATAGGATATCCAAAATCTCAGCAATTACCCCCAGCACCAGACATTCGCAGAGTGAATAATGTAAAAGGAGAAGAAACATTTGTGATAAAAGTGGGATCTAAGGCAAAGAATTTATCCTGTAATTCTATTATACATTCATTCAAGACCATTGCGGATTTTCACGACAATGTTCTAAGTAGAGTCTTCGCGAGAGATACCGATGGAAGAGAAATACTAAATATTGCGAGAGCCTCGCCATTAAAGGAATGGTAGAAGCAAACTATTTCTTTCACTGCACAAGAAGTGACAAACCCTGGCGAGATGCATGATCAACCATTAGTTGTTAGATTAGAGATAAACCCAAAAAAAATAAAAATGGATGAAGATGCAAATGAAGACAAAGTTGAAGATGATGAAAATGAAGATTCATGGGCAATAAATAGAGTGTTGATTGATACAGGCAGCTCCGTTGAAATTTTATTTTATCACACTTATAAGACCATGGGAGGAAGAGATGAAGATTTAATATCGTCGACATACAAGATATATGGTTTTAATGGCACTGCTAATAAACCCAAAGGGGAAATTACAATGAGGATTCCATTAAAGGGGATATCTTCTGAAGTCTTATTCTATGTTGTTGACATTGAATCACCGTATAATGCCTTGATTGGTAGGCCATGGTTGCACAAAATCTTAGGTGTGGCATTGACTTATCATCAATGTATTAAATTTCCACATCCCAATGGTATTGGAATTATAAAGGGAGATTTGGTTAAGGGGAAGAAGTGCTATGAAATCGACATGGAAACTTGCGAGGGAAGATCCGCGAGGAACACAAATTGGACACAAAACATCAAACAGAAACAGAGGGAAGACAAACTAATGATTGACGCAATAGAGCGTCGAGAAGATGAAATGCTGCAAAGTCAAAAAATGCTAAAAACAATTGGTGGCGAGCATCTCTCTAGTGAAGAAAAGATAGTAAAACGCAACAAAAAAAGTAGCAATGGAATATAGTAAGTAGAAACGTAGTATAATGAAATTTAAGAAATTTATGAATGATTTGTTTGAAGAAAATGTAATTGACAGGGACCTGAAATTTTATCATACAAAAGGAAAGAAAGTCAAAGAAATGAAATTTTCTCAGAGTTGCAATACTCACAAGAAACGCGAATAGAATTTCGCAGAGGTTTAAAGAATGGGACGAACCTTTATGGAGTACACCCTAGTCCGCGGGTATAATCTCGCAAGAGGCAAATGTAAGACCTAAAGTACGCCATATGAGGGGGCATCTCTTTACTTGACTCAGGGATAAGGTTATACCGCTTCTGGAACCCGAGTCATGCAGATGTTGGGGTTAAAGAAGACCCATCCAGGAGAGATACCTTGGATTTCCAGCTTTATAAGGTTATACCCTGGTTGGACGACCAAGGGTCTCTTCTAAGGAGTGCAGAGTATGACCAAGGCGCTGAGGTACACGGTTGAGCCAAGGATGCCCGGGACGGATGAACCTACCCTGGACATTCTTGGTAAGTCGTGGCTATGATGCATTCGGCCTAAAGAAAACCCCACTTAGGGTGCAGTCTTGTAACTATAAGCCATATAGGTATAAAGTACAAGAGGCTGCGAAAACAACGGGTTGTTAGTAAATCTGGATGGGAGGAGCTAGTCTTTTATGGCCTATGTGCCCTCCTTGAAGGGGCAGCTAGGGGGACGATAATAGCGGCACCCTCTATTAGGGAGCTGATAAGTGTCTTAAGACGGCAATGTCATGGGGCTTTATGCTCGCAAGAGCATTTTAGGCCTGTCATATTGTCGCGTGAGGAAAATTATAAAAAGACAACAAGCCATAAGAGCAAAAAGATAAGATGAGATCAATGGGTTTTTACATGAAAGTGTAAAGACGTCCTGCTATTTCATCGCAAGACGGCAATGTCATGAGGCTTTGTTCTCGCGAGGTAATTTAGGCTTATCATATTGTTGCAAAGAAATCAACAAAATACAGATAAGACAAGATCAATGGGTCAATACATGTAAGTGTAAAGACGTCCTGCGATTTTTTCGCAGAAAGAAAAATGTAGCAAAATAAGACCTTTAACTAGGAAGGCATAATAAGACCACAAGATTACATGGTTGCGATAGCAACACAAAAATTATACAATCATTGATAACGATATCCTCGCAGATATTGAGGAAGATTGTATTCAACAAATTTTATTTACAACTGATATCTAATATCTATTCAATTTTCTCATATTGCAGATGAATAACAGAGGCAAGTATGGGAATGCACAGAATGAAGAAATTATTATTCATCATCATATGATAAAATTGCATAGATATTATTATATGACACATTTACGCATATAGTTTAAGGGTAATAAATATTTTAATTTACTAACATTGCAGGAAAAGAATTGTTTTCTAAGTCATACAGGTAGAAGCAAAAGAATTTTATACATCAAGAAAACTCGCAGAAAGTTGGAGAAACTCGCAGAAATATTACAAGTAGAAGGAAATAAGTGTATAAAAGTTACAAGGAGGATAACAAGAAGAGACAAAAATAATTATATCCATCACCATGTTCTTCATCAAATTTCTATTCTTCGCCAGATTTCTCTTCTTCGCTAGATTTCTCTTTTTCGCCCTTTTCGTTAATATCTTCGTCTTCATCAAATTCCTCAGCTTTACTATCAGAGATAACAAGGTTTGGAGTTTTTTCTGGAACTTCTTCTTCAAGATCAGGATATAGAGAATGAGGGATGTTATGATCATCGTAAACCAATTTAATGGAAGCATTGCGAACATCAACAAGAAATCTACTAAAATTCGCAACTTTGATTTTTAATTGTTCTTTCAATCTTGAATACTTCTCGTTGCGAGCAGCAAGAGTACTTGCGAGTTGATTCTTATCAGCCTCAAGTTTTCCAATTCTTTCAAGATATCTCTTCTCAGCACCTGCGAGTATATAGCAACAAGTAAGAAATTTTACAAGGGAGAACAATAAAAATAAAGAATTAACAAGGAAAAAAGATTAACAACCTTATCTTTCAGAAACCAGGTCTTTAATTAAAGCTGCTTGTTCAACGTGAAGACTAATATCTACAGCTAAATTAGTTCTGGCATTATCAAGAACCTTAGCATACCAAGCAAACTCCTCATGATTATTAATAAGAAGGCGAGAACCAATTTAGTTTTCTAGTTTCAACAAAATCCTCTTTTTCACGAAGAAGTCTATCCCTTTCAATTTGAACCTCAAGAATGGTCTTTTGAAAGTTTGCTAAAGCTTCAGCTCCTTGCCTAGATATACGATCTTTGTCTTTTGAAAGATCTTTATTCTTGGCTTTTAAAGTTTTAATCTCTACTTTGGAATTGTGGTAAAGTTGTTTGAATCTGTGAGTTACATCTATACAAGATCTGTGATCAATTTCTAAGAGGAGAAACTTAGATCTGAGTTTATCTATGGAAAGAGAATTAATGTTGGAAGGATTATTCAAGGAATTGTTAAGAAGTTCTAGAAGAGTGTCATTATCTATTGGTTCGGGGAAAGAAAGAATGGTTAAAGATTCATCAGTGAGACCATAAATGTCTGCAAAAATGACACATCAAGTAAGAAAGAGTGATGAAAAATAAAAATATAAAATAAAAAAAGAAATTTCTCATACCTAAGAGTTGCTTATTGACAGTGTCAAGGTTGGATACTCTGAGCGATTGAGTAGAAAGATTATTCTCTAATTATTTATTTTTCTCGCGAAGACTAGCAAGTTCAGATTCAAGCTTCTCATTCTTTTCACGAAGAGCAATGTTCTTCCGATGAGAAAAATCCACGTCTCTTATCTAAGTCAGAGGCAACAACAAAGGAAGCTCTTCCAACCTGCGAGCGAATAACATAAGTTAAGACTGGGCAATGGAATAAATACATAAACAAGTTGAAAAAATGAAAACATACCAAGGTACCAAGAGAATTTAAGAGACTGGGAGTCATCGATCTTGAGATTCCTTGAAGAGAATCATTATCTACCAATATGGGAGCATCGCAGACTTTGGAGAGAGCTTGGGATGTCTTGTTAAGAACTTCATATCCATAATCATTAGCGATACCATGAGTAATATTTCCAAAAATCTTAGATAATTGAGCCATTGAAGACTCATAGGAGGAAGAATCTTTCATGAAATGAATGACATTATCATCATCATTGTTGTCCTTATCAAAATCAACAATTAAATTTTCTGGAATGGGTTGAGGAGTTGAAGAAGAAGATTGTTGGGTCTTTCTTCTCTTTAAGGGAGGATTATCATATTCTTCACCGCGAGGAGCGGTAGACTTCCCTTTGGGAGGAGCAGTAGATTTATCCTTTGAAGATTTCACGGATTTCACCTTGGTTCTCGCGGGTTTTATTGGTTCTAATTCTTCAATTTCCTGCAAACACAGATGAAGATAAGAAATAGGGGCAACAATATATTGTTAAAATTCATAAAAAGATATTTCTTACTTCATCTGTGAAGGATTTAAGATCTAAGAAAGTGCTGGGTTTCCTAAAGTTCTAGTAATTGAGTTTCATCCTATCAATCTGGAAAAAATTGAAGTCATTTAGCGAGAATATGAAAACAAAAAGAAGATGATGGATAATAATTATGCAAAAATTGGAGAGAATATACCTCTTTAGTTCTTTCAGGCCAGTAGAAGACCCATGGTTGATACTCTGTAGTACTCGCAAGTAGCACATGAGAGCCAGAGATGTATGGACCCTCTAAAGTTAGAGGAAAAATATACCACTTGTCATCGCTAGAATGGCGAGGGCCTTGATTATTATTTGTATGCCAATCTATATCTATCATAAGAACTTTATCATCAGCAATCTTCTCTTTCTTATGTAAGCGAACACCCCAGCAAGTGCTATCTCTCTTTATAGGAATTATCTTGTAGTTTTCAAAGAAGTTATCCACAGTATAATTTGCAGAGACAATTGGAACATCTTTAAATTAAGGATTCTTCGCAGCTTCAGGGTAGCGAGATCCTTTATCAGCACCGCTAGAAGCATATTCAAGCAGTAATCGAATACAATCTCCACCCAACTGATATACTGCTCGTGAGAACTTCTCATGAGAAATTATTTGATAGAATAATGGAAGTTCCGGGTCGTAGAGAGGAATGGGAAGACCAGCCTCAAGTTGTCCTAGCGATACTATAATTTTCTCGTGAGAACATTGATAATCGGTAAATAGTTTGAGAGAAAGTTTAGATCTAGGGTCCTGATATGGGATTGTGGATAAAGTAAAACCTTTACTTTTGAGTTTTTCTCGCATCTCACCAAAAGCATCCAAATTTTTAACACCAGCAATAACCATTTTTTAAGTATGGGAATGAATAAGAAGATTGAAAAAATAAGAAAGAAATCACAGCGATAACAGACGCGCAATTTACGGAAAAACAGTAAACTTGCAAAGAAGTTATGGAGAGAAAGAAGAAGAAAGTAAAATGGGAAAAGAAAAGAATGAAAGAAGTATTTATAGAAGAAAAGATTTCTCGAAGAAGATGAATGTAATAAATGCAAGGAAAAGACATGAGTGGTCAGATCGCAGCGGTTAGAAAGTACGTGCCAAAAATTTATTAGAAGAGAAAATACGTGAAAACAGCTGGCGAAGGATACAGAAACGTGTCAGAACTGAGAAGTCTGAAAAAATAAGTAGTTATGGCATTCTAAAAGTTCTCATGATCTTCTCTTCTTCGCAGAAAATATATGAGAAGAGGCAAGATGTAGGACCATAATATCGCTACAACATTTCTCCACGAAATTAACAACACTTTACAGCGAGCATCACCGAAAGCTTTTCAACAACACTTTGCGAATGTTACAAAGGATGACGTAATAGCTGACGATTGAAAAAACAAGGGAAAAGCATGTTTGTCTTGCGATGGTTATAAAGCTTGCGATAATAAACATTATAACCATCGCGATAAGATCTCAGAGCAAATCCGAAATAAAAGGAAAACTTAGCTGTCATCCACTATGTAATTTCCTATATAAAGGGTCCTAATAGATTTAGAGAGGGATGATGTATTTTTTTTGAGGATTGAGAAAGTCTTGAGGAGAGAGAAACTTGGAGAGAATAGTTGTAATTTGGATTCCTGTAAACATTTCTGAGATTTAAATAATAAGTGTCGTTTTTAATCTTCAATTATGAGTTGAATATTGTAAAATCTTAGTAAGGGTGTAGTGTAGGATTTCCTGCAACTACATTCGGCTCAAATTGAATGATTTTTTCTCCTTTTCTTCCGTATGACTCCAGAGTACCGAATAACTCAAAAACGAATGTGAAATACATAATTTACAAGAAAAAATAGCAAAGACATCATGAACTCTAGATAGTAAATACGGTGTATTCTACACCTATCAAATTCCCCCACACTTAGACTTTGCTAGTCCTCGAGCAAATCAAACAAAATAATTATAAAACATACATACAACTGCGTCTCGTTGAGGCTATGGTTACTTTTAGCATAAATAACAAGCCTTTAAACCCCTAGGTGTCCCTAATGGACGAGTTTTAGTCTCGTGAAGGTTTACAAGAGATATACCCACAAAACCTACTCCAACGTCAAAGCGTTCCAGCGTCCCAAGCATCCAAAGAGATATGAGGACATAGAGTTTTTGCATGCTAGTAATAAGAAGTTATAAATAATAAAGAACATATTCATTCTTAAATCTTGAGTGAGAAATAACCACACCGTAATGAGAGAATGCATGTTTGAGAGCGATCAATAAGCATTTCGCCTCGACTTCTGCCTCACCAAAAAGGGTTTTATGAAATTGCACTAAAAAAGACAGCTTTTTTTTGTGATCTCACATGTGTGCAGGTAGGAATGAAGAGAGAATTCCTGCAACACATTGAATGGTGGGAAGGACAACTTCCGAAATATTTTAAAAACCCACATCTTTTAATATTTTGAAAAACCATTTTTACGACGATCTCTAAGAAAGGAAATTAACCACTATTATTGAGGATGATAGTACTTACTCATATTCACATCCAATTGCCAATTATGATTACACCACTCTCACGACATCCAATAAAAATGTCTTCCGCTCCTCGTCTTCATCTTCTTGGTCTTCAACTATTGATGATAAACTCTTGAACTTCGTAGATCCTTGACAATTTGTAACCTTTTTCCTTAAAATCCTCATCTCTTGAAACTTCCTTATAGATTTTCCTTCCCCGTGGCTTATTAATAACAAACACAATAATTGATATTTCTCTTGTCTCATATTTTTCATTTTTTTTATTCAAATTTTTGATTTTTTTTAGACAAGAGAAACAAAATTCAAAAACAAAGTGAAAAATAAAACAAACCATGACCGTGGAAAAGTACTTTACCGCTTGATTCTTCACAACTTGTATCGTCTCGAAATCATAAACTTCAATAATTCTCACCTTTTGATTTTCTTCGCTCTTGTCAATAAGTCTTCATACTTGGATATAACATTTCGCTCCTTATATGTAAGTTTCCAACATATATACAAAAATATTCTCATTGTATGTTGCTTTACTTGAATATGAAATTTGCTCTTTTCTTGTTCCGTTGTTGCTTATAAACCTTGAACGTCTTCAAATTTCCTCGTAGATTTTGATGTCGCTCCTTGTTGATGATTGTGATGTTTCTATAGACCCATTTTTGTTGAGAGAGAGAATGGTGCTAACTGCAAATTGAACTACAAGAAGGAGGCTTTCATACATAGACGTCACCCTCATGATTGACAAAAATTAGCACTCAAGAGATCAAAAATAGTGCTGAAATTGGTGTGAAGTTGGGTAGCTCACCATTCTACCCAGAATTAACGTACGACGACACACACTCAAAAGAAATCTCTTTAGTCATATGGAAGAATTTATGGTTGGTGCCTTGGTTGATATGAAAATGGGTAGTCTCCACTAATGATTGATCAACAACTCTAATAATGTATTTCTCCTTGCACCTCATTTGCATCACCAGTATGATTAAATCCATTATTTAACACTCCAATTCATAACAAATCCGAACATAGTTCCCTAACACTTCCAAGTTCAGTTATGTCGGTCATAATTCTCTATGTAAACATACCTAGAAGTATGCTAGTGACTCTAAAATCTCTATAAGTTGGAGGTTTTATGTATTTTTTTTTAAACATATGCTTAGCCACTCCCCCACACTTAAACTTTACATTGTCCTCAATGTAATTGAATCCTCCTAGCAAAGTCAAGGTGGGAAATCCTAATATGATATGGAACAAGAAAAATAAATAAACAAAACACAAAGAAAATAAAAAAAAACAAAAGGATAAGAAATACAAAACCGGTGGGTTGCCTCCCACTTAGAGCTTGTTTTAAATTCGACGGCCCGACTTAGCTTCTTGTAAGATTCATTCCCCATATACTAACAATCGAAAAATTTGGGGATCGACCCATATCACCTGTTTTACAAACACTAGCTTCGCACACATATTAGTAATATAAAACAGCAACGAAGATATTAACCGATAAAAGCTTCCCCCATACTTATTCTTGTCCACACTTGGAAGTGTATAAAGAATATAGAAGTCGGGTACTTCCACGGTTTCTTTTTCCAAAACCTGCATAGTATGAGAATCAAGTATCTCTAATGGTGGATATCGAGAAACAAAGTCATTCAATAATATTCTCGAAGCACATACATTCAAACCAATAAGAGGTAAAGGAGAAGAAACAATATGCAAAGGGTTAGACAAACCTATCACAATCTCTTGTATCACTGAATCCTCTTCATCCTTGAAAACTCGAGTGAATTATTCACCTATTGTATATCATGGTCCTATATCAAACCTTGCAACCATTCTTCGTCCGTTTCTGCCCTAACCAAAGTCTCATCATTAACATCATCATTACAATCCTTTGCAAGCTCAATTGGGTCTTCCACAATATTGGTCATAACGGTTTCATTCTCAACATAATCCTCTTTGTTGTAAGGCACATACTCCACTGCGGATTTAAGTCTCATCATAAGGAACTTTTTTAGAACACTCATTGCATCATCCTCAAGCTCTACCTTTTGAATAGGTTCTTGATCTTTATAAATATCAATGCTTGAGTAAGCTACACTAGTGTCATCATATTCCTTTTCAACTTCACCTTCATTTTCAGACTCACCATAATAAGAATCTTCAACGGTTTCATAACCTTTATCATGACGTCGTTTAAGTTCCATATGAATGGTCCTACTAATTTCATCGACAAGCTCTTCCGAGGCTCCATCATCTTCTAACTTGTATAATTTTTGTGCAAGTTTCCTAACGTTCACATGCTTACCATTGTTAACTATAATAAGTTCTCTTTCCCATAACTCTTCCCTTTTAATGGGTGAATGATCATAACTACGATATGGATTCAGGTAAGAAAAAGTGTTGCAAAAATTGGTTTGTGCGACTTTCTCTCTATTACGGTCAAGTTGGTCTAGCCTTTGTTGCATGTCTTGTAATCCATTCAAAATCTGCATACAACTCGAATGAAGCTAATTAGAAGTATAATTATCCCACCTAGGTGCTTGACTTACATACCCACTACAAGGTTTTTGTTGGTATGTATGAAAATCACCATAAGGTTTTCTAGGATATGCATCATAGCCAATAAATTGGTTTAGATTGCATCCCATAGTTGGTGGAAAATTGTTATAGTGTTGAGGAGGTTGAAAACCGTATTTGCTGTTCCAGTATGCTCCTTCCATGTGACAATAAGTACCTGAAACAAGAGTTCTCAAAACTATGTTAAAAACCATAAAATAAGGAAAAAAAAATAAGAAAAAAAAATGGACGTCTTTGGTGATCACGATGTGCATTGTATCTAGTGCGTGATACAATTGTGGACATATGCTATCGTGATGGAGTTATAGCATGTAAAGAGGTGGACTTGGGGATTCTTGCTAATAATGGCACTTCTTTGAGACCTGCAGACATTCTGGTTCACAATTGGGATAATGGTCGTGATGTTTGTTTGGATGTGACGGTTGTCTCACCATTTGCAGGAGGCCGTACTTCGGAGCTGGGACAAGCTCTCGAGGATGCTGTCATTCGTAAGAACACTAAGTATTTGGAGAAATGCAATTCACAAGGATATGGGTTTGAGGCATTGGCTTTTACTACTCTCGGTGAGCTTGGGTGTGAAACGATTAATTTCATTAAACGTCTTCGCAATTATATGGCCAGTTATGATGCTAATGTGCGTGTTGGGGATTTTATTTTCCATAAACTAAGTGTGATAGTACAAAAGGGGGTTGGAGCCCATCTTGTTGCTAGGCTCCCGACAAGTTTTTTGTCAGATGAGTTTTCTTTTGAATAATGTAACATTTATTTATACTCTTTAATTTAAGAAATAAATTTATGATAAAAAATTAGAAACAAAACTAAAAACAAAAAAATAAGAAACCAAAAACAAGTGACAACCGCCGCCTCCCCGGCAACGACGCCCATATTTGATCAATGTCGTAGCCGTAAAAAATAAATTACACTTTCTTACTACTCAAAATATAAAATATAGCAAGGGAAAGATAGGATCGTTCCCACACAGAGGACTAGGTTGTCAAGATGTTTTGGCTTCCTATAAGTAACACGGGGGATTTTATGATTTTTAATAAAGTAAAAGTAAAATAAAAGCAAACAAAGAAAAGTAAACAAATCAAGCAAGGAAAAATATTGATTAAGGATTCATCTTCATTCACTAACATATTCTTTTCATAATAATTAGAATTGATATTTTAATCTCAACTTTTATCAAAAGCACTAGGATACCTTGATCGCAAGTTTATCCGGAAAATCTCCTCTTGTCATCAACAAACACATTAAAATATACGAATATGAATTCTATCTTAGAGAACAACCCAACGTGTAAAAGCACTAATCAAGTTTAATTCCCTAGATGCATTAAGTTCTATGAAATCATGCCAATCAAAGCAATCGAACGTGGAAAACTAATCCAATATAACAAAGGTTATGGTTCACATATGATCATAAGGATGCGTCACTACAAGCTATATCCATATTCATGATACTTGTAATCAGGAATCTATCACTTTTGCGTATAACAAACCCTAATCTAGCAATAGAGATGAAAAAAAACTCAACCGATTCACGACTCGATCAAACAAGCATTCAAATCATGTAACAATATAAATAATGAATCATAATCGATAATATGGAGACAAAACTAATTTATCATATCAAAAAACATATTATGTGAAATTCAATTATTCCATAACCAATAATAAAATTAATTACTCATGCTCAAGGAGTTCATAACAAGGAGGAAGAGAAAAAACTTCATGTTGTAAGCCCTAGAACAAAGTAGAAGACACAAGATAATAAAAGATAATCCCAAAAGTTGTAGAAATCTTCCTTTTATAGCTCTTCTTGTTCCAAAATTAGGTTTAGTCTTCAAAGGTCCAATAGATAGAAGTCCTCAAGCCCATGTGTAAGAAAACCCGTGTAAAATTATGTCAAAAAATGCTCGCCGGATAACTGGGTTTTCCGTCGGAAATTGGCCGGAATCCGGTACCGGAAATCATCTTCAGGTCATAGGTAAAAGTGTCTCAGGTAGAAGTCGGACTTAGCAGTCAACCGTCAAAATTGGTGGTCAAGTTAACAGTTACTAACGGCGAGTGAGTCAGAAATTGAGTCGCAGTAACTCAGCTGAGTCAAAGGTATGACTAAACTATTTGACAAGGCAATTACAGGCCTGAACTTCTGCTGCGCCATCATTGTGCTTCATGGCCAGCCATGATGGCCATTCAATCTGAACTCAACTCTCTTCTGTAACATAAACTGCAACAACATCACTAACCCCTTGTGCAAAATCCAGTGGCACCTCCAACACTAACTCCTACAACAACATCTCATTTTGAGCTACAATTCTTTCTCATTCTCTTCCCTGCAACAACCAACATCAGTTCTCAGCTTCTTTGATTCCTTGACCTGACCATAGCTCATTCTGTATCTTCTTTCATCTCCATTGTTTATCAGCAGCAACACAATCAGCAATTGCAACCACATCTTCACAACCCATGAAAATCATAACTTCAGCTACAACTTAAATTCATTCTAACCCTTGGAAATCAACATCACAGATCACCAACAGCTTCACTCATGGCTCAATATCCCCAGTGAAGATTTCCTAACATACATCTACACATTCAAGACAATAACAACTCAGCTTCACTTCCTTACTTGGCTGCATCTTCTTAACAACAACATTTCAACCTATTCTCAGACAGCTCAATTGCATAATAACCACACCATCAGTGCCTTCAAATTTACTCTTAACCTTGCAGTTTTATAGCTTCTCTTCCAGCACTTTCTTGTTCTCAACAGCCTCATCCCAACACCACCAGTGTACTAGTATACACTCAAACCTAGTTCATCTGCTTCTCACAAGCCCATTCAAACCGGCACCAACTCCTACAATTGCACAACAACTCAAGCTACAATTCAACCAAACTTAGAATCTCAACCACCTGCAACACAGCTCCATCTGTGGTAGCTTCACTCATTTTGATACTGTAACCATACTCATCACACATAGTCTCCAGCAAAAACCACTGCAAGTTGAGCTGCACAGTACCACCAGTTTTCAACCACGGCACCTAAACCATTATCTGCCAAGACAACAACCAATTTCTTCACTGCATTGAGAACAACCACCATCTCATCTGAATCTTATAAATATTCATCTCCATAACACCCTAGATTGCAATTTCATCATCATTGACTTATCATTATCATCTCAACCCCATCTGTTTTTTTATTTACTAGTAAGAACAAATTACTAGCACCATTTCAGCACCAAATCCAATTTCATTTCTGAATACCACCAGCAATACCCCCTTCCCAGTATCAACAATTCATCTCATATTGCAACAAATCCTTCTCTAAACCCTTGTTCTTCTGAATTCGAAAGCAGCACTAACCCATCTCACAGATTCAATCTCAACCCATTCTGTCTCAATTTGTCTCAGACCCATCTTTAATTTCTGCTCAATTTGACTCAACATCATCGATTTCTTCTTATGAATCTTCTACTTCTCGATCTCAATCTTCCAGCACAACCTCATGCCCATTAACTAATTTTCATAGTAATCCCAAATTCTTCGTCAACAACTATATCTCCTCTGATTCACCTTCACCGATTTCAAATCAAACCCAACCTTTATTCTCACGACTGAGTTGAAACTGCAATTTCACTTCATCGAGCATCACCAATTTCTGTGACTGATTCTCTGAATTCCTCTCAGTTTCATGGCTGCTACGCAGCTTTTCTTTCTTCCCAATTTCAGTAATGAAATGATTGAGAGAAGATAGGGTTGTAGGAATAATTGGGTGGATTTACACACCCAACTATAGAACCACCCATAGTGACATCCCCTTAGCCTCAGCTACCTTGACTGGGCTCCAGATAGTGTTTTCCCATGACATGACCTTTTTGCCCTTTCGGCTCAAATTGAATGATTTCTTCTTCTTTTCTTCCGCATGACTCCAGAGAACCTAATAACTCAAAAAAAATTGTAAAATACATAATTTACAAAAAAAAAAAAAATAGCAAATAAAGTATAAACTCTAGATAGTAAATACAGTGTATTCTACACCTATCAGAATAGAAATAACACAGACACCAGAAATTTTGTTAACGAGGAAACCGCAAATGAAGAAAAACCACGGGACCTAGTCCAGATTGAGAACCACAATGTATTAAGATGCTACATAACTAGCCTACTACAAACTAACTTCGGTCTGGACTGTAGTTAAACCCTAATCAATATCACACTTATTCAAGGTACAGTTGCGATCCTTACGTCTCTGATCCCAGTAGGATACTACGCACTTGATTCCCTTATCTGATCTCATCCACAACCAAGAGTTGCTAAGACCCAAAGTCGAATACTTTAATAAACAAATCTGTGTCACACTGAAAAGTCTACGATAATTGAAAAATCTATCTTCCACGGATAAACCTATGAGTTTTTGTTCCGTCTTTTGATAAATCAAGGTAAACAAGAACTAATCAATAACCCGGACTTATATTCCTTAAGAACAACCTAAAATTATTGATCACTTCAAAATAATCTAAATCGTATGGTAGCGAAACTAGATATTGCGGAATCACAAACGATGAGACGAAGATGTTTGTGATTTATTTTTATCTTGCCCTATAGGAGATATAATATCAAGCCAATTATTCAATTGAACTCATATGATAGAAAATGGTAAGATCAGATCGCTCAACTACAAGAGAAGTAGTTTTGTCTGGCTTCATAATCCCAATGAAGTCTTTAAGTCGTTAACCGATAGGGTCTAGAGAAGAAACCTACGGTTAAAGGAGAATCGACTCTAGCAAAACCAACTAGTATCACACAGGAGGTATGGGGATCAGTTTTTATATTTTCTAGAATTCCCATTATAGTTTTCAAATCAGGGTTTGCAATCTAAGTTACCTTGGTAACAAAGCATTCAATATTCACCGTTAGATGAAAATTTTGATTAGATACAAGCTAATATCTTTCAACCATTAGATCAAAACTTAGCTTGTCACACACAAATAAAATGTATTCATTTAGGTTTGAGTAACCATACCTAAATGTGTACACTTGGTTGGTTCACAAATAGTTAACCAATGGTTACCCATATGAGCACTTTCATATCAACCATAATCATCTTCTTCATAACTAGTTTAAATGACTCAAAAGAACTAGTTGAAGAGTTGTTCATTTGCTTAGGTATTTATACATAGACACAATTGAAACAAACTCGGTTTGATCCCTCAAATCAATTCATGAACAATATAACCATGGTTTGCAAAGATTGCATTCCTTATTGATTTATTGTTTAAGTTCATGAACTACTGATTTGAGATATATAACCAGCTTGAGTATGCGTACGGGTACGTGTATCTTAGCTACCAGATTTGAGTTGGTTTAAGTTTCCAAACTCAGCAAAAATTTTAGGTTCGAAAACTTCCATGGGTACACGTACCTAAGGTGAGTGGTTTAACAATTTTCAAACTTAAAAACTCAGCAGAAATTTCCGGTTCAAAAACTTCCGCCAGTACGCGTACCCAACTTGTCTCCTTCACTAATACCGCATGCACACATATGCACGCACTTAGTTTCCGGCACATGGATTTATACACTAATGTGCGAACACTCTATATAAGCTCATATCATAGATGGTTATCTCAACTCTACATTTTAATAATTGAAACCTTCTTCTATAATGTTATAACAATCGTTATTCACGATTATCGTCATCAAAGCTATTTTCAAGATTGAAACGTCATCATGACTTTCTTCACGGGTAAAGATGAAAAGTGGTTAAAGCAAAAGCTGACCAACACATATTTTGAGAAAAAGATAGGCGAGTAAATTCGGATCGAAATAGAAAATGTGTATGTATGAAAACTATCATCATTATACGAATTTTGTCTCAAGAGTAGGAGATAGAATAGACTTTTGAGTGATAGGTAAGTTCAAGTCTCCACATACCTTTTAGTCGGATGAAGTTCCAATGGTTCCTTGAGTAGTTCTTCGTCTTCGTAAGATAATCGCCATGGAGTCTGGAGCTTCAACTACACTTAACAATCCTAGACCGAGACTTAGTCATAAGTAAACTAGAAATCAAGACATAGTTTTGATCACTAATATTGACAAACATGCTTGAGATAGAAACGCATGCGAGTTCGACCGAGCAATTCGATAACACTAAAAACTATGCCGGCACAACAAACAATAGGATATCCATCATGAACACAAGCTAGGAGCGGATTGAAACTGAAGCTGAAAAGTTTTAATTTATGATTCTGTAGGGACAAAATATCGCAAGATATAAGGTTACAAACATAGTAACAAATACAAGAAAAAAGTGTCGCAAGATAATGCGATAATAGAAGAAACACGGGAGAAGTGTGAAGGATTTGCGAATATAGAATAAATTTACGATCAGATGTTGCGATGATTCGCAGGTTATATACAGTTGTACAAATTTCACTATAAATAGTAGTTCAAATGTTAAATTGGGGAGGTTCTTTAAGTGAGTATCAGAAAAAGTCTTAGGAGAGAGAACATAGAAAGTTGTAACTGTTCTAATTTCCATTAACATATTTCTTTGTAATCAGTTGAGAATATTAATCAAAATTGTCATTCTTCATCAAGAACTTCTTAAAGTTTTACAAATTCTACTGAGGGTGTAGTTGTAGGATTTCCTGCAACTACATAATTGGCGCTAGAAACAGGGATTATAAAGAGATAATTAAAGAATTTTGCGTCAGAGAAATGGCTAGAAGAAGAAATATATCAGAACCATTGACTGCAATAAGAAGAAGTGTAAGACTCGCAGGTGGAGAAGCAAACGTAACAGGAGAACCTAGTAGGGGAAGGAGCAATCGAAGAAATCAAACTCAACAAACAGTAACACAAGAAAGAGAAATAGATCAAGATCGAGTGAGTGTACACACTTGGAGAACTGATACACCAGTAGAAGCATATAGAGAACCGCAAATCAAAGAAAATGGGGGATTGATGGGAGGAACAATTCATGAAAGAGAAATGGAGGCATTAGAAACATTGAGACAAGGAATTCAGGAAGAACGAAGGTTTGAAGCTGAAGAACGTGCAAATCTAACAAGATAGAATCAAGAATTGAGGAGGGAAAATGAGATGTTACAAAGGAGGAGATCTCAAAGTGTTGCGAGATCAAGTGTTAGACCAGAGAGAGAAGAAAAAAATTCGCCAACAATCAATAGTGAAAGTGCTATGCAAGGACAATCACAGAATCTGGTTGAAAGAAATCGAGAGAATCGCTTCATTTTAGTACCAAACAACGAACAAAACGTGGAAAATTTACGAACAGAACCATTTCCAAGGGAAAATAACCAAAATGACGAAGAAAATCGAGAGGAGGAGCAACAACTTGTGGAAGAAATTGAGAGGCAACAAGCAATGCATCAAAACAATTACGAGGATGTAGTAAGAAGACATGAACATGCTCGCAACAATCAAGATCTTGAGTATGGTAGAATTCAGAGGAGAATTGGAACAGAAATAGTAAGGAATGAACCAAATCTTCAAAATAGAATTCAGGCAAATCAGGGAGAAGTAAATCGCAGAAGGAGGAGAAATGAAGAAGAAGAAATTCCTGATATTCACTTGAGAAGGATGAGGAGAATAGAAATGGAAGAACAAGAATTTCAAGATGCTCTGCAACAAAACAATTGTGACAACCTGGAAAGAAGATATTTGCAAAATTGTGCAAATGGAAACATTAATGAAGAGTATGATAGAATGCGAAGGATCGCAAGAGAAGAAATGCAAGAACGTAGAAGAAGAGAGGTTGCGTTGAAGAGACCAATGGATGAGAATTCTGAGGCAAATGAATGGATCTTTCGAGAATTAGTGGAAATGAGAGGAATGATAAACAATAGAGGAGGGGGAGATAGAAGGAAATTAGATGAAGCAATAGAAGAAGATGCGAGGACTCCTTTCTCTAGAGAAGTACAATTGGGAGGGATTCCACCAAAATGCAATCTGCCTACATTAACCAGCATCTTTGACGGGACTTCATGTGCTATACAACACATTAAAGCATATATAAGATGCATGTTACAATGGGAGAATCACGATGCTGTATTATGAAAGTATTTTGCATCAAGCTTAACATGAGAAGCTCTAAAATGGTTTGAAGGACTTCCAAAGAACACTATTACATTATTTAATCATCTACAAGCAACTTTCTTAGGAGCATATATCACGAATCATTCCTCGCGACTTAGTATTGAAGATGTGTTTGGTTTAAAACAAAGAATTGGCGAAAGTTTGAAGCATTTGGTAAGAAGATGGAAAACTATGTGCAGTGATATGGCAGGGCATGTGGACGAGAGGTACCTGATTTTGTCTTTCGTAAATGAGATGTTCGCAAGTGAGCAATTATATGTTCAAATCTTCAGAAGAAAGAATTCCATTATGATGACAGAGTTGCGAGAATTGCAAGAGGAGTACATTACATTAGAGGAAAAAAAAATAATATGGAGTCATATCCAGTGACAAACACCAACACTCAAGATACATGAGAAAACTTACTTCCTAAAATAGTCAATATCGTAGCAGGTACCTCGCAGACATCCTCACAAACATCTTCGCAGATATCAGAAGAGAAGAGAATTGGCAATGATCAACCAAAAATGGTAGCAATGGGTAGCAAGGATCAAGAAGAGTATGATAGAGAAAGGAATTTCTATAACCGAGGAGGAAATAACCAGATCCCAAGATTAGATTAGCAACAGGAAAATTATGGAGGACAAAGGCAGAATTATTTTGGACAAGGGAATCATAGACAAAACTATAACAATGGATAGGGAGGTCAAAGAATGATAAGAGAAGAAATAAAGATGCCACCTTTGAATACAAGTGTAGAAAAGATATGGCAAGCAATCATCTTGATGGAAAATATACCAACACCATGGAATATGGGAAAAGAACCACCAATGGGTCCAAGAAGTCATGAATTTTGCTTGTACCATCACTTTCATGGACATTCTACAAATAATTGCAATAATATCAAAAGGATTATCTTGCGAATGATCGATCAAGGTAAACTGGACCACTTTTTACTCAAGAAAGCACAGTCGCAACAATTACCACAGGCTCCAGTGATAACTCACATGGTGAACAAAATACAAGAAAAGGGAAAGGAAACCTTACACATAGAAGTGGGACCAAAAGCAAGGAATGTTTTCTGCAATTCTATTGTTCACTCGTATAAAACCATAGAAGATTTTCATGATAATGTGTTAAGTATGGTATATGCGAGAGATGGTGAAGGAAGGGAAATAATGAACATCGCAAAAATTTCACGACTTGAAGATTGGCAGAAGCGTGAAATTTCTTTTGAAGCCACATAAATTCCAGAAGGTTGTGAAATACATGATAATCCATTGGTAGTGAGATTAGAAATTTGTCTGAATATGGGAGAAAGCGAAGATGATACAGACGAAGAATCACTTGGTTTTAATAGAATCTTAATTGATACAAGAAGTTCTGTCAATATTCTCTTCTATCCTGCTTTTAAAACCACGGGGGGAAAAGACGCAGATCTAATACCTTCCACCTATAGGATTTATGGCTTTAATGGAACTACTAATAAACCTAAAGGATAAGTAAGCATGCGAATTCCCTTAAGTGGAATGCGAACTGAAATTCTATTTTGCGTTGTTGATGTCGAATCACCATACAATGCTTTGATAGGGAGACCTTGGCTTCATGGGATTCTAGGCGTAGCTTCAAATCTTCATCAATGAATAAAATTTCCTCATCCAAAGGGTATTGGAGTTATCAAGGGTGATTGGGCAGAAGGGAAGAAATGTTATGATACAGAAGTAGAAGTTTGCGAAGGAAAAGTTGTTGAAAAGGAAAGTTGGAGAAAAAGAGCAAAGGATGCGAAAAGAAGCGAAAATTTAATGGCTGAGGACTAAGGCATGAAGGAATAAAGTTACAATGTTAAGTGTACAAGAAATTTACGATGATAGAAAAGGGATATGGTTTGCGAAGAAAAGATAATGAAGAAAAAAGGTAATGAAACAAAAAGGTAATCAGTATATTTGTTCGCAACGTATAACAAAATGTTCGCAACGTATAACAAATGAGGTATTTCGCAACATGAAAAATTTGTGATGAGTTTTTACGAATAAAAACGATTTATTGCGATCAGCTTTCATAAAAGAAAGCCGCAAACTGTGATCAGCTTTCAAAAAAGAAAGAAAGCCTCAGAAATTTTACACAGGCAAACCTTTGACGTACACCCTAGTTCGCGAAGCAACATTTCGCAAGAGGCAAAGTCCTAAAGTACGTCATTTAAGGGGGTACCTATAAGCATGGCTTAGGGGAAACGGAACACCACCACGGAACCTGAGTACATGGACATTACGGGGTACATAACCCAAAAACGGGGTACCTATCCAGGTAAGACACCTTGGATTCTCAACCTAATCTTGCGATGTAACATGATTTAGGTTGGGAGACTAAGGCATACTGTCTTTCCCAAGAAGTGCAGAAAACGATCAAGGCGCCGAGGTACACGGTTGAGTCAAGAGTGCCAGATGGGTTTGAAGCACATCTACCATTCTTGACAAGTCTTGGAAAATGGTGCACTTGGCCCAAAGTTACCCCATAGGGTGCAACCTCGTAACTATAAGCCCGATAGGCAAAAAGGATAAGAGGTTGCGAACAAAATCTAGTTGTTGGCAAAACCGGATGGGAAGATATAACCTTGTATGGTCGATGTACGCTTCCTTGAAGGGGCAACCAAGGGAAGATAAAGGGCATCACACTCCATTAGGGAGATGATACGTGCTATAAGACGCAAATGTCACGAGGCTTTTTGTTCGCAAGAACATAAAGTCTTGTCATATTTGTGCAACAATAGTATTTCAGCGAGTAAAAAAAAATACATATATATACTCGCAGAATTAAATACAAAGAAGTTAAGAAGAGATTAATGGGTTATTACATGAAAGTGTGATAACGTCCTGCAATTTCATCGCAAGACGATAATGTCACAAGGATGTATATTCGCAAGTATATTCAGACTTGTCATATTATCGCAAACACAAAAATATTGTTAAGATAAAGTCAAGGGGTTGAGGCATGCGAGTGCACCAATGTCCTGCGACTTTATCGCAAAAGAGGTGGCAAAGTAAGACCTTTACTTAGGAAGGCATGATAAGACCACAGAAACTAATGAAGTCAATTCTGTCAATATCGTTGGAGATTCTTTATATTCTCAACAAGAATATATATCAAGAATGCCTACCCAAAAAGGCAATTTTATTCGCAATCAAGGATGGATATTTCATACTTATTAAATTTTTCGAGGATTGAATACTTCTCATATTTCTTCAAGGATTAAATACTTCTTGTACTTCTTCAAGGATGTTTCATAATTCTTATACTTCTTCAAGGATGTTCCATAATTATTCAAGGAGGTTTCATACTTCTTATACTTCAAGGGGGATATTTCTTAGTTACTTCACAACAATCTAAAACTTTGCAATTTAAACTGATGCATATATTCTAATACTTATAACAACAATTGATCACCTGAAGAGCAATAATAAGGGGAAAAGGAATACTAAGCTAGGTCTTAAAAATATATTATTTCTCTTCATATGATCAAGTTATACAAGTACGGAAAGCATTCAATTAAAGAAAGATCAATTCATCATCGCAAAATTAAGACATTGGTACTAATTAAGTTGCGAAAAGAAAATTGCTGGTTGATTAAAAGTGCAGGAAAGAAGAAAATATTGTACTCAAACAGACAAGACGAAAAGAACTGAAACAAATATACAGGAAGGAATAAAGCTACTATGTGGGAGATTTATCTTCATAAAAATGATCTTCTCTTTCTTCTTCAGAGATATAATCTTCAGCTTCACTATCATAGATATCCAAATCTGGGGTATCATCAGGGATTTCTTCAGAAAGGAGTGTTTGATACTTAGTGAGAGGAATTTGATTGTCTTCACAAATCCTGTGAGTCATCATATCTCAGAAGCGTTTGATGATTAAGCCATGGTTGTTTTGAGAAATTTGATGTTGAGACTTTAAATCAGAAATCTTCTGATTACGTGCAGCAAGAATAGCTTCCAGTTCTTCAATCCTCTTCGTATAATTTTCTTAAGCGTTTACAAAGAAAAAGGATAAGTAAGAAATAAGAGAATAAAAAGTAAGGGAATAAATTAAGGAATTGATTAGCAAATTGTGGAGTTAAAGTGATCAAGATTTGCGAACTTACCTTCTAATTGCTTCTTATCATTACGAAGAGAAGTGACTTCAATCTCAAGTTGATTATTCTTCTCAAGAAGAGAAGAATTTCCAGTTGCGATATTCGCAGATTGCGAATTATCTTCGCAACGGGATTTTAACTCTGCATTATCAATATTCAAATCCTCTATCTTCTGAAGAAGTTTTGCATTCTCAACTTCTAGCTTGTTACAACGACTTAAAGTTTTCTTCTCAGCAATTGCATGACGTCTTTCCCAATCTGAAGCAGCTGCACATCTAAACCTCCCAACCTGAGCAAATAAAAGGGATTAGAAATCAATGAAGTAGGGGAAAGTAACAAGGAATAGGAGAGAAACTTACCATACTCCCCAAAGAATATAATACAACAGGAGAGATAAATCATGAAATTCCATTAAGGGAATTATTGTTGATTACAGTGGGAACTTTGCAAGCCTTCGCAATATGCCTATGAGCATTCGCAGTAGAAGAGTTTCTTAATCCACGAGAAGAGTTGAGAAAAGCCTCAGACAATCGAGTCATTGCAGACAAAAAAGTTTCCACATTGCTGTAGTCTTCATCTTATTCATCATCATCATTCCTCCTATCAGAGTCAGTATCAGAATTAGAACTAAGATCCTTCTCAAAAAGTCTATCATCTTTATCACTTTGTTCTTCGTCAACATCCTTGCTAGAGGAGATCACATTGGAGTAAGCACTGGGTGGGGTCTCTTCCTCTTCTTCGCAGAAACAATATCCTCAAGTTTCCCTTTTTCTTTGCGAAGAACATCTTCTTTATTACCAGAAATCTTGGTGTTCTTCGCAGAGCGAAGTGTTTTTTGTCTTGAAGTTAGCGCTTTAGAAGAAGTTGAATTCTTATTCTCACTCACAATATCCCTTGGGAAGTCAGGAAGAACCTACAAATTCAAATAAGGATAAGAAACAGAGGCAACAATATATTGTTTAAAACACATATAAGAATGTTTCTTACCTCATTTGAAAACAATTGGAAAGCCTCGCGAGTACTGGATTTCCCAGTTTTAAGGTCACTCTCCTTAAGTTCATTCACCTGACAAATATTGCAAAAGGATTAGTAAAATAAGAAAAATAACAAGAAGATAAGAAGATGGAGATACATACATCTTTATCTCTATTAGGCCAAGAAAAGACCCAAGGTTGATAGTTACGATCATGAAGATTCGCAGGAAGATCTACTACCCGATAATGCTAGAGGATAATTGTACCAATCTTCATCATGAGAATGGCGAGGGGTTCGATTATTTCCAGAAGCATAATCAATATCATGCATAAGAAGATCAGCTTCTGTGACATCAGTTTTACGATGAAGACGAACACCCCAACGTTTATCTTCCCTCTTCGCAGGAATTAATGTGTAATTTTTAAAGAAATCCTTGACTATGTAATTTGCAGCGATAATCTCTACATCTCTAAATACAGGTTTCCTAAGTTCAATTGGATATAAAGATTTTCCAGTAGCAGCACGGGTTGCGAATTCAACCAGAATGCAAATGCAATCCCCAGTCAATTGATAAATGGCTCGTGAGAAATTTGGGTGAGAAATAATCTCATAGAATAAAGGAAGATTGACATAATAAAGAGGAAGAGGAAGACCTGCGAGGATTTGGCCTCATGAGACTAAAACTATCTGATCATCCCAATGGAGATCAGTAAAGAGTTCCATACAGAGATGGGATTTATTGGTATGACCATCAATCTCAGAAAGAATGAGATCTCTATCAGCAAGCTCTGCATTAATTTGTTCCACAGTTTTCTTCTTCGGAGCCATTAGATGAAGGATAGAAAACAAAGAAGAAAAGAAATAAAAAAGACAAGAAATAGTAGTAAAAGAAAGAAGGAAAAGGTTGCAGAAGTAGACGTAATGAGGAAGATGAAAAGATAAAAAATAAAATAAAAGGAGGAATTAAAGATAATATTTATAAAAAAGAGAGTTTGATGAAGATGGAAATTCATCAATGCAATTGGACATGAGCGTTTGAGAAGGACGATTACGAAAACACGTGTCGAAGGTTTAATGAAAGAGAAAATACGTGTTGCGAATATAAGAGGTGATGATAACTATATTAAATTTGCGATAATAATGATTCTCATGACATTTCTTCTTCGCAGAACTGACATGAGAAGAGGCAAGATGTAGGGACAGAATATCGCAAGATATAAGGTTACGAACATAGTAACAAATACAAGAGAAAAGTGTCGCAAGATAATGCGATAATAGAAGAAACACGGGAGAAGTGTGAAGGATTTGCGAATATAGAATAAATTTACGATCAGATGTTGCGATGCTTCGCAGGTTATATACAGTTGTACAGATTTCACTATAAATAGTAGTTCAAATGTTAAATTGGGGAGGTTCTTTAAGTGAGTATCAGAAAAAGTCTTAGGAGAGAGAACATAGAAAGTTGTAACTGTTCTAATTTCCATTAACATATTTCTTTGTAATCAGTTGAGAATATTAATCAAAATTGTCATTCTTCATCAAGAACTTCTTAAAGTTTTACAAATTCTACTGAGGGTTTAGTTGTAGGATTTCCTGCAACTACAGATTCTAACACAAACGAATATTTAAAACAACAACAACACTTTAAATATGATTGGGTATCATGTACCTTCTCAATGAAGCCATTTCTTCTTCTTCTTGCTCAACAACAATTCAATTTAACTTGTTAAGAGCTTGTTAGGATTTGATTTTTATATTGATTTTTAGTTTTAAATTTTAATTTAGATGGAAGGGTATTTTAGTATTTTTGCCCCCAAAAAACACTCCTTAGCGGACCCAATTAATTTTAATATCCCCTAATTAATTTTAATATCCCCCAATTAATTTTAATAAGACGAAACCCGGCCATTATGAAGTAAAACACAATACCCATTAACCAATTATTTTCAAAATGCCTAATCCACCCTTGCTTAATTAACACTAATAATGTGTTTAGGTTAATTAATTTAGTTAATTAGTTGAATTAAAATTCTCAAATTAGGTATTGTTTGGATTGAACTCATGGATTATGTGTTATGATTTTTGAGGTTTTTTTTTTTGAGATTTTGTTTTTAACGGAAATGATACCACACTAGCCAAACACTTCTACAAAGGGGATTGCAAAGCTGCTGAGTGATTTCATACTCAAAATTACAGAAGGAATCAACACTTTTTATTTTGAAATTATGAAAAGTTGGCAAGGTCGACAAAAATATACCCTGCCGACTATAGGATTTTTAACATACAAAGAAAGGTGTTACAAATGCATAATTAGTCGTCAATGTATTAATTTCATAACTTGTCGACTAAACTATAGTCTTCAAGGTATAAGGATGAATACCGTGATGACCCTGTAAATGCTAATTTCAAAGATGAAAATTCATCAGGATATTCAACCTAGGAAGATAACGACTAATATTAGTCGGCAAGGTCGACAATAAAATACCCTGCCGACTAGTCGACAAAAACATACCCTGCCGACTTTTGATAAAATGAGGAATCATAAGGTATTTGAGATTACATACTCGAGTTGAGATTGGGTACAAAATCATACCCAATCTCAAAACCCGTTTTTTTTTTGTTCGTTTTGATTAACTTTTTTTTTTTTTTTTTATTTCATCATGTATGGTTAGAGTTTGAAAGATATTTTGAAAAATGTTTTGATAGGTTTTAGTTTTAAGGTTGAATTCATGAACTAATAGTAAGGGCAATTTGGGCTTTTAACATTTTTTAGAAACCCCTTAGCACACTATCTTGGATGGGTTTAAAATTGACATACCCAAATTAATCTGGGTATACCACAATTTGGCCAGGCCCAATAATAATTGCAAACATTTTGGAGTGTAATTATTTACGTGGTGGTACAATAATACGTAAACGAAAATCAAGCAACCCTCGACAGAATATTACTGTGCATTTAGACAGTGGCCGCTGGTCCAACTTCAGATTGAGAATTATTCGTTATAAATTAATATTAGATTTCTTGTAATATTGAAAAAGAAAGAAGAAGACACAAGATAGAGGGGAAGAAGAAGGGAAAAATTCTATTCATCAATTTGTGTTTACAAAGGTTTGGGACTCTATTTATAGAGTTACATACTTGGTGCCCAAGTAACGGAGTCCCACTAAAGTGGGCATCTACCTAATAAATTTCTGTTTATGACACTCCCCCTAGATGACCACTGTATCTAAGCAATTGTCTCGTTAAAACCTTTTTCAGGAAAATCCAAAAGGGACAAAACCTGATCGAAATCAAAAGAGTACAATTGTGAGAAAACTTATAACAAAGTTGGACATGCTATGTTTCCTCCCTTGACAAGGAAAACCCAGTGGGACAAAACCTTGACGAAGGAAAAAGAGTACAACGTGATAGTCCAGTAAAATACCTTTTACTATGATGATCCCCCTGATAAGTACTTCGGTTAAATCTTGGATGGAAAATCTTCGAGTCAACACTTCCTAATTTCGATAAAAGAATTTTTTGAATGCTGGAGATATCAATGCTTTCGTGAGAAACCTGCCAGTTGATGAAGTATTCTTTTGTGTTAGTCTTCTAATATGGTGTTCTTGAGTCTTCATGCTTCTTTAAATACATTGATGACTTGTGTATTGGATTGCTAGCTTCTCGAAGAAAAGTTGCAGAAGTAGTTGATATAATTTATTCAACAGAGCTCCAAGATATGAGTACCTTATCATACGTGAACAAAAATCATATTTTTGAGAAGGAAATCCAAATTCTTAGGAGATGATTAAGTTGATTTGGTTTAATCAAATGTGGGAATCCACTAAACAACAAATATTGATACAACTCCCCCTTGGATGACCATCATGTTGAATTAAATTGCCTCGCTAAAACCTTGCCAACAAAACCCAATGGAAAAAAACTGGACGAAAGAAAAAGAGCACAAATATCAACATTTTCAAAGAAAATTAAACGTTAACAACATATTTCCTCGTTAAAACCTTGTTAGGAAAACCACATGAGACAAAACCTGGAATGAAGGAAAAAGAGTACAACTTTTGACGTTTTTATAGATGCTAACCCAACTATATGAGTTTTTCAAAAAAATAAGCATCAAAATAATAACTCTAGTCTATCTTAAAGACGAGTTTATGTTAGAATAATTCTAACTGCAGATTTAAGAAAGAAAAGGGGAAAAAAATAGAATTTATGCTGCTAAAGCGTGGATTTTGCGTTTTTAAGTACTTCTCAAGAGACCTACAAAGTTGATATTATCAACTAATTAATCCGGATTTTTGGTCTTGTACCAAATTTCTAAAAACACATTAAGGATTGTTAAACCTGACATAATCGAGTCAAGTGGCTGTCTGAATATAATTTGAATCCTACAAGGATTACAAATTTGAATATGTTCCCAATCACATTTCTTGTGTAAATGAAATATGAGTCCTTCAAGGACTACCACGCCAAAAGCATTATACATAGAGAAAAAAAAATTATTGAATCAATCCTAGGGTTTGAGAAAAAATAAAACCCTTAAATCATCCTAAAAAGGAACATATTTCTCGTATAATGCATGAAAACTACGCCAACCTGTAAGTAAGGGTTTGGTAATTTTAAGGTGTAAGTCTTGGATCCAAAACTGCGTTAATTGAGAAATTAGTCCAACCTAATTTTGTATGTGTGTCAACCAATCACATTGTCGACATTCCTCTGCAGAGGGGTTAACAACCACCATCTTTATTATTTTAGTAGGTACTGTAATATTCGACAACAAAATTAGCTTACCACGATCCTACACAATTCTCAAGTGTATGCATATCATGAAGAATTCACAAAATTACTGGTACCAGCGCCCTCAGGCATTATAATCACCCCATCTTCCAGCGAGGAGATATGAACTATGAGAATGTTGATCTTGTTTTGATGGACTCTATTGAAGTACTATATGTAGCTTATTCTAAAATGCTACTTTTTGCAATATGTGATTGGATTTGCCTTTCAAGAGGCAAAAACTTATATAAAAGAAAAATGAGATATTTCACACCTATTGATAGTGACATCCTTTTTTTTCGATTTGATCTTGTAGGGAGAGAAATGGATATAATAGATATGAACTATGAAATGGATATAATAGATATCTCATGTAAGAAAACTTCAAGTTTCGTAAAGTATTATCCGATTAATTCGAGACATATACTCATTATAAAATATATCTTTCGACATTAAAAAAAAAGTAGTCATCACAGAAATACATATTTACAACCAACTATGAATTGCTTTAGGAATAAAAATAAACTAAAATTATATGTCAAAATCGAAAGCATTGAAAATATGCAAATAATCTCGATAACTTTGTGACCTCAAGGGCCAACAAAATATTAATTTAGAACGAATTATGGATACTTTTTGTGAAAATAAATTAAACTAAGATCAATTTAGTCACTACAAGGACTAATAATAATGGCTAACAAGCCGGATACGCACCATTCATCTTTTATGTCCAACCGTATATCAACATCAAGTAGAACGGTCTTTATTTAAGAGATTAGTAGTAGGAATAAGAAAAATTGCACAACATCCCTTTGGAATTCAGCAATTGGCTTATACCACCATAATAACAATATCAAATCCTTGGCTTATAGATAAACTCAAATCCAATTAGTGTAAATGATTCTTTTGTGAAAAATAAAAAAATCATCTACTTTTTGGTTGATAAAGATTTCTTTGAAGAAATAGAAATCAATAACCAAAGATTGACTAAAAGTTCTTAGAATGCCAATTTTTACATCTCGTTGTAGAAAATTGATGAGAAAAACCAGTATCAATTGGTTTGTACAATTAACGAAATTGTATCGACAAATTAAGGATGTTGTCGTTTTCATGACTGTATTTGGAAAATCCATGGTATCTTGTAAATAAATAGAAACCAAAAATAAAAATCGCATGATCTAAATCCAACGGATAAAGATACCAAATTTAATTGGCCGTAGATTTTTCAACCATGCATGTGATTCATTATTGTAAAGGTAGTCAAATTACGACAACACCAACGTTTGGTGATTACAGGTTTCATTAAAGGAATAAAAACTGTAACCATCTTTCGATGGATTTGTTTTTTCTTTCTCCATAAAAAAATTGAAGAAGAGAAAAAATACTTGTTTTTGGTGATTATAGTTTCATTATAGAAATAAAAACTGTAAACCATCTTTCGATGGATTTTTTTTCTTTTTTTCTCTACGATAAAATTTGAGAAGAAAACTTATACCAAAAACTTAATCAGCCATATCCAAGTAATAGACAATATCTTATATAAGATTAATTTACGGGTTTTAATGGTGCCCGAAAAAGATCCGTAGGATGACTTTAATCATATTCTCGTTATTGCGAGGATATATATAAACTCCAGGGAGAGAATCATACACGATTGATGATACGTGATACGGCAAAAATAGAACCTCCTTTAGGCCTATTCCTATGGGTATGCCAAATTCATGTATTTGGCATATATGCACCCACTATAGGTATGCCAAACTGCCAAACTCATATGCCAATATGTTATTTCTGGCATATTGGCATACGCGACAGAGTCTTTAGCGAGCGATAGAGTCTCTGTCGCTTTGCTGAGCGATAAAGTCTTTATCGCTGGCGATAAAGTCTTTATCTCCAGCGATATTGTCTTTATCGCCGAGTAATTATATATATATATATATAAATTCTCCTTCTCTCCTACTTTTTCATTATTCTAATACACTTTTATATTTAATGGGTCCCACTAAATATATTATATCACTAAAACTTTTATAAATACCCACCACACAAATACAAATATATTTTTTATTTATTAGGATCCTACCCAACACAATTAAATATATGTTTTTAACCAAATTTGGCATGTCTACCATAGTGGCGCAAATGGTTTGTGCCACCTGGCATGCCAAACACCATTTTTTTTTGCCATACCCATAGGAATAGGCCTTAATATTGACAATGTAGGGTATATATGGCTGTCCTTTTTATACTAAAAACAGATAGATGCCTTAGAGCAACCACAGTCATGGACCAAAACTAAAATTTTGGTCCAAAAACCAGGCGCTACGGGGGTGGAGTAAAGACCAGAGACCATACCAAAACTAAAAACCAGAGTAAATTTGGTCTTTAGTCGGGCGTAATTTACGCCTACGCCCGAACAGGCGTAACCTCAAACTCCGCCTGACCTAAAAAATAATAATAATAAAAAATGGGGCGTAACTCAAAGTTACGCCCCATTAAAAAATAAAATAAAATAAATAGGCGTAACCACAAAGTTACGCCTGATGACAATGGGGCGTAACCTGCTCTTGCGCCCCATTCAGGCGTAACTTCCTCTTACGCCTGACCAAATTTTGGTCTCCCCCCACTGCGTTGTAACACGGACTAAACCCAAATTTTCAAAATTTTTTGCTCTTTGATCTTTGGTTTATGGTCGCACCACTGCAGTTGCTCTTAGCTATTCAAACAAGGACAAAATTTAATTACCCAATAGATGCCTTAACTATTCAAACCAATACAAAATTTAACTAACCAAAAGAATAAAGCAAAATAAAATAATATATATGGATGAACCGAATGATACTGTTCATCATGCGGTTATCTCTTTTAGGCTGATATCCCACATGCGCCATTAAGTGACTGTTATCACCTTAGTTCATGTGAACCAGTAAGGGCACTCCAACACCTTTGTAAGGACTGCACTGCAGCCGTTCCCGTGATAAACTTTAAATTGTGCCCCGAAGGGGTCCCATGGCTCCCCGTTGCTCTTTCGAACAAGAACAACTTTTCTGCGATCTTGGAACTTGCACCTTATAATAAATATTTGTACGATGAGTTCTCAATGCCTTTGAAAAGTTGATATCCATCATTGGGAGGATATCCCGTTGGAATCTCTTTATGCCTCCCGTTGTTCAATTCAAACCATCCCAAGATCATGGACACCACACCATGGGCGGAAGCAAAGGGGCTAACCCGGTTGTAGCTCCTCCTTTTCTGATAAAACTATCACATGTATATAATTTTACCTTTTAGTCTTGATTGTTTTTTTATTTAGTCCACCTGCCAAACTAATTTAGTCCACCACCTCAATCATTTTAGTCCACCAAATCTGTCAAGAGACCAAGCGCCCAGCTATCCATGCCTAGCGTTCTAGCCCAACTACGTGTTTAACAAAACTATTCTCCCATATTCCACTTTTTTAAGTATATAGTAGGTGCTTGTTAGTGTTGGAACACTGAACAGAGAAAACAAGATGAGTCTGTGGGTGAATTTTAGTTTTGTATGGAATTGAATGCTATTATGAACGATCATTAGCTATTAGGTAAGGATTTTCCCTCTCAAGAGAAGTATAATTACAGTATTTGGTAATCAAATTTAGTATTTTATACCGTTAATCGACTATTTGATGCCTAAGAGCAACCACAATCACTACCATATTTGGGGACTATACCCAAATATGGTCTGAAAATCAACCGTAATGGAACGGACTAAAGCTATATATGGTCTAGATTTCTAGGGTTTGAGACCAAATGTGGTCGTCAACCCAGACCAAATCACCTCATAGTGGGATGTATGTATTGAGAGCGTATGAATCCAGGCGAAAATATAGCGAGCGCTTCAAACTGGGCGTTTGTATAATTAACGTATGAGCTGGGGCGGAGATAAAAGTAGCGTATGAATCAGGCGCCCCCGCCGGACCAAACGCATTTATAAACCGCGCCCCAAACCAAGCGCTCATTATAAGTGCGCTTGAAATGAAATTTGTTATTCCACTTTCCCAAACGCTCATAATACAGGCGCTTGAACTTGGTTATTCCACTTTCCCAAATGAAATTTGTTATTCTCACACTAGGCGTTCACTATAACCACGCCCCACACCATGCGTCCATAATACGTACATCCCACACCGCGCGAGCACTACAACCACGCCTAAGTTTGAGGCGTTTATTATACTTGCGCTCAATATCAGACGCATGTAATACATCCGTCGGACTAAATTTTAGTCTGGTACCACTGCGGTTCACCTCCAAAAAAGCCAAAAAAAATTGGCATTTGGTCTGGAATTTGATCTTTAGTCCCGCTCATGACTGTGGTTGCTCTAAAACGGGAAAGATTTTGTTCCCAAGGTGCTAAATCGGCTAAAATTTTTTTGCGACCTACGGCCGCAACAGACTCATTGCTCGGCAATTTTTTTTTTAGCTCCCCCCTTTCCAACTTCCTGGCTCCGCCACTGCACCACACCATCATTCTAAAGAATAATCCAACAGCCCTCCCATCCCAATAATTTAAGAATATATGCTTTGCTAATCAGCGTAATTGAGAAAATACTTTGCAGCGTCCATGATGGTGCGACCAAAACCAAAGAGTAAAAACCAAAATGTTTGGTATGTTTTGGTTTATAGTCAATGTTAAACGCAACCTTGACGAGTAAATTATACTCAAACGCACATATAATGTTCACCTAAAATGAAACCATGGTATAATCTACGCCTCACTCACAGGAGAAGATTATAGGTATACCTGATCCAGATGCACATTATAACTTCGTTTGACAATAGGCGAGCTTTAAAAGTTGGTTTGTTTGACATGCGAGCTTTAAAAGTTGGTTTGATTGACAAACCATGTTTATAAGTTGGTTTGATTGACAAACCATTATTACAAGTTGGTTTCTCACCAAACCAACTTTATACTTGCGCCTCATGAAACCAACTTTATACTTGCGCCCCATTCGAACCAACTTTATATCTACGTCCCACTCCAAACCAACTCTTAATATGTGCCTGTACTGAAACGCATTTTTAACCTTCGCTCGACCAAATATACTCCAGATTTTGGTTTTGGTCGAGTTTTTTAGTTTTAGTCAGTCCCGCTGTAATTGATTTCTCGACCAAAATTATAGTTTTGGTCGTACATTGTGGATGCTCTAAACCCCAAAATAAATCTAAAATGAGATGCAAAGAATAATAACATTCTTTAGAAAAACCTTTTTTTTTCATCTGATCACCTATGGCTACATTTATATATATATATATATATATAGCCTATCACATTTGCATTCCGGCAACAAGTTTAAATCTTTATCCTATACATTCTTTCCTTTTTGATCGAAAAATAAACAATATATTGATTTTAAATAATACAATTCCAGCTCATCACGCTTGCATCTTCAGCAACAATTTTTTTTTGACAGGGAAAAGTTATAATTTTATTGATAAAAAAGAAAAAAGGGAAAATAAAACAGAGTAAAGCACATGAAAGTGCAGCAAGGAAAAGAAACAAAGGCAGACAGCCTAACACAACAAGCCCCCGAAGGGTACATGCCAAACGCAAGAAGTCAAGGAAACAGAAGATTATTTCTTCCTCTCCCCAGCTCTTCATTTTGAGAGTTTGTATCACCATTCCACTTAATTCTGTTCAGTTCTTTCTCCGATCTTAATTTCTTTTGCTTTGCAGCTATCTCTCTAAAGATATTCTTAGCACTGTTATCACTTGCTCCCTCTATTGCCTCTACTAGCGACCTCTCCTGAAGAAGTTTACGAACATTTTGCTCTGTGGTCCAAGCTTTTCACTTAGCAATATCTTCAAGAGCTTTCGTCTTAGCACCATCTATGTTCTCATTCTCTGACTCAACTTCCCACTCTTCATTAGAACTATCTTCAATATCTTCTCTGCTATCATCTTCCAAGTTCTCTGGCAGTCTCTCAACAAGTTTAAATCTGTATCCTGTAAACTATGGTTCTCTCTACTGTTCAACCTACTGAACTAAGATCTTCTAGTACTGCTGATTCGGTTTTCGCTTCACCATATGTTCAAGATGCACTACCAAGGTATGTATAGCCAATTGTACATGGTATTACTATGATGAGTCTTTTTGTGGGTGATGATTAATAAGAAGGCAGTATTCAAGCTTTCAGATATAATATGGGGGAGAGCTCAATTCCGAAAGAGGCAGCTTATCAAATAATACACGATGAGCTTCTGTTAGATGGTAACCCAAGGCTAAATTTAGCTTCATTTATTACAACATGGATGGAACCCGAATGCGATCAACTCATTATGGAAAGCATGAACAAAAACTGTGTCGAAATGGATGAATACCCAATTACCGCTGAATTGCAGGTTAAGTTCCTTCAGTGGCAACTAGCGCTGCAAACACGACATGAAATCAAGTTGGTGTTATTGAACAATTTACTTTGATAATTAACATTGGAAATATTCCTTGAATTTTCAGAACCGGTGTGTAAATATGATAGCTCACCTATTCAACGCTCCTGTCGATCAAGCTGAAGCAGCAGTTGGGGTGGGAACCGTGGGTTCTTCAGAGGCTGTAATGTTGGCTGGCTTAGCATTCAAGAAAAAATGGCAGAACAAGAGAAAAGCGGAGGGAAAATCATGTGACAAACCAAATATTGTTACTGGTTCCAACATTCAGGTATTTGTTCTGGTTTTTCTAGTTGGGTCTAAGAGACGCAGCGCGTCGTCTTAAATTATTAAAAAGTGCCTCCAGAAACTGTAAAAAGTATATAATATATTTAATTATATTTCAGGTCTGTTGGGAAAAATTTGCAAGATATTTCGAGGTGGATCTGAAAGAAGTTAAAGTGGTAGAAGGGTATTATGTGATGGATCCAACAAAAGCAGTGGAAATGGTGGATGAGAACACAATATGTGTTGCTGCAATTCTAGGATCCACCTATAACGGCGAATTCGAAGATGTTAAGCTTTTGAATGATCTTCTTGAACAAAAAAACAAGACAACTGGGTAAAACTAATATAAACTTCATCACATAATATTACCATCTTCCGTGAACATAAGATCGTGGTTTATCTATACTGATTTCATTTTGGTCTGTCTATATGGTATTCATAGGTGGCATACGCCAATTCATGTGGATGCAGCAAGTGGTGGATTTGTAGCACCATTTCTATACCCAGAGTTGGTACGGGATTTTAGATTACCATTAGTGAAGAGTATTAATGTGAGCGGTCACAAGTATGGTCTTGTCTATGCTGGTGTGGGTTGGGTCATTTGGAGGAGCAAAGAAGATTTACCTGAAGAACTCATCTTCCATATAAACTACTTGGGTGCTGACCAACCCACCTTCACTTTAAACTTCTCCAAAGGTTTGAACTTTGATTACATCCTGTCAAGTTTTGATATTTTTTCGTGTCTTCCGCTGATCAAACTCTATATAACTCGAGCACTTGATTACAGGATCTAGTCAGATCATTGCACAATATTATCAATTCCTGCGAATGGGCTTCGAGGTAATAATGTTGTTTTAGTGTGAACACGCAAATCACGTAGGCATCAACGTGTCCACAACCAATCTTCGCATGTACAGAGTGCATGCATTAAAGTACGAATATATTGTGAGATGCTGGGATAGATGTTGATTCATTGATTCTGAACCCCACGGGTTTTTCATGATCTCCTCAACATCCATAACGACAGATCTAAGAGATGCATACAAATATTAGGGTAGATCAATACGAAATGTAAATAAGACAAAGATTTATGTGGTTCGGCTCTAAGGCCTACATCCACGAGTGTCCGAGGGTGATTCACTATGATGGTAAAAGATTACAAGATTAGTCGAAAGACTTTGGGTGATCATGGAACCCGAAGGTTAACGCTCATACTTACTCTTCCCTTCTTTCTCTCTAATTGTTCCCCCTCTCTCCAATTGTTCGACCCCCTCCATGTAACAGGAAGGGTCATATATATAGCTCTTCTACGTGGGTCCCTTAGAAAGGAGCTGTTATAATTTTATCTTCTTGTGCTTTGTGCATAGTCCGCGGACCTCTTGGTCATCCCGCAGCTTCTATGCTTCCTAAGATCATCACGCTGACCAATCTCTGTCTCTCTCTCTTCCTAAGACTGGGAAAGAGCTGTTGTATCCTTATCTTCTTGTGTTTTGTGCATAGTCCGCGGACCTCTCTGTCATCCCGCGGCTTCTATTATTCCTATGCTCATCACGCTGGCCTGCCTTTGTTCTTGTCGTCAGTCCAACCGACACATGCCCTTCGCGCTAGGGCGGTGTCGGTCCTTCCTGTCGCGTCGTGTCGGTGGGGCTTCACCTAGCCGTTGATCACATCTTGCCTCGTGAGGGGGTAAAGTGTAATAGGGAAGTTCTTTGGTGCTACGCGGGTATACCTTCCTTTGATGCTCCTTCATCTTCGATCGCTTATCTTGACAGATGGCGCACTATCTAGACCCACGGATGATCCTGTGTGTCACCCACCTTTGTGACGTGGCTTCCACGTGGGGATGCTAGTACACGTGGTGAGGGAGGTAAATAAGTGTATCTACAATTTTCCCCTCTTCGTGTGACTAGGCGCCAGCTATAGTTGGAAGAAGAACCGTGTGATATGTTTTTATCTCCCTCCTCATAACTTCTCCTAAAAAGGAGTTATTTGAATTTATTGTGCACGTTTCCCCTGCATGTCATGACTGCCCCTTGGGTAGTGGGCGGTTTCTTCAGGCGACATAAAAGAGGAGAGAATGATGGAATGTGAATTAAACTCACATTCTCTGTTTAATTCTCTCGCCCATTTTTCTTCTTTACCCTCTTAACTTCTTCGCTACCATTACCATGCTTCGCTCTCTTTGTTGCCGTTGTTCTTTGTTGTTGCCGTCATTGTTTACATTTGCTTCATTTCTTTCTTTGTTGTTCTTGCTACCGTCATTTCTTTTCGTACAACTATTGAGGTTCGGGTAGGGTTTTGTCTCGTTTGTTCGCCATTTTTGTTCTGTGGAGTTTTTGATTTTCTCTGGTGATGAATCGTGATGGGTTTTAATCCCATGCATGTCATGGAATCGAAGATTTCCCCTGCTGAACCGGGTGTTTTTCTACCGGCTACGTTTTGATCCTTTTTGAGTGGGGTAATGAATTGAGAATTTAATCGGTGGCCAGTGAAACTTAGGGTTTTCTTCGTGTTCTTCACTATTCTTGAGATTTCCTCATTTTTGATCTTCCTTGACCGACTAGTCCTCCTGTTTGTGTTTGTGTTCGCAGATATGTCGGATTATCCGCGGTACCTTATCAAACTCCTCCGCCGAGTCCTCATAGATCTCCTCGAGGAGATTCTCACATCGTGGAAGGGGCTTCTCCTTCCTCTCGCTCAGGGTAACCCTCGGGATAGGCGTCTATCCTCGCCTTCTAGCCGAGGCCTCGCGTTCCAAAGAGGTGATCCGCCCGGGGTCGAAATACGCCTAGAGCCGTCCTAGAGATGAGTCTTCTAAGAGGCGGCAGACTCACAAGCACCGAACTCTTAAATGTGCGACCTCTTCGTACCATGCCTCCTTTGCGGGCTAATCTTCCTCCGTCTTCATCTGTGCCTAGCTCGAGGCAGAACAACTAAGAACCAGCCCGCGAAGAGGAAGGCCTCGAGAGATGGAGTCTTTGGGAGACGTGGTTCCTCCTAAGAAGAAGGTAGCAGTTCTCGGAAGATGTTGCGGGGGATGCTTATGAAGATGACTCTGCTTGTCACATTTCGTCCCCTACCCATGGGTAATAAGAAGTTCACTTTCGAGGCACATAGATCTTGAAGCCTTCAAAGTGAAGCACGGTCTTGACACTTCCAAGTGAGTTTCTATGCCCCCGATAAAGACATAACTTACGAGATGGTTGTTAATTATAAGTACGATGCTTTTCATCTGTTGACGACCAGTGGGCGCTTTTGAGGCTGGTCTGATGTTGCCTTTATATAAAGATGGTGATGATTTCTATTACCGGGTCTTATCTAGCCGCGGTACTGCTAAGAAGAGCCATAACCGTGGGGTGCAGCAATTGACGGGAAATGACCTTCGTCATCTCTGAGAGTGCTATCTTCGTAGCAAGGGGAAAACGATGATGACCTGCTATGCTCCCAACTTAGAAGAGGATAAAGGGTGGTATACTCCTGAAAACTTTAACAAATCCTTTGGAGATTATGTTAACAGGAAGACGCGCAAGCCGTGGTCTGTGAATCTGAATATTTCTCCCGTTAAGGGGAAATTCGCCTCTTGAGCGAAGTAAGTGACTCCAAGATGGCAAGGATTCCTGGTGCCGAAGGTCTTCCTATTCCTGCTGATGAGAGGATCAAGCGTGATCATGATTACGAATGGTCTTCCACCGTTATTGAGGTTGTTGGTCCGTGGACATATGGATGGGTTCCTGGGCCACATGGTTGGCAACCTAGTGTTGACATCTCCTACCGCGAAACCTCTCCTTCTCGTTACGCCCATTATTTCCCTTGGCAGATGAGTTTCGAAGGTATGGATTATGATTACTACCGTGATGTTGATGACGTGGACGAGGAGGGTAACTCCGACGCAAACCCTCTTCCGCAGAATGCTAGTGTTGCTAAGGTATGTTTGTATTCTTCGTATATATGCCCCTTCCTTTTCTTAAGTAATATGGATTATGCCAAGGAAAGGATATACTCAAGGTTATTTATTATTATGTCCCGCAGGTGGTTAGAAAGAAAAAGATCAACCCCAAGCAATCGTCAAATTCTCCTACTTTGGAGACTCTACGCAGATTCGAAGATGTGAGCAGTCCAGTGAACGCTGGAGAGGATGTGTCCGACGAAGAGGAGCGGATTGAGTCTTCTCCACCTTTGCAAGAAGGAGATATTGCTGGTGGGGGTGATGGTGGCGTTGGTGATCAAGCCACAGGTGGTGATGGTGGTATTGTTAATGAGGTCGCTGGTGGCGGAGTTGGAGGTGGCGATGGTGGTATTGTTAATGAGGCCGCTAGTGGCGGAGTTGGAGGTGGCGATGGTAATCAAGTCCTCGGTGGTGATGGTGATCGGACCAGGTGATGGAGCAAAATCTCTGGGCCGTGGTCATGGAGGTCGGTCAACAACAGACAGTCACGGACAAGGGCAAGGGAGTTGCTTTTGTGGCCAGCAGTGGTCAGGACATGGGTGCTTGTGGTGAGTTTTCTTTTGGTAATACTCTGTCCGGGGATCAGTCTTTTGATATGGCCGCGGCTATGGGACTCGTCTTGGATTTTAGTCTTCTGGTGCAGTCTTTTCAACGTATTTCTTGAGATCCCCCGCGTCTATCAGCTTTTGTATCACTATCTTGAGGTTTTTGCACTTCTCTGTTGGGTGCCCATTGAAGCAGTGGAAATCACAGTATTCTCTGGAATTCTCTGAGGCTGGTGGTTGTTTCCCCTTAGTCCAAGGCCATTCTAAATTTTCGCGATCCTTGATCTCCTTTAAGATGCGTGAGTAGCGGTATTGAGTTTCGTGTAGATTTGATCTTGAACCTTCTACCGGACCTCTTGTAGTCGTCTTTCGAATCTCTTTGGTAACTTTTAGATCCGCTTGCTTGTTCCGCGGAATTGGTCCATGGAGGTCGTTGAACCTGCGCTCTTGGGTTCTCCCGCTGAATTTCTTCCAACCTTGCATGTTTTTCGATGATTATCCTCAAATCTCCCTCTGTGGCGGGGATGATGCCGTGGATTTCGACAAACAATGGGCTCATCCTGTCCAGTCCCCATTTGTAACAATTAATACTTACTACGGGATCTACATGTCCTATGGCTTGACATATCTTGTGCCACCTATCCGTGTATTCCCGAATGGATTCCCTGTACTTGATTGCAAGCGAGAAGAGTTTGTCCATTCCTGTATTGACGACCTTGTTATACATGTAGGTGGCCAAGAACTTTTCGGTGAGCCGATCCTACGAATCGATGGATCCTGGCTTGAGGTTATCGAACCAGGATAACGCGGATCCCTTCAGGCTGGAAGGGAAATATCTGCATAGTATAGCTTCATCATAGTCCCACCTGGCCATTACCCTGTTGTAATATCGTAGATGGGCCGCGGGATCCGCGGACCCATCGTAATATTCGAAGGATGGGACTGGACATTTCTGTGGAATAGTAGCCGTAGCTAATCGGTGCGCTAGGGGTGTAGTATCTTGGCTTCTTTCATAACCTGCTCTAGCCTTCCGCCTCCTTTCCTGGTCTTGATTTGGTTGATTTCTGCTAGCATTTACGCACGAAGACTCTCCATCGCCAAATAGTGCTCGTCTTGCATGGATGATCGTGCCTTCTTCGTAGGGTCGTAGAAACGTGTCCTCATCTTCGTCGTAGTAGTCCAAGTCTCCGGGTAATAGTCCGGGTCAGACCTCATGTTGCTACGCGCACCTCTTCGGGGTATTCTTCTTTGGTTACTTCCGTGCAGGGTGTTTTCGAGGATCGCTCTTCGGTCTGCATTCTGCATCGTAGAGTTAGCCTCGTCTTGTTGATTCCCTAGCTCCGCGTTTTTGGAGGATCTTTTCTCTCAATTGCTGATTTTCTTGGGCTAGCAAGGTCACGCGTCTGCGTATGTCTTTTGACTCCTTTTCTCTTCTAGCTCGCCCATATATGCGCAGATCGGTTTGATTCTTGACTTAGCGTTCCTGCTTGAAGTTGGGCTTGTCCGTCGGGGACTGCGGTATTAACTTCTTCCACCAGATGCACAATGGGTTCTACCACCCCGTGGTATCCTGCTCGTAGTTGTGTATTTCGTCCATTAACCGGCGACATCCCGTACGGAGGGTCTTGGATCACCGAGCCTACAGCTGCATGTTGGGGCTCATTAGGTCTGGCCGTAGCCATCGCTTTGGAGACAGCCACTTGAGAAGCTACCACTGTAGATGACGTAGACTTTGCCGCCGCAGCCTTTTGTGCTTCCATTGCAATGATGCCCGCTTCTGAGAGTAATGCTTCTTCCGATCCGTTCTGCGTTTTGCCCCCGGCTATGAGTCTTTCGCCCGTCTGTTTGCTCCTTGATATTATTGGCATAGTCCTAGGCGTCTCTTTTGATGGTACCTTCGATTTTCCTACGTCATTGCTCTTTTCCATTGCAATACTCTGCAGATATGGCACGGAGATAAAACGAGGCAAGATTCACGGGTTTGCTATTAGTTCACGGTACCCACAAGTTGGATTCCGAGCGGCAAAGAATGCATTCAAACTACTGATCATGCGGGTAATATAAAAAAACGTGGGTAGATGTCTGAACTCAATTGAAATAATGGGGTCCTAGGGTCGTTATGAGACTCTTTGGTAGAAAATAAGTATAAAAAATAGTTAAAACATAAGTCCGTCGGTCCAGAGGTTATAAAACGCCCAGACCTGTTGGTAGAAAATACATTGGTCATAAATATATGCAAAAAGTAGCCCAAAACACAGATCTGCTGGTTAAAAGTCGTAAGAGGCCCAGATCTGCGAGTAGAAAATACAAAGAACATAGATATGATGCGAAAAAAGAGTTTAAAGCGCAAATCTGTCAAAAAAATCACAGAGAGATAAATCTTTTGATAGGGACAAAAGTCCCTGTTTCTAGCGCCAAATTGTGAACACGCAAATCACGTAGGAATCAACGTGTCCACAACCAATCTTCGCATGTACAGAGTGCATGCATTAAAGTACGAATATATTGTGAGATGCTGAGATAGATGTTGATTCATTGATTCTAAACCCCACGGGTTTTTCATGATCTCCTCAACATCCATAACGACATATCTAAGAGATGCATACAAATATTAGGGTAGATCAATACGAAATGTAAATAAGACAAAGATTTATGTGGTTCGGCTCTAAGGCCTACATCCACAGGTTTGAGGGTGATTCACTATGATGGTAAAAGATTACAAGATTAGTCGAAAGACTTTGGGTGATCATGGAACCCGAAGGTTAACGCTCATACTTACTCTTCCCTTCTTTCTCTCTAATTGTTCCCCCTCTCTCTCCAATTGTTCGACCCCCCTCCATGTAACATGAAGGGTCATATATATAGCTCTTCTACGTGGGTCCCTTAGAAAGGAGCTGTTATAATTTTATCTTCTTGTGCTTTGTGCATAGTCCGCGGACCTCTTGGTCATCCCGCGGCTTCTATGCTTCCTAAGATCATCACGACCAATCTCTGTCTCTCTCTCTTCCTAAGACTGGAAAGAGCTGTTGTATCCTTATCTTCTTGTGTTATGTGCATAGTCCGCGGACCTCTCATCATCCGCGGCTTCTATTATTCCTACGCTCATCACGCTAGCCTGCCTTTGTTCTTGTCGTCAGTCCAACCGACACATGCCCTTCGCGCCAGGCGGTGTCAGTCCTTCCCTGTCGCGTCTGTCAGTGGGGCTTCACCTAGCCGTTGATCACATCTTGCCTCGTGAGGGGGTAAAGTGTAATAGGGAAGTTCTTTGGTGCTACGCGGGTATACCTTCCTTTGATGCTCCTTCATCTTCGATCGCTTATCTTGACAGATGGCGCACTATCTAGACCCACGGATGATCCTGTGTGTCACCCACCTTTGTGACGTGGCTTCCACGTGGGGATGCTAGTACACGTGGTGAGGGAGGTAAATAAGTGTATCTACATTTAGATAACCTTAAAATATCTCTATTTCTTAACTAGACATTGCTAAATATTTGATTATCTTCATTTATAGGGGTACAAAAACGTAATAAAAAATTGCATGGAAAGTGCGAGACAACTACGACAAGGACTAGAAAAAACTGGTTGTTTTGATATTGTATCCAAAGAAAATGGGTTACCTTTGGTTGCCTTTGCATTCAAGGACAAGGCTAAACAAGGGTTAGCATACAAATTATCAAAGGCTTTAAGACACTACGGATGGATCATACCAGCGTACAATATGCCACCAAATGCTGAGCATGTCATCATCCTTCGAGTTGTAGTTCGAGAAGATTTCGGGCGACGACTTGTTGAAAAATTGCTCTCTCACTTGAAAATTGTATTGAATGAACTAGATGATGATGCAACACCTGTTCCAAAGTAGTGCAGTGGATGTGATTGAAAAGAAAGAAAAGGGATAATTTATTCACACCTCGAATTATTCCTAGAAATAATGATTATGAACAGTGATAATTATTTAGACTTCAGTTTCCCAATTGTAAATAAAAATCAGAATCAAACCTGTACAAGTTCAATAAATAAATTTAATTAATCAATCAACTGTCTAACAGTAATAACTAGAAGATTGTTAAATAGCCTAGCACAATTAGGGGCGACCCATTTGTTATTAGGGGCGACACAAAAGACAAAATAGGTTGAAAATACTTATATGCCCCTTCATAATCGGGAGGTTAATCCATAATCGGTAGTTTGGGGCAACTCTATATTCGGTAGTTTTATGAACTATTTTGACTACCGATTATGGTACATTTCGCCAAAGATTATACTGTATAATCGGAAGTCATGGTAACTTCATTTAGTACCGATTATAGGCTCAACCAAATTCGAAAAATAGAGGATTTTGGCAAAATCTGTTTTTGAGGCAACTCTATATTCGGTAGTTATATGTGTTGGATATTTTCAAGATTGTTTGCCGCTATTCGGGGGGGTCCAGAAATTTTCACAAAACGTGTCTGTTCCCATAGGGTTTCTTCAAGAGACACCATTGGTTGGATATTTTCAAAGAGAGCTAGAATAATCGGAAGTCATGATAACTCTTCATATCTTACCGATTATAGGCTCAACCAAAATTATAAAAAAAAAAAGGATTTTTGCAAAATCTGATTTTTGGGCAACTCTATATTCGGTAGTCATATGAACTATCTTGACTAACGATTATGGTAGGATATTTGCAAAGACATCCACTGTATAATCGGAAGTCATGATAACACTTCATTTACTACCGATTATAGGCTCAACCAAAATTCAGAAAAAAAGAGGATTTTTGCAAAATCGGAATTTGGGACTACTCTATATTCGGTAGTTATATAAACTATCTTTACTACCGATTATGGTTGGATATTTGCAAAGAGAGCCAGAATAATCGGAATTCATGATAACTCTTCATATCTTACCGATTATAGGCTCAACCAAAATTCCAAAAAAAAAAAAAAGAATTTTTGCAAAATCTGATTTTGGGGCAACTCTATATTCGGTAGTCATATGAACTATCTTGACTACAGATTATGGTAGGATATTTGCGAAGATATCCACTATATAATCGGAAGTCATGATAACACTTCATTTACTACCAATTATAGGCTCAACCAAAATTCAGAAAAAAAAGGATTTTTGCAAAATTTGAATTTGGGACTACTCTATATTCGGTAGTTATATAAACTATCTTGACTACCGATTATGGTTGGATATTTGCAAAGAGAGCCAGAATAATCGGAAGTCATGATAACTCTTCATATCTTACCGATTATAGGCTCAACCAAAATTCAAAATTCAAATTTTTTTTTTTTTTGCAAAATCTGATTTTGGGGCAGCTCTATATTCGGTAGTCATATGAACTATCTTGACTACTAATTATGGTAGGATATTTGCGAAGAGATCCACTGTATAATCGGAAGTCATGATAAAACTTCATTTACTACCAATTATAGGCTCAACCAAAATTCAGAAAAAAAGGATTTTTGCAAAATTTGAATTTGGGACTACTTTATATTCGGTAGTTATATAAACTATCTTGACTACCGATTATGGTTGGATATTTGCAAAGAGAGCCAGAATAATCGGAAGTCATGATAACTCTTCATATCTTACCGATTATAGGCTCAACCAAAATTCCAAAAAAAAAAAAAAAAGGATTTTTGCAAAATCTGAATTTGGGACTACTCTATATTCGGCAGTTATATGAACTTTCTTGACTACCGATTATGGTTGGATATTTGCAAAGAGAATCATTGTATAATCGGAAGTCATACAAACTAAATTTACTCCCGATTGTTGATTACCTACCGATTGTGTAGTTATCTACCGATTATAAAGGGTAGTTTGGCCATTAAAAAAATACCTTGGAAATAACCTTCTGATTGTGAAATAACCTACCGATTATTTTCTATTTTGTCGTTTTGTGTCGCTCCTAATTACAAATGGGTCGCCCCTAATTGTGCTAGGTTAAATAGACTTGGGAAAAACAATCCTAATTAACTTGTGCAACAAGAGAGGATGAAAACAACCCAAGACCGACTCAAACTCGAAATTCGCTATTGTTGGCAAATTTGTTTGTGAAAGTACTGATGAAAAGAAATTATGGGACACAACAGGCGACTCAAAAGGGCTCCTAATGAAGTTGTTCCCGTCGGTCTTATTGTCAGCCTTTTGTTAGAACCTTGTTTTAGGGCATACAAGAAAATTTCAGGGCATACTGAATAAAGACAAAAACGGGTTGGAAATAGTAAATCCAATAGCCCCTTAACCAAATATTTTTGGTAATGGAAAATTTACCCTTTCTGTATTAGTGTTAATAATAATGAATAATTTTGATTAGTGTAATGGTTAGTGTAGGTGTAAATTATCCACAGGGCCAGGTGGCAACATCTTAATCTATGATGCACCCAAGAATGAAGAGATGAGAAGCATAGGATAAAGATTGTCAGGCGCGAGATTTAAGAAGCCACGTGGATCGGGCATGCTTGCTCTGCATCTGTCGGACAAGACTCGACTCCAGGATTCTAACAGAGCTGATAAGACAAGACACGGTGGGTCAAAAGATGAGTGATAGTCAAATGGATAAGAAGATACGTGTCACATCGGCCAACTAAAAGGGCGATAGACGAGAAGGGCGACATCGTGCCATGAGAACACCCGAAGGAATCGGCTCGGACGAGAGACAGGCTAAGGAATAAAAATACATCGGCCATATGCACAGAAGAAGGGACGACATAAGCTGGACCGACCACATAACTTCAGATTAGATGTAATGTGACCAACACCCTAGTATGATTTTATGTAACCTTTCCTATAAATAGAGGAACTTATATCCAAGAGAGGCAAGTTGTATTTTAGGAGATAGAGGCTTGTAATCACGAAAAAGAAGGAAGAGGAAAGTGAGATCATCTTTCAAGTGAGTTCATTTGGAAGAGCAACACCATTGTAACACCTTGAAGTAATAAGATACACCCTTTCACCCCCGTGGACGTAGGTAATCATACTGAACCACGTATATCCTTGTGTCTAATGTTTGGTTCTGATGATCACTTGCATTAGTAGAAGTTCTCTATCCTTTGGATGTAGTTTGCAATAAAATGCATCTACATTCTGGCGCCGACTAAGGGGATATGACTAAGATCTCCGGATACCATGCCTAGGAGACCTTCAGAGACGATCCAAAGCTCCTGTATACACATCCAAGTGTTGTAGTTGAATCTAGGATGAACTATGATGGCCGAAATCGCTGCCATTTTGAGTCGTTTAGTTTACATGCATAATTACAGCAGTAGCAGCGTCTTCACGAGGTGTGGTAAAGTTTCCGTTCTTCGCCCACCAAAAGTTTGATCAGAAGAGATTCCTCATAAGCTCACCGGCAATTAACAACACAGGTTCGGAGCTAGGTTGAAAATATGCTGATATGATGACTGTTTATTTTCAGTGGATGATCGAGTTTTAACGGTAGAAAAGTTGTTTTCTTACAATGGTTTAAGAGTTCGAGTGTTGGAGAGTAACAAAAGGTCAAAGCTAAGGTGTCTTTTTACATAACAAACTTCCGATCTCGAGGTGTCATAACCATACGATGTTAACCAATCGTCGGAGAGTCCTTAGAAAATATCTAGGGAGAACGGATATGATAAGATTTTGAGGAAAAAACGACAGTAGAAACTTAATTTAACTTTTGGACTTGTGCGTCATACTTTTTAGTCACCATGTGCATGAGTTTAATGATTTGGAGCATATATAATGAAGGAAAAAATAGCTTAAATGCGGAAGTCAAGTATTGAAGGCGACGTCGTACGGAGTGATAGTGACGTAGCGCAAAATCTGCCACAAAGTCAGCTAGAGTCAAAATAGGGTAGATAGGCAGAACCCATCCGATAAAGTGAGTCGGCCTTGTGTCTGCAAGATTCGATATCTTCATATTTTTTGCGTCAGTTGGTTATATCTCACCCTTTTTAAGCGTTTATTTCCAATACTAGGTCAAAGTAAGGTGTTATTTGTATTTGCTGACGTAGGGACGGACGATACTCGGCTCACCACGCACCACATCCGATGGCTAGAACCTCAGGGGCGGGAAGGACATTAAGGAATCGCACAGTTACCAGCAGAAACATGCAAACAGGGGTAATGGGGACAAGACAAGAAGGGAGCCGACAACCACCACTCGAGGAGTCTCGCGCATCTGCGTGAGGCATGCCAACTGTAAATGAAGGAGTGGATCTTGGGCGAGATGACGACACCCTACCCTTGGACCAGGTCATCTTGACCCAAAGGAGAGTTGACCAAGTCGATGGGCTTACAACTTCAGACACAGAGGACGACGAAGAAGCGCTTGCAGCCCAAGTTCAGATACAAAGAGCAAGGAAACAAACCGATTACCAGGAAGCCTTGGGAAGAGAACAAGAACGTCTTAGGAAGATTCAGTTGGGGCGAGGAGCAGCCAGTAACATCGAACCTGTACCTGCTCGTGCAACCGGATATACAACTAGTCTGATACTACCTCTACCACCGACGTCGGAACCACTACAATCTCGGCCATCCCATCCTAATGGACATTCTAGCCATGAGAGCACATACCCGACGTTGTTGGACATTTTAGAAAGTCAAAGAAGACAAGAAGAGGCACTAAGAAAACTCCAGCAACGGAACCTCGCCTTGGAGTTCGAGAATTACCAATTAAGGAACCAACGAACTAGGTCAAGAGGATCGTCTAGCAAAGGAACATCGAGAAATCGTGGCCGATCAGAGCAACCACCACTCCCGACGGGGCCGAGCTTCCTTAATGGGTCTAGGCGATCTCCCATACCTTCCCCAAGGGGATACGGACCACCCGAGGACTCATCCACTGATGAAGAGAGGCAAGGACGGGGCGAGCGTTAGGACGGGGAGACGGAAGTTAAACTCAAAGAGTTGGAATCAAAAATCAAGGAGCTATCGGGAAATAGCGAAGAGAACAAACTGGCAGAGATTATGAGCGAGGCGGAGAAGACACCTTTTTCCAAAGAACTTGAACAAATGCCATTCCCCCAAAGTGTACCTTACCGAAATTTCCATCTAGATTCGACGGAACAGGAGATGCGGTCGAGCATCTGAAAATGTATACCATGTCGTTGATACAATGGAAAAGTAGTACGATAGTCATGTGTAAATTCTTTCCGGACAGTTTGGAAGGAGAGGCGAGAGATTGGTTTTATTTACTCCCACCTGGATCGATTGACGGATATGATGCACTAGTCAAGGCCTTTCTTGAAACTTACATGCACAATAGTCGACCTCGGCCAAGAATGAACAAACTATTCACCCTCGCCAGAAGATTCAGGGAACCCTTGAGAACCTTGACCGATGGGTGGAGGAAACTATGTAATGAAATTGGAAAAGTGCCAGTAGATCAGGCCATCTTCGGATTTGAGAACGCATTGGGAAGATCGGACCCTATCTGGATAGCTATGTTCTCTGAAAAACCAAAGACCTTAAAGGAAATGCGAAGAATGCAAGAACATTTTATCTCCCTAGAGGAAATTCATGCCGAATCAAGAGATAGAGGGGTACAAGAAGCTAGCGCAGAGGCAGCCGAGGCCAAGACAGCCGTGGACGATCCCGCTAGGCGTCCCGAGAAGAGATCGGTCCATCCACCGAGGAGCAGCGATAAGAAGGAGTGGGTGGTTAAAGGGAAGAAGCCTAGGCATGAAGCCCGATCGTATACTCCTTTGAACGCTCCTTTGGAGGAAGTATTCAAGGAAGTCGAGAAGAGAAACGATATCAATTACCCAGCGCCAAGGGGAGTCCAGTTCCACGAGACCAAGAATCACCCCGAGTACTGTCATTACCATCAGTATAGGGGCCACTCCACCAATAATTGCCGAGAAGTTAAGGACATCGTCCAACACCTCGTCCGAGATGGATACCTAAGGCAATTCGTCCGACACCCAGCTCAGCCGACGGTAACACCCGACGCTCCGGTTCACTAAGTTCGCATTACCATATCGACTCAGTTTGTGAATACCATTTCACACTCATATGTTCAAGACTACACTCTCGGTCCGGCAATCACCTCAAGGATTCATAAGAGGGACCGTAACGGCAAAGAAATATTTATCATGGCAAAGACCTTACCCATGGAATCTTGGATAATGCAGCCTGTCTCGTTCTCGGCCAAGGACGTCCCGGCGAATGGTCAGGCACACAGTGATCCCTTGGTCATTACGTTACTAATTGAGAAATGGGGAGTAGGAAGGATCCTTACGGATAGAGGAAGCTCAGTCGAAGTACTGTTTTACAACACGTTTAAGAGAATTGAGCTGTCGGACAATATCCTCGTCCCTTCGGCATATCGCATCTATGGATTTATGGTACAGTGACCATCCCAAAGGGCGAGGTAACGTTGAGGGTCTCGGACGGCGGAGGCTACCTTGATACATTAACAAATTTCTGTGTGGTCGACGTCTCCTCACCCTACAAAGCAATTATCGGGCACCCATGGATCGCAGGGATTAAAGGAGTGGCATCAGCATATTATCAAAGGTTAAGGTTCCCGATATATAAAGGAATAGCTAAAATTGTAGGCGACTCCCAAGCAGCATGGCAATGCATGCAGGTTGATCTCAAAATAAATGAAAATCGGCGAGCTAGACAAAGGCAAGAGAAAAACAAAGCCAAGGAAGCTAAGGCGGCAGAAGAATCGGAGAAAACTATTTCACAAGCGGTCATGGCGTACGAGGCTCAGGAGTAAGACCCCTTATAGTAATTAAAGGTAACAGCTACATTCGGGGAACCTAAGTCCAATTTCTCGACAGTTGAGCCGATGCGGGAAGTGAATTTGGGGATAATTGAGGAACTAAGGTTAGTAAGGATTAGGACTTTACTCTCGGACGAGCAAGAAGGAAAACTCATGATGGTGCTAAAAGAAAACATAGACGCGTTCGCATGGGAGGTGCACGATTTAGAGGGCATTAACCCGGAGGTCTGCTATCATCACTTGAAGATTGATCCGAGTGTCAGGCCTGTTAGGATGAAAATGAGGCGAATCGCACCAGAGTTACAGGCGGCGGTCGAGGCCGAGCTAAAAAATCTACAAGAGTCTGGGATAATCCGGAAATCCCATTACCCGCAGTGGATATATAACATGGTCGTGGTACCAAAGAAAAAGGGAGGAGTCAGAATATGTATTGATTTCAGCGACTTGAACAAGGCCTGCCCGAAGGACAGCTTCCCTCTCCCAAGCATAGACCAACTAGTAGAATCCATAGTCTGGTACGAGGCGATGACATTGATGTACGGTTACATGGGCTACAACCAAATACCATTAGTGCCCGAGGATCAGGAGCATACCTCCTTTTTCACACCAAGAGGGTTGTATTGTTATACTAAGATGCCCTTCGGACTTAAGAACGTTGGTGCTACTTACCAGAGATTAGTGGGAGACATGTTCGAAAAAAAGATCCACGAAACCATAGAAGTTTACGTAGATGATATGTTAGTCAAGAGCCGCCGATCTAATGATCATGTCCGAGATCTTCGAGAGATTTTTCAGACGATGAGGAAACATAAGATGAAAATCAACCCCGCTAAGTGCGACTTCTGGGTCACATCAGGAAAATTCCTAGGATATATCATCACCTCCAGAGGAATAGAGGCAGACCCCGAGAAGGTTAGGGCTGTCTTAGAAATGCCTTCCCCCGCAACGATAAAAGACGTGCAAAAGCTAAATGGCTGCATAGCAGCGTTGGGGCGATTCATGTCACGGTCTTTGGACAAATGTAAAGCCTTTTATGACATCTTGAAGAAGGGAAAACAGTTTCAATGGACGGATGCAAGGGAAGAGGCTTTTCAAAACATCAAGTTACACTTAGCCAGCCTCCTGGTTTTGCAAAGGCCTGAGCCGACTGAAATCCTCACCCTATATTTAGGGGAGACACCGTATGTTATTAGTGCAGTGTTGGTTAGGACGGAGGGAAATGCGGAGAAGCTGGTATATTTCACTAGAAAAACACTAAGCCCGGCCGAGAAAAACTATACCATAATGTAGCAGATGGTTCTGGCACTAGCCTTTTCCGCTTCTAAACTCCAAACGTATTTTCAAGCTCATCGCATACGGGTGCTCAACAAATCTCCCATTGAAGCAGTCTTGGATAATGCAGGGCGATCGGGAAGAATCCCTAAATGGGGAGCCTTAATCAAACAATATGATGTGGTGTACGAGACAAGGACGGCGATCAAAGGACAAGTAGTGGCCGACTTCCTAGCATATTTCCCACTAATCCATGAAGACGAGGTTAAAGATGTACCTGGGATGATGGAAGAAAGAGAAGAACATGCTGACCTATTATCAGCTAGTAGTCCTACACAATGGGAAGTTTTCGTCGATGGGGCGTCGAATAGAGAAGGATCAGGTCTTGGGTTGGTCTTCACCACACCGAAAGGAAGAAAGATAGTGCACTCGTTCAGGTTGGAATTCAAAGCAACAAACAATGTCACCGAGTACGAAGAAGTAATCCACGCCCTGTGGATAATTGTAGAAATTGGACTACAGGAGGTTCGTTTATCTAGTGATTCACAGTTGGTGATTCGGCATATTACGGGCAAATACGCAACACACGACCCCGTTTTGCAAAAGTATTGGGAGCTCGCCCAACATTACATCATCCAAATACCAAGCATTAAATTTCGTCACATTTGTAGAAAATACAACAGGCACTCGGACGCCCTATCCTACATCGCCTCACAGCTGGTGGACCCAAGCATAGAGGGTATTCGTATTATGAGGCTCCTCACTCCATCAATCCCAGAAACACCGGACGTACGGGTCGATGTGTCTATTAACACGGCCGAACGATACAAAGAGGGCGATTGGAGAAAGCCGATACACCAGTACTTGGAATCGGGCGAACTACCCAAGGGTCGGCCTGAAATAAATAAAGTCAAAAGTAAGTCGGGCGCCTACAAACTAAGGGAAGGGATTTTATACAGAAAATCCTACTTAGGGAAGCTCTTACGATGCCTAAGTAGGGAAGAAGACCATATAATCTTGCATGAATTACACTATGGAGCCGCGGGCAACAACATCTCGGGGATAAGCTTATCGGCCAAGGCAAAGACAATGGGCTATTTTTGGACGTATATGAACGAAGATGCAAAAGCAATGGTGAAGGCTTGCGAAGAATGTCAACGGTACGGAAATAAAATCCAGGCGCCAGGAGTACCTTTAAACTCTATTTTAAGCCCATGGCCTTTTGCCAAATGGGGGATAGACATTGTCGGACCATTACATGTATGAATGGGGAAGAGGAAGTACTTGATCGTGGCCATGGATTACTTTACCAAATGGGTAGAGGCCGCGCCGCTAAGGCACATCCGAGACAAAGATGTCTTCAAGTTTATTTGGGAACATATCATTTGCCGATTTGGGGTCCCGACAGCTATCGTCTCTGATAATGGCAAACAACTCCAAAGGTAAAACATCGATCTTTTATTTAACACGTACAACATTAGGAAGAGCAAATCTACCCCCATTTACCCCCAGCGTAATGGGCAAGCCGAGATCACTAACAAGACAATCGCCGACAACATGAAGAAAAAATTAGATGGAGCATATGGTGATTGGTGCGAGAAGCTGTACAACGTGTTGTGGGCATACAGAACCACGCGGAGGGAAGCTATAGGGTTCTTGCCATTTATGCTTGCTTACGGAACGGAGGCAATTCTACCAACGGAAGGAATGATCCCTACAACTAGAACAGAAGCATGGAGGCGAAACTTTTCGTCTGATCTAATTTTGGCAAAACTCGACGATTTGGAAGAAACAAGGGAGATAGCATTACAAAAGATGGAAAACTATCAAAGGAGGCTACAACGAGAATACAACAAACGTGTTCTCCCAAGGGAATTTCAGCAGGGATATCAAGTGTTGAAATTTCTGGCCGAATGGGAGCGAGACAAAAAATGCGGAAAACTAGCACCAAAGTGGGGTGGGACGTATATAATTGCGTCTAAAGCGGGCGAGGGATCGTATCGGTTATTGAGACTCGATGGAACAAAAGTGTCCAAACCTTGGAACGTCAAGTATCTGAAATTCTAACACCCCTGAAAGGCGATACGAAGAAAAGGTAAGCATACTTTCCTTATATCTCTTTGAAACCGTGAGGGGTATGAGATAAGGCATGAGAAACTAATGGTCATTCTTACTCGGGGAAAAGCCAGTGTGGAAGTGCCGAGGTGACTTACACTCGAATGGTCATTCGTATTCTGGGCAAGGCCAGTGTGGAAGTGCCGAGGTGACTTACACTCGAATGGGAACTCGTACTCGGGGCAACGCCAGTGTGGAAGTGCCGAGGTGCCTTACAGTCGCCTGGATATTCGTACTCGGGGCAGTGGAAGTGTGCAAGTGCCGAGGTAGCCTAAGGGTTCTAGTGGTTGGAAACCAGTTCCAAAGGTTGTTGAGATACAAGGTCTCCTAAGCTAGGTGTCCTACTAACATTTGAAAGGCCGCCCCCATCTCAGGTGGTTGTGACCACTTTCCCGAGATTGGTTGATCGATAACCGCTCGGGGAAATCGAGCCTATAACTAGGTTGACTGGTACCCTTCCACAGAATCCAAGAGATAGTGATGAGATACCCCAATCAGGACATGGAATTGGGCTCGATGACCCTCCTTGTTGGGTGTGTTCGACAGAAAAGGTTAAATCATTAACATGCGTCAATCAACAATTGCAGGAATAACATGAGGAACAAAAGCTAAATCGATAACGTCATGTGTCAATCAACAATCGCAGGAATAACATAAGGAAAAAAAGCTAATTCGATAGCGTCATACGTCCATTAACAAAGCGCGGAAAGTGTCAAGCGACCATACGAAACGGAAAGTGTAACGAAAGTAAAGTGAACAACATCGGCGACGCAGCACCCCACATAAACAAACAAGAAGTATATCATAAGTAAAAAGGGGGAGAGGTGTTCAAAGAGATTTACAACCCAGAACAAAGGGCGAATTAGTGACGCAGCACTACAAAAAGAGAAATCAAGCCTTGGGAGGAATCGCACCAGCCCTCTTCTACGCGACCTCGCGCCGCTTATTCTCGTCCCACTCCTCAATGCCCGTCCGAACCTTCTCGTCCACTTTCTCTGCATGAGCAATACGTTCCTCCTCGAGCTGCTGGGTAAGCTGAGAAGCGACTTCCTCGGCATTGACCAGTTTGGAACCCAAATCGGCCTCGACCTGCTTCAATCGCCAGACCTCTAGATCCATATCCTGAGAACGTTTCTGCTCGGCTACAGGATCACAAAGACAGAACATTATTCATTGAACATGACTTAACAATTTTGCAAGAATATAACGTAATCTAAATCCAAGGAACGGCATCAACACATCGTCTAAGAGACCTGAGAAGGCGGGTAACACTGACTGAAGCGACTCTATCGACTTGGACAACTCATCCTCGGCCTTGGACAACTTCATGGTTAACTCGTTATAGTGCTTCTCGTTGAATTCGTTGCCAGGGCAGTACTTCTTATGTTCACCCCACTCGGCCATTAAGCGATTGCGCGACACCTGAAGCACTGAAAGATGCGACCTACTCCATTCAAGTTCTCCCACCACTTTGTCAAATTCACCCACTTTTCCTAACAAATCCCTGTTTGCTCGCTCTCTACATCTTTGTCCCTCAAAATTCTCCGGCGATCCTCGTGGAGTTCTCGATTCTGCAACTGTAAAGCGTCTACCCGCTGCCCTAAGTTTGTGGCCAACGCAGTTTTCTCAGCAGCAAGGCATTGAGAAACACCCAGATAAGCTCGCAAATTGTCTATTTCTTCAGGGGCATACTCAAACTGTCGATACTGGTCCAATTCTCCTTGAAGCTCTTCGATCTCACCAGCTTGGCGATCTATTTTTCCGTCCTTGTTTGCAATCCGCCGATAAATATTCTCCACCAAATCCTTTTCGATATCCCACTTCTTCTTCATGTTCCTAAACTCCGACGACGCGTATAAACCTATACTAGCTATCTCGGCTAACAAAAGGATACCCGACTCAGGATTAAAGACCACCTCAGGACCAACGTTTTCCCCCATCTCCTTCCCCTCGCCTTTGTCACCCGAGAGATCATCGTCGAATAGGTCATCTTCATCAGGGATATCATAGACTGGTTTCGGACTTTGTTGTGGCTTAGCAACCCGCTTGCCCCTAAGAGGATTACGCCTAAGGGGTTGAGGATCAACCTCCTCTACATCGGCCTCATCATCATCGCGCCTAGGAAACTTCTGCACAAGGCTCCTCGTCAGAACATGTGAAGGCAAAAAAACAGGGGCAAGTACATGTACTTATAATAAAATCACTATGTTTGTTACCTTCCCCTGGTCTTCCTCAACCCTTGTGCTAGCACCTCTTTTCCTCGACGATCCGGAAGTCTTGGTATAATCGCCCTGAGGTTTAATAACAAGAAATAGCCAATTGGCGTCAAATCTAACAGAATATAAATCGAGAAAAGAGGAAGGAGACACATACCTTATCATCCTTATCATCATTAACAACCCAGAAAGGATAGGTCTCGGCGGGAAAAGGAGGCGACGGAAAGCTACCATGTAAAATGGGACCTCGGACAAGGAGTGGAACTCGGGGATAAATCGGGTCATTGGTATGATGGGGTCTCCTGTTAGAGACTTGGCCGAGGGGATCGGCATCCAACATCATCCTTTCAACATTTTTGGGCATAGTCCTGTGACGATGGGGACTAGCAGAAAAACCGGAAAGATCACCCAAGGTTGAAGTACCAGCTCGGTAGTTGGCAAGGAAATTGGCAACGGTATACCCCGGAGCGTCCTCGGGCTTGTAGGTTGACCACTCGGCGGTGGAGCTGTGACCATCCCGGCGATCTCTTCATTCATCCATAATTCGAAAAGTGTTGCCATTCCATTGAACAAGAGCGCGATAAGGCTTGAGCTGAGAAAGAACCTCATAGTAGAAAGGGTTATCGGGGTGATACAAAGGAAGACGAAGACCTAGCTCTAGTTGGCCTTGAGTAATAACCACGCAGTTAGTCGACTGTTCGTGCTTCCCAACGTCGGACTTCTTCAAAATGCTATTTTGGCCCGAGATCAGGGTAACTTCGTAATTCTGAAGATCGTACTTCTCTTTCAGCTGCTAAATGAACTCTTCGTCAGAGAGATCTTTCACCCTTTTCTCGGACCTGCATGAAATAGAAGGAGAATCATCAGGAAAAATAGATCTCATGGCGCGATCATTGTACTTAGAGGGACTATCAAATGAAAACAGGAAAGCAAGGGAAAAAGCATCAAACTCGGAAAAAACATCATCGACAGACCTTTTTTAAGTCATGGAGGGAGAAGAAGCCATGGACGCAAACAGTGCATAACTGAGAAATCGGTGAAGAAGGCTGGGACGACGAGAATGTAACCGCAGCTACTGTGACAATCGATGAGGAGAAGATGAAAGAAGAAAATTAAGAAAACGAGGACTTTTAGAAGAAGAAAGTGGCGAAGAAATCTCGAAGAGAAGGTTGCAGCGGCGGGGAACTGGAAAAGAAATGGTAAAGAAGAAGAAAGATAAAAGGAAGCGGGCTATTTAAAGTGGAGAAGTTGTAACCGACGCCGACAGTTACAGTTAATAAAGTGGAGTTAATGGGGTACTGCGTGACGGAATTTGTGGCATGGACGAGGACGTGGGTAGCTGGGATGACTTTCTTCCACTTGTGTCTGCCACACGAGAGAAAGAAGGGGAATAAATGTAGGTGTAAATTATCCACAGAGCTAGGTGGCAACATCTTAAGCTATGATGCACCCAAGAATGAAGAGACGAGAAGCATAGGATAAAGATTGCCAGGCGCGATATTTAAGAAGCCACGTGGATCGAGCATGATTGCTCTGCAGCTGTCGGACAAGACTCGACTCCAGGCTTCTAACAGAGCTGATAAGACAAGACACGGTGGGTCAAACGAGGAGTGATAGTCAAATGGATAAGAAGATACGTGTCACATCGGCCAACTGCAAGGGCGATGGACGAGAAGGGAGACATCGTGCCATGAGAACACCCGAAGGAATCGGCTCGGACGAGAGACAGGCAAAGGAATCAAAATACATCGGCCACATGCACAGAAGAAGGGACGGCATAAGCTGGCCCGACCACAGAACTTCAGATTAGATGTAATGTGACCAACACCCTAGTATGATTGTATGTAACCTTTCTTATAAATAGAGGAACTTATATCCAAGAGAGGAAGGTTGTATTTTAGGAGAGAGAGGCTTGTAATAACGAAAAATAAGGAAGAGGAGAGCGAGATCATCTTTCAAGTGAGTTCATTTGGAAGAGCAACACCATCGTAACACCTTGAAGTAATAAGATACACCCTTTCACCCCCGTGGACGTAGGTAATCATACCGAACCACGTATATCCTTGTGTCTAATGTTTGGTTCTTATGATCACTTGCATTAGTAGAAGTTCTTTATCCTTTGGATGTAGTTTGCAATAAAATGCATCTACAGTTAGTGATTAAGAAAATTAAGTTATAAAAGTTTGTTTATTTTGTGGACAACTATTGCGAAGGCAGATAAAGCTCAAAGCTTTGGTTGTTTATTTTGTGTAAAATAATCATATTAGGAGGGTCTCTTTATGAACCACGGGGTCGTTGTTTCAGCAAAATACCGGGTCTAATTATATTATTTGATGAATTACTCTTTGCAGAAGTCGGTATAAAAGCTTTCTGAATTATTTTTTATGTCAAACTACAAGAAAAGAAGTGTGTGTGCCTGTGTGAAGAATAATAAACATTGTAATTAAGTTTGTAGATTAGCATTAAATTAGTTTTCACAACTTGGCATTCATCGTTGACATCGATCATTGACCAAAATATTGACTTTGACCGTTGACTACTACACTAAAAGACAAAATTACGAAACGAACGGAAAAGCTGGCGCATCGCGCGTGCGTGTTATACTAGTGGAAAATAATTGGGGGATATTTTATAGTTCATGCCGGCATTGAAAACCATGACGACAATTAAAATCGGCATGGATTTTCCATGCTGCCATAAACAGTAAAATATTATTGCATTTTTTTTTTTTTTTTTTGAAACTTGATGTAGCATGGTGTACAGTAAATCCTTTAGCCTACTTTCACCGTTTTCCTCTGCTCTTGGCACGATAAATCAAAACCACCAAAAGATACAAGTTTTTGATTGTATCCATGATATACCACCATTAGGTTATAATAGTTATAATAGATATCCGTACTTTAGATTTAAGTGAGATTACCATCTGTGTAAAGTTTATGATTCGCTTGTAGAGCTAATTTCTTGCACCCAACCGCTTCATCGGTTAAACGGATACTTGGCCACTTAAAAGCGATGATCGATCAGTTAAAAATGATATTTGACTCATTTTTAATCAATCAATCATCGCTTTTAAGTGGTCAAAATATCACGTTTAACAGATCAAGCGGCTAGGTGGAAGAAACTAGCTTTACGCGAGAATTAATAGAGTCCTTGGTACCCCGGATGTAAACACTAATGCTTATTTCGTTCTGCTTGACCCATTTATATGCATCTTGCTGCTTCATTGCACTACATTTCTGGAAGACATTCGTCTTTATCTTGCAGTGTATTTTTCTGGAGAGTCCTTGGCGTGCCAGATGTAGACATTAATGCTGTAGGTGAAAAGATGGGATATATATTCCGATATTGACATTGAAAAAAAGAAGTATACACTAATGATTTATAAGGAAAAACCTTCTCTATTCTGGGTTTTTTCAGAATATTTGATAATCCATTCAGAACATGTTAAAAGAAGAAGAAGAATAAGAAAAACTTGGCAGTAAATACCAATTTCATAACCACAACCACGTTTTTCTTTCTGATCCTATGGACTCTATTTTGCTTCCATCTGCTTGCGCCCTTTATAAAGTGTAAGGCAGGCAAAAAGAGATTTTTTAATCATAAATTCAGAATAGTATTTCGTTTTTAATCTGGACAATTAGTGCCCCATGAATGGTCGACAATAATTTCCCATAATTATATTTGATTCGGTATCGAAAAGATTTTGGAATGTAATTAATTACGTTTTTTATTTTATTTTGTTTGAAGCATGTAATTAATTACGTGGTGGTATGATAATGAGTAGATGAGGCAATCCTCGACGCATTTAGATGGTGGTGGTCGCATGGTCCGACTTTGAGAGCAAAGATTATTGGGCCGAACGAGCGAAGTGAGGGAGGACCTTTTTATGATTATGTTTTTTATAAATAGTAAGTGATCAATTGACACAAAAAGATTGGATATGGTGTCCATGGACTATGGTTGGTCTTTTTCACTTAACACAATTATGCCTCCCTTTTAGTCCAATTACTATAAATGTATCCTATTTTTAGGGGTATAATTGGAAAATAAATTTTAATATAACATATCTAAAAATCCGTGCCTTGAAATTTTATAAATTTTATCTCGTTGGAAAGGTTATAAAAAAAATCTACGCAATGAGTACAAACAACAATATCAAACTTAGAGTTTTTACGAAAAATTCGGAGGTATTTATCAATTTAGGCACAATTTTAGAAAATTATATGTATATCCATTTTGCAAACCGCCACAAAAGATAAATAATACTTTATGTAGCTATATTTCAGTTTATATTTTATGTAGCTATATTTCAGTTTATGCATCAACTAATTTTCCGTTGCAACTAATACAACAATGTACTCCCTCGGGAAAAGTGATAACTTCGTCATGTTTCGGGGAAAGTGATAATTTCGCTCCTTTTCAGAAAAAAAAAATGATAATTTTTCTGGAACGGGGCGAAAATATCATTTTTTCTAGAACATGGCGAAAGTATCACTTTTTCTGGAATGGGGTGAAAGTATTATTTTTTTTCAAACGGGGTGAAAATATCACTTTTTTCTGAAACGGAGCGAAAGTATCACTTTTTCTGAAACGGGACGAAAGCAGTCACAGATAAACCCCATCTTCAGATTCTTCTTAGGTTGGCCCTCTCACCGTGGCAACGGAGGTACTAGTATTCGTTATAAATAAATATTGTCCATTCATACACAAGTAGATGGTAACAACATTGCCAAATAAATATATTTTAAAGTAGGAAATACCAATTGGTCCTAGAAATAATATATTAGAGAGGGTCTAGTCCAATTGACCTGGTTAATTGTCTGGTTGGTCCTATTTGGTAATATAAATTATTATTTGGTCCTAAAAATTATCATTTGGTCCTACGCTGATGTCATGGATGATGTAAATGTCACCCTGTAATGGCAGAAATACCCTTTTGGATAAGGGTCATATATATAGTCAAAAAGTAGGAGAGAATAAATCATTCCCAGATTTACTTTCTCTCTCTATTTTTCAAATCTAGAATTTCTCTCTCCTTTTTTTCTTCTTCTTTTTCCTCCTGTTAATGGCGGTTCCATTTTTTTTCTTCTCTTTTTTTTTCCTGCTGCTGTAAACGATGGAGATGAAGGTGAAAATCGATTTAGATATTAGATCGGTAGTTGTAGACGATGAATATGATGATGTTGGTACTATTGAATACGATTTTTTTTAGGGTTTTTTCTCTTTTTTCTGCTACTGTTGACGATGAAGATGATGAAGAAGATGAAGATATGTCGTTTCTGCTGCTGTTGATGATGAAGATGATGGTGTTAATCTTGATTTTGATGATGTTGAAGAAGAAGATAATGATGGTGGTGACGATGAAAACGAGTTTTTTTTCTTGTTTTTGTTGCTACTAGTATTGTTGAAGATGGTGGAGACGATGAAGATGATGAAGACGACGAAGATTTTTGTGATGAAGATGCTGTTGGTGAAGATGAACTCACGCTTTGTTGTTGAAGACAATGAAGAAGATGATGCTATATGGACTTCATTCCTGGAATGAAGTCTGTTTTTTTAGGTTTTTATATGGACTTCATTTATGGAATGAAGTCTGTTTTTTTAGGTTTTTATATGGACTTCATTCCAGAGAATGAAATCTGTTTTTTTAGCTTTTTGTATTGAGTTCATTCCTGAGAATGAAGTATGTTTTTTAGCTTTTTGTATAGAGTTCATTCCTGGGAATGAAGTCTGTTTTTTTAGCTTTTTGTTTTTTTAGCTTTTTATGTGGACTTCATTCCTAGAATGAAGTCTGTTTTTATATGGACTTCATTCCTGAAATGAAGTCTGTTTTTTTAGGTTTTTATATGGACTTCATTTCTGGAATGAAGTCTGTTTTTTTTAGGTTTTTATATGGACTTCATTCCTGGGAATGAAGTCTGTTTTTTTAGCTTTTTGTATTGAGTTTATTCCTGGGAATGAAGTCTGTTTTTTTATCTTTTTGTATGGAGTTCATTCCTGGGAATGAAGTCTGTTTTTTTAGCACGGAAGAAACTGCTGCTGCAAAAAAAAAAACGGAAGGGTATTTTTGTCTATTTAAATATTTTTAAATAATTATGGACCAAACAGTAAAGACGTTTGACTAAAGGACTAAACAGACATGAGTCCACCTAAAAAAGGACCAACCGATATTTTTCCCTAAAGTAAACTCGTGTAACCTCGAATTACCATTAATAACCGTGGTCTCAATCTGGATTCTTTTACTATTTTATTTTTTGCGTACTGTTTTCAAATCCACGTTTCACCTTGCAGTCAAACAAGCCAAATGTGTTTGTCAAAACACCTTTGTAAGATATGACTTTAATGACCATCAACTTTCGGTTGCAATAAACTAATCAAGCACTTTCGGCTAATGAGTATGTGGTTTCTAGTGGAAACTACTTTTGCTTTGGGCTAAGTGGAATGGAACTTTCGGTAATGGGCACTCAAGTGCACTCAAGTGGAGCATCACATAGGCTGGTGTTGAATGTCGACATTTATTCCTTTGGAGCCTATATAAGGCTTTCATTTGTTCATTGTAAATCATCTCAAAATCAGTTCAAGTTCCTAAACAAAAGAGAGAAACATTAGTAGTGTATAGAGAGAGTAAGAGCAAGAACAAGGTCTTGTTCTTGAGAGGAGTTTACACTCTTGTAATCTTGTTCATATCATAGTACAACGTTATCGTCGTCTTCCAAAGTGGATGTAGATCATCTTGATCGAACCACTATAAATCCTTGTGTTGTGTGTGTGCCTATTTTACATTTGTTTTCATTTCTATTTCAATTCTCTATTGATTGTGCTTAGAAGAAGCCATTGGTCATAACAAATTGGTATCAGAGCTCCGGTTAAAAACGATCTACGATGGCGGCAAAGTATGAGATTGAGAAATTTGATGGAAGAAATGATTTCAATTTATGGAGGCTAAAGATGAGGGCTGTTTTGGTGCAACAAGTTTTGGTGAAAACTTTGAAGGGGAAAACGGCTCTAGCAGAAACATTGAAGGAAGAAGAAAGAGAAGAACTCATGGAGAAAGCACATGGATTAATTCTATTGTGTTTGAGCAACGAGGTCTTGAGAGAAGTGGCAACGGAAACGACACCGGACGGGCTATGGAACAAGTTGGAGAAAAGGTATATGACTAAATCCGTAACTAATCGTTTATATCTTAAGAAGAAATTACATACTCTTAAAATGCATGAAGGAACGTCTATTATAAATCATATTGATGATTATAATAAAATTCTCTTGGATTTGGCAAATATTGATGTCAAAATTGAAGATGAAGACCAAGCTTTGGGTTTGCTTTGTTCCTTACCACCATCTTATGAAAATTTTGTTGATACCGTAATGTATGGAAAAAATACAATTTCCATGGAAGACGTTAAAGCGGCCTTGAACTCTAAGGAGTTAAAGAAGACGGGTATCGATGGTAAAGATAATTCGGGAGATGGGTTGTTCGTTAGAGGAAGAGGAAACCAAAAAGGCGGATTTGATAGGAGTAGATCAAAGTCAAGGTCTAAATCAAAATCCGGTAAATTCTATTGCTTTCATTGTAAGGAAAAGGGGCATTTCAAGAAGGATTGTCCAAAATTGAAGACTGTCGAGAAGAATACCAACCAAGGCACCGCAGCAAATGCTGAATAAGAAAGTGATGATGGAGCGGTTCTCACGGTTCATACCGAAAGCTCGGAGAACGGGTGGATTCTTGATTCGGGGTGTACCTTTCACATGTGTCCTCATAAAGAGTGGTTTACTACTTATCAAGCTAGAGAAGGTGGTAAAGTTCTTATGGGAAACAATGTCACTTGTAAAGTGGTGGGTGTAGGTACAATTCAAATTAAGATGTATGACAGTATGGTGAGGACTTTAACTAAAGTTAGGCATGTTCCGGACCTGAGAAGAAATCTTATTTCTTTGGGTACGCTTGATTCAAATGGCTGCAAGTATCAAGGTGAAGGTGGAGTTATTCGTGTCTCAAGAGGAAGTCTTACAATTATGAAGGGAAAGAGAATTAATGGTCTTTATACGCTGCAAGGTACTACTGTGATGGGTGATGCAGCTGTATGTTCTTCAAGTTCTGATGATGATACTACCAAGTTGTGGCATATGCGGATTGGGCATATGAGCGAGAGGGGGTTGGCTATTTTGAGCAAGCAGGGATTGCTTTGTGGTCATAAAACAGGCAAGCTTGATTTCTGTGAACATTGTGTCTTTGGAAAGAAATGTAGAGTCAAGTTTAGTACAACTATTCATAACACCAAAGGTATTCTGGATTATATTCATTCGATCTTTGGGGTCCTTCTCTAGGTTGATTCACATGGTGGTGGTAGATATATGCTGACGTTCATTGATGATTTCTCAAGGAAAGTATGGGTATTCATACTTAAACACAAAGATGAAACTTTTGTCAAGTTCAAGCAATGGAAGACTATGGTTGAGAAGAAAACCTAAGACAAATCAAGTTCTTGAGGACAGACAATGGTTTGGAATTTTGTGGGGGTGAGTTCAACGAGTTCTTCAAGGAGCAAGGGATTGTGAGACACCGCACAGTCAGAAAAACACCACAGCAAAATGGTGTTGCAGAAAGGATGAACAGAACCATGATGGAGAAGGCACGGTGCATGCTCTCCAATGCCGGGTTACCGAAGCAGTTTTGGGCAGAAGCAGCAAACACATCAGCTTATTTAGTGAACAGATCTCCATCGACTGCCATTGAGTGCAAGACTCCAAATGAAGTTTGGACAGGTTCGCATGCTAACTATGAAGACTTGAAGATATTCGGATGTCCAGCCTATGCTCATGTGAATGAGGGGAAGCTAGAGCCTAGAGCAAAGAAGTGTATATTTCTTGGGTATGCAAAGGGCGTGAAAGGGTACAGGTTATGGTGTCCAGCAGAAAGATCAAACAAGTTTCTTATCAGCAGAGATGTGAAGTTTGATGAGCAATCGATGTTGAAGCCAAAGAATGAAGAACTACATGAAAAATCTGAAGAGGGTGTTAGCGATAAGGTGGAGCTTGGTGACAAGGTGGAACTTCAGGTGCAAGTTCAAGGAAGCAATAAGACTGTTGTTTCTGATGATGATGATGATCAAGATATTGTGCAAGAACCTGCCCAGAAAGAAGAAGCACAAGGTCATCAGTACAATCTTGCAAGAGACAGAGAGAGGACGGAAGTTAGAGCACCTCAAAGATACGGCCATGCTGATTTGGTTGCATATGAATTTGCAGTAGGTGAGAGCATAGATAGGGATGATCCAACGACCTATGAAGAAGCAATCGGTGGTGAAAAATCAGCAGAATGGGGAGCATCCGCAATTGAAGAAATTGAGTCTCTTGACAAGAATGGCACTTGGGAGATAGTAGCAAGACCAAAAGGGCATAAGATTGTTGGAAGAAAATGGGTCTTCAAGAAGAAACAAGGTACTTCAGACGGTGAAGGAACAAGGTACAAGGCAAGGCTTGTGGCAAAGGGGTTTACGCAAAGAGAAGGCATTAACTACAATGAGGTATTCTCTCCTGTTGTTAAACATAGTTCTATTAGAACATTGCTTTCTATAGTTGCTTTTGAAAGATCTAGAATTGGAACAACTAGATGTTAAGACGGCTTTCCTTCACGGTGATTTGGAAGAGCGTATTTATATGCAACAACCAAAGGGGTTTGAAGTTCCTGGCAAAGAAGACCATGTATGTTTGTTGAAGAAATCTTTGTATGGTTTGAAGCAATCTCCAAGGCAGTGGTATAAACGTTTTGACACATTTATGGTGGCAAATGGCTATGACAGGAGTAAGTATGATAGTTGTGTATATCACAGGAAACTCCAAGATGGTTCATTTGTGTATTTACTCTTGTATGTTGATGATATGGTGATTGCTTGCAAAGACATGTCAAAGATACATAAGCTGAAAGAGCAGTTGAGTAGTGAGTTTGAGATGAAGGATTTGGGCGCATCAAAGAAGATATTGGGCATGGAGATTCATAGAAACCGAGCCGAAGGAAAGTTGCATTTGTCCCAGAAGGCTTACATCGAGAAGGTGTTGGAGCGGTTTGGTATGAAAGATGCAAAACCAGTAAGTACTCCTTTGGTAGCTCATTTTAAACTTTCTAGAAAGCAATCACCTCAAACTGCAGATGAGGCAGAGTATATGTCTCGAGTTCCATATGCAAGCGCAGTTGGTAGCATCATGTATGCTATGGTTTGTACAAGGCCGGATATCGCACAAGATGTGAGTGTGGTAAGTAGATACATGGGAAGTCCCGGAAGGCTCATTGGCAAGTCTGAAAGTGGATTTTGAAGTATCTAAGGGGAAGTACAGATGTTGGTTTAGTGTTTGATAAACACTATGGTGATTCGACGAATGTTGTGGGTTATGTTGATTCTGATTATGCAGGTGATCTTGACCGAAGAAGGTCATTGAAAGGTTATACTTTTACATTGTGCGGTAGTACTATCAGTTGGAGGTCGGTTTTGCAAAGCACGGTTGCATTGTCTACAACTGAGGCAGAGTACATGGCAGCCGCGGAAGCAGTGAAGGAAGGTATATGGTTGATGGGTTTGGTTGGTGATTTGGGTTTCAAGCAAGAGAATGCAACTTTGTTCTGTGATAGTCAAAGTGTCATTCACTTGACCAAGAACCAGATGTATCATGAAAGAACGAAGCACATCGATGTCAGGTATCATTTTATCAAAGATGCAGTTGAGGAAGGAAGGATAGCGATGCTATAGGTTCCTACATCGGATAACCCTGCAGACATGTTGACGAAGCCAGTTCCAAGTATCAAGTTCAAGCACTGCTTGGACTTGATTGGTATCAACAGGTGTTGAGAGCCCTTGTGGGGCTGAGCGAAGACGATGATGATGAGCGGTGATGGTATTCAATTCAAGGTGGAGATTTGTAAGATATGACTTTAATGACCATCAACTTTCGGTTGCAATAAACTAATCAAGCACTTTCGGCTAATGAGTATGTGGTTTCTAGTGGAAACTACTTTTGCTTTGGGCTAAGTGGAATGGAACTTTCGGTAGTGGGCACTCAAGTACACTCAAGTGGAGCATCACATAGGCTGGTGATGAATGTCGACATTTATTCCTTTGGAGCCTATATAAGGCTTTCATTTGTTCATTGTAAATCATCCCAAAATCAGTTCAAGTTCCTAAACAAAAGAGAGAAACATTAGTAGTGTATAGAGAGAGTAAGAGCAAGAACAAGGTCTTGTTCTTGAGAGGAGTTTACACTCTTGTAATCTTGTTCATATCATAGTACAACGTTATCGTCGTCTTCCAAAGTGGATGTAGATCATCTTGATCGAACCACTATAAATCCTTGTGTTGTGTGTGTGCCTATTTTACATTTGTTTTCATTTCTATTTCAATTCTCTATTGATTGTGCTTAGAAGAAGCCATTGGTCATAACAACCTTGATATCAAGTTTAAACAGCTAAAATGATAGCAAAAATTCTTCTTGCATGAACCGCAATTTGGGACTGCATAAAAACCACCCACTCACAATAACACCCATAGATGAGACCCCGTTTTTCCCTAAAACACTTAAAGTATTGCAGTCCTCATTATTCATTTGTGCTCCCAGGAATCTCTTTATGCCTCCGGTTGTTCAATCCAAGCCATCCCAATATCATGGACACCTTCATTCTAAAGAATAAGTGTACTTGTGTGCAGGGATAATCCAACAGCCCTCCCAATAATTTAAGAATATATGCTTAATTCAGAAAATAGTTTGCCTAAACCCCAAAGTAAATCTAAAATGAGAAGTAAAGAACTATAGTATTCTTCAGAAAAACCATTTTTATTCATCTGATCAGCTATGGCTATACTTATATATACACACACACATAGAATATCGTACTTCTCGCGTTGCCAGCAACAAGTTTAAATCTCTATCCTATACGCTATGGTTCTCTCTACTGTTCAATCTCCCGAACTACGATCTTCAAGTACCGTTGATTCGATTTTCGCTTCACGATATGTTCGAGATCCAGTGCCAAGGTATGTAAAACCCATTGCAGATGGTATTAAATATGATGAGTCTTTTTGTAGGTGATGATTAATAAGAAGACGGTATTCAACTTTCAGATACAAGATGGCGGAGAGCTCGATTCCGAAAGAGGCAGCTTATCAAATAATACACGATGAGCTTCTGTTAGATGGTAACCCAAGGCTAAATTTAGCTTCATTTGTTACAACATGGATGGAACCCGAATGCGATCAGCTGATTCTGGAAGGCATGAACAAAAACTACGTCGACATGGATGAGTACCCCATTACCACTGAATTGCAGGTTAAGTTCCTTTTACTGACAACCAGCGCTGCAAACGATATGAAATCATATTAATGTTATTGGATGATTTACTTAGATTATAAACAATGGAAACATTTCTTGAATTTTCAGAACCGGTGTGTAAATATGATAGCTCACCTATTCAACGCTCCTGTCAATGAAAATGAAGCAGCAGTTGGTGTGGGCACCGTTGGTTCATCAGAGGCTATAATGTTGGCTGGCTTGGCATTCAAGAGAAAATGGCAGAACAAGAGAAAGGCGGAGGGAAAATCATGGGACAAACCAAATATCGTCACTGGTTCCAACGTTCAGGTATTTGTGCAGGTTTTTCTAGTCGGGTCTAAGAGACACGTACGGCGTGTCGTATCAGATTATTAATGGCCGTCTCCAGAAACTCTAAAAAAGTATGTACATGTTATTTATATTTCAGGTCTGTTGGGAAAAATTTGCAAGATATTTTGAGGTGGAACTGAAAGAAGTTAAAGTGGTAGAAGGGTATTATGTGATGGATCCAATAAAAGCAGTGGAAATGGTGGATGAAAACACAATATGTGTTGCTGCAATTCTAGGGTCGACCTATAACGGAGAATTCGAAGATGTCAAGCTTTTGAATGATCTTCTTGAACAGAAAAACAAGACAACTGGGTAAAAACTAATGTACAGTTCATGACATATTACCGTCTTCCGTGAACGTACGATCACGGTTTATCATGTACTGATTTCATTTGGGTCTTTCTATATGGTATACTTAGATGGAATACACCAATTCATGTGGATGCAGCAAGTGGTGGATTTGTAGCACCATTTCTATACCCAGAGTTGGTATGGGATTTTAGATTACCATTAGTGAAGAGTATTAATGTGCTTCTAAGAATTAGTGTATCCCAATTACTCCAAATTAAACTAGGATCCAAACTTAAATGTATCCTTGTCACAGGAAAAAACTACCAATTGGGTCGATGCTTTCTTTGCACACTCTTTTGGCGACCAAAAACTCTTCCATTCCTTTCCTTCCATAAGGTCCAACAAACCGCATAATGTAAGATTTGCAAACCTTTCCTCTCCCTTGTAACACATTGATAGACCAAGCTTTCTCGAACAATGAAGTAAAGTACTTGGTAATGGCCAGGTTTGATAAATAATTCCAAATCTGGAAAGAGTACATCATTGATTAAGTTTTACTTCATTGCACAAAACACAGAGGTCGCTATTAACCATGTCTCAACATATCCCTTGTAGGTAACGAATTATGAAAGGTAGCCCAAATTATGAAACTCACCTTTAATCCCATCTCTCCAAAGGAATTCAATTTTCCAAATTATTCGCAAAGCTTATAACATCTTGAAACGCTTGAAATTTTCCATAATCTCCATTTCATCGTCCTCTTCCACTAGCCTAGGAACCCGATTTAAGTCACGCCTTAAAGGTCCCATTCAAGTTGCTCATTTGCATTTAACGGCCTCTTAAAATCCCACACCCAAACTTTTGCTATCATGCCATGAATTGTTGCATCCCTATTCTTCACCACCTTGTAAATCACCGAACAAGTTTTTTCCCCCTTCCTTCCAAAAGCGGATGCATTTGCCTTTGTCTGTAAAAGCCGCCATATTACTGAACCATTTTGTTCCACAACTCCTACCCTGCGGCTTATTATTCACATCCGGAATTAACAAGTCTCCAAATCCACTTAAGTAATAAAGAGTTCCTCAAATTTTTCACACCTAGACCCCCCCTTTCACCTTCGGCATTTCCACCGCCCCCATAGAAAATTGCGCATGATCTTTATCATTCTTTTTTCCACACTAACAACAGTGAAAGAGACAGTAATAAATCGTAAACTTGCGAGACAACTCTTAATAAGAATTAATCACGACCAAGCTTCTCTTCCCCCATTCTAATCAAGACATGTTCCCAAACCGATGTGCTACGCCAATGTGCTCCAATCGAAGAAAACGGTAATTTTTCGCTTGCAACCTAGCTCTTTAGCCAATTCCTCAATCATGTTGTCTGCTCCGACACTGATCATGGTGCTCTTCTTTAAATTCAGCTTCAGACCCGTCATAGTTTCGAACACCGACAAAATGATAAATAAACGCCTAACTTCCTCAATCAAGGCCAAGGAAAATCAAAGTATCATCCGCAAATTGAAGGTGAGAGATAATCGTATCTTGATCCACCACTTGGAAACCAGAGGTTACCTCTATCAACCGCATCATTAATTAGCTTAGAAAGAATTTCCGCCACCAAAGAAACAGATATCCATCTCCCTTCTTAAACCCTGGTTTAAACCTTTCTCGAAGCCCCGTTCACAAGAAGGGAAGATGTGTGGAAGAAACACACCATTTGATCCAAGAGATCCATTTGACCCCAAAGTTGTGCTTTTGTAAAATTGTGAATAGAGCATTCCAATTAACATTATCAAAAGCTTTCTCCATGTCGATCTTGCAGGACACAAGTATGGTCTTGTCTATGCTGGTGTCGGTTGGGCCATTTGGAGGAGCAAAGAAGATTTACCTGAAGAACTCATCTTCCATATAAACTACTTGGGAGCTGACCAACCCACTTTCACTTTAAACTTCTCCAAAGGTTTGATAATTACATCATTTTAAGTTTTCATACTCCCTCCATTTCAGAAAAAACGATACTTTTACTTTTCAATTTGTCTTATTTTAGGCAAAAATGAAAATGTGAAAGTATCATTTTTCCTGAAACAAACTTTTTTTTTTTCTCCCTTTCTTTGTCTGACCAAATTCTATATAATCCTAGGTTTTGATTACAGGATCTAGTCAGATCATTGCACAATATTATCAGTTCCTGCGGATGGGCTTAGAGGTAATAATGTGGTAGTATGCAACCTTAATTTCTCTATTTCTTAACTAGCCATTGCTAAATATGGACTGACTGTCTCCTTTATAGGGGTACAAAAACGTAATGAAAAATTGCATGGAGAGTGCGAGACAATTACGACAAGGATTAGAAAAAATTGGTTGTTTTGATATTGTCTCCAAAGAAAAAGGGTTACCTCTGGTTGCCTTTGCATTCAAGGACAAGGCTAAACAAGGGTTAGCATACAAATTATCAAAGGCTTTAAGACACTACGGATGGATCATACCGGCATACAATATGCCACCAAATGCTGAGCATGTTATCATCCTTCGAGTTGTAGTTCGAGAAGATTTCGGGCGACAACTTGTTGAAAAATTGCTCTCTCACTTGAAAATTGTATTGAATGAACTTGATGATGATGCAACACCTGTTCCAAAGTAGTGCCGCGGATGTTATTGAAAAGTGATGTAGTACATCTTTCTCTGTATCAACAAAATGACTGTTGATCATTTTCTTCTGTATAACTGTAACAGTTGATCCCTTTCGTACGTATCAACTCTAACTGTTGATCCCTTACGTCTGTTTAAGTTTATTTGTTTTGCAAGTCTATCCTTTTCTAGTTTACGTAAACTCTTTCATTTTATCGTTTCATGTAAGCCTATATAAAGGCTAGGTTTCTTGTTTACAAGAACACATCTTATTATTAATATTACTAGTTTTTCACCCATGCTACGCACGGGTATGTTTCTCGCTAATGATATATGGATCCATACTTTAAAACGATTTTGATTAAAAACAAACAATAATTCGATAAGCTCACAATTGTAAAACAATAAAAAAATTTATAGGAATACAGTGAACATTTTCCAAGCATATATTCAAGCTTCATAAATTGGCTAAAAATTTTGTCGCTCCATTCTTCTCTAAATTCTCTGGAGCTCTTGTTTTTTTTTTTCTTTTCTTTTTTTCTTAATATATTCTTGTATTTGTTGCTCCAATCACCATAAATGAGGTGACTATATGACATCGCCAGTGAGTTGTCATCTATGAATCTGATTAGGAAAGGAAGCATGTCTTGCAAATATTTTAGAGGCTGGAACATTCATAAAATAAATAAGAAAGGAATTCTCACAAATCGATAATGCTTCATGTACACCCAGATTTACCCACCAATTTGTGTTATTGGTTAGACATGCCTGCTGTGTGAGAAACATTATTTCCAAGACGGTTTACTATTCTTAGATGGAGAGCATTTTTTGATATTGGTTAAGATTTTGGTGTGACTTTTTAATGTAATGCAAGAACTTCCGATACTAGGGATTGGCTCTTGAGCGTCAAAATTCTTACCGAATCACTTGCATCATTTGACACAAAGAAAAGGTTTTCGATTCTGAGATTATAAAGTTTGATTTTATCTTAGTAGGGCTAAGATGGTTTCAATGGGTAGTCAAAAAACTTAAAAAAACCTTACGAAAATACAAATATTCAAGCGAATTCCAGAGCTCCTCAGTATTGTCTTTGTTTCTTTCAACCCCAGCTGGTCCTCCAAAGCCGAGAAGGTAAAAACGTTTATACCTTTGGTCCTTTCAACCTAGATGGCTGGTTTTTCCAACAAAGGTACCTATAACCCCAATTTTTCCAGGCCTGACAGCATCGCCATTCTATGTTTAATTTTACATTCATGGATGTTACTATTTTGATTCATTCATCATTCTTGAACCATTTGTAGCACACATAATTTTCTTACTTCTTAGAATTCCAAACTATTGACGAAGAAGTGCTGCCGATAAATCTTCAAAGTACCGGACATGAGAGAAACTTACAGAGAGGCAATGAATTCAAGCCGGTAAGATATGCATGGATTGAGTGGAATATTTCAAACCAATACATAGTATGTACTGGACTGGATATATGAACAAAAGTATTTATATTGATCTACTTGTGGATCTGCCTAGGTTTTCTGAAATACAAATTTCTAAAAATTGAGAAATACCCCTATTGTTAAAAGTTAATGTTAATTAAACAATACCATATCTATTATACACATAAGTGGAGGTGGAAATGTTCTATTCCAAATACTGCAGTTGTATTTATAGAAATCTTCAAAACAACCAATGTAAGTTCATGTCATACTTTTTAACTTAAGGATTCTTTTTGTTTACTTCTGATTTTCTTTGGAGCTTCAGCAAAACTTCAAATATCGTTGGCAGGTCAACCATTTTAAGCAGATGATTCCCGCATCACAAGTACAAATGTAAAATAAATAGTAGTATAGCCTACAACATTTTCATAAGAAGTCATGCATCAAAATGAGCTTACCTTAAGGGATAATATATACAGAGTTTGAAACCAAGTATGAATTTGATGAGCTTACCGTGAAGGATAGGATATACTGAATCTGAAACCAAGTATGAGAAACTTGTATATATATTTTAAGTTCCGGCCACAAATTTGACATTGGATTGACTCTAACGGTAAAACTTCATAAAACCTATTCAAGTGGTAACATTATAAAAGTTAAAGCTAGATTTTTATATTACACTCAGCACATCTAGATAGTTTTCCACAATATTGAATTATTCTTAACCAAAAAAAAAACCATACCAGTGAATTGCAATTTGCATCAATTAGGTCTAGTTGCAGCCGTCATGTTCTCAAGAGAGAGTAATCTGGAAAAGTCTGAATGGTGAAAGAAAAAAAACGACTATGAAAAAAAAAATAGCACATCAAGTCCCATGAATAAGAGTCATTTTTACATTTGGTTATTTTATTTGGTCCCATCTTATTTTTTACTGACCTCTTTTTTAATTGCAACAACAGTTACAAAGTGTAAGAATCATTTGTACTCTTGTAGTGTTGTGCATATGCACATTTCACGAATATGTTTTCATTTTCTGCTATGTTGAGCCTCAAATGTATCCCTAATAATGTGTAACCCAGAGAATTGCATATAATTGAATAAGCAGATTGCAACACTTTAACAAATAGATAGAGAATTAATCTTTAGCGTCAACGCACAAGTTGAGTGGGATTTTCTCAAAAGTCAAAACAATGTGATATGATAAGTTTTCTAGATTAATACCTTCACTGTTGTCTTTGGATCCTTGAATAATGCATGCACAAAACATTGAGTCCACCATTGACTCCACCTTTGGTTTCATGATTATGTTGTTTCTGACTAAAACATTGAGTCCACCATTGTGTTGTTTGATCCTATTTTTTTTTTTTATAAGTGTTGTTTGATCAATTTTTTTTTTATAAATTTGAAAAATAAGAATACCAATACCATACTCCAGAATTCGTGTAACCGTCTGTCAAAGAAACCCTTCCCTTATATAATAGAAAATAAATTTAATGAAATAAAACCAATGAACTTGTTACTGCTGGGGGGGTCGTGTGCTCGACTTCGAGAACAGTGCTGATATTATATTCCACAAAACACTAAATAAGTGAGCATAGTATCAGCCTCCAAATTGAATACCAAGAATAACTTACCAGAAGCAATTCATCCAATGCGCATACATCATTTTTTGTTCAATTTGTCAGCTGCCGTCAATTACAACCATCAATTCGTCCGACCCCTGTTGGAAAGAGTTTCACTCTCATCTGTATGGTCACCCACCATTTTTTTTCCCTGCCCGAAACCTCATCCAAATCATCGGCCTCCCAACTTTTTTTTTTTTTGAGACGACAACCTCAAACTTTTCTAAGGCTTATTCAAACTTGGATCTACTAAAAAAATTCTTAGGATTCCTCTATAAGTTATCAGTGGACCATCTACGAAGATCATAAACCCAACTTGCCACAATAGTCAGTGTCTCTGTCTCGCCACAGAATGCACATCATTTTTGGTTCTTGATAAATGTGTAAGAATGGAATTATACATGAGACTTTAATAATCTTGACTATGGTCTGGTTATAATAAAATAGGGTTAATGCTTTATTTCTCAAGACCATCTTCCCAGTTAGAAAAGATGAAAGGCACCATGGTTCAAAAATTCTGCAAAGGGTTACAGGTTACAATGTGGAAAGGCGAAGTTAAAATGAGACAAAGAAAATATCTGACTGACAGCGTAATTTAATGATCATATATATCCAAAGGTAAGGTAGTCTAGCATAACCTCAAGGTCCTTATAGCAGGGTGAATCTATAAAACTTATATCACAAAATGCGGAACTTCAAAATCTAAAAAGTAAATTGCAGAAGACAACTGAAATGGTATATGCAAAAGAAACTTTGATTAATGTTGATGCTTATTGTCAAACTTGCCACTATCAGTCTATCATCAACAGGAACTAAAGTCTGATTACGTTATCAAACCTGCAAACATTCATATCTTTTTTACCAAAGATGGAAGGCAGAAAATCATAAGTACCCTTATATAGTATTAAGTAACAAATACACTTGTTAATAGCAAAGAATTTAAATGGTATAGCCAGTATGTTACATGCAAGAATTTAAATGCATATGAATTGGAAAGACTCTAAAAAATACCACAAGTAATCCCCTTCAAGTCCAAAACCATGATTCCACCTACAAAAAAAGAAGAAGTCGTAAGAATATTTGAATCTAAAAAAAGCAATAAGAATATTTAAAATTGCAAGAAAAAAATAAAGCTCCAAATGGTGAAGAAAAAAAAAACAAATTAAGCAGGAAGAAGAACATACAAAAAATATCTGCTCTAGATTCAGTCAAACTCATTTATACCTAAACCCATAACCGAGATCCGTATTAACCCCGTGGTTAATAAATCAGAGAGCAATTAAGTTGTACCCCAAGAAACCCATATTTGCCGAGAGATTTGGCTAGAGAACGCATGACAAAAAATACCCACAAAGCTCGTTAGGTATAAATCAATTTTTAACCCCGTCTTTCCAGAGCTCGTGATGTATCAGTTAAGAACATCTTGAAAACAAAATTAACTAAAAAGCAAAACAAAATAAAAAAAAAACAAAATACTATAAACACCAAAAAATAGGATTTCACGATTCTATACCATGCATTTTTTTAGTATGACCACAAAGTTTCAGGATAACTGTTTCAATGTTCATGAGCTTCAAATGCCGCAGCCATTGTTGACTCTTACAAATCAAATCAGCAAAAGTACAAAAAGAATACACAAATAAACATAATTTTTGTGATTAGGAGAAATCAGACCCGTGCATTAGAGAATATCAGATATATCACCTAATATATCCACGATATCACCGGGTGTTGATTTGCAGCCATTATAATCTCAGAAGCACCGTTGGCACTTGCAAACCAAAAACCACCATTAATAACTGAACATTAGGTATAAACACCTGCAAAATTCTCTTTCACAACATTGCAAATCCAAAAAGAAAGAAAAAAACATAGAGATCAACACTAACTCATACTTAATAGAGAAATTCAGTCATATACCTCAATGAAAATCAACAGATCAGTTTTCAAAGGAGGGCCTCAATGAGAGTCACCGCAGCAGTTTTCAAAAAAGAGAAGCAGCGCAAATCGACTATACTTTTCATTATATCTGCAAAAGAAACAACAACCAACGTAAGCATTATATCTGCAAAAGAAACAACAATCAACGTAAGTAAGCATCCATAAACGAAATAAGACGAAGAATGAAAAAAAAAAAACAAAAAGGAGCAGAGAAACGTCGACAAAAAAAATTATGCGGCTTGGCTTTTGCAAGCGTTTTTATACATTTCCAAGAAAATTATTTTTGGAATTAATATCTTATATTAACCAAGAAAATGTGTAAAGATTTATCCTTTCTAGAAAAAGGACAACTTAGTTTTATTTTTTGGCACATTATTTTATATTTTGGTTCTTTTTCCTTTTGGCGGATTCATTTAGGAAATCTTTTCATTATTGAGCAAATTTAAGAAAATATTTTAGATTATCGTCATTTTTTGTTTGTTATGGAATGTATTTTTTTCCATATTTTTAGTATACAAAATCTGGGGCATATCAAAATATAATAAAATTAAAATTGCACCTTATTTAATTAATTTTTATTTTATATTTGTTTTGTTTTAATTATGGTACTTAATAAAATTAAGAAAAGTAACGTGGAAATGATGTTTACTAATCATTATTTGTTTGCTCGATTTTGTATTTTGCTCGATTTTTTATATGCTAATCAATATGTGCTCCCATTTTTTCTATTTCAAATTTTAATGATTTGTAATGTTTTTGTATGCAAGCAGGATCAACAATAAAATTGTTCGCAAGAGAGACATATTATACGTTCGAAAGGTTAGTACCCACGATTAACTTAATCTTTTTTTTTTAAATATTTTCATCACTGGAAGTGTAATCACAATGAATAACTTATTCATTAGCTTCCAAGAAAAATAATCGCAAGTATTTCTTTTACCCGTAGTTTGGAGTTGTAATTAGGTAGATTTTATTACAAAAACTGTAAATGGACATTGAATTTATTTTTAATTCATATGATTGATCTAATTTTATGATGATATCATGATGAACGTTGCATATTTAATTTTATCATGATGAAATCGTTTTTTTTTTTTTGGTAATGTTAAAGTTGTTTATATTTGTTGTGTTATATTTCCAAGATTAAATAAGATTTAGTAAATTTAGGTAATTATTTTCTAAAATGTGATTAGCCAAATAATATTTCGTGGGCCCAAAAGATTCTCCTGATTATTGGCAAAAAAAAATACTTAAGATTTAGCTATCTTATTATTAGCAAAAAAATATTTTCCTGATTTTTTTTTGTTTTAATTTAATAAGTTTTCAAAAAAAAAAAAAAAAACTGATGGGGCCAGAATCAACCAGAAGCGAGAATTAACATGGACCTCCGGTGAATGAGGTCGCTCGAAAAAACTCTGTTATTATATAGAGAATTATCAAATTTGATTATCAATCTTTTTACCTTAGAATCTTGATCCTAGAATCAGATTTTAATTAAGTTTCCGACGAAACTCAAACTATCCTTGTTATCTCCTTATCTGTGCTACACTAGTTGGTATAAGATACAGAGTTTTTAAATTTTTATCTGGAAACAGATGCTTACACAGCTTCCGCAAACTCAAAACCCTATTTTTATTTTCAATGGAAAAAGCTGATATCGAAGCTATGATGAAAGAACTCTTGAAGAATACAGTCACTGAGATTACAACCAAGCTTGATAAAAAATTTGATACCAGTGAAACAAGCATCAAAACGCTTACACATAAATTGGACATTATCGAAAAGAGGTTAGGATTCCATGGAGAATATATAGAAAAGTTATGGAAACATGCAGGTTTGGATGAAAAAGACATGCCTAAGTTAACTGATGATAAGGAAGTAGGAGAAAAGAAGAAGAAGATGATGAAACAAAAACTAGTTCTTTTTTCAGAACATTTCTATTCCTGACAATTTTTCTCATATCCTTCAACACAAAGAGCCAGTAGAGGGTTTTCTTAACACTCCAAAAAAATCAGTTGCTGTGAATATCAACCTTGATGAAGATGACAAAGTCGAGGAACAAGAATTACAAAAGTGGATGGATGAAAATAGATTAAACTCTACTATGAATTCTTATGGAAATCTACCATAATACAAATTAAAGGTTATACATAATTTCATGTTGGTTTACAAATTGAAGGATTACTGGACTAGCTTTATGAGGTCGAATCCTTTTTCAAATTCATGGACGTCCCTGAATCTTTTAGGGTAAAACTGGTAGCCTATAAACTGAAAGGTGGAGCTGCAGATTGGCGGGAAACTTTATGTGAATATCGAGATAAGTATCACAAATCGAGATAAGTATCACAAACCCCCTATCCTTAGTTGGACTCGCATGAGAGGTTTATTAAGATACAAGTTTTTACCAAAAGATTATAAAAAGCAATTGTTTATCAAGCTTCAAAACTGTCGACAAGAAGCTAGATTGGTTGAAGAATATGTAGGTGAGTTCAATGGTTAGGTTGCTCTTAACTAATTAAAAGACACTGACGAATAATTAGTTGCACGTTTTATAGATGGTTTGAACAATTTAATTCAAAAAGGGATGACACAATCAGAGTTTACAATGGTTGAAGCAATACACCAAGATCTTAAAGTTGAAAGGTGTGTTCTCAGTACTTCTCGCCAAGAAAATCCACGACAAACTCGTTATCAACATTTTTATAAAGCTTCCAGACCATCTAACTATTCTTATGGTTACCAGGGCGAAAAGGGATCAACATTCGTTGTTGATCCATATTCATAGGGATCAACTATCTTTGTTGACCCAATAGACAGAAGTGCTAGCCAACCGTATCAGCAACAACAAACAATGTCTGTTCTTTCAGACACTGCTCCAATGATAAATATACCATCTGCTAAGCCACCTGTTTATAGGTGAAAATGGTATCTGTTGGTTTTGGTAATTGCGGGTGTGAAAGTGAGAAACAATTTAAACCCTAAACAATGTATTGCAAGGGAGTACTTTAGATTCGAGAGATCAATCTGTACAAGTCCGTCCTAAACCAAGAAATGGCCGTTCCAAACTTGCTTCGGTCACAAAGTGGAGGGGAATGGGTTGGTTTTGGGGAGGGAAGCAAGGAGAGTGGTGAGACCATAATAGTTGATTCTGGAAGAGCAGTTGGGTTTCTACGACTTGTTATCATAAAAGTAAGAGAGCTGAAGAGGAGAGCTAGCAAGTAAGTATTTTTGAGTGTTGTCTTGTCCGAATGAACTTGTTCTCCAAATGGAAATAGGTAAGATCTATTTATACTACTTATTTGATCGAAGAGTCCTTGGTCCATCGGGATTTTGTATTAGATCAACGTAAATCCACTGTCAAACATTAACGTTGGAGGTAAAAACATCAACTGGGAAAAAAAAACACCATCAGTTCTCATCAAACCATATATGGTCCATCAACAGCAGGTGTTGCTTGTTGCGGGTAGTGGTATAGACGTGTCAATGGATTCGAAGACTGTATATATAGTGAAACTGATTCTAGCCAATTTAGTGCAGCGTATTGCTTCATGCTGCCTGTTTATGCACTTTCACATGTCCCCTTAATAACTTTTGAGGCGATGAATATTTGATAATCCCTTCATAACATGACCAAAGAAGAAGAAGAAAGCCGTAGCAATATGCACTAATTTTATAACCGCAAGCACATTTTTTGTGCTGAAAACAAAATGAACCTATAAACTGTAATTTGCTTGAATCTTCTTGCGCCATTTATATAGTTGATGGCAGATAAAAAGATATTTAAATCATAAATTCAATATGAATTGAGAATCGTTTTTTTTAATCACGACAATTGATACCCCTTGAATGGACAATAACATGTTTATTTTGATTTCAGTATCTAAAAGATTTTGGTACAAATTAGGTAACTATATATATATATATATATTGATCATCATCTAGGAACAACAGAAAAAAGAGAATAAACTATGCCAGCATGGAATTCACTTAGCTATTTTTTACTAGTGCAGTGATATAATGTAAGATTACTAAGTGGGCATACTAAGTTACACGAGGTATAACAATACAATTTATTGGATTACACCATACTAATTTCAAAACGCCGCTGTCGGGGATGAGTTAAAACATATAATGGTGGATTGGTGGATAGATTTCACTGGGGGTTAGTGGATGACTGGATGTTGATGTTTATATCTACCGTCATGTTTTTCATTGGTCTTATTGTCATCTTTTCTTATCATTGCTTTACATTTTCTTGGAATGTTGTTTCTGAAACAAGGGGTTCGATTTTTTGTTTGTTCTTAAGCAGTTATAGGAAATAAAAATACTACATTCTGTCATGTCCCATGATAAGGGCACCCTGAGTCCTTGAGTGTAGTTATCATTACTGTGTGTGTCTGGCTCGTGTGGCTTGTGAGTGTAGAAGAGTAGTATTATGTGAGCGGAACAAGTGCATTCTTCTAACCCTGCTTGTATCGAGACTCGTTTCTTTTGTTGTTATGATAAATTGAATCTAAGTTTTTTTCTTCTGAATTTCGAGGTTTTTCTCTAGTTCACATAGTAGATCCTTTAAAATTACAAATGATCATTATTTGTAGTGTAGATCACTACAAGTGGTATCAGATTAGGTCTTTCCTTGGCACCAGTATGGCTGACGGCACTAGGTTAAAGAAATTAGATTACTTAACCAAGAAATTGAGTATGGAATTGCAGGAATTGTGTGAGGAAGTACAATCATTTCAATATGTTAAAAGAGATATGAAGACAATGAAAACTGATATCGATAATCAATTTCAACTTCTTCAATACTTTATGGATAATAAGTTTCAGTGGCTTCTCGATAGACCCGTTTTTCCGCAGAGGAATAATCATGGAGGTGAAATGAATCATCTTTGGGAAGATGGGGAAGTACCAGATCCTTCGACTAGCAACAATTTCCATGGTCATCAACCTATTCATAACCAGCGAATCATTCAGACTCATCAGATGGGTGAAGGTCAGTTTTCCAATTACAGACCTAAGGTCGATTTCCCACGTTTCGATGGAACTAATCATAGGGCTTGGATCATAAAATTAAAAAGTACTTTTTTCTACACCAAATGAATGCTGAACATAAGGTGCACATGGAAACCCTGTACTTGGATGGAAAAGCAGATGTTTGGTTCTAAAACTACCAAATAGGTAAGAGTATTTTGTATTGTGAGGATTTCATTATTGATATCTGTACTAGGTTTCAAGAATTAGGTCATGATAATGTTGTAGGAGAAGTTAACAAAGTAGATCAAGCTACAATGGTGGAACATCAAGAACAATTTTCAGAATTAAAATAATTGATGTTAGCTAAAAATCCCATCTCTGACTGAGGATTATTTCATTCATAGCTTCATTAGTGGACTGAAATAGGATATATGAATGGTACTTCAAATGTTTACTCCTAATACTTTACTTGAAGCTATTTTTCCGGCTAGGAGACAAGAGTGCATCATGGACAAGGCACCTAGATCTCAGCCACGATTTTCAAACAGATTTGCTTATGGGGGTAAGACATTAACAATTTTCAATAAGTCCCCCACTCTTCCTTCCTTAGTCACTACACCTAGACCTACCACAAGTCTTAAATTGCATCCGGTGAAGAAGCTCACTTATGCTGAAATGCGAGCAAAAAGAGAGAAAGGACTCTGTTATAATTGCAATAAGCAGTACACCAAGGATCATAAATGTCTAAAGAAATAACTATATATAATAGTAGCTGATGATGATGAAGGTATGCATTTTTTGTAAGGGGGTGCAGAATCTAGTCTAACTATCGTGGAGTTGTAGGAGGAAATGGAGATATAAGTGCACGCGTTGGCTGGAAACATATCTCACTCTACTATCAAGATTAAAGGGCAAGTGAAGACGCAAGGTCTGACTATTTTGGTGGTCAATGGAAGTACCCACATTTTTCTAGACCCATCAGCAGCTAGGATAAGTGGTGCCATTATTATACCAACTCAGACACTGCAAGTCACCGTATCAGATGTAAATAAGTTGCTCAGTCAAGCACATTATACGGGCTTTACTTGGAATATGCAGGGGCATACTTTTTCTCATGACTTGCACCTTCTCGATTTAGGAGGTTATTATATGGTTCTTGGGGAAGACTGCATGCGAGAGTTAAGCCCAATGTTATTCGATTTCAAGAAATTGATGATCCAATTTTATCACAAGGGTAAGGATATTACATTGGTTGGTCATCAGGAGGAAGAAGTTCGTACATCTCTCATGTTAGGAAAAGATTTTCACATAGTACTTTGCAGTGGTGACCCTGTCTTTTTTGGTCAGTTATCCTCTATCTCAGCTATGACTGCATCAACTGACATTGCTGCCCTATTTACTGAAGTTTTGGACCAGTTCTCTTCGGTCTTACAACTACCCACCTCACTGCTACCAGAGAGAGCTCAGGATCATCATATTCCCTTGGTGCCCAATTCAGCTCCATCCAACTAGAGGCCTTACCGCGTACCCTTTGTACAGAAAGCTGTAATTGAAAAACTAGTGCAAGAGATGCTCATAGCGGGAGTCATTCAGCCTAGCCACAATCCGTTTTCTTCTCCGGTGTTGTTGGTCAAGAAGAAGGATGGAGATTGGAGTTTTTGCGTCGACTACCGCAAACTCAACTTCATTACTATTAAAGATAAGTACTCCATCCCCATAATTGATGAGATACTTGCTGAGCTTCATGTCTCTACCATTTTATTCTTCTAAGATAGACCTTCGATCTGGTGATAATTCGAGTACACCCCCCGGATGTGCATAAACTTCTTTCCGTACACATCATGGTCATTTTTAGTTTCGAGTCATTCCGTTTGGTCTTACTAATGTCCCGAAAACTTTCCAATCCCTTATGAACGACATTTTCAAACCCTATATTCGAAAGTTCATTCTTGTTTTTTTCGACGACATATTGGTCTATAGTCCCAACTTAGAATATCTTAGAATTACCTTAGCTATTCTATAAGAACACTCACTTCTATCTAAGCGTAACAAATGCAATTTTGGTCAACACCAACTCGAATATTTAGGTCATATCATCAAGACATCAAGTAATGTACATAATATGACCTTTTCTGAATTTTAATATCAAATGTGCTCCCGTTGGAATTTCTTTAGGACTCCGGTTTTTCAATTCAAACCATCCCAAGATCATGGACACCACACCATCATTCTAAAGAATAAGTGTACTTGTGTGCAGGATAATCCAATATCCCTCCCATCCCAATAATTTAAGAATATATGCTTTGCTAATCAGCGTGATTGGGAAAATACTTTGCCTAAGCCCCAAAATAAATCTAAAATGAGATGCAAGTGTTTGTACCGTGTATAAAATACACTAGAATCCCGTGAATCAAGCCCAAAAATCCCGTTATAGAAGATTCCAAAAGCCCAGACCCGACTTATTGAGGAAGGCCGGAGGTTTATTTAGGAAACCAACACTTGGGTTTATTGAGGAAACCCAGAGGGCTTATTATGGAAGCCCAGTCTAGCTTATTATGGAAGCCCAAATGAGTTATTATAGAAGTCATTTTGGGATAGACACAAATCTTGGAAGATAAACAGGGGTCATCCAAGATAGCTACCAATCTTGGGAGATTGATAAGAATCTTCCAAGATAGATACAAATCTTATGAAGATATACAAGGATTTGTTAAGATAAACTCAAATCATATGAAGATATACAAGAATCTCTCAAGATAGACATGCATCTTCAAGGATATACACAAATATTAAAGGATAAGTACAAATGCATGTGGTTATTTTGGATAACTACAAATCTAGGGTTATTATGGAACTAGATTAAGGTTTTTTGCCTATAAATAGAGGCTAAAAATCCAACTCAAGGAGATGGAATTTATATTCCAACATGGAATTTTAGGTTAGCTAACCCGGAGAAAAACCTTTGTATCATCACAATCAATAAAATATTTCTTCGTTCCCCCGTGGATGTACGCAACTCTTGCCGAACCACGTAAATCTTTGTCTTCTTTATTTATCTCTAATTCTCTCGTAACCCTAATTTTCATATAACCATCATCAAATAATCGTGTTTTGTGCCTAGAATTTATTTTGGGTACGAACAACAAGAACAATAACATTCTTTAGAAAAACCATTTTTTTTCATATGATCACCTATGGCTACAATTATATATATATACAATATTGCACTTCCAGCCTATCACGTTTGCATTTCCGGCAACAAGTTTAAATCTTTATCCTATCCACTGTTTCCTTTTGGATCGAAAAAGAAAATAATATTGATCGTAAAAAAAATAGTTTTTTTTCTTTTAGTGAAAAGAAGCAATATAGTACAAAAGATTTACAATTTCATTTTTATCAAAGATATTAGCAGTAATGCTCTCTTTTTTCACTCGCTGGTGCAAGTGCTTTGATATGTGTCGAAATTTTCTGATCCTTGTTTCTTTCGTTACAGAGTCCACTGCTGTATTGTGATCTCTGCTTATAAATTACCTTAGCTTGCGGAAATTTTTCTAACATGGAAATATTCTCTTTTATGGTAATCTCTGCTACCCAAGAGGCATTTGGTCCTTTTTCTTCTAAAGATTCCGCCAGGAGCTTACAGTCTTTCAAAATAAAGACACTTTTATATGACGCATCAATGAATAGTAACCGATCCGACTTGAAATTGCTCCACGAAGGTTTAGTAGACTTTGTTTTCGGAATATCTTGTGATTTGGCTTCTCCCTTGATAGTTGAGGACTGTATGAATTTCTTAATTTGAAGTATTAAATATGTCGGATCTAGAGTGGTTTTCCTAAAAATTACCTCGCATCTATCTTTCCAAGTGAACGAGAGTATGGTGGAAATTTGTCCCCAAACTTGCACAAAATTTGGATCCGAAATCCATATTTCAACCCACTTGCTAATAGAGTCTGTAATTATTTGCGAATTGACTACGTCCAAAGAGCAACCAAACCAAATTGATTTAACAAAAGGACAAATTCTGAGTAGATGGTTTTCCGTTTCCGTAATTTGGTTGTCGCACATTGGACATTCAGGAGAGATCTCCGAGTTATGAGCTGTCAGTCTGGTAGTAGTCGGTAAAGCTTTTTAAACTAGTTTACAAATGAACAGTATAATCTTAGGAATTTCGTGCATCTTCCATGATTTTTTCCAAGGGAATTCAAAATTATCCTCATTTTCTGCCGGTGGTCGGTAAAAAAAAGCAGTTTACTTTATCCTATACACCATGGTTGTCTGTTCAACCTCCCGAACTACGAATAAATGTACTTGTGTGGAGGATAATCCAACAGCCCTCCCAATAATTGAAGAATATATGCTTTCTTAATCAAACGTAATTCAGAAAATACTTTGCCTAAACCCCTAATTAAGTAAATCTAAAATGAGAAGCAAAGAACAAAGTTATTCTTTTGGAAAACAATTTTTTTTCATCTGATCACCTATGGTACGCGTAGAATACCGTACTTACTCGTCATTATTTTTTGTATAATTTTAAATAATACAATTCCAGCTCATCACGCTTGCATCTTCAGCAACAAGTTTAAATCCGTATCCTGTAAACTATGGTTCTCTCTACTGCTCAACCTACTGAACTAAGATCTTCTAGTACTGCTGATTCGGTTTCCGCTTCACCATATGTTCAAGATGCACTACCAAGGTACGTATAACCAATTGTACATGGTATTACTATGATTAGTCTTTTTGTGGGTGATGATTAATAAGAAGGCAGTATTCAAGCTTTCAGATATAAGATGGGGGAGAGCTCAAATCCGAAAGAGGCAGCTTATTAAATAATACACGAGGAGCTTCTGTTAGATGGTAACCCAAGGCTAAATTTAGATTCATTTATTACAACATGGATGGAACCCGAATGCGATCAACTCATTATGGAAAGCATGAATAAAAACTGTGTCGAAATGGATGAATACCGATTACCGCTGAATTGCAGGTTAAGTTCCTTCAGTGACAACTAGCGCTGCAAACACGACATGAAATCAAGTTGGTGTTATTGAACAATTTACTTTGATAATTAATTAACATTGGAAATATTCCTTGAATTTTCAGAACCGGTGTGTAAATATGATAGTCTTAAAGATCGAACAAGAGAGAGGAGAACATAAACGCGGAAGCGTAAAAGACTACATTGATATTAATCTTGGTGGAATACAATCTATTTGATATTTTTGATTGTTTGATTCTTTCTTTCTTACTTACAAATGAATACAACATGACTATTTATAGGTTACAAAAAAAGAAGAGAACTATGCCTATGGAGGCTAACAACTATGCCTTTGGAGGCTAACAACTATGCCTATGGAGGCTTACCAAACCAACTACTAGACAATCTAGTATTCTTGTTTGATTTGTCTAACCCTAGAACACTCATTTTACACATGTTAATTGTCTAATATTGACTTTAGACATCCTAGATATTTCTAGGTTAGTCTAGATAGGTGTGAACTCTTGACTAAGTTGGTGTTGAATATTCAACACTCCCCCTCAACACCTACTTTCCAACTTCTCTTTATCTTAGACGTTTCGGTCCCCTTCATAGTTTAAGGATGTTTCGGTCCTCTTCATAGTTTAAGGACGTTTCGGTCCTCTTCGGAAGTTTAAGGACATTATGGTCCTCTTCGGAAGTTTAAGGACATTACGGTCCTCTTCGTAGTTTTAGAACATACGGGTTCCATCGTAGTTTAGGGACATTGCGGTCCTCTTCGTAGTTTTAGAACATACGGGTTCCATCGTAGTTTAGGGACATTGCGGTCCTCTTCATTTCAGTACAATACTTCTTGTACTCTTTAGACAACTCATAGGATTTTCACCCACTTTTGTTGTTCTCTATCTCATCACCACTTGGTGATTGCTTCCGTTTCTTCACAATCTTTTTGTTGTTTCTTCTTCTCTTATTCTTTTGTTCCAGTCATGCTTTTGTTGCAAAAAACCATCACACTTCTTTGATTTTTAAGATTCTCTCACAATCTTTCATTTCGTCAAGCTTCTGCCACAAGCTCTGACTATTATTCTTCTTGTTATATTGTTGTTACAATTTTGTCACGCTATCCAGATTTGCCACATCTCTGAATTCGTAACAGATTTGCAACGCTGTGACAATTATTGTCACACTTATGTTTCCATGATCATCCTTGCATTTAAACAAACATCTTGTCTGCATCTTCTCTATTTTCTTTGAGGCTTTCAGCCCATCTAAATCACCTTCAACTTCTTCTTTGTTTCGATTTTTTTTTTTCAGGTTCCACGGCATTTGCCAGCCCAACATTTTTTTTTTTTGTATGCCGGTGAGATGGACGTTTAGTGTGTCGGTCACACCATGAAAAGAGAGTTGAATGGCACTTTCTCACTCGCACTCTTTTTTTTTATTTTTTTCTTTATGCTGCATGCGCGACTATCGATCTCCAACTCCATAGACCACCGTGTATCATCATGGAAACATTCTGTTTCTCTCGACACAACATCATGTTCTTCTTCCTTCAACGTTAACTCAAAGACTTGTTCGAATCTCCATCGGTGGAAGAATTCATTACAGCAGAAGAACACCTCAATCCACTCTTATTGCAGCAACAACCAACATCAACATAAAAACACCAAGTCTTCCCTGTTCTTGCTCGATCTGTCATCATCACAGAACCACACATGAATTCCCAACACCGTGAATGACCAAACAAAGATCATCACCATTATTCTTCTTTCTTCTGGAGCTTTAAAGAAGCAGTACCTTGATCGAGCTCATTATCGAACACCACTGCCTTCTTCCATCAGCAACTACCAGCTCATGTATCTTCATTATCGTCATCAACAGCAAGCCAAAAACCGAGCAGAAGTTCACCATTCATCTCAGCCACAGTTCGGCTCCATTGTCTCTCAGAACAGCCAGTCGAGCATCATGACCATCATCTTTATCCGAAGCTCCGCCACATTACTTGTAATATAAACCGCAGCATCATTTCCACCGATGATGATCATCATCCACAACTTACTGATTTGTTTTCTCGAGCAGCAACCACTCGATATTCATTGTATCTTCTCGGCCTTCCCATCTACTCGAGTTGCAAGTAATGGTGGAGATCATGGAGCCAGAGAAAGTGATACTTTACCCCCAATTTTTATGGGGTTGTGTTGCAGTGCTGCACACGGATTTTGTCCATGTTTCCTGCCAGGTCATTGAGCTATTTGGGCGTGTTATAGACAGGTTGTCTTTCAGAGACAGTACCAAAGAGAACGTCCTTCTTTCAAGCATGCCCCGGGATGAGCTCGACACCTGCCATACGGGCGAATCATCAAAGGACGGAGTCGAGAGTTGGAGGCGAGCCTCCAACTTTAAGTGGGAAGGTGCCGGCTTTTGAGGTAGTACAACCTCTTGTGCTCAAAGGACTGATGTGAACTTTCAGTCATGGGTATTCCATTGAGGTATACTGTCACGTATCACAGTGCACTCATGCGATTCCATATTTGGGGATTGCGAGACACGGCTCCTCATGCCCATTACTGGGTTGCTTCCATGGCTCTTTTCACAGCTCAAAGAACTCGTCACTTCCAAAGCCACAGCTTCCTACTTTCTTCGTTTTTACCCTTTTTTTTTTTTTTTTTTTTCTTTCACGGGAACTTTCATACCGTCCTCATATCATGTTTTTTGATACCACATTTTTGTGTATCTAAAAAACCTAGTTCCACGCGTGCACTTACTTGGGTGGAGAAATCCAACACACATAGCCGCAGCAACACTCGCACCTTCTGTACTCAACACCACAACGAGAACTTAAACACTAAAAACCATAAATTTTCTGAGTTTCTGTAACTCTCTTCCTCTCTTCTCTCTTCTTCTAACCTCGCTCTGATACAATCTTAAAGATCGAACAAGAGAGAGGAGAACATAAACGCGGAAGCGTAAAAGACTACATTGATATTAATCTTGGTGGAATACAATCTATTTGATATTTTTGATTGTTTGATTCTTTCTTTCTTACTTACAAATGAATACAACATGACTATTTATAGGCTACAAAAAAAGAAGAGAACTATGCCTATGGAGGCTAACAACTATGCCTTTGGAGGCTAACAACTATGCCTATGGAGGCTTACCAAACCAACTACTAGACAATCTAGTATTCTTGTTTGATTTGTCTAACCCTAGAACACTCATTTTACACATGTTAATTGTCTAATATTGACTCTAGACATCCTAGATATTTCTAGGTTAGTCTAGATAGGTGTGAACTCTTGACTAAGTTGGTGTTGAATATTCAACACTCCCCCTCAACACCTACTTTCCAACTTCTCTTTATCTTAGACGTTTCGGTCCCCTTCATAGTTTAAGGATGTTTCGGTCCTCTTCATAGTTTAAGGACGTTTCGGTCCTCTTCGGAAGTTTAAGGACATTATGGTCCTCTTCGGAAGTTTAAGGACATTACGGTCCTCTTCGTAGTTTTAGAACATACGGGTTCCATCGTAGTTTATGGACATTGCGGTCCTCTTCGTAGTTTTAGAACATACGGGTTCCATCGTAGTTTAGGGACATTGCGGTCCTCTTCATTTCAGTATAATACTTCTTGTACTCTTTAGACAACTCATAGGATTTTCACCCACTTTTGTTGTTCTCTATCTCATCACCACTTGGTGATTGCTTCCGTTTCTTCACAATCTTTTTGTTGTTTCTTCTTCTCTTATTCTTTTGTTCCAGTCATGCTTTTGTTGCAAAAAACCATCACACTTCTTTGATTTTTAAGATTCTCTCACAATCTTTCATTTCATCAAGCTTCTGCCACAAGCTCTGACTATTATTCTTCTTGTTATATTGTTGTTACAATTTTGTCACGCTATCCAGATTTGCCACATCTCTGAATTCGTAACAGATTTGCAACGCTGTGACAATTATTGTCACACTTATGTTTCCATGATCATCCTTGCATTTAAACAAACATCTTGTCTGCATCTTCTCTATTTTCTTTGAGGCTTTCAGCCCATCTAAATCACCTTCAACTTCTTCTTTGTTTCGATTTTTTTTTTTCAGGTTCCATGGCATTTGCCAGCCCAACATTTTTTTTTTTTTGTATGCCGGTGAGATGGACGTTTAGTGTGTCGGTCACACCATGAAAAGAGAGTTGAATGGCACTTTCTCACTCGCACTCTTTTTTTTTATTTTTTTCTTTATGCTGCATGCGCGACTATCGATCTCCAACTCCATAGACCACCGTGTATCATCATGGAAACATTCTGTTTCTCTCGACACAACATCATGTTCTTCTTCCTTCAACGGTTAACTCAGAACTTGTTCGAATCTCCATCGGTGGAAGAATTCATTACAGCAGCAACACCTCAATCCACTCTTATTGCAGCAACAACCAACATCAACATAAAAACACCACGTCTTCCCTGTTCTTGCTCGATCTGTCATCATCACAGAACCACACATGAATTCCCAACACCGGTGAATGACCAAACAGCATCATCACCATTATTCTTCTTTCTTCTGGAGCTTTAAAGAAGCAGTACCTTGCTCGAGCTCATTATCGAACACCACTGCCTTCTTCCATCAGCAACTACCAGCTCATGTATCTTCATTATCGTCATCAACAAAGAAGCCAAAAACCGAGCAGAAGTTCACCATTCATCTCAGCCACAGTTCGGCTCCATTGTCTCTCAGAACAGCCAGTCGAGCATCATGACCATCATCTTTATCCGAAGCTCCGCCACATTACTTGTAATATGAACCGCAGCATCATTTCCACCGATGATGATCATCATCCACAACTTACTGATTTGTTTTCTCGAGCAGCAACCACTCGATATTCATTGTATCTTCTCGGCCTTCCCATCTACTCGAGTTGCAAGTAATGGTGGAGATCATGGAGCCAGAGAAAGTGATACTTTACCCCCAATTTTTCTGGGGTTGTGTTGCAGTGCTGCACACGGATTTTGTCCATGTTTCCTGCCAGGTCATTGAGCTATTTGGGCGTGTTATAGACAGGTTGTCTTTCAGAGACAGTACCAAAGAGAACGTCCTTCTTTCAAGCATGCCCCGGGATGAGCTCGACACCCGCCATACGGCGCGAATCATCAAAGGATCTGAGTCGAGAGTTGGAGGCGAGCCTCCAACTTTAAGTGGGAAGGTGCCGGCTTTTGAGGTAGTACAACCTCTTGTGCTCAAAGGACTGATGTGAACTTTCAGTCATGGGTATTCCATTGAGGTATACTGTCACGTATCACAGTGCACTCATGCGATTCCATATTTGGGGACTGCGAGACACGGCTCCTCATGCCCATTACTGGGTTGCTTCCATGGATCTTTTCACAGCTCAGCAACTCGTCACTTCCAAGCCACAGCTTCCTACTTTCTTCGTTGTTAACCTTTTTTTTTTTTTTTTTTTTTCTTTCACGGCAACTTTCATACCGTCCTCATATCATGTTTTTTGATACCACATTTTTGTGTATCTAAAAAACCTAGTTCCACGCGTGCACTTACTTGGGTGGAGAAATCCAACACACATAGCCGCAGCAACACTCGCACCTTCTGTACTCAACACCACAACGAGAACTTAAACACTAAAAACCATAAATTTTCTGAGTTTCTCTAACTCTCTTCCTCTCCTCTCTCTTCTTCTAACCTCGCTCTGATACCATCTTAAAGATCGAACAAGAGAGAGGAGAACATAAACGCGGAAGCGTAAAAGACTACATTGATATTAATCTTGGTGGAATACAATCTATTTGATATTTTTGATTGTTTGATTCTTTCTTTCTTACTTACAAATGAATACAACATGACTATTTATAGGCTACAAAAGAAGAAGAGAACTATGCCTATGGAGGCTAACAACTATGCCTTTGGAGGCTAACAACTATGCCTATGGAGGCTTACCAAACCAACTACTAGACAATCTAGTATTCTTGTTTGATTTGTCTAACCCTAGAACACTCATTTTACACATGTTAATTGTCTAATATTGACTCTAGACATCCTAGATATTTCTAGGTTAGTCTAGATAGGTGTGAACTCTTGACTAAGTTGGTGTTGAATATTCAACAGATAGCTCACCTATTCAACGCTCCTGTCGATCAAGCTGAAGCAGCAGTTGGGGTGGGAACCGTGGGTTCTTCAGAGGCTGTAATGTTGGCTGGCTTAGCATTCAAGAAAAAATGGCAGAACAAGAGAAAAGCGGAGGGAAAATCATGTGACAAACCAAATATTGTTACTGGTTCCAACATTCAGGTATTTGTTCTGGTTTTTCTAGTTGGGTCTAAGAGACGCAGCGCGTCGTCTTAAATTATTAAAAAGTGCCTCCAGAAACTGTAAAAAGTATATAATATATTTAATTATATTTCAGGTCTGTTGGGAAAAATTTGCAAGATATTTCGAGGTGGATCTGAAAGAAGTTAAAGTGGTAGAAGGGTATTATGTGATGGATCCAACAAAAGCAGTGGAAATGGTGGATGAGAACACAATATGTGTTGCTGCAATTCTAGGATCCACCTATAACGGCGAATTCGAAGATGTTAAGCTTTTGAATGATCTTCTTGAACAAAAAAACAAGACAACTGGGTAAAACTAATATAAACTTCATCACATAATATTACCATCTTCCGTGAACATAAGATCGTGGTTTATCTATACTGATTTCATTTTGGTCTGTCAATATGGTATTCATAGGTGGCATACGCCAATTCATGTGGATGCAGCAAGTGGTGGATTTGTAGCACCATTTCTATACCCAGAGTTGGTACGGGATTTTAGATTACCATTAGTGAAGAATATTATTGTGAGCGGTCACAAGTATGGTCTTGTCTATGCTGGTGTGGGTTGGGTCATTTGGAGGAGCAAAGAAGATTTACCTGAAGAACTCATCTTCCATATAAACTACTTGGGTGCTGACCAACCCACCTTCACTTTAAACTTCTCCAAAGGTTTGAACTTTGATTACATCCTGTCAAGTTTTGATATTTTTTCGTGTCTTCCGCTGATCAAACTCGAGCACTTGATTACAGGATCTAGTCAGATCATTGCACAATATTATCAATTCCTGCGAATGGGCTTCGAGGTAATAATGTTGTTTTAGATAACCTTAAAATATCTCTATTTCTTAACTAGACATTGCTAAATATTTGATTATCTTCATTTATAGGGGTACAAAAACGTAATGAAAAATTGCATGGAAAGTGCGAGACAACTACGACAAGGACTAGAAAAAACTGGTTGTTTTGATATTGTATCCAAAGAAAATGGGTTACCTTTGGCTGCCTTTGCATTCAAGGACAAGGCTAAACAAGGGTTAGCATACAAATTATCAAAGGCTTTAAGACACTACGGATGGATCATACCAGCGTACAATATGCCACCAAATGCTGAGCATGTCATCATCCTTCGAGTTGTAGTTCGAGAAGATTTCGGGCGACGACTTGTTGAAAAATTGCTCTCTCACTTGAAAATTGTATTGAATGAACTAGATGATGATGCAACACCTGTTCCAAAGTAGTGCCGCGGATGTTATTGAAAAGAAAGAAAAGGGATAATTTATTCACACCTCAAATTATTCCTAGAAATAATGATTATGAACAGTGATAATTATTTAGACTTCAGTTTCCCGATTGTAAATAAAAATCAGAATCAAACCTGTACAAGTTCAATAAATAAATTTAATTAATCAATCAACTGTCTAACAGTAATAACTAGAAGACTGTTAAATAGCCTAGCACAATTAGGGGCGACCCATTTGTTATTAGGGGCGACACAAAAGACAAAATAGGTTGAAAATACTTATATGCCCCTTCATAATCGGGAGGTTAATCCATAATCGGTAGTTTGGGGCAACTCTATATTCGGTAGTTTTATGAACTATTTTGACTACCCGATTATGGTACATTTCACCAAAGATTATAATTGATAATCGGAAGTCATGGTAACTTCATTTACTACCCGATTATAGGCTCAACCAAATTCGAAAAATAGAGGATTTTGGCAAAATCTGTTTTTGAGGCAACTCTATATTAGAGGAGTTATATGTGTTGGATATTTTCAAGATTGTTTGCTGCTATTCTGGGGTCCAGAAATTTTCACAAAACGTGTTTGTTCCCAAAACGTGTCTGTTCCCATAGGGTTTCTTCAAGAGACACCATTGGTTGGATATTTTCAAAGAGAGCTAGAATAATCGGAAGTCATGATAACTCTTCATATCTTACCGATTATAGGCTCAACCAAAATTCCAAAAAAAAAAGGATTTTTGCAAAATCTGATTTTTGGGCAACTCTATATTCGGTAGTCATATGAACTATCTTGACTAACGATTATGGTAGGATATTTGCAAATACATCCACTGTATAATCGGAAGTCATGATAACACTTCATTTACTACCGATTATAGGCTCAACCAAAATTCAGAAAAAAAGAGGATTTTTGCAAAATCGGAATTTGGGACTACTCTATATTCGGTAGTTATATAAACTATCTTGACTACCGATTATGGTTGGATATTTGCAAAGAGAGCCAGAATAATCGGAAGTCATGATAAATCTTCATATCTTACCGATTATAGGCTCAACCAAAATTCCAAAAAAAAAAAAAAAGTATTTTTGCAAAATCTGATTTTGGGGCAACTCTATATTCAGTAGTCATATGAACTATCTTGACTACAGATTATGGTAGGATATTTGCGAAGATATCCACTGTATAATCGGAAGTCATGATAACACTTCATTTACTACCAATTATAGGCTCAACCAAAATTCAGAAAAAAAAAGGATTTTTGCAAAATCTGAATTTGGGACTACTCTATATTCGGTAGTTATATAAACTATCTTGACTACCGATTATGGTTGGATATTTGCAAAGAGAGCCAGAATAATAGGAAGTCATGATAACTCTTCATATCTTACCGATTATAGGCTCAACCAAAATTCAAAAAAAAAAAAAAAGAATTTTTGCAAAATCTGATTTTGGGGCAGCTCTATATTCGGTAGTCATATGAACTATCTTGACTACTGATTATGGTAGGATATTTGCGAAGAGATCCACTGTATAATCGGAAGTCATGATAAAACTTCATTTACTACCAATTATAGGCTCAACCAAAATTCAGAAAAAAGGATTTTTTGCAAAATCTGAATTTGGGACTACTCTATATCTCGTAGTTATATAAACTATCTTGACTACCGATTATGGTTGGATATTTGCAAAGAGAGCTTAATAATCGGAAGTCATGATAACTCTTCATATCTTACCGATTATAGGCTCAACCAAAATTCCAAAATTCCAAAAAAAAAGGATTTTTGCAAAATCTGAATTTGGGACTACTCTATATTCGGCAGTTATATGAACTTTCTTGACTACCGATTATGGTTGGATATTTGCAAAGAGAATCATTGTATAATCGGAAGTCATACAAACTAAATTTACTCCCGATTGTTGATTACCTACCGATTGTGTAGTTATCTACCGATTATAAAGGGTAGTTTGGCCATTAAAAAAATACCTTGGAAATAACCTTCTGATTGTGAAATAACCTACCGATTATTTTCTATTTTGTCATTTTGTGTCGCCCCTAATTACAAATGGGTCGCCCCTAATTGTGCTAGGTTAAATAGACTTGGGAAAAACAATCCTAATTAACTTGTGCAACAAGAGAGGATGAAAACAACCCAAGACCGACTCAAACTCGAAATTCGCTATTGTTGGAAAATTTGTTTGTGAAAGTACTGATGAAAAGAAATTATGGGCCACAACAGGCGACTCAAAAGGGCTCCTAATGAAGTTGTTCCCGTCGGTCTTATTGTCATCCTTTTGTTAGAACCTTGTTTTAGGGCATACAAGAAAATTTCAGGGCATACTGAATAAAGACAAAAACGAGTTGGAAATAGTAAATCCAATAGCCCCTTAACCAAATATTTTTGGTAATGGCAGATTTACCCTTTCTGTATTAGTGTTAATAATAATGAATAATTTTGATTAGTGTAATGGTTAGTGTAGGTGTAAATTATCCACATGGACATGTGGCAACATCTTAATCTATGATGCACCCAAGAATGAAGAGACGAGAAGCATAAGATAAAGATTGTCAAGCGCGAGATTTAAGAAGCCACGGGATCGGGCATGCTTGCTCAGAAATTGGCTTGGACAAGACTCGACTCCAGGCTTCTAACAGAGCTGATAAGACAAGACACGGTGGGTCAAAATATGAGTGATAGTCAAATGGATAAGAAGATACGTGTCACATCGGCCAACTAAAAGGGCGATAGACGAGAAGGGATACATCGTGCCATGAGAACACCCGAAGGAATCGGCTCGGACGAGAGACAGGCGAAGGAATCAAAATACATCGGCCATATGCACAGGAAAGAAGGGGCGACATAAGTCGGACCACGACCACATAACTTGATTATATGTAATGTGACCAACACCCTAATATGATTGTATGTAACCTTTCCTATAAATAGAGGAACTTATATCCAAGAGAGTGCAAGTTGTATTTTAGAGAGAGAGGCTTGTAATCCGCGAAAAAGAAGGAAGAGGATAAGCGAGATCATCTTTCAAGTGAGTTCATTTGGAAGAGCAACACCATTGTAACACCTTGAAGTAATAAGATACACCTTTCACCCCCTTTCAGGACGTAGGTAATCATCTTTGAACCACGTATCTCCTCGTGTCTAATGTTTGGTTCTATGATCACTGCATTAGTAGAAGTTCTCTATCCTTTGGATGTAGTTTGCAATAAAATGCATCTACATTACTGATCCGACTAAGGGATATGACTAAGATCTTAGGATACCTTGCCTAGGATACCTTGAGTAGGCGATCCAAAGCTCCCCGTATACACATCCAAGTGTTGTAGTTGAAGCTAGGATGAACTATGATGGCGAAATCGTTGCCATTTTGAGTGGTTTAGTTTACATGCATAATTACAAGAAGATAGCGTCTTCACGAGGTGTGGTAAAGTTTCCGTTCTTCAACACCATGTTTGATCTTAAGATTCTCATAAGCTCATCATTAACAACACAAAGCCCGAGCTAGGTTGAAAATCTTTGATATGATGACCTGTTTTATTTTTAGGTGGATGATCGAGTTTTAACTTGGAAAAGCCGTTTTCTTACAATGGTTTAAGAGTTCGAGTGTTGGAGAGTAACAAAAGGTCAAAGCTAAGGTGTCTTTTTACATAACAAACTTCCGATCTCGAGGTGTCATAACCATACGATGTTAACCAGTCGTGGGAGAGTCCTTAGAAAATATCTAGGGAGAACGGACATGATAAGATTTTGAGGAAAAAATGACAGTAGAAATTTAATTTAACTTTTGGACTTGTGCGTCATACTTTTTAGTCACCATGTACATGAGTTTAATGATTTGGAGCATATATAATGAAGTAAAACTAGCTTAAATGCGAAGTCAGAGTATCAAGGCGACGTCGTATCGGAGTGATAGTGACGTAGCGCAAAAACTACAAAGTCGACTAGAGTCAAAATAGGTAGATAGTGCGGGTAACCCATCCGATAAGCGAGAGCTCGGCTTGTGTTCCAAGATTCGACATCTTCATATTTTTTGCGTCGTTTGGTTATATCTCACCTTTTTAAGCGTTTATTTCCCAATACTAGGTCAAAGTAAAAATGTTCTTTGTATTTGTTTGAATTTAGTGATCGGACGATACTCGCTCACCACGCACCACATCCGATGGCTTCTTTTTCTCGAGGCGGGAAGGACATTAAGGAATCGCACAGTTACCAAAGCAGCAACATGCAAAACGTGGTAATGGGACAAGACAAAGAAGGGCTTCTGATAACCACCACTGAGAGTCTCGCGCATCTGCGTGAGGCATGCCAATCGTAAATGAAGGATTGATTGGGCGAGATTTACACACCTACCCTTGACCAGGTCATCTTGACCCTAAGGAGAGTTGACCAAGTCGACTGGCTTACAACTTTCGCATAGAGACGCACGAGGAAGCGCTGCGATAAGTTCAGATACAAAGAGCAAGGAAACAAACCGATTACCGGAAGCCTTGGGAAGAGAACAAGAACGTCTTAGGAAGATTCAAATGGGGCGAGGAGCAGTCAAGAATATCACACCCCGTATCGCTGCGTAAACCGGATATACAACTAGTCGTCTTACTACTCTACCAGGACTTTGGAACCACTACAGTCTCGGTCATCCCATCCTAATGGACATTCTAGCCATGAGAGCACAGACCCGACGTTGTTGGAAATTTTAGAAAGTCAAAGAAGACAAGAAGAGGCATTAAGAAAACTCCCGAAGAACGGAACCTCGCCTTGAGTTAGAATTACCAATTAAGGAACCAACGAACTAGGTCAAGAGGATCGTCTAGCAAAGGAACATCGAGAAATCGTGGCCGATCGAAGCAACCACCACTCCCCGACGGGCCGAGCTTCCTTAATGGGTCTAGGCGATCTCCCATACCTTCCCCCAGGGGATACGGACCACTGAGGACTCGTCCACTGATGAAGAGAGGCAGGATCAGGCGAGTTGGGACGGGGAGACGAGTTAAACTCAAAGAGTTGGAAGAAAAATCAAGGAGCTATCGGAAATAGCAAGAGAACAAGCTGGCGAGATTATGGAGCGAGGCGGAGAAGACACCTTTTTCCAAAGAACTTGAACAAATGCCATTCCCCAAAGTGTACCTTTACCTAAATTTCCATCTAGATTCGACAGGTGGGAGATGCGGTCGAGCATCTCAAAATGTATACCATGTCGTTGATACAATGGAAAAGTAGTACGATAGTCATGTGTAAATTCTTTCCTGACAGGTTTGGAAGGAGGCGAGAAGATTGGTTTATTTACTCCCACCGGATCGATTACGGATATGATGCACTAGTCAAGGCCTTTCTTGAAACTTACATGCACAATAGTTCGACCTGGGCCAAGAATGAACAAACTATTCACCCTCGCTCATGGAAGATTCAGGGAACCCGAGAACCTTGACCGATGGGTGGAGGAAACTATGTAATGAAATTGGAAAAGTGCCAGAGATCGAGCCATCTTGGATTTGAGAACGATTGGGAAGATCGGACCCTATCCGGATAGCTATGTTCTCCGAAAAACCAAAGACCTTAAAGGAAATCTAAGAATGCAAGAACATTTTATCTCCTAGAGGAAATTCATGCCGAATCAAGAGATAGGGGTACAAAGAAGCTAAAGCCTTGGTAAAGGCCAAGACATCTCAGACCGATCCACTTCAGGCGTCCCGAAAGAGATCGGTCCATCCACCGTGAGGAGCAAAATGAGAAGGGAGTGGGTGGTTAAAGGAAGAATCCTAGGCATGAATCCCGATCAGATACTCCTTTGAGGAAGTATTCAAGGAAGTCGAGAAGAGAAACGATATCAATTACCCAGCCAAGGGGAGTCCAATTCCACGACCAAGAATCACCTTAGCATCTGTCATTACCATCGATATAGCGCCTCCACCAATAATTGCGAGAAGTTAAGGACATCGTCCAACACCTCGTCAAGATGGATACCTAAGGAAATTAGCCCGACACCCAAACTCAAATTAATGACAGAATACAAATACGCTCCTGTTCACTAAAGTTCAGCATTGGATCGACTCGGTTTGTGAATACCATTTCACACTCATATTTCAAGACTACACTCTGGTCCGTGATCACCTCGAGGATTTATAAGAGGGACCGTAACAGCAAAGAAATATTTATCATGGCAAAGACCTTACCCATGGATCTTGGATAATGCGGCATGTCTCGTTCTCGGCCAAGGACGTCCGGGAGAATGGTCGGCACACAAAGTGATCCCTTGGTCATTCACGTTACTAATTGAGAAATGGGAGTAGGAAGGATCCATACGGATAGAGGAAGCTCGGTCAAGTCTTGCTTTACAACACGTTTAAGAGAATGGAGTCAAGTCGACAATATCCTCGTCCCTTCGCATATCGCATCTATGGATTTATGGTAATGTGACCATACCAAATGGCGAGGTAACGTTGAGGTCTCGGACGGCGGAGGCTACCTTGATACATTAACAAATTTACCGTAAAGGTGACGTCTCCTCACCCTACAAAGCAATTATCGGGCACCCATGGATGTGAGTATTAAAGGAGTGGCATCAGCATATTATCAAAGGTTAAGGTTCTTATATATAAAGGAATAGCTAAAATTGTAGGCGACTCCCGAAGCATGGAAATGCATGCGGTTGATCTCAAAATAAATGAAAATCGGCGAGCTAGACAAAGGCAAAGAGAAAAACAAAGCCAAGGAAGCTAAGGCGAGCGGAAGAAGAATGGGAAAACTATTTCACAAGCCAGTCATGGCGTACGAAGCTCGAATGTAAGACCCCTTATAGCAATTAAAGGTATGACTTGTTCATTCGGGAACCTAATTCCAATTTCTCGACAGTTGAGTCGATGCGGAAGTGAATTTGGGGATAATTGAGGAACTAAGGTTAGTAAGATTAGGACTTTACTCTGAATGAAGGAAAACTCATGATGGTGCTAAAAGAAAAACATGACGCGTTCGCATGGGAGGTGCACGATTTAGAGGCATTAACCCTGAGGTCTGCTATCATCACTTGAAGATTGATCAAAAGTGTCGGGCACAGTAGGATGAAAATGAAAGAATCCAAAGACGAGTTATAAAGCCGGTCGAGGCCCAGCTAAAAAATCTACAAGAGTCCGGGATAATCCGGAAATCCCATTACCCTCAGTGGATATATAACATGGTCATGGTACCAGAAAAAGGGAGGAGTCGAATATGTATTGATTTCAATGACTTGAACAAGGCCTGCCCGAAGGACAGCCTTCCTCTCCCAAGCATGTACCAACTAGTAGAATCCATAGTGGTGCAGAAAGGACAGTTGACATTGATGTCACGGTTACATGGGCTACAACCAAATACCATTAGTGCCCGGATCGAGCATACCTCCTTTTCACACCAAGAGGTTGTATTGTTATACTAAGATGCCTTCGGACTTAAGAACGTTGGTCTACTTACCGGAGATTAGTGGGAGACATGTTGAAAAAAGATCCACTTAAACCATAGAAGTTTACGTAGATGATATGTTAGTCAAGAGCCGCCGATCTAATGATCATGTCCGAGATCTTCGAGAGTTTTTTCCAGACGATGAGAAAACATAAGATGAAAATCAACCCTTAAGTGCGACCACACGGTCACATCGGAAAATTCCTAGGATATATCATCACCTCCCGAGAATAGAGGCGGACAGGAGAAGGTTAGGGCTGTCTTAGAAATTCCTTCCCATAGCGATAAAAGACGTGCAAAAGCTAAATGGAGCGCATAGCGACGTTAGGGGCGATTCATGTCACGGTATTTGGACAAATACAAAGCCTTTATGAAATCTTGAAAAAGGGAAAACAGTTTCAATGGACGGATGCAAGGGAAGAGCTTTTCAAAACATCAAGTTACACTTAGCCAGCCTCACCGTTTTGCAAAAGCACGAGCGATCAAATCCTCACCCTATATTTAGGGGAGACACCGTATGTCATTAGTGCGTGTTGGTTTGACGGAGGGAAATGCGGAGAAGCTGGTATATTTCACTAGAAAAACACTAAGCCCTAGCCAGAAAAACTATACCATAATGTAGCGATGGTTCCTCACTAGCCTTTTCCGCTTCTAAACTCCAAACGTATTTTCAAGCTCATCGCATACGGAGGCTCAACAAATCGCCCATTGGAAACGATCTTGGATAATGCGGGGGTGATCGAAGAATCCCTAAATGGGAGCCTTAATCAAACAATATGATGTGGTGTACAAGACAAGGACGGCGATCAAAGGACAAGTAGTGGCCGACTTCTAGCATATTTCCTTGCTAAGCCATGAAGACGGGGTTAAAGATGTGCACAGGATGATGGAAGAGAAGAGAAGAACACTGCTGACCTATTATAAGCTAGTATTCCTACACAATAAGGAAGTTTTCAAATCGATGGGACGTCCGAATGAAGGATCAGGTCTTGGGTTGGTCTTCACCACAGAAAGGAAGAAGATAGTGCACTAGATTGGGTTGGAATTCAAAGCAACAAACAATGTCACCAGTGCAGAAGTAATCCCCGCAGTGGATAATTGTATGAAATTGGACTACGGGACACTACACCATTTAAAGGATATAGCAACTGTCTGATAGATGTTGCTAAACCGGTCGCACGGGACTTTCATCACAGCTAAACACGGAGTGTCGTAATTTTTAGCAACGGCATAAGCTACATTGCGAGATCTCGGTAAAGAACGGAGATTCGCAACAGCTCTTGCCGTTGCTAATTTTTTTTATTAGCAACACGTGGTTGTTTCTAATCATTGCTAATTATAGGAACACCCTTTACCAAAACCATATACTGTTGGTTCTGGTTTTCTAATTTATCGTTCAGTTCTAATTTAGCAATGATCAACGATGTTGCTAATTTTTTGCAACCACAAAAAAAGGTCAAGTCTATGTTTTATTGACCTAGTCAAAATTCATTACCCCACATTTCCCCACCACTTACCAGTTCCCCATATTCAACATCCACACAAGATACACAAACTACAATGGCAATACAAAACGATACAAATGTAGTTGAGAATCACCAATGAAAGAAAGGATTCTTCATTGATAAAAATGTACACAAGTAAACTTATGTATGTTGTGACCGACATACAATATTCGATCTTTGTACACAAGTAAATAGATATAATACCTTAGTTTGGTTTCAAAAAAAGATATAATACCTTAGTTATTTTCCCCATTTTTCTTACACTTCAATATGGAACATTAGTAGCCTTGATTCTAGGTCAAAAATAATTCACCCGGCAATCGCAAATATCAAATGGTCCATCATCCCTCAAAACTTCATCCAAGCAAACACGAGAACAATCACACATACAACATATAAATGATCAGCTGACAATTTCCACGAGTTGTACAATAATTTGTAGGCTATGACTTCGTTTCCATCCGAGCAAAAAACAAAAATATCTACCTCGAAATCAATCACCACATAAGAGGCATGCTGAAATGTTAACCTATTGCGATGTTGATGATGGTGCATCCCCGTTGTAACGTGTCATGTCCCACACTCCCACTTTATCAAATCACCAACATAATATCCAACCCTTACCTTGTCCTACTTTATCAAATCACCACCCTAGATGAAACAGAAAAAAAAAAAGCTGGTCCTATTAGAATAGAAATAGGTTAACTGTACCCGGGCTTAAGAATAGCCATCGAGAGAGTGGAAAACATACCTTACCACAAGTAAGATATAGAACAACATCTCCAGCGAGCATATAGGCTGAATTAGAACACTCTTTATCTGTAAAGATGAAAAAAGGAAGGAGTGCATTACTATGGTGAAATAAATGGAGATCTACACCACAATCGACAACAAAAATAGTTCGGAAGACATTTCTTCAATCATATTTGTATTCAACAAATCAAGACAATCGATTGAATCAAAATAAACAAACACACAACATAAAGCCGACAAAATGCCTTGTTAAAAATAAATAAAAGGAAGATGAGAGATGACAAGAGCAACAAGCTGCATCACCCATCATTAATGCCCTGTAATTAGCAAAATTTCTTGTTAACATTTCAAAGCTTGAAAGTGTTGAAGGGCATCTAAAAAGATGAATCAACTTACTAGTTTTTAGTAGCTTGTGCAATATTTGATGATTTGACCCATGAGGACCCCATGGTTCATTGCTTGTCGCATCAAGAACACTGAAATATTCTGCGGTAGATAGTTATTTATACTCCCAATCACTTGACTAAACGAATGAACCCGTTCTTGACTAAAAAATCCTCGAGACTAAGTAATTGAGATAATATCCAAGTTGAGATATAAAGGAAATGACGAAACTATCAAGATATATTTATCCACATGTCAAAAATTACAAAAGAAAAAGAAGCGAGAAGCAAGGACTAGTAAATAAAACTATTTACCTTCTGTTCTACTATAGGAAGAGAAAGGGTTTCATCTTGAAGAGAAACACTCAACGATAAAATTCAGTGAGACCATGCTCAGTGAGATGGGTGGAACAAAAAAGAGAACACAGCGGAAACACCAGTTAATAACAATAAAATATACGACTAGAACAATTTATCCTTTGAACGATATAAGAGTTACAAGTTTGTAGTAACCCTCTACTACTCTTAACATACTCTTAACATATAAAACCCTTTCCAATCCCATCAAAAGCCGTCTTTATCAAGGCATTCATAGGTTCGACTTCCTACTTGGTTTTCCGCATCCAAAACAGAATATTCAACAAAAGAACAATCAGCAAAAATGTGATTCTAGGTGATTCTAGAAAAATATATGAAACTACGACCTAATCCCATAGAGTACGGTTGCACGGATAGATAGCTTCAAACTTTTGATTAACGAGATCATGGATTCGTATAAGGATATACAGGATCTTGTTTGGTCACTCCACAAACTTTTGATTATATTTATCTATCTATAGTGTTTAAAATATGGCAATGTACATATGTTACATACCCTTTCCCGGAAAGCGATTGAACCAACACTTGAGGATACTCTTGTTCTCAAGAAACGCAACAATCTTTGCCATTCAACTCCATTATACAACTAAAGAATTTATGAATATTTATATGCTATTAACTTCAATAGATATACACTAGCTAACCACACAGTGTTTATAGACTCAAGAAACTGTACTTGGACTTTTTCTTTTCTTTCCTTCGTGTTTGCTAACACGGTTTTATTAGATTAAGCGAATCTGCCACCACAAGATCGGCAAATCTACTTATAGACTAAGAATCTATGATAGTTTTGTACTCCTTACCTTCTCTTTCAGTACTTTGTATTCCATCTTCACATCCCTACATTAACTTGATGTACCCCCACAACAACACATCAATGATCGGTCAAAGTCTTAGATAAATGGCAAACTTTGACCCTAATCCCATAGAGTACATTTGCAGATAGATATATACCTGTTATTAGGGTCGATCTCAAGAGCCTTCTTAATATCAAGCTCACCATATCAAAATCTATCAGGTTGATATAAGCTTGGGCCGTCTGTAAAGTGCCTTCACATTCAACTTTCAATCTCTAACACCTAGAAAAATAACAAGATTACGCATATTCAGCGAGCAAGAGAGAGCACATGATGCATCAAGGAACAAGTAGTTATATACATATGAAACTATATACATATGAAACTTTAGAAGCTTCAAAAGGAGAAGAATGGTAAAGTTGGACACTTTCCACAACTTTTCTTCCTCCTTGTAGCTTTTAAGTTTGACTCAAGTCGCATTGTTAAGGTTGCAAGCCCGACCTTAAAGTCTTAGCCTCCTTTTCCTCCTCGTTGAAAAGAGAATCGTACTCGATGAATTTTTGCAGCCTAACTCCGAGACAAGAAAAAAAATACTTGGCAAACCACTTCCTTGGGTCACTATGTACTAGAAAACTTGAATCTATGATATTAATGAGTTGGAAGTACCTTCTCGTATCTCTTAGAGGCTCTTGCGTATTTACCAGCCTTGAACAGTGCATTACCTTCTTCATTCTTTCTCACAAGAGCCACAATCTTCTCACCAAATAGTCAACTTACAAGTCCACGAAAGTTTGATCAAATACCTTGTTCATGACCTATGTAGTCCACCTAAAGAAACCAAGTCCACCTAAAGCACACTTAGTCCTAAACTATACTTAGGGAAACTTTAGACAAAACAAGCTTCATACAATATTTAGGTCCTAGTTCAACCAGGCGTTGAACATCTTCTAATGAGTTAATAAGTTCGCGATAGAATCCATTTTGAGCATAAAAGGCACCAAACTCTACTAAATAGCTACCTCCATCTGAGAAGAACCAAATTTTCCTTCTTATAGAATTACACAATTGCCCTATGGTTTTTCTCTCAAGAACCTCAAGAATGTAATGAAATCTTTAAGAAACTGTAACAAACATCCAACAATGACTAAAGGCAAGACAAACTCTTAAGAGGTTTTCTGCTCGGGGACATTTTACGGAAAGAAATTGATTGTCATTGTTATACTCCCATCAATGGATTGCCCGATTTATCACTACCAAGGATCAAGCTTGTGATGCCTTTTGACTTGGCATCTTCCAACTATTTTTAAGTTCAAAAACTTCTAATCCCAACCTAGTAGCTTCATCGAGATAGTAATTCACCTGAGAAAACAAATTACTCTATCACTAATTTATCAAGAGACTATAACTAGACATTCTAAACTATGTTTTCAAATTAAAACACGCCTCGACTCTCTGAATACTTAGTAGCACAATTGTGTTAAATGTTAACACTTCAACTTTTAAAGAAGATAATTCTATGATACGCGTGAAGAAACATACAAGAGAACCACCATGGAGAGCAATTGATGCATAATACAAAGGGTCTTGAGAATGGGGCAAAGAACACCATCTTTCTCTCGAGATGATCAATAATTGCATCACCAATTGTGTTAACTGTTAAAACATATCCTACTTGTAATCATTCAATAAACAAGAATCATATTTCTTGTCTCTCAAGAAATTAACCAAGCAACAAATAGACATAATCAAAACAACTTCACATAAACAATATTAAAGTACAATCAAAACAACTTCACTACTAGTTCATAGAACCATATACCTTGGCGAGGATCACACTTGGCCATCATAGATGAAGGCTCAAAATCACTAGTGATTTCAACAACCGAAAGTTGCTCATGGTAGGCCTTCTCACTGAGATGACTGGGGCATATGATGAAAGCATGAAGTGGATTCTAGGATATGGGACCAAATTGATGCGAACTTCCGGTCACATAAACATTCAAGGCACCATCAAACCTCAATGAGGCATGAGGATGAAATCACGAAACTCAAAACAATGACATGTCAGAACTTGAAACTCAACAACAAATGATTTTTCAAGTATTAGAAGCATATGCATAAGGAAAAACATTTAGAATCTCAAAAGGAGGGTAAATGGCGGATGAATAAGCTCCATATCAATGTTAAATTCTTTATTCAACACCAAACAATGAACATGAGAACTTAACAAAAAATGATTTTTCAAGTGTTATGACATATACAAGGGATATTTTCAAATAACTGAAAAATATTCACAATCTTAAAAGGAGTGTAAATGATAGATGAATAATCTCCATATCAATGTTAAAAATTTTAACCAACTTAATATAAGTGTGATTGCTATTCTTTACTCGTTTTTTGAAAAACATTATCGGTGATATGGGGTTAGGAACAACGATGGGTGAATATCTATGAAACAATGTGAAGTGTGATTAGGACTACGAAAAAGGTACTACAGCTATAATTTAAGAAAGAAAAAAAAGCGGCTAATGTGTTGCATGGTGTTAAACGATGATGTCGGGTCAGAACATCGATAGGTAAATGTCTATGAAACAATATTATGAATAATACTATGTGAATAGGTACTAGGAGTTGCAATTAAAGAAGAATAAAAATCGACTAATGTAATCGTATGGTGTTAGCCATGATATAAAGCGCGATCAGGTGTTATGCACAAGAGATAAGACAGTTATAGGTTGGTGTGATAGAGTTCCAATGTCAACGGCGTGGAATATCATAGATAGCTTCTTCATTGTCGAGAGCACAACAACATCGGTGTGCTCGAGGAGAGTGGGTTGAGAGGACACTTTTTTATGGCTCAACAACAAGATGGTGGAGACACAGGGTGATGGGTACAGTGAAACCAAGCTTTGAATTTTTTCCATAATCAATGAAAGACTTTCCAAAAGAAGTGATTCCCATCGAGAACCAAGATTTCCACCAATCAGATTAAGACTAGGAAACCTTGAAGACCCTTTAAAATTGTCGTGATTTGTGACGCAAAAACTAAATCCAATAGGGATCAACAATATCTTTTCCAATCGAAATCAAAAGCAAAAGCTATTAATACCACTAATAAGACATAATAGGATACTTAAAAATACAAAATAAGAGGTTTCAATTCGAAAACATATACCTTCTTAGATTCTTCCAATTAAATTTGATCAGGTTCTTATGTCCAAACTACTAATGAGAAAAACTGAATCATATAACAACAACAAACCATTAAATCAGTTCTTATTACAAACCTAAAATATAAATTAAACCCAAAATTGAAAATTGAAAGAAAAAGAAGAAACCATTAAATCGTTTTAGATTCACAAATAAAACCTTTAAATCGAAGAAGAAGAAATCAAAAAACTAAAATTGAAAACAAAGATTCATGGATGAAACCATAAAATCGAAACTAAAATTGAAAAAACTATATATAATCAAAATATTTAAAATCGAAAAAGATTTAGAGATGAACCCTAAAATCGATAAACTAAAATGAAAAAAAAAAAAAAAAAGCATTCCGCAGATGAAACACGAAATCAAATGCCTAAAAAATGCGTGAAACCTTAGAACCCATAAATAGAAATCGAAAAACTAATAATGATAAACACTACGGATCGAGCCACGAAAACCAAAACTCTAAGATTAACACTAGATTGATCTGCAATTGAATCTTCAAGGAGAAAATATCATGAGCAAAAAGAAAAAAAAAAGAAGCGAGAAAAATGAAAATACTAATCGTGTGAAATTCTAAGTATAGGTAGATAAGGTGAAGGGTGGAAAAATAAACGAGAATCTTGACCAAACTTTGACTTGGGTTTAAAAAACGTCAAAGTGTTTCGAGCCACACGCGTGCTTCGATGCATGAACACCTCGTCGTTGCTATTATGGCAAAGTCCAACATTGCTAAATTAACAACTTGAGACATATGCGTTGCGAAAATATAGCAACGAAATTATATGGAAATTTACTTAACGGCACTAGCGTTGTTGCTACTCTGGGTTGCTATATCCTTAAAATGGTGTAGTGGGAGGTTCGTTTATCTAGTTATTCACAGTTGGTGATTCGGCATATTACGGGAAAATACGCAACACACGACCCCGTTTTGCAAAAGTATTGGGAGCTCGCCCAACATTACATCAGCCAAATACCAAGCATTAAATTTACGTCATTGTAGAAAATACAACATGCACTCGGACGCCTATCTACGTCGCCTCTGACTGGTGGACCCAAGCCTGAGGTATTGATTTCTGAGGCTCCTCACTCCCATCAAATCCGAAGCATCGGGACGTGCGAGATTAGTGTGCATTAATGTACGAAACGATACAAGAGGGTGATTGGAGAAAGCCGATGCACGGTGCTTAGAATCGGGCCCAGACTTTTAAAGGTTAACTGAAATAAATAAAGTCACGTGATCGGGCGCCTACGTGAACTAAGGGAAGGATTTTATACAGAAAAGAAAATCCTATTGAGAAGCTCTTCACGATGCCTAAGTAGGAAGACCACGTAATCTTCCGTGAATTACACTTTATGGAGCCGCGGGCGACAACGCTGGGAGAAGCTTATCGGCGAGGCAAAGACAATGGGCTATTTTATAGACGTATATAAACAGATGCAAAAGCAATGGCGAAGGCTTCGAAGAATATCAACGATGGAAATAAATTCAGCGCAGGGCACTATTAAACTCTATTTTAAACCATGGCCCTTTTCCAAATGAGGGATAGACATTGTCAGACCATTACATGTAGAAGGGGGAAGGAAGTACTTGATCGTAGCCATGGATTACTTTACCAAATGGTGTAGGCCGCGCGCTGAAGGCACATCCAGAGACAAAGATATCTTCAAGTTTATTTGGGAACATATCATTTGCGGTTGGGATCCCAAGCAGCTATCGTCTCGATAATGGCAAACAACTCATAGGAAAACATCGATCTTTTGTTTAACACGTACAACATTAGGAAGACAAATCTACCCCATTTACGGCGTAATGGGCAAGGCCGAGATCACTAACAAGACAATCTGCCAGCAACATGCGAAGAAAAATTAGATGGAGCATATGGTGATTGATGCGAGGGTACAACGTGTTGTGGGCATCTGAGAACACGGAGGGAAGCTATAGGGTTCTTGCCATTTATGCTTGCTACGAAGCGGAGGCAATTCTACCATGGAGGAATAATCCCCTACAACTAAGGAGCTTGGAGAGAAACTTTTCGTCCGATCTAATTTTAGCAAAACTCGACGATTTGGAAGAAACAAGGGAGATAGCATTACAAAAGATGGAAAACTATCAAAGGAGGCTCAGCGAGAATACAACAAACGCGTTACTTCGAGGGAATTTGGTGAGACATGCAAGTGTTGAAATTTACGGCAGATGGGAGGCGAGACAAAAAGCGGAAAACTAGCGTCCGAAAGTAGGGGTGGGCGTATATAATTGCGTCTAAAGCGGCGAGGATCGTATCGGTTATTGAGACTCGATGGAACAAAAGTGTCCAAACCTTGGAGCGTCAAGTGATACTGCAATTCTTTTGAAGAGACGTCTGAAGAAAAAGGTAAGCATACTTTCCTTATATCTCTTTGAAGCGTGAAGAGGTATGAGATAAGGCATGAGCGACTAATGGTCATTCGTGCTGGGGGGCAAAGCCGGTGTGGAAGTGCGAGGTGACTTACACTTCGAATGGTCATTCGATACTCGGGGAAACGCGGTGTGGCAAGTGCCGAGGTGACTTACACTCGAATGGGAACTGCGTACTCGAGACAGCGCTTGATGTGGAAGTCTTGAGGTGCCTTCTGGTGCTTTGGATATTCGTACTCGGAAGCGGTGGAAGCTGTGCAAGTGCTTGAGGTAGCCTAAGGGTTCTGGTGGTTGAAACCAGTTTCCAAGAGTTGTTGAGATACAAGGTCTCCTCGACTAGGTGTCCTACTAACATTTGAAGAGGACCGCCCCATCTCGAGTGGTTGTGACCACTTGCCGAGATTGGTTGATCGATAACCGCTCGGGGAAATCGAGCCTAGAACTAGGTTGGTGGTACCCTTCCTTGAATCCAAGAGATAGTGATGAGATACCCCAATCGGGTTACACCGGAATTGGGCCCGAAGACCCTCCTTGTTGGGTGTGTTCGACGAGAAAAGGTTAAATCGTGTAACATGCGTCGATCAACAATTGCGAGGAATAACATGAGGAACAAAAGCTAAATCGAAATAACGTCATCGTCAATCAACAATCCGAGGAATAACATAAGGAACAAAAAATCTAGTTTGATGGCGTCATACGTCCATTAACAAAGCGCGGAAAGTGTCAAGCGACCATACGAAACGGAAAGTGTAAATGTAGTAGTGAACAACATCGTGACGCAAAGACACCCACATAAACAAACAAGAAGTATATCATAAGTAAAAAGGGGGAGAGGTGTTCAAAGAGATTTACAACCGGAACAAAAGGGAGAATTGTGACGTGACACTACACAGAAGAGAAATCAAGCCTTGGGAGGAATCGCACCAGACCTTCTACTCTTGCGACCTTCGCTTGCTTATTCGTCGCCACTCCTCAATGCCCGTCAGGAACCTTCTCGTCCGCTTCCTCTTGCACGAGCAATACGTTCCTCCTCGAGTGCTTGGGTAGGCTGAGAGCGACTTCCTCGGCATTGACCCGCCTTGGAACCCAAATCGGCCTCGACCGTCTAATCGCTGGACCTCAGATCCAGACTCTTGAGAAACGTTTGCTAACAGACTCACGGAGATCACAAAACGAACATTATTCATTGAACATGACTTAACAATTTTGCAAGAATATGGCGTAATCTAAATCCAAGGAAGCTAGCATCAACACATCGTCTGCAGAGACCTGAGAAGGCGGGTAACACTGAAGCCGAAGCGACTCTATCGACTTGGACAACTTCATCCTCGGCCTTGGAAAACTTCATGGTTAACTCGTTATAGTGCTTCTCGTTGAATTCGTTGCCAGGGCGGTTACTTCTTATGTTCACCCCACTCGAAGCCATTAAGCGATTGCGACGCCTGAAGCAGCAAGGCATTTGTGACCTACTCCATTCAAGTTCTCCCACCACTTTGTCAAATTCACCCACTTTTCCCAACAAATCCCCGTTTCTCGCTCTCCACATCTTTGTCCCTCAAAATTCTCCGTGATCCTCGTGGAGTTCTCGATCTGCATCAGCATAAGCGTCACCCGCTGCCCTAAGTTTGTGGCCAACGCAGTTTTCTCAGAATGAAGGCATTGAGAAACACCCAGGATAAGCTCGCAAATTGTCTATTTCTTCAGGGGCATACTCAAACTGTCGATCTGTCGGTCCAATTCTCCTTGAAGCTCTTCGATCTCACTGCACTTGGCGATCTATTTTTCCGTCCTTGTTTGCAATCCGCCGATAAATATTCTCCACCAAATCCTTTTGATATCCCACTTCTTCTTCATGTTCCTAAACTCCGAACGACGCGTATAAACCTATACTAGCTATCT